>OY829915.1:77002294-77715205 GCA_963691935.1 Nephrotoma guestfalica | reverse complement strand
GGTAGAGATTGGAAAGATTCTTCCGCTTAAACAAGAAATTATTCCAATCGTCCGATTTCAAAAAAATTGGTCGCAATTCTTCGAAAAATCGAAGAGGAGCCCAGCAAGGGTAACAACAGGGGAGCATGGAGCTATTTTACGCGAAGCTTCGAATTCGGTGCTATCTGCACAAATAATAAAGCAGAAAATTGGAGTCTCAGCCAGTGTCCGAATTGTAGCATAGAAGCACAGCAACAACGATGAGCCCTCATCATAGCAGTATCGTGGTTTTGACTTATCACATTGTTTCTAATTATCTAAACTTATGGAAACTAATAGATAAATTATGTTAGTTAATCACAAAACATATGTTTGCACCAAACTTTTATTTGAAATACTTATCTAATTATAATTCGAAAACGAAAAATGTACATATCTCGCCCGCGTCACTTTCCTGTTTGCATCCCATAACAATGACAAACAGTACACATTACACAATAATGGATTAAATATTACTTATTATCCGTAATAAGAATAACGATTATATTTATTATTTTATCTAACAAATTAAGAAGCAAAATATGTAATTACTTTTAAATATTTTGCTTCTTAAAAGAACTAAAAATTATTTGAGTACTATTATCAAAATAAACAAAATGTTAAAACAAAAAAAAATATCTTTTGGGCCCATTACACGGTCAATAATAATGTCAGTACTTTCCAATACTGACATTAATACTGATCGTGTAAATTAAAGTAATTAAGAATGATGGTCAGTATGACGAAAATCCAGATTTTCTTATTTTGAGACATCATTACTCAATATGGTGGAGGTAGTGTCAATTATTATCGACCGTGTAGGGTTCGTGCTTATTGTAGAATTTTGTTTATTATTATTATTATTATCTTTATTTCAATCAAAATTATAAATGTAAGATAACAAAATACAATAACATACATAGGTAGAAATAAAGTAAAGCCCCTAGGTAAGGAAATACCTGTGTTGGAGCACAATTAAATTGAAGCAAGTAATACAAAGTAATTCTTATCTATTGCTAAACAAAAGAAAAGGAGTTATTGACAATTATTACAACATTAATATTGGAACTTCACAAGCTTAAATAATATTTAAAAAAAAGAAAATATGCAGAGCTGTAGTTAAAAATATTGCTCAATATCATTTATATTAGACAGCCAAACTCGTAATTCACGTCCGAATTGGTATTTTCGCTCTATTGTGAAAAGTTTTAAATGCTTTGGTAACATATGAAACCAGTGAGGTGCCATAAAGAGATAAAAACGCCTATATTTTTCATTATTGCATCGAACACCAGCAAATATGTTTGGAGTCCTCATGTTATATCTCGAATAAAAAACATTTTCAACACTTTAAAAACGTATAAATATCTTAATGGTAGAAGTCTGAGCTCGCGTAAAAGTGGAACTGTGCTGGTCCTTACAGAACGGTTATAAATTAATTTAACAATCCGTTTCAGTGCAATATAGAGTTCTTCAATATGTGAAAATTAATCCCACCCCAACTAGAGATGCCATACTATCGATTCAACCAGGGCATGATACAGTTTTCTTAATGTGGCTTAAGAGCAGAGCGATTTTAGATTGTAAAATTTATAAACAGCAGCAATAACGCTTTTCCTTATAAAGATAAGAATCCCAAATTTAACTGCGAGTCAGTGGAGAGCAGGGATTTCTGTTGCATAAGTAGCTATGTATTTGGGACAATTCCTACGTTAGGTCGTGTAAAATTCATAACTCTAGATTTATCGCTTACAGCCAACCGATCGTAATAGAACCATTTAATAAGTTTTGATAAATCACTTTGCAATGCAAGTTGAGATTCTGATGAATTGCAATCAAATAAAAATTTGATATTGTTGCGGAATTGACATTGTGTGTTATTATAATTTGTTTTTTAAATAATTTTGTGCAATAATTGTGTGCAATAAAAAGTACAATAATTAATAAACATCACAATGAACGATGAAGAATATTTGTACGTGTTTGATGATGTGGAGTTAAGCCTGATATCCGACCCTGGCGAATCCGCACCCGAAATGACCGAAACTAGTAACGAGCCTAAAGATCTTAAACATTGTGTAGACATTTATGAGAGTCTACCACAACCATGGAACCCCACACATCCGGGTTATATGAAAAAACATAGTCGGGATAGTGCATTGGAAAATTTATTACCAACATATAAAAAAATTAAAAGCGGGGCTACCCTGGACGATGTACGACGCAAAATAAATACGCTCAGATCCAACTATAGGAAGGAACTGAAAAAAATACATGATTGAAAAAGATCATGAATTAGTACTGACATGGTGTATCAGCCAAGTTCATGTCTTTTCTATGCATTAAAGTTTTTAAGAAAATACGAAAAACCCGGAAATTACACAGCTAAACAATTGAGTGATGTTAATACTGTGCGTTTGTACCTTACCTAATATAAACTTCTACTCAGTTATTTCATTTTTTCAGACTAAAGAAAGCGATGTTCTGCACGATGCAGCACAGACTTTGTCGCATTCTAGTATTTGTTCACCACCACCTCCGAAGCGAAATAAGCGCCTCAATGTAGGATCAAAGCAAGATGAACTTTTACAGAAGGCTTGTAACTATTTGGGGCAGTCCAACCCAAAAAAAAATTAAGATAATGTTCCAACTATAGCCATTCTTGATCCTCTTCAAAGAATTTACACCGAGAGAGCTATAAACGAAATACATTTCGAGGCACGATTAGGAAAACTTAATCCATCGACGGCTATAACATCAACCGATTTTCTGTCACATTCATCTTTTGAATCCAGCTCTTCTCTATCTTCTCAACAGGATCATGTACCAAGCCTAATTTCTATGTTTTTTAAAAATTGCCAACCAAACAAATAAAAAATAATTTTAAATTTAATTGAATTTTATTTCAATAAAAATATATATCTTGCGTTTTCATCACAATTTACCATCATTATTGTAATACGCACATAATTTGTCCCTGTTTATTTTTGCATCTGATGAACTATTTCTGCTAAGTGTATTTTGCACATGAACAAAGTTGTTATTTATGCTTCCTTCATTGGACGCAAAGTATGTATGATTATTTTCCATAGCTAGGAAGTTGTGCAAATAGCAACATGCCATTGTTATTATTTCCGCTTTGCGAGGTTCCAGGTTAATTGGTTTTTGAAAACGCCAAATCTGGATGCCAAGATACCATATGCGTTCTACACAAATACGCGTGCTTTTGATAACCTTTTATTGAACTCATATCGAGCTTCATTCAACGATTTTTGTGAGTAAGACTTTAATAAGTGCACATTTAGTGCAAATGACTCGTCTGCGACGAACGCATATGGATAAACTTCACTTGTATTTGGTAAGGTACAAGCAGTTGGTATATTAAGGTTTCCGTTCTGCATTAATTCTCCAATGTAGTAAAAGTCTCCAGTGTAGTAAAAAATTAATGATGGAATACTGACGCAGGTAATGACATTATTATTGACCGTGTAATGGGCTCATTTGAAAAGCAAAAAATTCACAGCTACTACATAAAGAAGTATATGTGCTAACTCGCTATCTAGTTAAATAAGTAGTGGTGCGAAATGACAAAACGAGCAGAAAAACAAAAAAAAATTACATAGCATTTTTAGTATACCCAACACAATCTTCTGTAGTTTCTTGTATGTTGGTATTTGCGTTTCAGACTTTGTTCATGGCTTTTAATTGTTGTTGGTTTTGGTAAAACAAATGTTTAGAGAATACGATTTGAAAATGCTAAGATAATTTATTGTATAAAATTTTCACCTGTAAAATTACCCATACCACAACCCATAACAGCAAGCACTATTGTTTGTGAATAGATGCTATTTTGAATAACTTCCATCCATAAAACTAATGTTGACATTTAAATGGGAATGGTAGTTAGGGGCCCTTAAAGTTTAAATATGAATCTGCATAAATCATAAGTGTGTTAAGTTTTGACATTTATTTATCGTAGACGTTTTAAATTTTATCTTGGAGTACAATTAGAGAATGCGAATATTGTAAAAAGGCAACATAAATTATCGTTTACACGTTTACAAATTATCTTACTGCTTAGAGAATTATGGCACGGTTGATGTGTTTGATTCATTACGAACACTTTCACTAACAGCTGCCACTGCATCAAGAGTACGAACTGGATGAACATGATGATACGATCTACGACCTTCCACTGAATCAGTTTCTTCAAAACCATCAATAATTTTGCCAATTGCACGCTCAGTAGGACGTCCATGTCGACCACAACTCTCACGTAATTTACGAAATGTTGTTTTGATTACAAAATTTTAACCATAAACAATTTACAAATTCTAAAAAGTTCCTAGAATTTCTAAAACTTCCGGTACATAGTTAATTTGTGAAGAGCACGCGATAAGATGTTTACACTCCAATATGCATGTCACAGACTTTAAATTTATTTCATGTAGGCAGAAATATCAATAGACACTATAAAAAAATTACATTCTGTTTGAATAAGAGGTTGGAGATAGTTTTATCGAGGTTGTCTCCTCTAAATTCCTTCATATTTTGCTAGAAAGGGTCACCTCGTGGATGATGGGATTCTTCATCCCGTATAACGGTCCTAGAGTGAGAGAGGTTGTGTGTTGCGCATCAACATTCCCCCCATTTTGGTGACCCAGACATGATTCGAGACCTTATTGATTAAGTTGAACTCTCAAGCGGTGAGAGCAAATCCACACACAAGTGAACACATCCGCTGAAATTTTAATTCAGTCTGCAGCTTTCAACTGTTTGCGTTTGCAATACCAAAACGTAGATACCAGTTTAGATCGCAACCGTGACATCAAGCAGAAGCATTTCAACTTTCCAACAATCTTTCCACTGGCAGCACCACAAATGTAAACCATAAAATGCTCACCCTCAGTGGTTCGGTGATAGACTAGATAACTTAACAAATGCAAGTCGAAAGTGTCTGCCGAAATGTTGAAAACTGGGTTAGAAGTGGGCACAATTACGTTTCTACAACACAGGTAGTAACGAATTTGAAATTTACTCGAATATACAGAAGTATGTTGAATTCGTCGGAGTAATCTTGTATATTTATAGGAATATTCAAACTGAATCGTGCAATTCCACGGCGAGCCGTTATTTGTTTGATACGCGACCATATTTTGTTTGGTTTAATTCATTTTATCAAACAATAAACCTAACAGTTAATTGAATAAAAGTGAAAATTTTAATTATTGTGATATCTCTACGAATAGAAATCAGTGGGTATAAATATTAATTTGGAAGGGAAATCGCTTTCGGAAAATGCAAAATTAATCAAAAAACAAAATCTACTATCCAGTACGTCGTAGAACCGGCATGGATATTTCTTCGGATCGGCCAGAAAAAAAACACTTATCAGTGATGTAAACAAAACAAATCGTATCGAGTTCGCTAAATTATACCTGGATAGGGAAGTTTCATTCTGGGAAGGCGTAATATTAACAAATATAATATTTTTGGACATAATGGACCGTTAAAAGTGTGGAGAAAGCAAGGAACATCAATAGAAATCTAAAATGTTCGTTGTAAATTTAAACATGGTGGAGGAAGTGTACTTGCGGTTGGAGTTTCATGGCGTGGTCGGCATCGACATTTCGATCTATGTATCGAATGAATTATGGACAAATGGCATTAGAATTGCGACAAAATTGCGTGTTCCAGCAAGACAATAGCCCCAAACATAGGGTGGATGTTGTTCGAGAGTGGTTGCTATATAACGCCACCCACATTCTCTTCCACAAAGTCCGGATCTTAATCTCATTGAACATCTTTGGACTTATATAGAAAGACAATAGCAGAAATACGCTACTACCTCGAAGGCCACACTTAAAGATACAATCAAAGGTGAATTCAAGCGGTAGCATCATTTCCGATTATAATATAAGTGACGCTTCTGCTTGTTCGGTGCAATAATTTTTACGTGTGTCGCATCTACACATCTCACACAAATGATCGAAGGAGAATGACGAAACTGTGGGCTGAGCCATTTCCATTTCAAAATCACCTCCTAACACAATTTAATAATTAAACACTTTTATTATCTATTTAGTAAAATTTCAAACAAAATTAGATGGATGTTAAAATTGAAGAACTGCCAACTTAACAATCAAGGGAAATTGTCATGACTAACAAAACAACGTAAACATAATACAAAAATTGTACTGGCACGACTTCAAACGTCACGGCGCGCTGCCGGCGAGGTTAGAACCATAATAGGGGCATTTGTCGAAACTTTGTAAAATTTATAGTTTTATCTATTTCTGGGTGAGTTAACCCGCCCACAGAAATAATCGCAAAATATCACCAGTATAGTTTTATCAACCATCCTACATCCCACACCTCTTGATAATTTGTATTAGCTTTTTTCATTTCCTTCGTAATATTTACCACCTGATTCCCTTTGTACGTCTTGAACTGTAATTTTTATTAAGAATAATAGCTGATATCTTTTCTTGTGCAATAATGATATTATTTAATGGGACGTAGTTTTGATTACATAATCTTAATGTATAATGAGATGACATTCACACGAACATAATGCGTGGTTTAGTCGTTCGGCAAATAGAACTAATCATTCAAGAAACTTTAATTAATTTTGCTTGGCAAATATATAGCGACAATTTATAACTCATAGTCATAGCTAACGTCATAGAAATCTAAAATTACGAAATCTGCAACTAAATCATTAATTGCATTTCTACTAGTCATTTCACAAGCTGTGCATAGTTTCGGGTAATTACTGCGAAATTAAAGAAATATTTTTGCTCAAATGATAATCAAATATATTACGTAACAAAAGACGCACGACAAAATATCCATTAAATTTAATTATTTTTACAATTTTATGCCTTTCTTGTGCGCTCTACACGCAGCAATAATAATTTTATAAACGACCGTAATAAAATTAGATCAATTTTAGATAAAATCGTGCAGATTCCGTCCATCGTGTTGTCTTTAATTTAAAGAAATGTCGTTCCTGCTAAGATTTTATTGACAACAGCAGGAGAACAAATTTAAAGCTTTAATCAAAATTAATGATTTTTGTTTTTTTGTATGTAAAATCGATGAATCGATTGGTTTAATCACAGGACTCGAAGTCCGTTCCAATCAAAAATACCATTGATTAGTTGAGTTAAAATTGTTTCAGCCAATTAGGAAGTTTAGGGGGTTTAGGAAATTTTGAATTATATCCGTACGGTTTTTAGATTTTTAATTTTTGTTATACGTCAGCCGTTTTTTTACTAATGAAAATGTCCAAAAATAATAATAGGCCAAATGTATGCAAAAATACAACAACATAATACAAAAAGTTTCTAGGTTAAAATAATTTGTCAGATTAAACATTCCAATTCTCATGCTGTGAAATCTAATTTGGGTTTTTATTAAAACAAAAAGTAATTTGTTTATTTTGTACAGTGCCCTTGGATTTATTTAATCCAAACGAATGAAAAATATATTAGTAAACAGGGGGCCTATTCTGAAATATATCCGATATCGTAAAATCCGATCCGCCGCGGATATTGCTTTTGTGAAAATAAAAAATCCGAACGTTAGCGGATTTTACCGATTATCCGATTGATATTTAGGTGGCGGATATCGTAAATTACGAAAGAAGAAAAATTAGTTTTAATTTATTTTGTGTAAATTTTAATTAAAAAAAAATAAAATAAAATTTTTTAAAATGTAATTATATCTACTATCCATTAAATTTTATTAAATATGTGGTGTACCTAGACCTCGTACTTAATCAAAATTTTATTATTATAGGACCTAAACAAACGGACAACAATTTGAGTTTCTAGTTTCGTTTTTGGAAGTTAATCAAGGGTTAGTGACAAATCGTTTCAATTCTCCACAGTTCAAGCAGACCTCACTTAGTTTATGGCAAGAAATCACAAGGAAATTAAACGAATTTGGTAGAAAATACTCCAGAAAATACGGTCGAGGGATGGAAAAAAGTGGGGTTATCTGATGGTGTTATAATTGAATATATGTATATTGTTTTTATAGGTTTTGAAAGATTTCAAATATAGCATAAAAGCTTGCATAGAATGGACAAAATTTTACAATTGTCCCAGGAAATTGAAGGGAACAAAATTCCATCTCTCGGATTTAACGATACGTTAACATCCGAGAGCAATTTGGAAATCGTAGTAGACGAAGCAAATGAAGAGTTAGAATTCTCAGTTAATGAGGAACCAATACAGAGACCTACCACCATTATTTCATCAACTATAACAAGCAACACTGCACTTTCATCAACAAGCATTGCCTGCAATACCTTTAACCAGTATTTCCGCTTCCAGTCCCAACAATTTTCAAACACCTGCTCCAAAGAAAGTTCGAGAGACATCGAAAATGCTCCTAAAAACAAGTAGAGCTCCAAGAAGCACATCACAAACGTTTTAAAAAATTTGCGGAAAACCGATAAATCTCAAAACGAGTTAAGAATAAAGTTACAGTGGATCAAAAATAAAGTCGGACACCTACCATTTAATTCTTTATCACAGAATAAATAGTAAAATAGAAGCTTTTTTAAAAAAGTACAATACTTTGTTTAAAAGCTCTATTCATTACCTTACAAAAACACCAAAATAAAAAACAAAATTTTATTTCATTATAACAAAAAAAATCAATAATATAAAAAAAGTAAAAAATAACTCAAAAAAGAACTCGGACAGTGTTATAATTTAATTCATTTAAGTTAAGACTATGTCTTGAAATGTTTTCATGTATGCATAATTCAATATTTTGTTGGTAAGCCCTTGTTTTTGGTCACCGCCAGAAGCCTCCTAGGCATGGATTCTACTAAATTTCGACATACAGAAGGATCAATTTTGGCCCATTCCTCCTTGAGAATACGTTTCAGCTGTTCTTTATTCGAAATCACGTGCTTTTTTAATTTATTTTCTAAAACATCCCATAAATGTTCAATCACATTAAGATCCGGTGATTGTGGAGGCGTGTCTATAACATGTGGGCAATTGTAAAGCAACCAAAGTCGAACATTTGAGCTTTGTGCTTTGGGTTGTTATCCTGGTAGAAATAGAAGTTTTCTTTTATTCCCAATTGCTCAGCGCTCTGCACTAAATTTTGCTTCAAAATGTTCAAATATTTCGGTTGATCCATGATGCCATCAATAATGCATAATTTTCCTGGGCCAGCAGCTGACATACACCTTCACACCATTACCGAACCACCACCATGTTTAACAGTAGCTTGTAAGTTTTTATCGTAGTTCTTCGTTTGGTTGTCTCCATATATAACATTGGCTATCTGATCGGAATAAATTAAATTTACTTTCGTCTGAATAAATTACTTTGTTCCATAATTCTAAATTGGCACTTTTATATGTTTTTGCAAATTGTAAACGTTTTTTGCGGTTTCGCTTACTAATGAAAGGTTTTTTACGAGGTACTCTTCCATGAAAGTTTTGCCTCCTCAGTACTAATCTTATCATTTCTGGGTTTACACTTTTTCCCAGCTCCATGGAAACTTGTTTGGTAAGCTTCGGAGCACTAAGTTTCGGATCCTTTTTAATTTGGTGGACGATCCATCGCTCATCTGCTGACGAAAATATTTTGGGTCTACCAGATTTTGATTTATTTTCCAGAGATTTCCATAAATTAAATCGTCGAATTATGTCATGAACCGTTGAGTGTGGCCTATTTATTATTTTTGCTATTTCTCTAACAGATTTATGGTCGTTGTAGTATTTAATAACCAGTTCTCTAACTTCTACAGATGTTTGGCCACGTTGTCTTCCCATATTTATTTTACTAGTAAAAATGCAACTGCTCGGCGTTGATATCACAATATGACTAAATATTTTCTTCGAATTGTAGATTTTGGGGATTTTCCCTTTTTGTTTTATCAAAATTGCCATGAACATAGCAGGTATTGTCATCTGTCCGAGTTCTTTTTTGAGTTTTTTTAATTTTTTTATATTATTGATTTTTTTTGTTATAATGAAATAAAATTTTGTTTTTTATTTTGGTGTTTCTGTAAGGTAATGAATAGAGCTTTTAAACAAAGTATTGGACTTTTTTAAAAAAGCTTCTATTTTACTATTTATTCTGTGATAAAGAATTAAATAGTAGGTGTCCGACTTTATTTTTGATCCACTGTAAGAATATTAAGAGACATTAAAAAATAAAAAAGGAAACTGTCTGGAAAAGGGCAGCTAACCAAAAAATTTTAATAGAACAAAATAAATTAAAAGTCGAAGAGCTGGAAATTAAAAGACTTGAGCTAGAAATTAGAGAACAAGAGTTAAATAAAATTATGTAGTTAAGAATTATTATGTATATACTTTATTTCTTTTTAGATTAAAATTAAAAAACATGAATTAATTAAATTGAAATGAACTGTGATGAATTAGATTTATGAACCGAAACTAACAAAAAACAAATTTTTTTTATTTGAAGTTTACAAATTGTTTTTATTGTATCTGGATTTATTTTAGCTTCTTCTGCAAGATTTGTAATGGTTATTTTCTCATTTGTACTTGGATTAATGTTTACCTCAGTGTCGATTTAGTTTTCATCTATTGGTACATTATAATTCATACATAAATTATGAAGCATACAGCATACGGTAACTATTCGCCCAGCCTTATCAAGATTATAATGTAATTCACGGGTGTGAAGGATACATCTCCATCGCCCTTAGAATGATAGTGAAGTTTGTGCTAAAAAAATTAATAAAAAATTACACTGTTAAATTTGTTATTTCTCCCATTGGAATTGGTTTACAAAATAATATTATAAAATTGGACTAATTCTAAATGTTGTGCTGTTGAATATAGAAATATCTACAGATTTTAGCTGACATTGAGAAGGTAAAGCATATTATTTTGAGTTTTCTTCTATTAAAAATTATATTTTGAGCATTTTTGACGGGTTTCAAAAAATATTCTAGCCAATTAAAATTATGATGGCTTTTACTATGTTTTAACGTTATTAAAAACTTCTCAATTTTGATAACTATTTCAAGTTTAATAAAGAAAGAGCTAAATATACTCGTAGCAGCCTTGTAGCTTTTTTTTTAAAAAGCCTCGTAGCATTTTTTTTAAATAAAACTTATGCATTAGGTTAAAAAAAATTAAACAACATTTAATTTATTTACTCCGAACAATACAAAATAGAAATTATAATTTTTTGTAAAAAACTGCCAACAAAATTAATTTTATTACTTCAAATGTAATAAAAATATGCGAAATTAAATTAGCCTCAATTTCAAGACCATTAGAATTATGCCAAAATTGATTTGAAAAATAAATAAATAATCTATCAGGCATGCTTAAAACTAATTTTCGTAGAACTTCTGTTCGAATTTCAATCCAAGCTTCCCTAACGCGATTTTCTAATTCAGCCACTGAACCAAATTGCTTCCCATTCAGGTAAACTTCACGAGTAAGAATACCCCATAAATTTTCAATGGGGTTCAAGCCGGGCTGCAAGCTGGCCAGTCCATCACCTCAATATTCCGTTCACAAAACCACTTTTTTGTTTCTTTCGATTTGTGAATGGCTGCATTATCCTGTTGAAACACATAATCGGCGCCCATGAAATTTTCCGCATGCTCAATTAAGCTGATCTCCAACACATCAAAAAAATTAGAATAGTAAAAACACGTAATTAGATATAAAACCCGAGTATTTACCTTGACAGCAGCAACAAAATTACAGAAAACAAAAAAAAATGGCTTCACTCCCCTATATTTGGTTATTAGAACTATCTACCTAGATTCTTTTTGGTTTTTTTGTGGAAACTTAATAAACTTACGACGGGTGTGGGAATATTAAGTTTCATATGAATGAGAACGACTTTTTGTTGTCGCAGCGTTTTGATAAACAATAATCATCCTCCATGGAGCATTCGGGTAGAGAAGACAATTGCCCTTCCATTAAAAAATGCTCAGGAGTGAGCACTTCGATTTATGTTAAGGATAGCTTCAATGGTGGTCGTCAGTGTAATGAATTTCTTTAATGTAAGTAGAGATTGCGATATCCCGGTAAAATTCAAATTCCGGAAAATCGAGAATTTTTTTCCCGACGTTTTTGATTTCTCGAGAATTCGGAGTCTCGTAATTTTTATACGAGAGTCTCGAGAATTCCCAAGAATTTTTCTCAAATTTGAAAAACATAACCAAACACTAGTTTGTATTGCACTGATTTACTTCAGGTCACGCTTGCTTTATTTCAATAAAAATAATACATCATTCTGCTTAATTCAAAAAATAAATTATAATTATAAGACAAACTAACATAGTAACTTAAAAATAAATCAAATAAATAATTGTGAGTTTGTGACTAAACAAGAATTTTAATTTGGTAAATTCACTTTTCTAATTTGCTATCAATAGTTCTTACAAAATATGCAGTAAGTATTAAAACATTAATTATATTCATTTAATTACATTAAAATGAAATTTCAAGAAGCATAGGGCGTCTATAACACTATCTGCAGGCGAGTTCGTTTTTTAGATACAAAATGCCCTGATGTCGAAAATTTCGCTCATTTTGCGTTGAAGTAGGCCGACTGGTAAACAGAGCTTTCCTAATCAATTTTAAGTTTGAGGATATTTGGCCAGTTAGTTCAAATAAGTTGATTTCTTTTAGTACAGTATTTATATCATTACGAAGTTTATTGGTTTCTAACCTCGAATGGATAGCATCTTCCGATATTTCTTTCAAAGTTTTTGAAACATAATTCGGCACCTTGTAGTTACAAATCGACCAAATTATTACTGCAGACATTTTCTCGGGATAAATCTTCATCGAAAACAAGTAGTCTTTTCATGAGAGCTTTTGAAGTTTTTACTAGTTCATTTTTTGAAGAAATCTTGAAAAACTTCTTAAACGAACTCCCATCCGCATTCCCATTTGTAAGGATATTAGGATTATTTAAAAATTTTAAAAGCGAAACCAGTGGTACGTTTCGCCTCTTACAAATTTCAGTTTGAATTTCGTTTAACAAACTGGTCGATAATAACGTATTATTGTTTTGTAGGGACTCGAAAAGGAATTTTAAAATCTCTTCGCCGCTTAGTAAATTAGTATCGTGTCGCGATAAAGCCTCAACAGCAATTTGCACTGGTTTCAGTGCTTCTAGAACACCTATCTCGAGGAGTAGCTGTAACTCCATATCAATTGATTCCTTTTCTTTTGCATACCGCTGAAGGATGGAATTGCGTACTGGAGAATTTTGAAATTTTTTAATAATTCCTCGAATCTTGATAACCGTAGGATTTATTAATGATAAATCATCTATTAGTTCATATCGGTTGCTGTCGAACTCCACCTCTTCCTCATTCATCATATTCGTCGTCGGTCTCACTTTCTTCATCGTAATCGGATATATTTTCTTGTATAATGTTTGTATTGGTGTAAAATAACCGCAATACTGCCAAATGTATGGCGTGGTTGTAACACAATTGACGGAGATAACGATCCAAATTTAATCATTCCATAATTAATTTAAAACGAGTTCAATTTCTCGTTAACCAAATCAACCATTTTTTCGGCTGGGCAACTTCCATGTATACGAACCAGTTCAAGATTTTGCGATTCACCATTCTCGTAATAAATATGAACGTTTAAATACCTATGATTGCGCAAACTTGTACATTTTTCGATGATTTGGCTGAATTTCTGATTGTCGGCTTTCATTGCAGTGATTTTCGTTCGAATTTCACGCCTAATTTTACCACAATATTTATAAATTAACTTCATAACGCTAGTTGGTTGTTTGGGAAGATCGTAGCCCTGAAGTTTCAAGCTATGGCGCATAAATTGGCAATCGGCAATTTTTTGAATCGCCTGGTTATCTAGTGCAGCTAATAGCTACAATTTCTTCAGGTGATGTACGTATTTTTGGTACAAAAATGTTTGTGAAGTTAGACTCACTGGATAATTTTATTCGTTTTTCAGTTAATGCTAAGTTTTCGGATGTTACGATGATTACTTTTTCATCCCATGTTTACCCTGTAAATGCCGATGTAATCCAGTAGTCGAGGAACCTTTACAGGCCTTTTTTACACATCTTACATGTAGCCATATTTTTATCTACACTATGTGAAAATTTCCACACACTTTGATAAAGTTGTTTTGCGTTATTGTGCATATTCTTTTTGGCGGCTTAAAATATAAGAACTAATAAATTAAAATTACTTGAAACTCAGAGAATTAAACTCGCACCATAACGCTAGGTTGTCAATATCTTTCTGAAGTTTATTGGCATCGTAGACTAACTCGATGGCTTTGTACATTTTAAGGTCATCTGCGAACATCAGGATATTGGAATGCTTTATTACTTCAGTAATAACATTAATGAAGATTGTGAAAATCCATGGGCCAACGTGAGAGCCTTATGGTACACCAGAGATTGCTTGTATTTTATTTGACGTTTTACCTCCCATTTCAATATATTGGATTCGATTACTCAAATAAGATTGGAAAATCCGAATTTGAAAATGTGTTCCAATGTTTTACAATGGCTGATGGAGTCGAAAGCTTTTGCAAAGTCATTACGTCAACTTGTTTGTTCTTCTCAATTTCTTTAACCTTCCGTCGGTGCATGGGGTATAAAGTTACCTCAGGCATATAAAAAGTTAAATAAAAATTGAATTAATACGAGTTAATTTGAAACCTCTTAGGAATGCTATCTCTTACATGTTTCTCACAACAAAACATCAAAAAACGGTAAAATCAGAGCATTTGAAAGGAACTATGGCACAATAATATAAAATATGCCACGATCTGTGCATGGGGTAATAAGTTACCCCAGACGTAGAAACAACGTAATATTATGATTTTAAAACGCTAAATCGCTAAATGACTTTGCATCTTTTTGTGTACAAGCGTTTCATTCGCAGGCTACCGACATGAACTCGACTTTAAAATATATATGAACTCCCCTGAAGGAGAGAGAAATTATATTTACACCGGTACTTTACCGTTTGAAATTCATGGACAAATGCGTTTGTGAAGTTTTGTATTGCATTTCGTGTTTGGACCTGTAAAGGAATTGATCATAATTTATTTGATTATAATTGCAAGGAGTGAAGAATTACAACAGTGTTATTTTTGTATGTATAATTATGTGTTAATTTGTGATATAGTTTCAGCAAACCATTTATTATTGTGTCTTGCAATATTTTTGCAAAAGCAAGTTGATATTGAATTTATGTGAGTATAGTTATCTTACAATATTTTATAAAAATAATTTTTGTGCTAGTTGTATGCCATTTTTTATTAGATAATGGCTAAACGACAGAGCAGTCAAGAACTACGGGATTTGCTCGACGAAATATCAGTTCCGTCGGATAATTCACTAATACTTAATTCTGGCGATGACTTACAAGACGATAACGAAACAGTGGATGGTGATGATTTAGATGGTGGTTTTTCGGATATCGACGATGCTGCTGAACATATTCCGGATATTCGTGATCGAATGCGTAACGAAGATTTGCAGGAGGAAGAAGAATATTCATCCAATGATGATTTTCAGGAGGATCAAGAATGCTCATCTAATGATGATGAAAACGAAACTAGTGAGCGCGAAGTGTTTCGCAGAATAAGAAGTGCTTATTCGCAGAATAAGAAGTAAAGTTCCAGAATTTCAAATATATCGTGAGACACCGGGATTGATTGGAATAGCTAAACATTTTAATAAGGAAGACGAGTGTTTTAAAAGTTGTTTGCCTCCTGCGATGATGCGCATTATCGCGAATGAGACGAATCGTAAAGCGAAGGACTATTTTGATCATCACCGAAATCCAAGTTACACATAAACAACCACGTATATGGTATGACGTAGAAGTAGACGAACTATATGCTCTAATTGGCATTGTTTTGTATGCCGGAATGAGGAAGAATTGGGACGAGCCACTAGTCGAACTATGGCACGAAGTGAGTCGACCGTTTTTCAGAGCAGCCATGTCATTGCAGAGAATGCAGCAAATTCTTCGCTTTATGCGATTCGATAATCATCGTACTAGAACCGAACGACTTCAAACTGATAAATTAGCGGCTTTCAGGGATATTTGGTTACTTTTTCAACAGAATCTGAAATTAGCGTATAGACCAGGGAACAAGAGGGCGTTGTAATTTCCGGCAGTATATCCCTTCCAAACCAGGGAAGAATGGAATAAAGATATTTTGGATAGTCGATGCGGAAAACTCTTATCCATTGAATCCGAGTCAACCTGAAGAAAAGGCCGCAAAAGATTGCGCATTCAACCTAGTGAATAGACTGGCTCGTCCGTACGTCAATAAAGGACGCACCATAACTATGGATAATTTCTTTACCAGTTGTGCTCTCGCCGAAGATATGATTTGTAAAAAAACAACAATCATAGGAACGATACGAAGCAACAAACCGGATTTACCTGTCGAATTGGCAGCACATAAGGCATCGGATAAAAAAGTTTATATAAGAAATCGAGAAGTTTGGTTCATCGCGCTTTGGTTTTGACGGTTATCTCACTTTAGTAAGTTACATACCAAAACCAAACAAAAATGTGTTATTATTATCGACCCTTCATAATAACGATGATATCGATGCAGCTTCCGGTAAGTCAAACATAATTTTGGATTACAATTCCAGTAAAGGCGGGGTAGATACGATGGATAAGTTGGCCAAAACCTATACATGTAAACGTGTCGCTCGTAGATGGCCCATGGTGATGTTTTACAACATGATTGATGTGGGAGCTATTGCTGCATTAAATATACATAAACTTGCACGCCCAGATGTACAAAAGAAAAGCAACACTCGAAAACGTTTTTTAGAAATCCTGGCAAAACAGCTTGTTGATCAGCACATACGAAAGCGGCTATCAAATCGCACTAAAAAAGAACGTAAAAATTGCGATGCAATTGATGGGTTATGATGTCGATACTTTGAGACAACCAGTTCCTGGAAGCAGTTCGCATAGTACCAAAAATCGTAATGGTCGTTGCAATTTCTGTGATCGGTCTGCTGACGTAAAAACCAATATAAGTTGCCACATCTGTCATATGCCCGCATGCAAGCGTCATCATAAAATAGATTGCATTGCCTGCTGTGCTACAGAAATACAAGATGAAGAAGGTACCGCAAGCTGTGACGAACTTGATGGCGATTTTCATTAAATATTGTTCTTTTTTCAAATAATTTACATTTATTACCACATGAAAGTTAATTAAACTGTATTCCCAATATTTTGAATTGAATTAAAATAAATTTTATTGATATATTATGTTTACTTTTACTAAAACACATTTGATACATGTTAAATATTTGAACCAAATTAATTTTTTCCTGGAATTGCGAATAAAAGTAATTTGGGGTAACATTTTACCCCCATGCACAGACCGTGTGTATAAAACCCATACACCGACAGAAGGTTAATAGAATAGCTAGTAAATTCTATGAGATTTGTAGATACTGAGGCTTGTTTAGGCATGTCACCATATTGTGATAAATACTCTAGTCATTCTAGTTATTCTCCACTTTGGTCGAAAAGTTGCCAATTTTAATGACTGATTGAACAAAATATTTAGAGGAATTGCCAAAGTTTAATATTTTAAAAATGAATCCGGAATACTATCAGAACCACATTCTTCTCCGAATCCTACCAATGCTCGCTGGGTGTCTTTTGGCTCGGTTTGTGGAGTGTTATATTCAATAGTGGTTGGATCTTTATATTATTAATGGTCTCTGCTTTATAAAAATATTGGAAAAACTCAGCAAATAAAGGGTGTTTTTTTAAGAGGTTGCCGATTTTTTTTTTGAATAAAACACATATAAAATTATGAAATGACCAAAATTTTTTTTTATTTGGTAGATAATTTTTTGGCATTTAACATTTAAACACAATTTCTGGCATATGGCTACCACGACTATTTTTCACAAATGTCATTCTGGAGGTCCAATTTTCCAGCACTTTTTTAAGCATTTGAGGGCGTATGTCAGCAATGACACGTTGAATATTGGTTTCCAAAGCGTCAATCGATTGAGGTTTATCCACATAAACCAATGACTTCACGTATCCCCACAAAAAGTAATCGAGTGGCGTCAAATCGCACGAACGCGGAGGCCAATTCACCGGACCATTTCTCGAAATAATGTTGTCGTTGAAAGTTTCTTTCAATAAGTCGATTGTTTCACGTGCTGTATGGCAAGTGGCACCATCTTGTTGAAACCACATTTCATTCATATCCATATCTTCAAGATTTGACAACAAAAACTCATTTAACATGGTTCTGTATCGATTTCCATTCACGGTAACGCGTCGTCCTTCCTCATTTTTAAAGAAATATGGACCGATGATCCCACCAGCCCATAGACCGCACCAAACAGTACATTTATCAGGATGCATTGGTAATTCTAGAACGGCGTGTGGATTATCTTTGCTCCAAATGCGACAATTTTGTTTGTTGACGTATCCATTTAACCAAAAATGCGCCTCATCACTGAAGAGAATTTTACGGTAAAAAAATGGATCTTCGTTCAATTGATTTAACGACCAATCACTGAATTCACGGCGCAAACGATGGTCGTGTGGCTTTAATTCTTGCACCAATTGAATTTTGTATGGCACCAAACCCAAATCTTTACGTAAAATTTTCCATAAAGTCGATGGACAAAGTCCAATTTGCTGAGCACGACGACGAATCGATAAATTGTCGTTTTCTTCGACACTGGCCTCAACGACAGCAATATTTTCTTCTGTACGAACTCTTCTCATTCTTGTCGGTGGCTTGGCATCCAAAAGAGTGAATGTAGACCGAAATTTGGTAATTACGTTCTTTATGGTGGTCTCTGACGGACGATTATGTGCACCATAAAATTCACGAAGTGCTCTATAAACATTTTTAATTGAACACTGATTTTGAAAATAAATTTCCACGATTTGAAAACGTTGTTCTGGAGTTAACCTATTCATAATGATTTGCCAAACAATACTGAGTAGAAATGCCACTTTGAGCTGTCAAAACAACTGTCATAAAATAAAACGACATCTATCGGAAAAACAAACCTCCTAAAAAAACACCCGTTATGTTGGTTACGATCTATGGATCACAAGACTTTTGACCATTCTAATGAATAAGGTAGGGTTAGCACTGAATCAGCACGTAAATCGCAATGTATTAGAGACTGAGTCCAAGATCGTATTGAATTGGTTGGTAGCATATCATCGACGCTAGTTTACATTTTATTTCCAATCGAGCACCAAAATACTAAGTTCGTGTAGTCCTGAGAAATGGATGCATTTATCAGCCGACAATACAGCTGGTTGCGCCTTCTGAAGGATGAGTGCCGCAGAACTAGCGTGCTTCAAACTGTAGAGGTATCGACCTAGATAGGCTTACCCAACGAGAGAGAGAGAGAGTGGCCAATTCAGGCATTGTCATCAACAACAACGATATTCTGAAGGAAATCGTATCAAAATTCTCTAACCTTTCCAAAATGAAAAGGATTGTGGCGTACACCCTCCACTTAGAGGCGCAACTTCAAAACTCTAAATCAAGAGGATATTAATTTGGCAACCGTACACTTAACAAATATACTCAACAACAATATTTTTTGGAAAAAGTTCGATGCTTACAAGCCAAAATCTAGTGCAGGAATAATTCGCATCGGTGGTAGTCTCAAAAATTTCGCCTTAGTGATGCCAATATAACGTGCGATATTACAACTGTTATTCTTCAAGATATACATCATCTGATTGATCGTGCCAGAATTAGTTTTATGATGAATTTCCTACGTTAACATTTTTCGATAACGCTTGTGAAAGATGCAATTAGACAGGTGGTCTAATGTGTATTATGTTTCAGCAGAAAAAATTTATGGTAAATAGCTGTCGAGAGTTGAGCAATAACACCTTTTCAAAAAGGTATTCTTGGACTACGCTGCTCCATTCACAGTACAACCGACAAATGCCAGATAAAGTCTATGTATGTATTTTGTCTGTCTAAGTAAAAGAGCGGACTACATTGAGTGCGTTATCAGCTTTAAACTTCCTTGGCGCATTGTCCGTAAAATGACAGATCGACGGGGAATATATAGTAACGTCTTTGGCATAAAATGGCACGAATTTTGTCGATGCCAAGAGACAATTAATTGAACTGTTCAATTTTTCAAGACCTAACACAAATAAACTGTCTTCTTCTCTTTAAAAAAATCATAAATTGGCATTTCATTCTTGTGGCATTTGGGAAGCAGCCGTGAAGTCTACGAAAACACACCTGACAAGAGTGGTCGGTGAAGTATTACGTACATTGGAGGAATTCACTACACTGACGACTGCTGTTAAATCTATCAATAACTCAAACTCATTGTACACTACAGCCTCCGTGGCAATCGGAGTGCTCACTCCTGGGCTTCTTTTAATTGGGGGACAATTGTCGTCTCTACTCGAATGCTCCATGGAGGATGATTGGTGTTGATCAAAACGCTACACAGTGAAGCGTATCAAGCAATATTTTAGACAATTTTACAAATTGCCTTCGGAGCTCATTGCTGTTTGTGGAAAATTTATGTAAGTTACGAGGAGGGTAAACCAGGTAAACAAGATGAAATATGAATTTCCAATGCAGTTAGTGCTTTAAAAAATTGACTGTTAGACGCGCAAGAGTGATAAATTGGAAAAGTGTGTGAATAGTGTTGTATTGTTATGTTCAACATGTCAAAATTTATACCGTACAAAGAGCCAGCATAAATTTTTGGTTTTGAACGATGGTTTCGGCATTTCAAAAGTGGTGAAATTGTAGACAAGGATCGAAGTTGTAGACAAGGATCGTGGAAGACCCGCAAAAAATACGAAAATATGGAATTACAAGCTATGTTGGACCAAGATGATTCGCAAACACAAAAAAAACTCGCAGAGCGATTGGACGTTAACCAAGAAGCTGTTTCCAATAGGCTACGAGAGATGGGAAGGATTAAGAAGACCGGCAGATGGGTACCACATGAGCTGATCGACAGACAAATGGAAAAGCTCAAAACACAAGTCAAATTTTACTCGCTCGCTACAAAAGGAAGTCGTTCTTCCTTCTTCGTTTTGTTCCAGGGGATAAAAAGTGGATTTATTTTAAGAATCCTAATGAACCAAGGGGCGTTTTCTATTATGGACTGTTAAAACCTGGGAAATCGGTTAATACTAAACGTTACCAACAATTGTCTGATTTGAACCCTTCGCTGCTTGAAAGAGGCAACAACAAATTCATTGTTCTTCATTACAATGTTCCATCACATACGGCAAAACCGGTTCGCGACATGTTGGAATCACTCAGCTGGGAAGTTCTACTCAATACGGCTTGCTCACCAGACTTGGCTACTTTCGATTACCACTTATTTACTTCTATGGGTCACGCACTTGCTGAGCAGCGCTTTGGTTCGTACAAAGATGTGAAAAATGGCTCGATGAATGGATAGCAGCAGCGATGGAGCGTACTTTGAATAAAGCACTTTTTATCGTTCTTCCGAATTTAACATGTTTTTTTAGTAAACAATTCTAACAGGGGTTAACTCAGCTTGGGTATTCGTCTTCAGAATTGCTGCAGCTGCGATCGAGGTTTCTTCTTGCATTTCAATTTCATTCATGCATCGGTGCATCGGTTATGCGGTGACTTGATTGACTTGTGGCTGCTTCAGGAAATTCAGGACTTCAGAAAATGACTGTCATTCAACATAGTCACCTGAGAATTGCGTAATTTTTATGTATGCTTGTGATGTATTGCTCGATTTTTTATTTTTTCCACAGATTCCGATATTCTATTAGAACATTCAAATCACAAGTTTCAATAGAATAATGTAGAAAATTTAATTGCATCATCCATTGAAAAATTAGATTATCTCCTCTAAAATAAAATTACTTGCAGACTCAAGCATTTCAATCCAAAATTGGACTTGGACTTGGCTACGAAACTCATGAATCGACTGTACACTGTGATGAGACTATGCCACTTTCTGAAGTTGATAAAGATAGATATGCTGAAGCTGGATGCACAAAAAAATTACATTCGGCTTGATGCACGTCCGCAAATTTGTTATTCCGGTGGTTAGAATTAACTGCTGCTGCTTGTTCGGTACGAATATCCTTCACCATTTTCGTTATTCTTATGAATTGATACAACTTAAGTTGCTGGTGTGCCTAAGAAGAGGTACTTATCTTGATTTTCATAAATAATATACACAAACATATTTGGCATGTTTAACTACTGTAATTCATTATTTTTTTATCATACTTCCTTTACAGTACTAATACAAACCCCAAACAAATTTAATAATTTTTAGTTACGTATATGAAAAACACGTTGCTCAACCTACAATCAAAAGTATTAAAATACAAAGTCAAGCACGTTAAAATCTGACAAAAAATTATAGCCAATTATTTTCCCAAATTGACCAATAAAAACTACAATTTCCCCACTATTATGATCGTAATGACTATAATCAATGACGTCGCTCGAAATGAAACCGTTTTTATATGTTCTGTTGAATGTTGAAGTTCATCAGCCCACCTAGAAAACTGCCACTTATTGAATTAACATCTCGGCGAACATAAAACGTAAATTAAAAGTTATACATTGTAAAATATAAAAGTTCTCTCAAGCGCTAATAAATGAATAGTAAAAAGCTTTTCGAAAAATTAGGCTTTATTTTTAATAATTTTTTAATGGCATTAAATTACGGCTTCCACATAAAATCGTAATAAAAACGAACACATAAATAATTCTAAGCGAAATGAATCAACGATTTTTATGAAAATGAATTAAAATTTGGTTTATTGTTTTAAAAATATTCAGCTAAGTGGAAACATAAAACTATTTTTGTTCGCGTAATCATTTATGATGATATTATGGGGGTGGTGGGAGGTTTTTATGACAAAAATTTGTATTATTATTTTTATACATTTTGTACTTTTGTATTTCGTAGTTCTGTGGAAATTTAAATTTACAGTTATGTATTTGCTAGGTTTATGTAATTATGCTCAACTAATATAGCAGTGCTATACATATCGCACATGATATGGAAAAGTGACACAACCCAAAAAATTGCATTTTCGAGTTAGTACAATAGAAAGATACGCAATATTCGGCTCCACAATTCTGCATTAACAACATTTCTTGTATTTGCACTATTAAGCGCCATGCGGCGTTTATGTCACTTTTCCAGAATGCAATTCTTTCTATTTTATCACTCAGACAACAGCGTCACATTAGAGTTCGACCAGGAAGCATCATTGTTAAAGTATTTTAAAACGATATTTTTTTAATTGTGATGGGATTAGGTATGTTGGATGGAAACGGATTTTTGTCAAGATTTCTTGAAGAAGTTCTAAATCGTTTTTTTTATAAACAATACTCATTTGAAAGTTTTGCAAAAAACGAAAAGCTCCCAGACTGCCACTTCTGGTGAACCGATTTCAGCCAAAAATCATTGGAATCTCTCAACTTATGAGGAAAGATTAATTATGAAGCTTCATCCTAATCAGTCGGTCCGTTTGCAATGTAAAGAAGCTACAGACATGTAGTCTCCATGGAACCACATGCATGCACAGAGAGATTTTTTATAAATAATTTTATTATCTGCGGCGCGTGGATTGGGTGTTAGGGTGCGTTTCAATAGAGTAAAAGTTGAAAGTCTATAGCCACGTAAGTCATCGTTGACTATATTCCAACTCTGCAACTATGTAGTGACTACCAAATATATCTAGTATACCACCACTCGGGCAACGTTTTTAAACAACGGCTAAATTTTAGAGGCGAGTGGATTACACCATAAATATACAATATGCAATGAATCGTCAAACATTACAAGATATTCTCATGAAACTAACAAAATTTGATAAGAGGCTACAGCAATTAGAAGATAGCGCATTGGGAGCTAAACCCAAATCCACACAAAAATGAACAGCACCATGAAAATCATGTCATGGAATGCTAACGGTCTGCTCCGGCACCAACAAGAACTACAAGCAGTCCTCGATATTGAGAATATAGATGTGTGTCTTGTTTCGGAAACAGATTTTACTAAGCATCCTTCATAACATTTGAAGGCTATTGCGTATATCTCGTTACTCATCCAGATAATTCAGCCAGAGGAGGAAGTGCAGTCATCAAAAAAAAATATCCAACATTTTGAAGAAGTAAAGTATGCAAAAGAAGAAATTCAGGCTACAGCGGTTTATAAAAGAACAACAACTTTCCTATTGTTGTGACAGGATTGTACTGTCCACCAAGACATTCTATTAAAAACAAACAATACTCAAAGTTCTTCAAGCGTTTGGGAAAAAGGTTCATAATATGCGGTGACTTCAATACACACTAGGGTTCTAGGTTAACTACAACTAAAGAAAAAGAATTACTGATTGATATTAAAGAAAATGGATGTGAATCCATTTCAACCGGAAAGTCAACATATTGGCTAACTGACCCAGGAAAAATACCTTGACCTGATCGATTTTTTTATAACCAAATATATTTCAAATAATTTTATGAAAGTCGAAGAAAGCCTGTATATGAGCTCAGATCATTCTAACTCTAAGCGAGTATATCACCCAAAAAGAGAATAATCCAGAACTAACCAACAAATATACGGACTGAGAAAGTTTCAAAGTGCACCTTGAACAAAGAATACTTATGAAAGTTCCTTTAAAAACTATGGATCAACTGGACAAAGAAGTAGAAAAGTTCATTAAGGATATTCAACAATCAGCACGTGAAAGTATTCCAGAGATCAAATCAATGCTAAATGGAAATATCTATCCAATAGAAATTAGAAATCTACTTAGGGATAAACAAAAATCCAGCAAACAGTGGCACCAAACTGAGTTCCACAAGACAAAAAAAGACTAAACAATCTTACTCAACAATTAACAAGAGAAATTCAGAAACTAAAAAATGAGTCAGTTAATTTCTACTTAAATTGATGAATGACAGTAATACGGATTATTCAAACTGGAAAGTAACTAAAACTCTGAAAAGGCCAATAATGCCGATTCATCCTATCAGGAAAATGGATGGAACATGCGCAAGGAAAAACAGAAAAAGCTAAAGGATTTGCTAATCATCTTGAATTTGCTAATCATGAATGTCAATTACGAGAAACATTTAATGAAAACATAATACAAATTCTCAAAGATGTCACACCTACATCGCCTACTGCAGTAACAAACGAAATTAAAAACAATTTAAACTTAAAGAAAGCACCAGGGTGTGATCTGATTACCGGAGAAATAATAAAGCAGCTTCCGAGAAAAGGTTAAAAGGGTAGTTAACTAATATCATAAACGCTGTATTCAGGTAAAAATATGTGCCACACTTTGAAAAGTGGCTGAGGTTATCATGATTCCAAAACCAGAAAAACCGCCTTATCTATTAACATCTTATAAGCCTATATCGTTGCTGCCAATAAAGTCTAAACTCTTTGAAAAGTTACTATTAAAATTACTCAAACTAATAATTGAATAAAATAACATAATTCTGAATCACCAATTTAGTTTTCCTAGTGAGCACCCAACTATTGATCAAGTGCATGTAATAACCAATATCATTGAGAAGACTTTAGGAGAAAAAACAGTTTGTTTTGCAGTATTCCTTGATGTAGCGCAGGCCTTTGATAAGGTTTGGCACGAAGGTTTGATCTACAAACTTAAATTAATCCTACCTAAACAGTACAGCATAATACTGGAATCGTATATCAGGGAAAGATACTTCAGGCTTAAACAAGAAGATGAATATTCTGAGCTTAAGGAAATAAGAACATGAGTTCCACAAGGAAGTGTACTTGGGCCACTTCTGTATTTACTATACACCCGAAATGTTCCAATCCCACAAAACAACACGATAGCCACTTCCGCCGATGACACAGCCATCATGACAGTAGGTGATAACAACTCAGATACAAGAGAGAAATTACAAACCGCCATAGAGCAAGTATACAACTGGACAAAAATGGCACATAAAATTAAATGAAACCAAATCTGTACATATCGACTTTACAAACAAGAGATTAGTACACAAACCAGTATATTTAAATAATCAAGAAATGCCACATGCTAACACTGCCAAATATCTTGGTATGACATTTAGCGTCTAATGCGTTGTGCTTCGCTGGAAAGCTCATGGAAAGAAGAAAACAGACGACGTTGGGATTAAAATGCAACAAAATGTATCGGTTACTGGTGTAACGGTTACAGTGTGTTTATGAGCTAAAAAACACTAATCAAACCGTTAACTGACTTCTGGTAGCTGTTTCGATGGTGCAGCATATTGCCGGCTAGGTGGCAGTGGTCAGTATGGGTTCTTTCCACCGTTTACCAGAAGCTTGATAATGCTGCTAGATAATGAACGAGTCAAATATTTTTTATTTAATTTTTGTGTTTTATGAAGGGGTAATTAAAACTGGTTGCTCGACCTGCCTCGACTGTTACAAACGTGGGGACGACCCACACCCAGGAGATAGTCTCAAAAGCCGGGCCTTATGCAACTTTATCGGTAAGTTTTGCGTCGTTTCAAAATCCGCTCCCTGATATCATACTGATGCTAGGCATTTATTAAAGAAAAACTTGGACCGTACTAAAGTTTAAAATCCTTCGCATGATGTATTCCTATAATTTTTCCCTCTTTGTCTGTAACTTCATAAGATACGTTCCCGACTTTCCTTACGAGTATTGCAGGTATAAATTTAAAAGCAAGTTTGCCAGAAAACAGTTGTGCAGCATTACTCTGAACAAAATATAGCCCGTAAATTATAAACGCATTCGTTTTGTTGGTGCGCTTCCTCCAGATGACTTAGTACAATCTTTTGTGCAGCTGAAAGTCGATCAAAATATCTAATTTCCTCAAAAGTTCGTATATAGAACCATGCGGTATTTTATGCTGACCGAAAACTAGAAAATGTGGCGAAAAGGTGGTGCTAGTGTGAACCACATTCTGAAGCGCTCCAGATATTTCATTGAGATGTTCATCCCACCTTCAATGATCGTCTTTGATGTAGGCTCTGACAGCGGATAGAACAGAACGATTTACTCGCTCTGACGCATTTCCTTGTGGTGAATACTTGGCTGTGAAATTATGTTGAATGCCGTTTTTATCATCAACTCCTTGAAAAGGTTAGAATCAAACTGTGCCCCATTATCTGTTAGCACCATCTCAGGTACTCCAAATAAATGGAAAACCTTATTGTGTAGGATATCTACAACTTTCATAACTGAGGCCGAGCGGAGGGAAAATAACAATGGGAATCTGCTATATTGGTCTAGAATGATAAAGATATGTGTAGATCCATTTCGTGTCCGTGAATATGGGCCTAAGAAATCCATATAAAGTCTCTGCCAGGGCCGAGATACTTGAAAAGGTTTGCCCATTTCTGGCCTCATACTATAGTTAATTGTTTTCGTACATTTACATATGTCGCATGCATTAACATACTTCTTAACGTCGGGCACCATTGTGGGCTAATAATAGTATCGTCTCAACACCTCGATTGTTCGGGCCGCTCCTTGATGCGCGGCTGAAGGAGGATTATGCGCTTAAGGCTGCGTTCTTTATCAGAGACTCAGGCACCACAAGTTTCCATTGAGGTATGTCCGTATCTGAAACTTTACCTGTCTTTCAAAATATCTTTCCATCCATAACCTTGAAATTTGTTAAATCTGCCGAATTTTCTTGTAAGGCTTTGATTCTGTCAACATACTCTGGATCTTTAAACGCATCCGATTCTAGATTTATGTGTTGCACTTCGTTCCATTGTTTATCGATTTCCTCAATGCGTTTCATGTTAAACGTTTGTTCTTCGCCATGCGCTCGAGATAAACTGTCTGGCACCGTGTTTAAGGAACCTTTCCTATATTCAATATTAAAATCGAAACCATGTAATTGGATGGACCATCGAGCGAGTCTGTCTGATAAATCTCGTTGGTACATCAACCAACGAAGGCTTGAGTGATCCGTTATTAGTGTAAATTTATAGCATTCTACATAAGGTCTGAAACGCTTAACACTTAGAACCCCCGCTAAGCACTCCAGTTCCGTAACACTATAATTTCTTTGTGCTTTGTTGAGTTTGTGTGACATGAAGGCCACCGGATGTTCTTCTCCAATTTCTGAACGCTGAAACAAAACACTTAGAATTCCCGTATTAGAGGCATCGCATTGTATATAGAATTGCTTTGAAAAATCTGGATTCACTAGTACTGGTGCCGTGACTAACATTTTCCTTAGTTCATCGGACGCGGCCTGTGCTTGCGGATTCCACGTCTCCTTCGAACCTTTCTTTAATAAATCTGTTAGCGGCGCGGTTACAGCCGAATAGTTGGCTATAAACCGACGGTACCAGCCGGTCATCCCCAGGAATCTACGTATATCTTTGATGTTCGTGGGAATGGGGTATTCGTCTATGGCTCGCACTTTTTCGGGGTCCACTCTGAGACATCCCTCACCAATCACGTACCCAAGGTATTTTGTTTCCTTAAGTATGAACTTACTTTCTTGCTTCCTAATCTAGCTACTTCAGACAATAATGTTATGTGGTCATCGAACGTAGCAGATACCACTAGTAAGTCGTCTAAGTAAACAAACACCCGGTTGTGTAACTGGTGAGGAATAACCTTATGCATTAACCGACACATCGTTTGAGCTGCGTTACACAACCCAAATGGCATGACGGTAAATGCACCGTGAACGCCGTCTTATCTCTTGACGCTTGCTCTAACGGAATTTGCCAATAGGCGTCCTTTAGATCGATTGTACTGATGAACCTCGTCTTGTTCAATCTTCCAAGCAACCCTTCGATTATTGGTAAGGGATAGCGTCTTTCACAGTGACTGAATTGATCTTTCTTGCGTCGAGACATAGACGAACTCCTCCTTTCGCTTTTAACACTCGTGTCACTGGAGATGACCAGGAACTAGTACTCTCTTCAATTACACTCATTGATAACATCCGATCTAATTCCTTATAAATGTCATCTTGAACTTTAGGTGATACTGAGAAATACCGCTGCTTCACGGGAATGGCGTCTCTAACATCAATTTTGTGTGACAGAACGTGGGTTTTACCTAATCCGTCCTTTTTAATAATTCTAGAATAACCGTTTCTAGTCTAGTTTGTTGCTCGTTATTTAGTTGGTGTTTATTGTTCTGTGGCTCAATTGATGGCTTATGATAATTACCATCCAACTCCTCTATCATTAAGGGAATGAGACCGAATGCCTCCCAAAAATCAATTCCAAGATACAATGGTGGCGTTAAGGTGAGCGAGATGCAATCTGATCGTTTTAGTTTCCCCGCCGTATGACAATTTTACCAAAATTGCGCTAGTATCCGTTGATTCTCACCACTGGCGGTTGGTAATAACGACTTTAGGCGATACAATTTTAAATTGTGTTGAGCAAGAAAATCTTCAGCCCCTGATCCCAACATCGAAATGCTCGCCCCACTATCTAACAATCCGCGGTATGGAATTCCATTTATAAGAACTTTCGCGTAAGGTCTGTTGTCGAAATCCGTAGCGATGACTGATTCACCAATAATTTTTTTTAATTTCTCGTCTAGTTTTAAAGTATCTAAGACTTCGATCTGTGGCTGTACTTTGCCGAGCTGGTGTTTGTGTGGATTGTGAAATTCTCTGTATGTTAGATGGAGTATGAACTGTAAAACTCGGGATCCGTGTTTGTCGCAGCTTCCTCTACGTTCGGTTTCTGAGAATATACTTCTTGTTTCTGGGATCCCAGAACTCCGACGTTCCTGACACCCCTGGGACAGTTTCCAAAACAAAATTTAATTGTAATTGGTAAATTGCAGTCTTTAAATAAATGAGAAGCTTTTCCACAATTCCAACAAACAATCTTACTCGGATCATCTTTTGGGATATTTGAAGTTGATTGGCCTATCCAGTTTACAGCATACAATGAATCAGTTGGCTTTGAAAATTCGACTATATCACCAAATTGTTTGTGCATCAATTCACCATGTTACATCAAACTTCAATTTCATTGATTTGTCGCCTACTTGGGAAGGACATCTCGGGTACCCAACCTACTCGGGTCCAATTGTTTTCTGCTGCTATGGCTCTGTTGACTAGAGTCGAAATATCGAGAAAGTGTTGTCCTGCAAATGTTGACTGTAAGCCAGGCCTCATGTTTCTAATGAGTAAACTGATAGAAGTGCTAGAGACAATATGTCGTTATAGAATTCGATGAATGTCTCTTTGAACTTTTGCTTTCTTCGCTCCCAGACTTGCTTAATATCGGCGTCCGTACGTCTACCTTGGAACCTATGTATCATTGCGGACCGGAGATGTTTCCACTCTGTTAATCTGTTACGCTCGATAAATATCCGCAATACCATTCTAGGGCTTTGTCTTTCAAGAGTGCATGAAGATTATTGACGAGCATTGAAAAATTAATATTGTTGGGTTCAGCTAACCGTTACGCGCGATAAATTCGCGATAAAATTTAAACGCTCGACAGGGATTCCTTCGAACGCTCCATTAAACGAAATATTCCACTTGTATATTTCCAAGCGATCTCTCTTAATCGGAGTATCATCACAATTCAGTGGGATACGTATTTCTGGAACCTTGTGTCCTGGAATAAATGACGTTGTATTTTTCGGTGCACCATAATAACTTGGCGGAGGTACTGCCGTATTGAACTGAAGAGGCACATTACCCAATTTCATTAGATCATTTCCTGATCTCGAATCTTTTCTAGCCATATTTTCACTAACCATCACGGGTGTTAGAGCTAACTTTTTCAACACAGCCTCTACTAATTTATTCATCTGATCCGATTCCATACTATCACCACCAGCTGGATTTTGAGTATCTGGATTGACTAGCGGCGGGATATTTAGGACTATTTCTTGTTTCTCAAATATTTTCTGATCCGCCCCGTTTGTACGGTTTTTATTCACACGCTGGTTTCCTTCTTCCTCATCCTCTGGTATCGATATATGTGGTCTGGTATCGATATATGTGTATCACTTAAGTCATGAAAACACTTTAAGAGATTTTTACATGATTCCAAGAGGTTGGCAGCTGTTGCTTCTGGTAGACCTGTCTTGGCGACCTGCATTCTTCTCAGTCTTTCCTGGGTATAAAGAACACCTGTGGATAATTCGTTTAATTTCTCTGTTTTGCCCTTATCGCCTTCTTGCATTAATTTCTCTACTTGATCCTGGATGTTTCGTAACTTCTTCGAACAGCTTTGCAATTCCCGCTTCGGATATCTTGCTGCCATATAATGTATTGTGGTAGGCCCATCGCACTTCTGAGTTGCCTCTTGTAAGAACGCTTCTTTAATACGATTAATTCTATTGGTTATGGAACCCGTAATCTCTCTAATTTGACATTCAATGTCTAATTCATCACAGTCCAAATGTAAGACATCCATATCTTTCGAATTAAATTATTATTGAAAATATCCAAGAAATATAATATAATAAATTTGAACCTAGAAAAGAGTATTACTTCACTTATCACTTATACTTTCGTACCAGAACGAAATAGCTTTCGCAAAACAACTATTTTAGCTTTCGATACATAAACCCCCTTTTCAATTTTTCGGAACTTTATGTTATTTTGCTAATAATTTTTTTTTGTTTTATCTGTTTATTTTTCTTCGACTAACCACGATGACATAAGTCTCAACATACACTAAATAATTCTGAGTTGCCTTTATGGCGAGAATTTAATTTTACCAAACTATTCTGATATTACCTACATGCTCACACAAAAAAATAAGGCAAAAGAAATCTAACTATTTACAAGCTGAAATTGGTTATAAAAAAAAATAAAAGTATGCTTTCGCGAAAGTGATCATTCACTTTCAAACACATTAAATGAGGAAACATACCCATCAAAACAGTAACCAACAAAACTCCGGTTACCTCTCCATAAATATTCAAGTAAACCATATGGTGAAAATTTACGGAAGGAGACCTTTGTAATTACTGCTGAGATAATGAAAAAAATGCTTTAACGGTAAAGCTTTCCTGGACGCTGTCGTCAAGGTTGCAACCAACAACCAACGTAACAATCACATGTTGAAATGGAAAACATGATCCGCGACTACCGCTAACTGGTTTCACTACACCTCTAAAGATACATACTCAAGTTAAACACCCATAAGTGGATGATCCTAATGCTGCACCAGCACTTGTAGCACAATCCAATTAAAATGGTACTGGAATTTTTTACAAATTAATTACAACATATCGGCATAGTTCAACCCCCAAAAAACTACTCCTAAGGGGTGCAATTCTTCAAAAACCATATTTTTCGTTACAACATGCTTATCGCATTTCTGTTAATTTTCTGTTAATATTTGTTGTATTGTTGTATCGTACAGGGTGTGGTACTGTAATTTTTTACAAATTAACTACAACATATTGGAATAGCTCAACCCACAAAAAGTACCCTCAAGCCGTGTAATTTATACATCCTTAATTTATTACAACAGCCCGCACCCACAGAAATCGATCGTAATGTATAGAGCTTCCTTCCTATGCAAGAAATAGGTATCCCTGAATTTATTACAACAGCCCACACCCACAATAATCGATCAAAATTTATCGAACTTCCTTCCTATGCAAGAATTAGGTATCCCTGAATTTATTACAACAGCCCACACCTACAAAAATCGATCAAATTTGTCGAACTTCCTTCCTATGCAAGAATTAGGTATCCCTGAATTTATTACAACAGCCCACACCCACCAAAATCGACCAAAATATATCGAACTTCCTTCCAATGCAAGAATTAGGTATCCCTGAATTTATTACAACAGCCCACACCCATAAAAGTCGATAATTATGTATCGAACTTCCTTCCAATGCAAGAAATAGGCACCCCTGAATCTATTACAATAGCCCACACCCACAAAAATCGACCAAAATGTATGGAACTTCCTTCCTATGCAAGAATTAGGTATCCCTGAATTTATTACAACAGCCCACACCCACCAAAATCGATCAAAATGTATCGAACTTCCTTCCAATGCAAGAAATAGGTATCCCTCAGTCTATTACAACAGCCCACACCCACAAAAATCGACCAAAATGTATGGAACTTCCTTCCTATGCAAGAATTAGGTATCCCTGAATTTATTACAACAGCCCACACCCACCAAAATCGATCAAAATGTATCGAACTTCCTTCCAATGCAAGAAATAGGTATCCCTCAGTCTATTACACCAGCCCACACCCATGAAAGTCGATAATTATGTATCGAACCTCCTTCCAATGCAAGAAATAGGTATCCCTGAATTTATTACAACAGCCCACACCCACAATAATCGATCAAAATGTTTAGAACTTCCTTACTATGCAAGAATTAACTCCTATGTTAAAGAATTTACGTGTGAAGAAATGGAAAACATTCTCAAGCCACAATTGTATTATAATAAAACTTTTGGAGAGTTTGGGGCGATTGTATTAAGAACGACGTACTTAACACCCTAAACAATCAAAAAGGGGATCGAATAAACGCTCATGATCATGCGGCCTTTGCTGAATATCTATTGAAAGATATTACGTTACTCCCACTGTGGACTAACATTGTCGCGAGTAATTTGAGATTCGATGGTATCAGACCATCAAGTGCTCCTGTAGAACAACTGTTCCGTAAAATTAAAAATATTATTTTTAATAAAGATGAACTCCCGGTTCGTGTAGATATTTTTGTTCAAAGGCATATTAGTTACCTACAAGGTAAACTGAAACTTGTTAATGCCAAAATAACCGAAAACCAAAACAAACGTGATTTCGATGCACAAGGCTTAACAGATATAAAATCTGATAACAGAGAATTAAAATACAGTGATTGTCCTGCATGCCAAATTGGTGGCTTTGCATCTGGAAGCCATTCCTGCATTCCCTGTAACAAAAAAGTTCATGCTCTTGATGAGTGCTCTTTTTCTTACAGCGAGGAAGACTTTGGGCAGGAGCGCGTGTGCTTACTCTGCCAGAACAACCAATATTTTAAGACTAACATGGCCCTACGTGAGTTTGATAATTGGCGCAATATTGGTATTTTTAACCAGAAAATTGACGAGAAACAATCACACGAATAAAAAATCAAAACCTTTAGAATCTCTTTACTTTGGAAAAAAAAAAATGTTCTTAAGGATATAATGCACATTCCAAGGCATTACAAAATACCCATTATAAAAAATGGAAGTGACAAATCCTTAACCACAATAAAACAAAATGGTAAGGACATAATTTTGCAAAATACCTGCGCATTTGATAGCATTTTAGCACACGATTTTGAAGATATGTACGCACTGGTAAGTGATTGGTTTCGATGGGAGTTAACAAATTAAATTACACGCTCATTTCTCGTGGTGCTGAGAGCGAATTATCTTAATTTATAATAAAATAGAAAATTTGCACATTTCAGGTTCCTTCTTTAGCCCAAAATAATTTGTTTTATGCAATGATTAGGCATATGAAGGAGCACGGATTAAAAGCTCGCATTTATCTTATGAGATATCGGGTGTTAGCGCAATATTATAAGTTAAATAATCTTGAATTAATTGTAGATGGTTATTATTTAAATTGTATCGATAACGTAGGTACCCTTGCACGGTATATTGTTTTAAAAAATCACGTCAGCTACCGTGAAATAACTTCTTGGAGAAATGGTTGTGCGGTAACACAAAGATGTTTTGTTGCGTACGACGTACCAATTAATTCTATTACTTCTATTAATTTAAACTCGACAATGTTTTGGTAAGATTTTCTACAGAAGTTAGTTTTAATTTATTTTATAAACATATTCTTTTATAAAATTACGCAGGTGATATAGTACTCATAGACGTCCTATTTAATAAAGAGGAATTATCTATAAGCCTACAGTCGATTTCCACGGAATACGAAATACCGAATGAAGAAGGGTACAGATTAAAATTGTTGGGCATCGTCGAATACCACAACTATAATAAATCATTTGATGAAAACCAAATTGGACACTATACCGCAGTAGTACGCAGAAGAGACGGACATTGGGTACGCTATGATGACTGTCAATCCAGGGGAATAAAATGCAACTTAAACAGTTCAGTAAAACCAGGTTTAATTGTCCTGTATAAATTAAAAGTTTAATAAAGATTAAATAAATAATTACCTATAAATAAGAACCAATTTTTTGCACAGGAAAATATTTCCATGCATAATGAAAGGTTTTTGTGGGTGTGGGCTGTTGTAATAAATTAAGGGTGTACAAATTACACCGCTTGGGAGTAGTTTTTGTGGGTTGAGCGATTCCAATATGTTGTAGCTACTTTGGAAAAAATTACAGTACCACCCCCAGTACGATACAACAATACAACAAATATGAACAGAAAATTAACAGAAATGCGATAAGCATGTTGTAACGATAAATATGGTTTTTGAAGAATTGCACCCCTTAGGGGTAGTTTTGTGGGGGTTGAACTATGCCGATATGTTGTAATTAATTTGTAAAAAATTCCAGTACCATTTTCATTGGATTGTGCTACAAGTGCTGGTTCAGCATTAGGGTCATCATAAGTGGAAATGTATACCTAATTATGTTTAACAAAACCATAACATTATTTGAATGGGGAGCAATAGCGTATGGATGTGTGTGCATAATAATTTTATTAAAATGCTAGATTTGGGCGCCACTGTAACAGTTACAGTGTGTTTATGAGCTAAAAAAACACTAATCAAACCGTTAACATACTTCTGGTAGCTGTTTCGATGGTGCAGCATATTGCCGGCTAGGTGGCAGTGGTCGGTATGGGTTCTTTCCACCGTTTACCAGAAGCTTGATAATGCTGCTAGATAATGAACGAGTCAAATATTTTTTATTTAATTTTTGTGTTTTATGAAGGGGTAATTAAAACTGGTTGCTCGACCTGCAAGGTCGTACCTGACAGTACAATTATATTGTTTATTTTGAAAGAGCTGTGCGTTGTTGAAATATAAGTAGGTATAGTGCGCTACTAAATCAAATTTGTTTATAAATACAAGCTCACCGAATTTGTATGTGGCATTCAGGGTAATGCGTAAGGTACCTAAAATCAATGTAACACCCAACTGTTACACTGGGAAGAAACTCTCATCTATCAATCCCTAATAACCTTCTGCTGTATAAGCAAGTATTAAAGCCTGTCTGGACTTATGGTACAGCTGTGTGGATATACCAAGCAGAGCAACATGGAAATTATCCAACAATTCCAAAATAAAGTGCTAAGAAACATCGTAAACGCACCATGGTTTGTCAGAAATAGCGACATCCACAAAGATCTGGACAGAGAATTCATCAAATCCGAAATTATGAAATTTGCTAGAAGTCATGAACAACGGCTACTTCACCATGTCAACATAGTGGCCATCGAGCTACTGAATAATATGGATTTAGTTAGAAGGCTGAAAAGAGTAAAGTATTTTGAGTTAGGGCAAAATCAGCTAAAATAAATCTGAAATTTCAGTAAAATGTTGTAATTTAAGTTAGAATTAAATTGCTTATTAGTATTCGACTAGAATAAATTAAAAAAGAAATAATAAAGAAGAGTTACTTTCAACAAAAAAAGCTGCGGCGCTATATAGGATGATAAATCTGCAAAAATCTCGAGGTCAAAATTGTTCAGGATTAAATACTTTATTTTACTATGTAAAAAGAAAGTAATATTTGCCAAAAAGATTCGAGAAGATTTCAACAATTTGAAATGTGGGATAAATTCAATCCTCATTTGTGTTTCGTTTTGTGCGGAAAAACAATCCTTTTAATTTACATTTCGTTTACAAAAAATGAACGTACATAAATTAAAATTTCTTTTGTTTTTTTCTCGGTTTTATTTCCCATAATACCAGTAAAGGCAATGGGAAAACATTGTTTTCTAAGAATCCCACAAAGTTGTAATTTGTTTGATGGTAGGTAATATTTTCTTTTTCATTCTTGTTACTAACAACAGCTTTTTGTAATTTAAATTAAAATACTTTTATTTTAAATTTGTTTGTTTTGGGTTTTTTAACCTGTTTTACCTAAATTGGCGGGCTTAAAAAGGTTAGAAAATTATCATTTGAAATGCAATTAAATCCAAGAGTATTTTAATAATGTTATCAAAAAAAAAAAAATATCTCAAGAAAATTTAGTATTGAAAAATGTGATAACGGCATGAAGAAAGTTGATTATCCATATTTGTTGAGTCGTCGTTTTTATAAAGATTAGCATAATATTTCGTTTTTCCTTCTCGACATAAACCTTTGTAATAAACCCTATTTTTACAACGATAGATTGAGATGTCAGTCAGTCATTGAAAAACTCATAAATGAAATTTAATTTTACGCTATTGTACACCCTACACGAAATCAACTAAAGGATTTCCTTTAACTTTGTTTTTGTGTTTATTATTAAATAAAATAAAATTATATTCGTGTCTGGAAGGATACACAAGAGAGCGAATTACATGAAAGATGATGACTTCCGGCCAAATATTATTGTGTATTTTTGGGTTAAATTTTTTTTTATTTTTATAAAACATTTTTTAGATTCAGTTTGTAAATTAGGGATAATCAGTGGGGAGTAGCAATTGAAATAGATCCTAGGTATTATATTAGGAAGAGATAACAAAACGTCTAATGAACCGTAATTTGATAAGAAGGCATATTTAAATTAGTTTTGAACTCTTGCTGAAAATATAATATATACGAAATGGCGATAGCAATTAAGCTAGGGGAAACTGCAAAACATTAACCTTGCTACAGTAGAAACAAACAAAAGCACTACAATTTCATTTATCACAGCCGCTTTGATTTTATTTATTTATTTGTTTAACTATCAATAATGCCATTTTTAACACATTTTTATTAAATTAATTAAATTTTACTTTAAAAACCTAAATATCTACCTTTTCTCTAACGAATATACATACAGTGATTGGCTTTCATGCGTATCTTAAAAACTATTATTGTTTAATTTAAAATATTTTAAAAATATTTATGAGTTGCAGTGGATTTCTTAAATATTCATGCATTAAATTCAATTTTTTTACAAAACTGCAAAGAAATCTGATGTATTTGCACATTTATTTGCGCATTTTCAAAAATTGTAAATCGTATTAAGGAATGAAACATTAATACTTCCTCCCACCTCCCGTATTCTTAATAACTTCAAAAATTCGGTCTGGCTTTGACTGCCAAAGATTTTGGAGTACATTGGGACTGATTTCATCCCATCATTGCTTGTTAGACTGCTTCAGATCATTTACTGACGAAAATTGACGTCCATTTGCATACAACTTTGCAGCCAGTATACTCCAAAGATTCTCAATGGGGCTACATGCTGCCCGCTCTTGTAATGGAATATTTCAGCACTCCATAAATGCCTGTGAAACGTGAATCGAAGCGTTGTCCTGTTGAAATACGAACTCACAGTTCTCACATCAAATGGGCGTCTTAAAATTTTCTGAGAATGCTTTCCGAACTATTACGAGTACAATCCCATTACCAAAATTTCTCTGTGGTTGAACGACAGGGTGATTGCGCAGATCATGCCAATAATAACTGTAGCAGTCTCGTCCGTCTAAATTAAAAAATTTTTTATCAGGAAAAATCACTTGGCCCCATTCTTTTGTCCAATGCATCTGGGCACACTTTTGCGGCGTTTCATATGCGCGGTTGTTAGACGGAATTTCGATTTAAGTTTGATCCATTTAATGGTTTTGTTGTCCTCAGAAACAGAGCAACAGTTGATTTGACTACCAGCAAACCAAGTTGTGCAATTATTGGGCTACAAAATAGATTGGTTTTGGTCGCTTCTTCTTTAATTTGCCACTTTTCGTCGTGTAGGCTTTTTGGGATTTTATACATAGTTTCAGATCGATTCCTCAGATCTTATGATTTCCTTGGAAACGAGGCGATTAGAGTAGCCTAATTTCTTCAATATTTCAATTTGCGCTATTTCTTTTTTACTCAAACGTTTTTCCTTACCTATCTCTGCAAAAGCGCCTATTTAAATTTTTTTTTGTAACTGCGTATAAAGATATGCAACACCTAAAATCGACATTCTGACAAAAAACAATACTTCACAACTAAAACAATAGATATGATATGATATTTTACAACGTAAGGCAGCTGTTAAGCTGGTATCTTATAACATAATACATTCAATTTAGTATGTCCAAGTCAGGCATATGAAGTTAGCTCAGTTTTTCATCCCAGGAAAAAATAAAATTTCCTTAAACAATACATTTCATCTCATCCTAAACTTGTATAAGACGGAATTTTTTTTAAGTTGAGTAAAAAACAATAAAACATCCATCCCAGATTAGTTCATTTAATTGTTGTTTTTGTACTGTACGTATGAATAAATGATTATAAATAGTTTTCTACGTGATATGCTTTATAGGTAATAATTGTTTGTTTTGATTAAAGATAGCGCTTGATACTATTTTAAATTGGTACCAGTACAAGCTTACAATGACTAAGAGGGCCCATATGGAACTTGGCCATTTGTGCCAATACTATCATACGGCTGGTACTTCCCTCTTAGCCATCGTAAGCCCTTACTATAACCAAATCGAAGCAATATCAATCATTTCCGCAAATCATATTGCTAGGAGTATAACGTACGTGTGGCGAAGCACTTTTATAAAAATTTGATATAATGAATAAAACACAAAAATAAATAACTTTTATTTTACTAAAATAATTCCTTTGTTGCTGGTGAGCAATGATGCTGCGGTTGCGTGTTGCTTCGGCAAAGTCCAAAATTGCAGTAGGCAGAATATTCATAATTTTTTTTCTTGCCTAATAATTTCAAAACTATTCAAAACTGGTTTTTCAAGATTTTAATTTACCTGCACCAAAATGTTTCGGTGCACCCTATGCAATTTATGTTTTAATAAATGTAGACGTTTGCCATGCCATCTCTTGTGCGATAAGTACGTTTTACTTGATTTTGGTTTTGCAAAATCAATACGTTCTTTATGTCTCTCAATGATTTGATTGTAGAGGTTATTGGTAATGAAATTGTTGTGTAACCAAAATATTTTTTTTTTTTCAATTCTATTTTGCTTATACAAATTTCGTTATGTACCAGTGTTGTTGTACGATTATGTACGTACCAGTTGTTATGTACATAATTTGTATATACACGATTGTTGTATATTATTTGAAATAATTCTTTGCATGGAGAATTGTCCGGTTACAAAGAATTATGGGAACAGAAGATTCTCCGTTGAAAATAATTGTGCGGAGTTTTTTGTAGTGGAACAAACTACCCGCTACAGGAGAATGGCTATAAGTTATTCAAAACATAAAGAATCATTTCCGGCAAATCATATTTCTAGGAAAATGGCATAATTTTCTCATATTTTTATATGGGTCCATATGGAACTTAGCCATTTGCACCAATTCTACCATACGTTGTTTCCAAGCCGTTGATGCAATCCTTTGATGACCCAGTAACTGAATTACTTGAGCACATGCACTCTACTACTACTCCATTTGATTATCTTTTAATCACCCAACAATTGCATTAACCTGAGATAATATTCGATAACCGAACTGACTCGGTATCCTGATCCTACGAGGTTCTCTAATTCTACAGGTTAAGGATATGTTATAGGTGCTAATAATAGAAGAGCTACAATAGCAAACTGCCGTTATACAACGTACTCCAGTTCAATTTTTTCTCCTTTTCTATAATTACCAATTACCATTTTTCTAATCCCCGTTAATATTTTTACCATTCATGGTATGTGAAAAAGCAATTAGTCTCTTAGTTAGGATAAGTAACTGACTTGTTTGGTCTTCTTTTCTCACCATGTATATGAATTAGACATAAGAAGTTTTGTTTGTTTAATCCATCCTTCCAACCACCATAAAGATGAGGAGAGACAGCTTTTTATGTCTTACCTTTCTTCAGCCAACACTTCTTAATTTCGGCAACTCTACAGGTACTGAGCACGTAACGCGAACGCGAACAAACTTCTCAAGGGTCCTCTATAGAATCATCGAATACTAATTAAATCACAATTATCACAATACTATTAAAATGATCGCTTCGTCGTAACCAATATTCAAAAATTTCACACAAAGGCCACTTCATGCCACAATCCATCGAGAAAATCCATCCGTACTCGCAACCTACACCCAGCCTTACCAAACTCAAATTTTACCCGCTCGGGCCCCTGCGATTGTCTACATAGCCTCCTGTCATCCATACATCATCATAGCCTCGTTTCTGTAACACATCAAGATAATCATTAGTTTATAATTAACATTCAAGCAAATTTATAAATAAAACTGCTATACAGATACACATACATCAAGCAAGTGCAATCCAATATCATAAACACATTTGAAAGATAAATCGTATTCCAGAACTGTACGGGGAAAGGCCCTGCCCGCAACCTCACATCCAAAGCAATTCAAGGGAAGGATCAGTTAATCACAGAAACGACCAGAGCGCCACTCAGCAAAGTCATTACCTAACCACTCTGTTAATATTGTTTGTTTACGATTTGTTAAATATTTACACATCCACACGCTATCCTTAGATAAGATTTGTTAGTTTACCAACCTGTGCTAATTGTGGTCTGGTATAGGACATCCAAATTTCATCACATGCATCTATCGTCCTCAGTTGTAAACGACTGAAACAATTTATCAACTACATTCAGGGGTGATCTCATCCCACGCTGTACAAAGCTACTGAAACAATTCTACTCCACCGTCAATTATTAAATTTGAGTTCAATACTGTCATATAATTAGCTACCTTATGCATTACCAATCATTAAAAACACTCGGACACACAATACAATAATAATTTCTCAGCTTTAATTTTCGGATTTTCATTTAGGATATTCGGGAGATGCATTGTTCTAATTTTTTTGTTTTTCAACGAAGTTTTTGCTACTGCTACACACATATCGGACTTATATGTGTACTCTCCACGTACTGTTATTGATGTATTGCGCATTCTTTTAATAATAATTCGCTTGGCGAAACTAAATTTAAAATGCCTCTGTGCGGGCGGTTTAAAATTTGTTGTACTTGCTTCCATCCAGTTTCTAACGGGGCACCGTACCGTACTGTTTGTACATCTCATAGTATTCGTCAACATTCAACAAGGTTTCCTTCATTTTTACTAGTTTCTCGAGCTGACCGAAAATGCGATTTGGCAGAATATAGGAATGACCTGGTATAAGATAAATTAGCTACACTTCGTTTAATTGCGCTGGAGCTGATTATACCGCCAATAAGACATCATTTTTTTTTTTTTATATATATTTATTTATTACAACTGATTTACAAATCATCTAGTAATTTATCTTTCATAATTTATATTCTTGTTTGGAGGGTTGTAGCCCTTTGGCTAGTCCCCTTTACAATTTTATTATATTTTTAGTCCATCCTGATTGGATCTTGTAGATCATGCGGTTTCTTCCTTCGCAGCCGTCTTACTAGGTTTGAATCATCCAACATACGACATATCTCAGCATTTTGGTGTAGACTAATACGTTGCATGTGTTTTCTCGCGTGTTTGCTTATTTCTTCACTAACGAAATCCATCTTCAGATCTCTATGGAGGTTGTCATTTCTTATGTACCACGGTGCATTAACTATTCCACGAAGGACTTTGCTTTGGAATGACTGGATGATATTGACATTGGTTTTCTTTGTACAGCCCCAGAGCTGAATACCGTAAGTCCACACAGGTTTTCGGATTTGCCGGTATAGTAGCAATTTATTATGTAGAGTTAGCTCAGAATTTCTTCCTAAGAGCCAATCCATGTTTCTGTATTTGATGCTTAACTCTTCTTTTTTCTTTTTCACATGCTCTTTCCATTTTAATTTCGCGTCTAGAGTCATGCCTAGATATTTTGCCGTATTTGCATAGGGAATTTACTGGGAGTTCAGTTCTACTGGTATCCAGTTGACCTTCTTGTTGGTAAAGTTTACGTGAACAGATTTTGTTTCATTAAGTTTTATTCGCCATCTCTTGGTTCAGGTACTGACAATATTAGTAGCTCTTTGCAATTTGCTTGTAGATTCTTCTATGCAAATAGCAACTGCTAAGATGGCCGTATCTATCTCTATCGGGTTTTTAATTAGCATCTGAAGATCAATATTATCCTCAACAAGTTTCTGGAATTGCTCCCAGCAGGTTTTTTTGTTCGTTAGCGAAGGTGGTCTAGTTTTTTTAATAATCGTTGCACTGATTGTCATAATAACAGGCGTATGATCCGACATAATCCCCTCGCTGCTTTCTAGGTATATGTAGTTTTCGTTTATACCTTTGGTGATAAAGAAGTATATCGGGTATTTTGTTTCTATCCGTAGGCCAATAAGTTGGTTGATCTCCAGAATGAAAATCGCAATTGCATAGTCTTCCTACTGCAAACAGCTCTCTTCTTTTTCTAGAGGTTACTCTTGATCCCCAGTAGGTGTTTTTCGCATTAAAATCACCTCCGATTATGAAACTTGATCCAAGTAATTTAAATAACCTGCAATAGTCTTCTTTAATTAAATTATATCTTAGGGGGCAGTATATTGACGATACAATTCTTTGTTGTTATTTATAAATACTTTTAAGGTGACTACTTGCATAAATTCCTCTTCAATTGTAAGATCTATAAAGTGTTTGATGTTTTCTTTTATAACCACCGACGATCCTCCTCTTGCCCTTCCTGCTGGATGAATGGCGTGGTAACAATTGTATCCATATATTTTAAGACATGAAGTTGAAGTAAAATGGGTTTCCGATACTAGGCATATATCTATTTTTTCAGTATTTAGGAAAATTTCTAATTCTGGAATATGTTGCATTAGCCCATTTGCATTCCAGGTTACTATTCTTAATGTTTTATTTGTTGTTGTTTGCATCATTTTAATAGAGCATGGATTTCATTTCATTTAGAGAGTCTTGCTTATCTAACCTGTTGCTTATATCTTGAAGGCATTTCTCTTGTTTAGCTAGACGAATGTTAAGAGCTTCCATGCTTCTTAGTATCTTTTGGAGCACTGCTGTACCTTCAGTAGTGTGCTCCGAAATAATTGGTTTTGTCATGACTACTTGCGAGTACAGTTTTGGTTCTCCCGTTTTACTAGCATGAGGTTTAGGTTCCTCTTTGGTGGAAGTTTGATAAATTTTTTACCGATACTCCTGGACTTTGTTTTCGCGTTTTATTTCTTATTCGTTGTAGCGCCTTAGCTATTTCACATCCCCGGTAGTTTGCGGGATGTGACTTATTGCAATTGACACATTTTGCAGCAATATTTTTACTAACCGGGCATACCTGGGCATGATGCTTTCCGGCACATTTCACGCATCTAATCTCTTTTTGGCAATATTTCTGCGTATGATTAAAACCTTGACATTTTTTGCACTGCGGTATTAACCCGTTATTCTTTTTCAATGGCTCTATTTTAACTCTCATGCTAAGTATTGCCTTGATATTATACACATCTTCCACTTTTTGTTTGTTATTAAAAATAAGATATCATAGCCACCGTAGCTTGATTTTTATTTTGGGATCCACATCCATCACGAATTAAGCGAATCTTGTCACGTCACCCTCAATCCGCTGTATAATCAATCGTTGATACACGGCCGATGCAATCTAGTTTTAAAAAAAATTGAGATGATCCTTGAACAATGACGAAATTGAATAATTAAAGTTGTCCGCTGTAATAAGCCGCTTGGTCTGGCACTTTAGGTAGCAATATATTTTTTGACAATCGAATGAAAATGTTGTCAGGCTACGTAATTCTTCTCGGGCAAATTCGAAAAATGTTTTAGCGCGCACCTTGTGTACTCTTAATTGAATGAGAAGGTCAATATTCTTTAATTGATTTTTTTCGTTTTGGTGGAGGGCTCAAAGCTGAAATGAACCAAGTCCCTTTTTTCTTTTTTCCATATTCGGTACCTTACAATCGAAATTTTTCAGTGCTGTACAAAACTAAGTAATCCGATTTTAGTTCGAGAGATAATCGTAAAAAAATCAAGTCAACACCGTTACTTTTGCAATTTGCTCAGAGTGAAAATGAACCAAGACACGTTTTATTCATTTTTAATAGTTTTTTTTCATGAATAGACGTGTTTTATTATTATGGATAGTGAAAGTGATTTGGATTTTTCTGCAGATGGAGTGAAGAGTATGTGCCGATGTCGGAATCTTCAGATAGTGAGAATGTTCCGAAATTAACAGGTAAGTAACATTGATATACAGTGGTTTGCAATAAAATAGGTAATTACATTGCATTGCAAATGTTTTCAATTTGAACCGACATAAAAAGGAAATTTCCCTAATTTTCTTTATCAAGAGGTTGTGTATAACATAGGTAATTTACCAAATTTTTAATTAATGATTAAAAATAATATAGTACAGTAAAAGCAATACTGATTATAAAATTTAACGGAATTCCCTTATTATTTTGGTTTAAATTGAAAACGTTCGTCAAAGCCACATAATTACTTATTTTATTGCACATCGCACTGTAATAACTTTAAAGATTTTATGAATTCACCAACAGTTGAAACTACGACAGTAATATCTTTACCCGACCGATTTGATGGCCCTTCTTTCATAAGAGCTGGTTCTCCAGTACCTAATGATGTCTGTGTACAAAAATGTGGAAGAAAAAGGTTTAGAAGCACATTACGTTGGAAAAAAAATGTACGTAAGCTCAATCGTAATAGTGGAACAAAATACATTACGCAAAAAGGTCGTAAAATTGCAGCAAAAATCTTTATCAGTGATATGAATTGCGGGTGTAGTAAAAAATGTGGTAAACAGATTAGTGAGTACGGTAGAGAATTATTTTTTACATCATTTTGGAGACTTGCAGATTATTTAAAAGAAAATTCGTTTTTAAGAGGGCTAATAAAATCAAATAGAACCAAGGTAACCCGTCCTCGCGATGGCACTCGAGGTCATTAAAATAATACTTTTGAATATTCAATGCTAGCGCAAGGGAATAATGTTAAGGTATGTAAGAAATTTTTTCTGAAAACTGCAAATTTCTTGGGGTAGAGTTTATCGGTGCTTGGTAAAACAAGAAGTATTTACAATTGTTAATGGCCGAGGACGTAATCCTAAAAATAATAAAATCGATGACTCTGTTGTCATATCGCATATCAAATCTTTTTCAACCTGGCAGGTCCATTATACTAGGAAAGATAATCCTCAACGGGAATATTTAAACCCAGAATTAAACATTCGTATAATGTATGACATGTATGTTGAAAAGTGCATTTCCGAAAAGATTACTCCGGTTAAACAAACATTTTACTACAAAGTATTCAGCGCCAAATTTAATTTGCATTTTAAACCATCTAATAAAGAAACCTGCAGAATATACGATGAGCTAACTATGAAAATTAAGTTTTGTGATGAATCGTCTGCATACTGGTCTGCATACTGCATACAAGCCAGAGACCCACTTAAAAATGAAGTCGTGTCAAATGAGCATTACGTTTGTACTTTCGATCTGCAAAAAGCGTTGCCATTTCCAGAACTTTCCACATCGGTGGCATATTACAAACGCAATTATGTATATTTATAATTTTGGTATACATGTAATCAATACCAAAACAGCTTTATGTACATGTGGGGTGAAACCGAAGGGGGTAAGGGGTCTCAGGAAATCACGGCTTGCATTATTAAGCATTTAAAAGCCAATATGCCACCTGATTGTAAGCACATAACAATGTACAGCGATCCCTGTGGAGGGCAAAATAGAAACATAAAGCTCAGCCTTTCACTCCCAAAATTTATAGGCTCAACTGCTACAAATGCCGATATTAATGATATCAAATTTATCGCCTCTGGGCACTCATTTTTACCAAACCATGCCGATTTTGATGTTATTGAAAATCGGAGCAAAAACACCAGTTTATTTACTTCCCAGATGAATGGATGGAAATCGTAAAGAAATCGAAAATAAAACCACCAACTTGTACAGTGATACGAATGCAGAGAAGTGAATTTGTATCGACAAAAATTCTGGAAGAGAATATTACCAACAGAAAAAAGTCTGTTGATGGTCATCAATTTTCATGGCTTAACATTAAGTGGCTCCAGTTTGAGCGAAAGTCACCACTTTCCATAAAATTTAAGAAACGCTCAGTGGTGAAGTTGAATTTTGTGAAATTAATTTGAGGAAAGGCAAGGCAGGAAAATCTGTTAAGTCACTTCAGATGTTAAGACAGATTGAACTATATCCAATGCATCGTCCAGTAACTATAGAAAAAAGGGACATGATGGATTTGCTGAAGTACATACCTCCAGTTTACCATAGCTTTTATAAAAATTTGCCATTGCAAAATCCAGTATTGACTAGACAACAGGCACCATTACTGGATAATAATGAGGCTAATGATGAGATTCTGTATGACACAAACTAACTTTGAAAACCTATTAAAAAAAATTCATAAAATGAAATACATTTTTAATTTGTTTAAAATTTGATTTTTTTATTTTGAAGGCAAAATTGGAAAAAAAGTTCAGAGTAAAAACGAACCAAGTCACAAATTTTCTTTTCACTTCATTATTCCACACTAACCATAAGTCTTTCGCCAAAATTGTTTTTGCACGGGTTTAATTACACTATTAACCTACCGAAAAATATGCCACGAACTTCTTATCTTAATATCTCGTAATCTAGGTTTCATGACTTGGTTCAGTTCAGCTATGAGCCCTCCCTGATCCTTTAACATTATACAGGTTGGACACATATCACTTGATGGCATTTTAAAACCAATATTAAAATGTGTCTAAAATAGCTCTGATTGTCTTGTAATTCCAGCGATGCAGTTAGGTTATAATGTCGATACATTCGACTTATCAATAATTCGCCAGGTAAATACTGCCTTAAGGATGATTTCGGACTTTATATTTACTTATGTACATAACCACGGTTTGCGTTTTAGCAGAAAAATTGTCGGATACTCGATTTCCTCCCCGATTTTTTTTAGGAGCGAAAAGTAAAATTTGACTTTTAACAGAATACTAAAGAGCGTATAAACGAACTGTATGTAATAATTTAAAAATCAACCGTACTCTACCCAATAAATTATTTAACTTTACGCCATTGTAAAGCGACCCCAGCGACCGTTGAGAAATTAAGTTACTATACATTGGTAGTCTGAAGTGTGTAAGAAAGCAAAGTATCTAAATAGTTTGACACATTAATATTTCCAACATGTCTTTCAACACACCTTCCAATGTCCGCTTTCAAAATATTTAGAATAAATCGATTCTGAATTTTCTGAAGACGTGTAATTTGCGTTTGACTCATGATAAACAGAACACATGAATAATAACATGTTGATTATTGGAGCCACAATTGGTTCATAAAAAACAATTTTTGTCTACATTGGTAATTTGGCTATAATTCTCGTCAAAAGCACAAGTTTTTATTTTTTTAGCGATATAATCCAAACGAACATTAAAATTTAATTTAAGATTTTTTCGGCCTTTCGGACAAACTATTATTTTTAATGGCATACATACAATGTTTACGACTTTTCTAGTCTACCACCAAAAGTAGAAAAATATACTTCACCCCATTTGTTCTACTTTTTGTGGTAGATATATCGTGAGTAGATGGCCTCTTTGTTTTTCTTTGATTAGAAAAGTCGTAAACATTGTATGTATGCCATTAAAAATAATAGTTTGTCCGAAAAGCCGAAAAAATCTTAAATAAATTAATGTCACGGATTATAAAAAACTTCTTAGTTAAAATTTAAGTTTTCGTCTATAATAACACCGAGATATTTGTATTGTTTTACTCGTTCGATGATTTTGTTGTCAACTATAATATCCGCAAGCAACCTCTCGTGAGGTTGGCCTCGTAATTTTTGTAATCGAAACAACTGTGGATATTATCTAATCGCTGCAAAAACGAAGGTTTCGCCGCTAATGCAACTATCAATTCGTCACTTAGAATTGTGCGGAGCTGTACTTCTAACAAAACTTCCCAGCAACGTTGCAGCAATTACAAATTACCGTATGGCAACACGTACCAACTAAGATGAATCCAGCTGACTGTGCAAGTCGTGGTATATCACCAAAGGAACTGTTAAACCACAATCTTTGGTGGAGTGGTCCAGAATACCTGTCCAGAAGTCAACGCTTCATTGGTCAAATCACGAAAATTTGCCAGTTTGAACTACCACCATCGAGGCCAGAATACCCGTTTTAACTTCAACAAATGCAGCCGTAACTACAGATGGAACTTGTCCGATAAAATATGTAATTAACAAGTTTTCTTCATACCGCACATGACAAAGTACAGTGACACAACTCAAAAAATTAACTTTTTGAGTTAACTCGCTAGAAAGATGCACAATGTTCGATTTCATATCCTGCAATAAAGACCTTTTTGTTTTTCCTTTACCGAAAGTGAGATGGCACGATGTGCCGTTATTCAATTTTTGATTTTTTTTTCGTGATTAGAGAACAGTGTCTCTCTATATTTCATCCGAGATAGTTCATGTTTTTTGTGCAGTAAAATAGTAAAACAACATTTTTTTAATTGTGACAGTGTTTTTAAATAAGGTAAGCATTTTTATTTTAATTTCATAGTCCGAATTCAAAAAGTGTCATTATTCCATTTTTATGGTGCATTAGAATTAACGTTAATAAGTGTAATTTTTAAAGTTGTTTTTTTTACTAAAACCAGAAATAACAGAAATAAATCAGAAAAAAAAATTTACTTATACGTTTTAATTAAAAAAAGTGTCAGTTTTCAAAGTTAGACTAATTTTTATTATAAATATTTATTTAAGTTGTGACACTTTTTTAAAATCAAATTACCCATAATCCAAATTAAAACGTTTTGGGTTTAAACACTATTTTTAGTTTTAAAGATCCAACGATGGCTTCAAGAGACAAACGTATGGATGAAGCAGTTCTACAAACAATAAGACTGGAAAATGAAAAATCTGGAAAAACTACAAACCACGCTGAAATAAAATAAACAATGGAGGAAGTTTATCGAGATAGAGGCGAAGCCTCGCCAAGAATATTCCAAAATGTTGACGAATGAAAAACCGATGAACCAAAAACTGAAACGGACATAAAAATTCGATTACACCGAGTTAAATCAGTACAGATATACAATGATGAAATCAAAAGTGAAAGTTCCTTTGACGCATGATCTTCGCATGATTCATTAGAGAATCCACATTTTATGGGCGTTGACACCCAGTTAACATCCAGTGATTTAGAATATACGGATACTGATTACTGTGAATTAGAATCCGTAGATTTTGATACACCCAATTACGCTACTAGTGAAATGCTAGATGATTCCCAAGTCGAAAAGAAAAGAACCAAATCTAGACGAGCAAGACCAAATGAGTGGATAAGGGAAAAAGCATCAATTCTTAGAAATAGCGGAAAGTCGTATAAGTCATCACACACAAATCAAAATGTACGAGAACGGCAAATACGATCACCGTGTGGCCAAAAATGCCGAATTAAATGTTCGAACAAAATAACAGCAGAAGAACGGACAATTATCTTTAAAAAATATTGGGACCTGCAGAACTTGGCAAACCAGCGACATTTTATTTTAAAAAATATTCAACAGATACAACCCTCATATCTTTAACAGAGACAACAGCTCATTGAGTTTCGAAATTAACGGAGACAGGATGAAGGTCTGCAAACAGTTCTTTAAGGCAACGCTCGATATAAACGATCGACCAATACGAACTGTTATTGCAAAAAATTAAATTTGTTTTTTGACTGAAGATTTAAGAGGCAAACACGGCCGCAAATCGAAACTTGATCCAGCAATTAAGGAGCGAATACGTCAACACATAAATTCTATTCCACGTATTGAGAGTCACTATCTCCGTCAACAAACCACTAGGGAATTCATAGACGGCGGCAAAACCATTGCCGATCTATATAGAGACTACACAGCTAACTGTAATTGAGACGGTGTTTCAAATACCTCGTTATCTACGTTCACTTTTATTTTTAACAACGAGTATAATATTTTGTTTTTCATTCCGAAAAAAGATCAATGTGAACTTTGCACGGCATTCGTAAATGCGGAACATGAGGAAAAAGAGGCTATGAAAAAAATACGATACCCATCTCAATTGGAGAAACAGTTGTCTCGGGCAGAGAAATAAACTGACAAGAGAAAGGTTGGGGAGAATTACGTCATTGCCTGCTATGATCTGCAGGCTGTCTTACCTGCCCCAAGAGGAGACGTTTCAGTATTTTATTATAAATCTAAAATCAACAGTTACAATTTCACAGTTTCTGATATAAAAAATGGTAACGTCTCCTGTTTTTTCTGGCACGAAGGCGACGGCAATAGAGGTGCTATTGAAATTGATACATGTATATACAAATATTTAGAGCAGCTAGCGACGTCACACAAAAATCCAGAAGTTGTGTTTTATTCCGATAATTGTAGCGGACAACAAAAAAAAAACAAATTTACTTTCGCTGTGTATATGCATGCTGTAGCAAGTTTAAATATTAAATCGATTAGTCATAAATTTTTATGGGGCATACCCAAAACGAAGGTGATAATGTCCATTCCGTTATTGAAAAGGCTGTTAAAATCTTTAAAGTCACGACCAATTTATGTACCACACCAATACGTTTCGATCATTCGAGCAACGAAGAAAACTGGTAAACCGTATAAAGTAATAGAACTTTCTTTCAATGATTTTCTTGATTTTAAGGATGTTTGTCAGCATTATGCAAGCAATTAACAGATATCGGAGAGCGGCGAACAAGTAAAATTGGGTGACGTAAAAATAATCCGAGTGGAGAAAAATTTACCTGTGTATCGATTTTGTCCCAAAATGTGTGAAACGAAATGAGTGTAACCGGAAAGATAGTAGTATTTATGTTTATGTTAGTTAGTGATGCGCTTGTTTTACTATAGACATGCAAACTACGTGTCATTGTTTTTGTTTATTCTATTAACCCTTGATGAGATTTTGGATTCCTATATTGAAGAGCGCGATTGTTCTCCTTGGCACTCAAAGGGTTAACCATTGTAAACGCCATACTTTTGTGTTGTTTAAAAAAATGAAAAAAATTCGTCATTTTGGAACAATACGATTGGTCGAAAAAATTCTTTAAACGAATGAAAAGACAAATTAACGCAACACTGAATCCGCCTTTACAAGATAGTGTTACTTTTTAAATATTTATGTATTTTCGATTTTTTTTTTAATAATTAATATTTTATTTTTAAAATTTATTAAATTTAAATTAAATTTGTTTATAAAATACATATAAACATATAAAATTAATTTATTATAGAAAAATATTAAATATAAAATACATTAGCATGTTAAATAATGACACTCCACAGCTCGTGAGCAGACGTAATGTGTTGAGAAAAGGAAATAAGCACCATAACAATTAAACCGATTCACCCGGATCGCGTTATTTTGGTACTGTTCATCATAAAAATGACACAAATACGAACAAAAGAAAAATACAAATACAAAGACATAATTGTGTATTATACAGTGTATACGTATTCGATATTTTTTGCTTCACTCATTTTAAATGAGTAACTCACGGGACAAAATCGATATCTTGGATTTTTTTTCGTCAAAACGTCTTACGACCAGGAAGATTTCCAAAAAATCACAGTAAATAATAGAAAGCGTAAATCGCAGTCATGTAATTCATCTTGTCGATTGAAACCAGCATATTCAAAAACGCTTAACTTTCTGACCGTAAAATATCGGATATTAAGGTCCTTTTAAGTTCTAATCCATATTCCCAGAACTTATAATGGGTTCTACGCGTCGGTATTTAATGCTTAATTATAATTATTTTTCTTGTATTTTTTACCTGTGATTGAATTAAACGTACATACATAGAATATTTTTGATTAAATTTTATTATTATTTTTATGTATTGAAATAAATAAGTTTTATTGAGTTTTGCTAATTTATTGGGTGTCTTTTTTATAAGTTTTACATCTTTACTATTTCAAACTATCACATTTTTTAAATTGTGTAATTTTTGAATAAATAAAACTGACACATCTAGGAAAGGGGGTGGGAAATGATGATAAATGCTGCTTAACCGCGAATCAAAATTCTTAAAATAAGATTCAGTTGTGCTCTCTTAAGTGTCAGTAACCAATATTTAGCTCAAAGAGTTTTTGATTAAGCAGGAACATTATGAAAAAAAAATAATTACGTAATTATTATTTTTGTTTTTGCTCTCCTGAAAAATTTAGTTTTTTGAGTTGTGCCACTGTACTTTATCACGTGCGATATATGTTGATGGTTCGAGAACTAAGCAGTTGTGTTCGATTTGCCGAATTATGCCGTAAAAAGACATCACCACTACTAAACACTACTAATTAGATGCGCTCAACAAGAAATGTTTCGAGAGGAGATACACCAACTTCAAACTAAGAAACCAATTAAAAAAGCAGTAAATTAATATCCTTTTTTCCATTCGTACATGAAAGTGGCTTATTACGAGATGGGCCGCCTGAGCAATTCAAATGTTGGGTATTCAACCAAGCACCCAGTAATTGTACCGAAGCAATATCCATTGACTGAGAAGCTCCTACGCTATTTGCATGTAAAATATTTACATCCCAATCCATTAACGTTACTATTCGTATCAAGTACAAAATATTGAGTCATTGGCGCAAAGGATGTAATAAAACGAATCTCCAATAGCTGCGTATATTGTATAAAAAGTTGTTCAATATTATTCAAGCCAAATATTGTATCTACTATTTCTCAATATGTAGACATAAACCATATACATTTTGCATTATAAACAGTGCTCCCTTAGATTTTCCGGTCCGTTTCATTTTTGCATAGATTGGGTCTAGCGTAAATGTTTATTCCACCCGTAGTAGCCTCTTAGAAATATCTTAGGAGAAGCACTTTTAATGCGTTTTTAAGGTATAAAACCATTGAATATTACACCCAGTGTTACCCTAGGGTTTTGCGGAAAATTTAATTGGATTGGGTCTAGGACAAAGTGAACACACCTATTCTAGCCGTAGTAATCTAAATATATTCTCGATGTATGTGTGAAAAATAAATGAAATTGTACTTTATTCTTTATTAACATTTAAAAACTTTAGTATTATTGGATTTAAAATGTAATCTAATTGATGAAGATCTTCCATTTTTTAATTGAACTGATAATATAATTTAATAATAATTTACACTGTTAAATCACGTTTAAAAAGAAATTTTGTGTTTAAGACAGTTTAGACAAATTTCACTTGATTATATAGTCGTATGAAGTTTGTCCTACATTTGTCCTAAAATTTGTTCTTGCTTTAGGACAAACTTCCCACAAATAAAAAATGTAAATATTGAAGAAGTGTAATCTCATCCCGAAAACATATAATATGAAAAGTGCCGACAGATTCTTCATGAAATATGAATAAAAACGGATGCCGAATTTGTTATAATTTTTAAATAAACATTTATTTTAATTTAATTTAATTATAATTTTTATTTGCCTTAAACTTGGCTGTATACAATGACAATCAAAATCGAACTAACTAAACTTATAATTTTTTTTTATGTTGGTATTAGTAATGATGGTAATGCAGATCTCAGGGTGGCGTACATATTTTGTTCCAGGAAATTCAGGGTGGCGTACATATTTTAGTTTTTATGTTGTTGAATGAATTACAGGATGAGAAACATCAGGATATAGGTAAGCAATCAGGATGCTGGTAAGTATTTGACTGCGATTGTATTCGAGGCCTGTGTTCTCAACATACTCCCGGACTATTAAAACCGCCAGGTTTTAATACGCTTAAATGTGAGATCAGGGATCCAGTGTTCTCATCGGGAAACAATAAACAGATCTTCACGGTCGGTCTTTTGAAAATGCCGGATGATGTCTTTACTGATACTACCCGCACTAAGCCATCTTGACCCGGATGACATGCTACAACACGTCCCATTTGCCAAGTAGCAGGTGGTAAGTTGTCCTCCTTTACGATTACAAGATCGCCAATCTTCAGATTTTCTTGTTGGTTTCCACTTTCGACGATGCTGTAACGTGTGGAGATACTGTGTTTGCCACTGTTTCCAGAATCCCTGCATCCTGGCTTGTACATTCTGCCACCTAGATAGTCGGTTGATACTAATATGGTCCAACGAAGGTTCCGGTATTGTGGTGATGGGTTCGCCAATCAGGAAGTGCGCTGGGGTTAATGCAAATAGATCATCGACATCATTGCTCATTGGGCACAATGGCCTAGAATTCAGAATGCCCTCAATCTGAACTAATAATGTTTGCATCTCGTCGGAGGTCATTGTGGTGTTGCGTGTAACCCGGTTCAGATGATGTTTGATTGATTTAATCCCGGCTTCCCACAACCCTCCGAAATGTGGACCGCTAGCTGGATTGACTGTAAAACGGATTTCGTTCTGTAAGAGAAAATGATGTACTGATTTGTACAGAGCCATGTAAAGTTTTTTCGAATTGTTGATGGTGCAAAAGTTACTCCCCTTTTAGTGTTTTTTAGTGAAATCTCATGCGCACCCACCAAAAATTACTTTAAAAAAAACTAGAGTTCGTTTGTTTAACTTCCTTTTTTAATACGATTTGGAAGAGTGTGTCTTTCCAATAACATCATTTTTGTAAGCTATATTATCTTGTGTCAAATAAAAATAATGGTTTTGCAAAGTCTCTTTGATCCTCAAAATTTTTTGTTAATGTTTAAGTGACGCCAGCGGAAAAATAATGTACTACAGAAAGTTGACCTACTATCAGAAAAATATGCAACATTAATGCAGATTTTAAATCACACACTGGGTTAGTCGCAACATAAAGTTTTTTTATCTATTTTTTCACAAAGTAAGTCGTGTTTAATAAACCATGCACCATCAACAATTCGAAAAAACTTTACTTGGCTCTTTTTGTTGGAAATGAGCTCTTCTATCATGCTGCTTCGTTTGATCCTCTAACTCTGGGACACCCTGTTTATCCGGTACCGCAGTAAAATTCTCTGATAAACCTCAATTCCTCAGTCAACCACAAAAGAGAGAATTGTCAAAGAATTTGTGTAAAAAATGTTCACCAGCTGTTTGGTATTTTAGACTCGCAAGTAAACAAACGATTTAACATTTGTTAAACGTTATCTGTGTTGGTCATATGTAAAATTCGGTTTGGGTACACTGCGTGTAAGAAGAGTAAGTTGGATAGAGGTCGTTCGACGATCGTTTACCGCTGTCAGATAAATAATGTGAATTAATTAGAATTTAATTCTTGTTTATTTTGTTTTAGATAGCGACTTTCGGTCCTTGTATCATCTTTTACACTATTGATATTATGTTTTTTAGGGTATAGTTATTACGATTGAGGAGAAATAGACAAAGTTTTTTGATCATATGAATAAATAATTAGCGTAAAGCTCGTGGGTACCTAAAAAGGATTAAAATCCTTTCTCGTGAACTAATCTTAAAAGAAAGTAGTACATAGATTATTTTTGAAATTCATAACCCTGGCAATATATAGCGCGATACGGTGCCAACCACTTCAACTATCTGAATGTGTATATAACGTACTCCTACTAAAAGGCTTCAATTTCACAAAATGTAATATCTGCCTCGATTCATATCACACATGTCATTTACTGTTTCACGATATAGCTAGTCGGTTTCGCAAACTGCATTAGCTGTCGAAAAACTATGTTCCGATGTTTCAAATTACATCCAATAAATCCCTATTTATATTTGCCAATGAAGAATCCCCATAACCTATTTTTATCTAAAGATATTTAAAGCTACATCACAATCCTAAAATATATATAAAAAGAACCCTCACGAATATAAATGAAAATAATTTTTAAAATTGTTTTTTGAATGAGACAACTTCCTAGCAATACAATAATAATAACCATTATTGAATTTGGGATTATCTTTTCACCAACCCGAGAAACGAGTGCCCAACCATCTTTTTGTTATTCCACTCAAACAATAAAAATCTTTGATTGTGCTATATTTCTCGTGTTGTCTTTTCTGAATGTGAAAATTGTTGGTAAAGCACGTTAAATAAATGTAATCCAACCTAATCTACTAACCGGATAGAAAATATCAGGATTTTTCTCTTACCGAAATACCATTTAGCTACTGTATTCTAGGAAATTGTACTGTAATTTTTTCCGTTCGTATTTTGCTGTTTTAACAATATTTTGAATGGCTTCTGATTTTGAGTTCTGATTTAGTATGAATATTTATTTCCATAGATTTAATCATTTCAAAAATACTTCCTGTATCGAATCAAAATATGGACCTGAAGGGAAAATACATTTTTGTGTTGATCTTGCATAAATCAACAAGATGTACCGAGAAGGTACATACATATATGTATTTATAACAGTAATAATAATTTGATAGAATTGATTTGTAGAAATTTTGTTTTGATATCAGAAATGTTATTAAAATTATTTCCACATCTGTTCAAGGGCTTCATATATGATAGTCTTATATAACTGGGTGAGAGGGGTTTCCGAGTACCAAGAATCAATTGTGAGGAGTTCCAAAATCGAAATTTTTTTTAGGGGTTCTCAGATTGGGTCCGGGTTACTATTCGAACGTTTTTGATAAAAACATTTTAATGATGAAATTCTCGAGTTTCAGAAAACGGCTGTAATGGATTATGATTTCGGAAAAATCATTTAAGGGGTTTATTTAGCCATTTTGTTAGCCATAGAACTATGTTATTTCTCAATCGATGGGGATGGAACTCAGATTATATGAAGAAAATGGAAACCTAATATAAATGTTGGACATGCCTCTGGAAAATTGCAAATTTAAATGAATCTACGCCATTTCTGTGCCGAGTGCGAATCTCTGTTGATTTGTTAAACATGGGATTCCAAAATAAGTTTCAGGTGTAATTTTAAAAATGAGTACATTGAATGAAACAAAGACTTTCTCAAAGAAGAGTACGGTTCAGTTGGTATTATTAAAATGTCCAATTTGATTAAAACAAAACCGCGGCTTCTTTAAATTGAATAAATCTGAGTCGTTACTGAACCAAGTGTAGCGAAATTATTTTATTAACTGCTAGTAAGAAAACTTATTTAATAATACACCTACGTGAAGCCATCGAGCGGTTTAGATTCGGCAAAATACTAGATCGAATAGAAATAAAGATTCTAGGGAATGAACCATAGAATGACGCTAAAGCGTCCTGGGATGGCCCATTTTAAATAAAATATCCATTTTACATTTAAACGAATGGTTCCCTGCAACCTAAAGTTTCGTAACCGATCTCCTTTGTATACAAGTGCAAGACCATCAGTATGTTAGGATTAGCGCTATGGGGTCATATGTGTAAATGGCCGAATCATTTTTAAAAACAAAATTTGGATTTAAATTAAAGGTTTCCAGGAACCTGAAATGTCGCCATTGATCTCTTCTGATTTCGATACAACATCATGACCTCTATCGACAAAAAAAGCAAGGCTAACCGTATGTTGAGATTGGCGCAATATATCCAAATGGGAATGGCCCATTAAGTTTATGTATGAATTAGGTAGGTATTAAATTAATAATTATGTAAATAAATTAATAATTATTATTAATTAATTATTAAGTAAATTAATAGTTATGTAACCAGCCCTGTCGAAAGTGGAGCTTCAGCTCCAAAATGAAGCTCTAGAATATTTCGGGAGCCTAGGAGCCCAGTGGAGCTCGTCAACTTTCCAATTGGAGCTTTCAAAACAGGTAATAGTTTTTATGTTTTAATTCTATATTGTATGTATGTATTTCCATTCTATAATCTGTATGTGCATTTTTTGAAAGTTTTTTCGATTTAGCTGCTGGACAGTTGTATCCGAGCACTCTGTCGCACATGAAGCATTTGCATGAGAAAAATTACTCGTCCACAACAATTACGGAACAGTCCACACATTTTTCTTCAATTGATATAGATTAGACAATATATTTCAGCGCTTTTGCTAACAATAACTTAAACAAGGAAAAAAATAAAACTGCTTAATATATACTTTACTGTTTATGTATTGGGAATACAAATTAATTTGGTCCGTTTTCAAAAAGTGGCTCTGACTATAATACATTTTGTATAGTGACAGCTGATTTCCATATCCGCCGTTAACATTCAGTTTGTATTGCATTGATTTTCATACAAAACGTGTTTTTTTTTTAATATGTCGGATTTTGTGATAATTAAACAGCATTTGCAGGAAGCTTACGGTGACAATGCTCCAACCGATAAATCATGTACAAAATGATTTCTACGCTTCAAAATTGATGATTTCAGTGTTGAAGCTTGAAACAGCCAAAAAACTTCGTAGATGATGAATTAGAGGCATTACTGAGCTTGCCGGGACATTGGAGGTGACTTAACAAACAGTTTCCATACGATTGAAATCTATGGCATGATTCAAAAGTAGGACAATTGGCTCCCTAATGAATTAAAACCAAGAGACGTGGAAAGGCGATTTCTTTCTTCTGAGCAGCTGCTTCAAAGTCAAACAAGAAAGGGGTTTTTACAGTGTTGGGCATTTTACATATAAAAAACGTTATCTACATTTTTATGTAAATAACGTAAATTACATAAAAATGTGTGTAACTTACATAAAATATGTAAAAAACGTGAAAACTAACTCTCAAAACTAACTGCAAATATTACATAAATGTAACAAATGTTTGTTTATTAGGGTTATACATTTGTATCTACACTGCCATCTGCGTTTGTCTTAAACTAGCTCTAAAAACGATTACTGACATATTTTTAGGTTTAGTTTAGCTACGTGTGAGAAAGATAATAATTTTTCTATTGTAATACGTGCCAACTAACTGTTTACATCTGCTAATAAAAATATATTTTCTTAGCTACATATGCTGAAGCCAAAGAAAAGGAGAAATTTTTGGCAGATAATTCCTGTTCAGAGCTAGACGAGGGAGCAACAAATCATCTCCCAATAAACTACAATTTTAATAATGAATTTCATAAAACTTTTAATGTTAGTGAGTTAAACGGTAATCCATCATCTAGAAATTCAAATATAATTGATTTAAATGATGAATCTGAAAATAATAAAAATATAGACGCAACTGAAGAATATATGGTAAACAATAGCAAGGTTTCAGAACCACTTCAAAATTTTGACAATGAATTACCTACACCAGAAAATTTGAAATATTTAAGTTTAAACCATTCCACTCCAGCTGTAACATCCAAAATATTGATACCAACTCCACTAATTTTTAAAGAGTCACATGAACCTAATATTTCATCAAAAGAACAAACTACAATAAATGAAAAATTGAATGAAATTTACAACGAAATGAAAATATTTAAAAACATTTCGGAACATCAAACCAAACTAATTACGGAGCAAACTACTAAAATTGAAGCATTGCAAAATGAACTAGCAACAATAAATCGCACGTTAGAAACATTCGTAACATCAACTTTAGCCGGAATTCAAAAAACTAAAAAAAATTCAAAAAATACCGATTTTATATACCCGGTAGTGCCAATTAAAACTGTAGAAGAGTTAAATTTATTAAACGCAGAGTTGAATGAAAACTTTTATATGGAACAAATGGTAATTAATTTTATTGTAATTTAATTAAATGTTTCTTAATTTGGTTTGCCTTATATAGATCATTCGACTTCATAAATTTCGGACCCCAAACGTTAGCAAATCCATTAAACAAATGTTTGAGCATTTGATTTGCTATAGCGTAATCAAGTTATACTCATGGACAGGACAGTCGGGAATTGCAAAAGGTAAAATATACAATCTAATTTCAGGTATTTTTGTTTTTATAAAAATAAAAATGGATGAACAATGTTACGGATCTAAACTAAATGATGTGATCATTCGGTCCGATATATTCATTTTTCTATAACCACAATGTATTACTTTAGATTCAGTTTTAATTGTTGAAATTCATATTCTATAGGCATTTCTATTTTTCAACCATTATTATTATTATGTCTGATTTTACATTAGCATGCGCAAAATCTAGAACAACATAGCGATCGGTTTTTCGTGTGTAGCTACGAAACAAACAAAACCAAAAATTAAATTTTCATTGCATTATAATGTCCCTTAGTTACTCATAAATGTTGAATTTCGCTATCTCGTTTTAGTTTTCGGTGTCGCGAAATTTCATTCAATGGAAATCAGATATAATTTGCTTAAAGATTGTACGTTTGTTGACTTTTATATAACAGTTGATCCATTTTGGTATCTTCTATAAATTGCGCACAGACAATTTGTATGCATTTAGTTTACCACAATGTCAAAAAGCAAAAAATTGGTAAATTAAGAATTGTTGGTTCATATATAAATACAAATCATATCACGATATTCATCAAACGACGTTTTCATATGAATTCCATCGTTTTCAGTATGAATAAAACCACAAAAACTTAATTTTCGGATCATTTCGTACGCCACATTACTGGTGTTGTTGATGTATGTTGATAAAAAGCTTTTCTACTTGCCGACGAGCGACTATTAGCAGATCCTTCTAGTAAGCCGTAATATAATCGAAGTATTTGCATTCAAGCTTTTATAGTATAACTTTTTTTTACTCCCATAAATAACACCGATTTAGCTACTTTTTAGCTTGAAATACAAAATTTTACTATATATCTTGTATCAACCCATATACGAGTATTAACCTGTTCTGCCAACAGTAAATATAAATTGGGCTGTGTAGCTTTTCGTGTGTAAATTTTATTTTCTTCTCCAGGCTATTCTCATAATATGGAAAGAAGGAAATCAAATTTTCCGAAACGTCGTGTTAGACGAATAAGTAGTATTTCATTTTTTGGACTGCATACCCAAATAATCCTCAATACATAAATATTTACCAGCCATTAGGATTATCAAATTGTAACCTTTTACACGGTTTCTTCGTAAATGTCAAACAGTCGAGTAAATTCCATCAACATATCAGAAAGTTAATTTTTTTACACCACCAAAAAACCCATACAGTGATCCGTTTAATATATCGAATTATGTTTATTGCATGCCGGAATTATCAGAAACCACCATGAGACTCAAAGTCGAAGGAGGAAATTTAATTCAACATTCTACTCCGGTAGTAAATCGACCAACAAATATTTACCAATACTCGTAGGTGCAGTCGAAGTAGGTGGTTGTTGATGAACGACCGGTGGTTTATTTACTGATCTTTCACCATGACCAAGGGCAACTGTAATTTCATGTAAAACTGGCAAAAAATCTCGAACAAAATTATTGGCTCGTTTTGAATTTGATCTTGGAACTTGGTATAGAAGGCATTTTTACCCAGCCGTAAACAACACATCAATCTCCCGAACTAGGTAGTCCCTTCTTGTGCGAATAAGTAGGAAATATGGCTGAAAAATTAGATGCGAATAAATAGGTTCTCGATACGTTATTTTCAACAGCCTGTATATTGTTCAGGATGAAGTATTCCCAAAAAGGAGCTTGTGCGAACAAACGCAACTTTACCTTATTTAAACTCTGGAGGATCCGAATCTTTTCCCGGTTTTCGTTTATAATAATTTTTAATTTTCGAACACATTCCTACTTGGTTCATTAAAAGGGGATGTTCTTCACAAAACTTAACCAAAATTATTTTACCTTGCCGACCAGGCAGATCTCATAAAGAACACATCTCCACCACCAGACGCAATTCTTTCTAACATTCGTGGCTTTTTCTTATTTTGAATGTGTTTTAGCAGCGGTAATACAGGATGAGGTTGAGTGAATGCTAATAGTCCATGCGAATATTTCGTCATTGGTGGACGATGGGATGCTCTCAATTTTATGGGTTTCACGTGTGTTTACATGTGAAGGCCCAATGTTGGGCATTTTATATGTAAAAAACGTTATCTACATTTTTATGTAAATAACGTAAATTACATAAAAATTTGTGTAATTTACATAATGAAAACGCTGAAAAATAACTGAAAATATTGTATAAATGTAACAAATGTCATCATAAATATCAATCAAACAGTTCATTTAGGCGGTCAATCATAATTATTTTAGACGTTTAGTTACCTACAGGAGAAATTCATTTATGTATCTATACTGCAATCTATATTCGTCTTAAACAAGTTCTAAAAACGATTACTGACATCTTTAGGTTTAGTATATATGAGAAAGAAAATAGTTTTTATAGTGTAAATTATTGTTATGTAGCCGAATAATTACGTGCCATCTATTATCAAATTATTATTTACACGGTTTCTTCGCAAACATAACTTTAGGTATTCTGACGATATCGATTCATCTAAAGAAAGTTAATTTTTTTCATTGCTAAACATATAAATACGGTATTTATGATTGTTTGCAGATCCAAAAAAATACTGGACCACCACCAAAAATAAAAATGCCTCACCCACATGTAAAAAAATCAAAAATATTGTTTGTAATTAATGTTCTTGCCGAAGATAGTCCACCGCCACCACCAAAAAGTTCATACCGTGATCCGTTTAATATTCTGAATGATGTTTATTACTTGCCGATATCATCAGAAACCGCCATGAGACTCAAAGTCGGAGGAGGAAATTTAATTTCAAACTAAGAACCAATGAAAATAATATCTACAATTATATCGAAATTATCGGTTAAGTCCAGCTTCCTGGTAACTGTGTAAGGTCGCTAACCTATAAAGAACAATGTATGTGAAGTTGGCCCAAATTTCAACCCAAAAAAATGCGATGGCAACACTAAAATAATGATTGCTATAATATTACGAGTATCAGCCCAATTGTATTTCACGACATTTTATAAGATCTCAGCCCAAAAAAATACTATTTACTATCGTGATAGTTTCTCATAGTCAGCCCAAAATTTACTATAACAAAAGTTAAAACTGTCTCGCCAGTTATATCTAATACTCTCCACCCAAAAATTCATTATGAAAGGTTAAATAATAAACCAAATTAAAAAAAAATTATTTCAAATTCAAATTAAAGACAAACTAATAAAAGATAATCAAAAACTAAAGAACTCGAAATAAAAATGGTATAATCAATTTACATATTTATTTGTGTAACTTCAAAGTTCAAGCATAAGCTAACGAAGCCATCAAGATTTCCATTGATACTGGTACAACTATATTCCACAACACCATATTTGAGCAACCTAACATGGTCATCGTGGACATAAATAACTCAATAAAACTTCAATGTATGCGATTCAATAAGGCTCTCGTGGCCAAATTAACATAATTAAATACTCGTCCATTTTTACTCTGTAACTTTTAAGTGTTGGTATTGGCCCGCGATGCCATTGCGTTTTTCGATTAGTGTTGGTCCTAATCTATACCATTGCGTCGGGGCGTGCGATTCTAACAAGGCTCACGTGGTCATATATGGCCCAATTAAACTAAATAAATACTCGTCAATTTTTACTCTGTAACTTTTAAGTTTTGGTATTGGCCCGCGATGCCATTACGTTTTTCGATTAGTTCTGGTCCTAATCTATACCATTGCGTCGCGGCGTGCGGTTCTAACAAGGCTCACGTGAACCAAAAAAGGCCCAATTAAACTAAATAAATACTCGTCAATTTTAACTCTGTAACTTTTAAGTTTTGGTATTGGCCCGCGATGCTATTACGTTTTTCGATTAGTTCTGGTCCTAATCTATACCATTGCGTCGGGGCGTGCGATTCTAACAAGGCTCACGTGGCCATATATGGCCCAATTAAACTAAATAAATACTCGTCAAATTTTACTCCGTAACTTTTGAGTTTTGGTATTGGCCCGCGATGCCATTACGTTTTTCGATTAGTTCTGGTTCTAATCTATACCATTGCGTCGGGGCGTGCGATTCTTACAAGGCTCACGTGGCCATATGTGGCCCAATTAAACTAAATAAATACTCGTCAATTTTTACTCTGTAACTTTTAAGTTTTGGTATTAGTCCGCGATGCCATTACGTTTTTCGATTAGTTCTGGTCCTAATCTATTCTATTGCTTCGGGGCGTGCGATTCTAACAAGGCTTACGTGGCCATATATGGCCCAATTAAACTAAATAAATACTCGTCAATTTTTACTCTGTAACGTTTGGGTTTTGGTATTGGCCCGCGATGCCATTACGTTTTTCGATTAATTCTGGTTCTAATCTATACCATTGCGTCGGGGCATGCGATTCTAACAAGGCTCACGTGGCCATATATCGCCCAATTAAACTAAATAAATACTCGTCAATATTTTACTCTGTAACTTTTGAGTTTTGGTATTGGCCCGCGATGCCATTACGTTTTTCGATTAGTTCTGGTCCTAATCTATTCTATTGCGTCGGGGCGTGCGATTCTAACAAGACTCACGTGGCCATATATGGCCCAATTAAACTAAATAAATACTCGTCAATTTTTACTCTGTAACTTTTGAGTTTTGGTATAGGCCCGCGATGCCATTACGTTTTCGATTAGTTCTGGTCCTAATCTATACCATTGCGTCAGGGCGTTCGGGAGCAGAACTAATCGAAAAACGTAATGGATCGCGGGCCAATACCAAAACTCAAAAGTTACGGAGTAAAAATTGACGGGTATTTATTTAGTTTAATTGGGCCATATATGGCCACAATTTTAGTTATAATTTTATTTTTAAGCTAACATTTTTGTAGTACGTAATTATTAAAATGAACATCGAATGTTTGATTATTAGTAAGGTTTTCTGATTTGATATAAGATTAGAATGTACTCACTAGCTACAACAAAATTTGTATTTCATTTATTTATATGTACACAGATTAATGAAATTTACTTAGTAATGACAACTGTTAAATAATAATTATGCAATAATAATTAATTTTTTAATAAAACGTATCGATACTTCTTGGTTTATGATTTGTATAAATAAATTTTCTATGCTCAAATTCCTTCCGGGTCGATTTGTATTATGATAGATAATGATAATATAATTCACAATATAAAATAAACTACTGCGATACACAACTAAACTTGTATACTATTACAGTATATAAGTACAATTGTATATCGCAATAGTTTATTTTATATCGTGATAGTTTAAAAGTGTTGCCAGCGTTGAAAAAACAATTTTGTTGGGATAGAATTTTGGGCCAACTTCATATAGCTTAAAGAACACATCTCCGACACCAGCCGCAATTCTTTCCAACTCTCGTGGTTTTTTCTTCTTTTAAATATGTTTTAGAAGCGGTAATACAGGATAAGGTTGAGAATGCTTAGCCCATGCAAATATTTCTTTATTGGTGGGCGATGGAATGCTCTCAATTTCATGGGTCCCGTGTGTGTTGGAATAAACGGGGCCCGCCATTCAACTACCGGAGTTGAATGTTGAATTTAATTTCCACCTCCGACTTGGAGTCATAGTGGTTTCTGATGATTTCGGCATGTAATAAATATCATTCGATATATTAAACGGATCGCGATCTGGACTTTTTGGTGGTGGCGGTGGGGAATCTTCGGCAAGAACATTAATTACGCCAGCGTTCCCAAGCAATATTTTGTTTTTTTTACATCTGGATGAGGGATTATTTTTGGTGGTGGCCAAGTATTTTTTTGAATCTGTAAACTAACAATCATAAATACCGTATTTATATTTTTAGCAACGAAAAAAATTAACGATAAACTAACACGACATTTACGAACAGCCTGTATATATTGTCCAGGATGAAATATTCCCAAAAAGGAGCTTGTGTGAATAAGCGCAACAAACTTATTTTTGTTCACCAGTAAATTATGGATCAAAATATTATACGATTTGGATTATATAGTTGCTCATCCAGAAGCGACTGTCGTGCATCTATGGCGACTGTTGATCAGAATAAAATAATCTGGATTGTATCAAATTTAAAATACAGATATTACCAATGCTAATATGTTTTTACGGTTCTTTTGATAAAAACGATGTTACGAAACAACACAAGAAAGTTTATAACCTCAAATTTTTGACGTATTCATTTTTTTATTTGTTTTTTTTTTCAACGATACACAGTCAATTTTTATATTAACTAAATAGTTATTAAATTATATAATAGATAGCGCGCTTGCCATGAAAAAGGCAGTATTTACTTTACATAATGTAAAAAATAACTTATGTAATTTACATGAAAATTTTAAACTTGTATACCAACAGTGGTTTTTTACATCGGATAGTAACTGGTGACGAGAAGTGGATTTTCTACGATAACCCCAAGAGGAAAAAATACTACGCTTTGCCCTGCCAATCGTTGCCATCGATCTCAACATCAACACCAAAGACGAACATTCATGGATCGAAGGTTATGCTGTGTATCTGCTGGAACCAAAGAGGCGTTGTGTACTACGAGCTGCTACAACCTGGCGATTACAGGCGAGCGGTACAAACTACAATTAATTCGTTTGAGCCGTGCATTATGAGAAAAACGACCGGAATATGAGGAAAGGCATCATAAAGTTATTCTTCTGAATGACTATGCTCAGACTCATAGGGGGGATATTTTACCGCACCCGTCGTGTTCACCGGATATTATTCCTTCTGATTACTGAGTGTTCCGACGGATGAAACACGGTTTGGCAGGTCGCTGGTTCACCTCCCTCGAAGAAATTGAAAATTGGTTTCAAACTTGGATCGCCGCAAAAGACGAAACGTTTTTCCGAGATGGGATTCGAAAATTACCTGAGAAGTGGGAAAAAGTCGTAAGTAGCGATGGACAATATTTTAATTAATCTGTTCATTCATTTTATTTTAAAATAAATGCATTTGTAAAATTAAAAATGGACCGAATTAATTTGTACTTCCAGTACAATAATTATAAGAATGAATAAAAAAATCAACAATAAATTAAATATTGTTGGTCAAAAAATTTAAAACATGTCCAATTTGGATGAATGTCGAGTACAAACGACTTATATACAATATAATAAATTTTTCTGGCATCTTTCGTAAATAATTTTACTGTAATTCATATTTTTGAGTACTATGTATAAAATGTAACGTTGATGATGAAGCGGAGTTTTGCTAACAGATGAAATTAAATTATTCGATACACAGCTCTAAATCAGTATCAATTTATGTTGAGTTTAACTTAAATAAATAAAACTTATAAACTAATTCTTAAAGTACAAGTTATTTCAATTAAATAAATATTTAAATAAGATCTCGATATATGATCCTATCAACACTGTGTTTGTGCTTTATAAACGTATTGTGGTGATTTTATATTAATGATCGCATCGTAATCCACAACAATGCGGATAACTTTCATGAACCCAATTACGAACCAATTTGTGATGACGAGTCCAATTCGCAGTTTGGGTTCGAAAAAGACGATATAAATTTTAAAAGTACAAATTAAGTAGGTTTTATTTGGATATGAAGAAAATTTATTCAGCCCTCACAAAAAAATCATCAAACACACCACCGATTAATATTTTTTATCGAACAACATTTTTGGAACAGATTTTAAAAGATTTTTTACCGTTTCTGCCCCTCTGGTCACAAATTTTAAATATTAATAAACCACATAGTTCGTTGGCTCACTACACAAATGCTTGCGTTGAAAGTTACTTCGGGGAAATCAAACATAACATTGACAAAAACGCCGGTTAACTTAGTAAACGACCATTAAAAGCAGGCAGGTTTCTGGAGTTTACGAGAAAATCTATAAATGACAAAATATATGAATGAATGAACGAATTTCCGAGAACGGGTTGTACTAACAAAAAAAAAACTCTAAACGGGATGAATTTGATCCAACAGAAAATTGGAGGCAGACAAAAAAAATCAATCTATGAAACATTTTTCCAAAATAAGTGAAGTAGACGTTAACTATCCTAACTCGAGTCATGAATCTGGTGAAACTATAATTTATACAAAAATGTTGAATATTATTATAAATCTTACATAGTCGGAAATGATTACGCTGATTATGTTGTGGCAAAAATAAACGGGAAAAAGATTCATTTTTATAGTTTCAATTCGATAACAGGTATTAATTGGCACGAAAATGAATTGTGATGTTTGATTGCTGTTGACCTCTAAAAATTATACCGATTTTCAAGTCGAGTCCTATACGTTTGCATCAATTATATTTTTTTCCAATAATTCCGAAGATGATTTAGCAAGTCTTGCAAACAGGTTTTGTTTAGAGAAGCCTTATTTGATCATGCCGGTATTTGACCAAACCCGACGGCACTTTCATTTGATCATCGTAAATTTCATAAAGAACGAGTACATCGTATACGATTCGGCACAAATAAATTGCAAGAAAAGCTCACAACATTATTTTAAGAAATATTGTGGCGGTTTCTGAAATTTGTTGAAATATACAATTGTACAAAAAAGCCGTCAAAAGTTTAAATGTTTCGCAAGTTAGAACCAAATTTCTTCCCAGCCATTTGTAGTAAACAAACAGGAAATAACGATTGTGGGGTGTTTATGTTGACGCATGCCAAAGAATACATGGAGAAAAAAGTTCTTAAATTCAAAAAATTTAACATTTTACAAGAAAAGTGATTGCATGCAAGATCTTTGCTTATATATGCAAGATAATGAAGTAGAAATTGAAATTAATGAAATTGATTTATCTGAAAGGTTTTATTGTCCACTATGTTACACCTAAAATTAACTGTAGAACAATAAATTTCAAAATACACTTAATCGTGTACAAATAAGTTAATTCATCTGAATTTGCAATTTATTTAATTTAATTAATTTAATCGTTGCTTGAGTTAAATATCATTTTAAAAATAATTAAATTGAACGTATTAATTTAAATCTTAACATCAATCAATTTAAATTAATTATAAGTTCAATTAAATATTAATTAAACATAACATAAACATAAAATGATATGAAATAAAATAATAGATAAGTATATTTAAAATATAATTATATTTAACAATTAAACAAATATATATAAATAAATTGTTGAGTGAAATATAGATCTTTACTCCCAAGTTAAAGTGACTTAAATCGATTTAAGTCAAAAATGAGTTAATTGCACATTTTAACTATATATTACCATTTTTACATTTAGCTCTGACTCCGATGTCTTTAAGTGAAGTAAAAACTGGGAGCTTATAAAACGACAGAAACACTTGAGTTCAACATTTGCTTTTGGAAAACGACTTATTTTATAAAAATTGATGTACCAATATACACTCCACGAAATAACTATATATAAGGGACAATGTAATTTCAAATTATTTAATAAATAATAAATAAATAAAAAATTTAATAAATGCGTTTCGCATTTTTTTCTTGATGTACAAACGCGTATTTATTATTCATATTTATGTAGTTAAATTTAAGCCATGAAATTATTTCCTACTCCCTTTTGTGTTTTAAACATGTCGAATCGTCTAATTTGTGCTATTCGTAAAGCGAAATAGGTATAAGGGACAAGTGATAAACAATTAGTTAAATAAAATTTAATAGTTCAAAATTTATTTTTTTTATTTTTTTACGTAAGTATTAAATACAGGGTGTCCGCCGGGAAGGTATACTACTTTGTTTGTTTATGATTTTTGATTAAATGAAAGAGAATGGATCTTATATTGATAAATGTTTTATTTAATGTCGGCAATTATGTATGGAATACAATATCAGATAAATGTCCGCCTCTGTTAGCCTCACAAATGCGAGCCCTTTTGAGCACATTTTTCATTACATTTTCACACATTTCACGCGGTATTTCATTAATTTCATCACGAATATTTTGTTTGAGTTGCTCAAGCGTTTCTGGTTTGTTTGCATAAGCCTTGCTTTTTAGATATCCCCACAAAAAGAAGTCCGGAGCAGTCAAATCAGGCGACCGTGGAGGCCAATCAACATCAACATTTTTTGAAATAACTTGTTGTGGAAAGAGTTCTCGCAGTAATTCCATTGTAATCCTGGCTGTAAGCGATGTGGCACCGTCTTGTTGATACCACATGTTAATCAAGCCCAAAACATGCAGTTGTGGCGTTAGAAAGTTTTCAATCATATCACGATATCGCTCCCCATTCACAGTTACCGTTACGCCGTTTTCATTTTCAAAGAAGTAAGGTCCAATGATTCCTCCTGACCAAATTGCACACCAGACTGTTACTTTTAATGGATGGACTTTTAATTAATGGAAACTTTTAATGGAAACAGAACCGACTATTCTGTTTATTCACATATCCATTTAAATGAAAATGTGCCTCGTCACTCATTTTGATTTTTTCATGAAAATCGGGGTTGTCATGGGCGAGCTGTAACATCCTATTGGCATATGTACGATGGCGTAAATGGTCTTGTGGAAGAAGCTCTTGTGTCAACTGAATCTTAAATGGAAACAAATGCAAATCCTTGTGCAAAATTGTGGCCAAACTTGTTCTTTGAAGACCAAGCTCCTGCGCACGGCGTCGAATTGAGGTTGATGGATTGTTTTGAACACTTTCTTGAACAGCAGTAATGTTTTCAGCCGATCTTGCAGTACGTTGTGGCCCATGCTTGGGCCTATCACTTACAGACCCTCTTTCTTCGAAATCATTCACTACACGATAAATAGTGCGTTTTGTTGGCACGTTGTTTCTCCCAAAAATTTCACGTAACTTTCTCATCGTCACAGTAATCGATGATTGATTTTGATAAAATGTTTTAACGATTAAAACACGATGGTTTATCGAATATTTTTCCATAATAAATTTGCCACGTGTCTACTTCACGACTGCCAAGTATGAACTGTCAATACTAATATTCGCCTACGGCCGACCCGCCTATGGCGGCGAAACAAAGTAGTATACCTTCTCGGCGGACACCCTGTATATTTAACAATTTTAAAATATTTTTTTTGCGAAAATGGAACATGTTATTAGGTAAAAAAAGTAAAATGCCAAGAGGAACCAAATTAAGCGAAGAAGATGTATAGTACCGATGTATGTTAAAGCAGGATCATCTTCACACACTACTTTGGTCAGTTGTAAAATAGCCGTAATAGTTTGAGCAAGACCAGCTACACAGAAAATTTTGTTCTTACATTGTACCTTTAAATTTTCTAAATCCGTTAGCATTTTTTTAAAAATAATGTTCGCTATCACGCACTAAAGACAATCCCGATTTTGCTTTATTCGCGCAACATCGGCTTTTACTATTTAAAGCGTCAAATAGTTTATCGAATTTTTCGAGAAAAAGAGCTGCAGCTACCGCTAGCATGTTTTATGGCACTTTCAGTTTTAAAATTTTTTAAATGTGCGAATGTCTATTCCATTTGAGCAGATACGACTTACAATTTGAGTTGCTAATTCGACTCGAATTTTTTCGAATGTGTGGGGATATGTATGTCTGGATGTTGATTTGGGACACACTCTTGTCACTAATTGGCTGACCAAAAGTTCCGGTGTAATTACATCATATGTTAAAATAGTATGCTGTATCGATTTAGATAAATGTGGTACGTCATACATGGAAAATATTTTTTGATTCTTAACAGTAAAATTTGGATCAGATTTTGTTACTCTAAGTAATTTGTATGCATTTCTGTTGTTGGTGCCTTGGTCACATGTCAGCCGCTCCTCTAATATTAATAACATTAGCTCTTTTAATTTTGTTTGACATACCGGCCCTTCTGTAAACAAATAACTATACTTGGAAATGGTTGGTTCTTTTTCTCATAGTCAACTAGCCCGATTTAATCTATAATCCGGTTGTATTTTAGATCAGTCCGAATTTTAATCCCACCGAATAATAGAATATGCTGTTTTTCCCTAGTTGTCAGCTTCTGAACTTTATCCTGATTTGCTCTAATACGGTATCGTTGAAGCCTGGTTGCAAATGGCTTAAGATATTCCAATTGCTATTTAACCGTACAGTGGACAATTGAAAATTTAATGTCTCTCTCAAGTATTGGTATGTAGCATGTGATCGAAATTCATTAATTTGAGCCTATCGTCTTTGATAGGTTGTTGATAGGTGGGATATTTTGAATTTTTATACCGTTTTTCTAATAACATTTTGCAAAATTCCTTCGTATGATACTGTAACGAAAATTTCGTGTGACGTTGGTGTTTCCTGTCATTTATCGAATTAATAGATGATAGTTTCCTTGGAAGTCCTTTTCGTCATCAGATATTGAATATTGTGTCTCGAAACTTGAGCGGTTATATTTTTGCACGGCTAAGTATTTTCACATTTTATAAAATATAATAGCCACTTAAAATAGTTCTTAGTATTTAAACTTTTAATCATCATCAATTTATACACAAATCAATTTTAATTTTAATTTAGGAACTATATGTACTCGTATATATATATATATATATATATATATCTTATTGTATATGTATAATCAGATAATCTGCACCATATTTGGTTTTTTTATCACAAGTTTTTGATAATTAAATTTTTAAATTCTTTCATGTTTTGTATTTTCCTCTCAGCACTTGCTTGAAGATCCAAACTTTCTATAAAAATTGATTCCAATTCTGGTTTATTAAAATCAAGTCTCAATTATTTCTCCTTATTTTCTGGAACCAAGTCTTACACCATTTTCTGTATGATTCCCCACTCTTTCATATCCGACATTTTCTGAGCTTCATTCACATTATCTGCACTAATTCCAGCTTTGTGGTACGCCCATAATAAAGCCAACGTTGATCTTTTGGTTGAGGCTCTATTTATTATACGGTCCAACAAACAGGAGTGATACAAAGAAATCAATGATGATCCCTTTTGCAGCATCTCTCTAGTCCACATGGAGTGTATAAATACACTACAAACAGCTGTTGCTGCAGCAGATGTCCAATTTTCCACCCTCATCTGTACATGACTAATGAGATTCCTTTGTACTTCACTATACAACCTAGATAAGGAAATAGCTTACGGTGAGGGAAGATGTACTCTATTAATAGTTGATCGAATCTTAAGAGCATCGTTAAGCCTAATAATGGCATCTTGAACATTACCATCGGCTGTTTTTGAGATAATTCTATCAATTTTATTACCTCTATTGATAAATAATGTTATTAAAAACTGACAAAATAATGAATAATGGTCGTTGACTTTTAAAGCTTTGTTTGCAATATTTAATTCTAATTTTGATGATATCAAAGTCATCTTGCATCCCAACCTTAATATGACATTCCATCTAAAATGAAGTTGAACTCCTCTTTTGTAAATTTGGGTGCATCGAGTTCTTTTTTAATTACTTTTACTTAAATTAAATTGTAAAAAATTGTAGCAAAATAAGTTACATCAGCTTTTTTGAGATCAGCGTGATTTCCGGCGATTGAAGACATTGATATTTTTCCTTTTCCCTCTCCAATAATTTTTCTATCCTCTTCCTTCTTTTTAGAAGTGCTAGGACCACTGGTTTGTTCTTATTTTAGTTGGCGTTTCTGCCTTTCTTCTTCTTCCAACTTCTTTTGGAGTTTTTAGGGGGGTGTATATATGTATATATATTAAGTAGGATATATATTTTTGTTATCCTTAAGTATATTTTTATATTAATATGAATTTTCTATCTTCAGCCCCCCTATAACTGAAGATAGGATGGCAGCATGATGTGTTTATATTTTTTTTTAAATAGTATACATAATAATTTATTTTCACAATTAAATTTTTATACAAACTGATTTTTTTATAAATAAAAATTATAACAATTTTAATATGTGTCTCAGCTTTATTGTAACTGCAATTACCTAATTCTGAATACCTCTATTAATGAAAATTTAAAACAAAAACTTATATACATTTTTTTCTGGTAAACATTTTGGCTAAAGTCTCTATGATTCGATGTTCCAACTAAGGCCAGACTGTATACCAGTTATAACAATTATACTAACAGCACCTACAACTTCTTTAATACTAAACTTGTCATAACAATTCAACAACAACAAAAAAGTGAGGTAAGATATTTATTTAAAACAGATAAAATAATAACTAATAATAAAATTTAATATATTTATTCTAAAAATTCAATAACATAAAACGATACGCCACAAGTTTCCTTGCTTCTTTTTCCAACCTTTTATTTTCTGCTTTTCCTTCTTTTTCAAACCTCTCTGGGAAGCTTCACTTCCTTGAGAGAATCCTAAGGACTCTTGTGATGAGGCCTTCTTTGGTGGAATTGCGGAACTTTTACTTTTGTATACAATTTATTTATATCAAATTAAATACCTTAATTTAGAATAAATTCAAATGTTTTAATTCAACGTATGATTTGCTACTTAATTTGAGAATTCTAATCCAAATTTATTTTGAAATCTATTTCAATTTACAATCTCAAATAAATTTTCTATTTATGGTTTAAATTCAGATTTTTTAGTAAACGTTATTATTTTATTTTAATATTTCGCCGCCAATGTGTTTTATTTAATTTTGAACGAAAATTTTGTGTGACGCTGGTGTTTCCTGTCATTTATCGAATCAATAGATGATAGTTTCCTTTGAAGTCATTTTCGTCATCAGATATTATATCTCGAAACTTGAGCGGTCATATTTTTGCGCGGCTAAGTACTCAGGGTAAAAAGGTAGGGTTTTCAAGACGGGACATAATGAGGAAGGATGAAAGGAAGGAGATCTTCAACTTGAATGTTTTATGTAAAAGAAATGATTCGAAGCTGTACTCACCTGAAGCCACACACCTCTATTTCAAAATTACTTCATTATGATTCAATGAAAATCAACATTAAAAAAACACACTTGTTCATGAGAGAAATGAATCCACAAATTTCTGGTCATCACAAACCAGCGCATCCACTCCACACTGGTTTTAAATATATTAATTGTGGTAAGATAAAAGAATTGTAGATTAGTAAAAGGGAAAGTTGCGACAAAATAAGCTTCCGTTTTTTGATCGAGTATACAAAAGGTCGTATTTTAGCCTTAACCATATCGATATGGTCGCTCCATTTCAATTTTTCATCTATCAGTAGACCCAGGTACTTAAATTGATCCGTACGTTCTATCTAAATTCCCGCATAAGTAATTCTGTACTCTCTTATAACTTCCTCTGATAATTTTTTATTTGTAAATATCATATACTTAGTCTTTTTTGCATTTAATTGAAGTTTGTTTTCATTGAGCCACAGGTTTAGCAACGTCAAATCCATCTGCATATCTTCAAAAAGATCTTTAAGATTTGTATTTTCATTCTTTATAACAGCATCATCAGCATATAGCTGAAATGTGCCTTTAAAGTTTTGTCTGCATATGTCGTTAATATAAATGTTAAAAAGGACCGGCCCAAGAATGGATCCTTGCGGTACACCTCTTGCGAGACACATCATATCGCTTTCTGTTTGATTAACAACTACAACCTGAGGACGAGCTTTAAAATATGATCGGAACCACGACAAATGCATCGGCTCAAACTTCAGTCACTGAAGTTTGGCGAGCAATATATCATGGTGTACGGAATCAAACGCTTTCCGTAAATAAAAAACTAAGCACGCTACAATCCGTTTCTTGTCAACATTTTCCGAAATGAAACTTGTTAACTCAAGGCATGCTGCTTGCTCACCCTTAAATACCGGTACAACTCTTGCCATTTTTAGTTTTTCCGGAAACTTGCCTTCAAGCAACGAATTGTTAATCAAGCTAGTTAGTGCCCTCTTCAATTTTTCTTGAAAAAATTGAAGGAACATGCCTAATATGCCGTCCCACCCCGTGGCTGCAGCTGTTTTCAAACATTGAATGACTCGACTAACTTCCTCTTCACTTACATTGGTTATATCAAATTTAAAATATATATGATATACTGGCATAATTACGACTACATTTGGCCACGGAAAATCGTATGCATGAATGAAACAAGCATTGAATGCATTGGCAACTTCCCTTGGGTCCTCGCTAACTGAGCCATTTAACTTTGCCGAAATATTTTTTGGTTTAGTTTCACGTTTCTTATTATAAATGGCCAACTTTAATAGATGCCAAAATTGTTTGGAACTTCCATCACAATTTTCTAATCTAGCTACGTAAAAATCTCTTTTAGCTTTCCGTGCTCTGGTTACAATCGAGGATTTTATTAGATTGAACTTAACTTTTAAATGCTCACACTCAGGGTATTTTACAGTTAGTTTAAATAATTTTTCCCTAGTTTTGATATCCCGGTATAAACCTAAGGTCATCCACGGTTGTTTCAGACCCACAGATCGCGTGTCACGCTTATATCGCATGCAATCCTTTACGACATTCTCGAGCCCGCTTACCAGATCGTCCAGAGTTTCGACGGTTTCTATTTTTTGCCAAAAACGACTTTTCGCAGTCAAATCATAATTTAATATTTTAAATACTTGTGTCTGTTTAGATTCTGAAGCTTGTACAGCTAAGACTAAGTGAATTGCTCTGTGCTCAGAGAATGATACATCCTCCAATGCAAAACTGTGTATTAACCCGAAATGATCAGTCAATGCATGATCTATAATAGTGGAAGTACTGTTGCATATTCTTGTGGCAAATTTTGATGCTAATTTGTTAATGAGCATGAAGCCATTTACAGATAGTAAATCTAAATATTTACTAATTTTTGGGTTTCTTGGATCTAAAATATTTAAATTAAAATCCCCTACTACAATCGCTCTCGGAAATTTCTCTAAAATTGTTTGAAAGGACTCTAAAAAATTATCAACATTTGATCCCGGGCATCTATATATACTGATTAAATGCATATTTTGCTTAAGCAATTTTAAAACTAGAAAATTGTTTTTCAGCTCATCTTTTTCAAAAATTACAGAGCATTTAATATTCTCTTTAACTAAAACACATATTCCACCTCCTTTACCCCTACGACAACTATGATACGTATTATAACCATGAAAATTAATTAAACATACCTCATCAGATTGTATCCATGATTCAGCTAGTACAATGATTTCGGTCCCATAATTACACAACGATAAGAAATTTTCCACCTCATGAATCTTCGAACCCCTGATATTGAAATATACAATATTTACATAACCCGTTTCCAATTTTTTACGACCGTACTTAAATCCGAGTTCATAATTAACGCTATCAACTAAATCCGCTATTTGAGAAATGCCATTTGTATTTATGTGTGTATTTCTATCTCTCATAAATCGAATCAGCTGACTCGTTTGTTTATGTTTTTGTTTGTTGATATTTTATAGTGCAATTTTAAGTTTTTATCTAAAAATAAATAAATATAATAATAAATATAATATAATAGTGTTTAGTGTTTAGTGATCAATAAATCGATATGAAAATAATTCTATGTGAAGCGATAAATTAGTCTATTTGAGTTAATTAATCAAATTTTTAATTTTATCTAAATCGTTTGAACTTTTTATGTGAATAGTGTTACTCTGTGGTGCTTTTTTCAGTAAAATCCGATTGTTGGTGGTCCAGAGAAATTGGAATTGGTTAGTTATTTTAAATTGCCGAGCAGCACGAAATAATTGAAGTTTATTAGCGGTAAGATGATCTCGAATAAATATTTGTTTGATATTTTCAGTTTTGAATCCAATTTGATCCGAAAATAGATTTTTATATGTTTTCTTATTTTTTATTATTTCTTGCTTGATGGTGATGAATTTAAGCTTGACCAGGAGAAAATGGTTAGGCGTTTTGGGTGCTGTGCTGGTGGATGGTAACACGAGTTCTTTCCCGATATATTGTGCAGTGGTTATACAGCCACTGGATACGTTGGCTTTGATTGTTTTAAGAATCTTTGCAGTTAAGGTAAGAGGATCAACCGATCTATCCGGTATTCCAGAAATCACAATGTTGTTTAGATTGTCTTTTTCTTTCAGATATTCAACTTCCGTTTCCAGGCGATTAATAGTTTGATGAGCTTTTCGTTGTTTTTCTGTGCAACCTGGACCCTATTTTTCAGTTCAGTTTTTTAATTTATTAGTTTTACTTCGCAAAAACTGTAAATGGTTACTTTTAAATGGTGACAGTTGTAAAAGAATAAAAATTCTGTCAAATTAATTACACAAATTTTATTAAATTTCGACATCCTCATAACAAAATTGAATTTTACAAGAAGGTGGTTATCAGGTAGACAAGACAATTTATTTTTCGTAAATTTTATATTGCCTATTAGCTTGCAAAGAATATAATAAAAAGTTAAAAACTACAACATAATCCGGCCATCAGTCTCAGGCAACATCTTAGCCTTGCGGATTGAATTTTGGCATAAAATAGCAACACTAAAGACTGGTCGATGGAATGTCGATGTTTTAGAAGATACAGCAGCACTGCTCATAGTTCACTTCGCGAAAGATGGTTGGCTCGCAACGAACGAAGCACTACAACCGAATATATCCGTGCTAGGCAAGCTATGAGATCATGCGTCGAAAACATCGGCTTCCATGCGGAACCAGTAAATCGAAGAGACTTTTTCGTTAATGCCAAGAATCTTAATTAAGACTTCCACCCAAGGAGTAGATCTATAAAAACCTGGAATGGGGAGCTGAAACCAAAGTTACGAGAGCGGATTGAAAATGAAGCTACCTAAGTAGGAAAACAAATTTTTTTTTTGCCAAAAACCATCTATTTCTCAACATAGTCTCCATTTAGTTCGACACACTTAGTAAGACGATATTCCAACTTTTTTATACCATCTGAATAATACGATTTCGGGAACCCCTCAAAATACGCGTTAGTTTCGATAATCACTTCTTCGTCTGAGATGAATCTTTGTCCTGCGAGCCATTTTTTCAAGTTTGGAAACAGGAAAAAGTCACTAGGAGCTAAATCTGTGCTATAAGGTGGATGATCAACCAATTCGAAGTATATTTCACGTAATTTTAGCATCGTATCTAATGCTGTGTGAAGTGGTCTGTCGAACTTGTTTTTGTTCGACACTGAGCAAACGCGGCACCCATCTTGTCGATAGCTTTTTCATATGCAAAAGTTCATGCAAAATGTTGAACACATGTTCATATGATATGTTTACCATTTCAACAATCTCACGCAACTTGACTCGGCGATCATTCATAATGATATCGAGGATTTTCTTGATATTTTCTTCAGTAACCACCTCTTTTGGCCTTCCTGTTGATGGTATTGTTGCAGTGCTTCTTCGGCCGCGTTTAAATTCAGCAATCCAATATTTTACCATGTAATCTGACGGAGCAGACTCACCGTAATGTTTATCGAGCTTTTCTTTTGTCTCTTTCGCCGTTTTCCCTTTCAAATAATAGTGTTTAATCACTAAGTTGCTCACTCAAGTTGCTTACTTCAAACGACTACAACAAATAAACTAATCGATGAATTTGGGTGTAATTTTAACAGCTGACGTTTGGCAGATCGCCATTTCTAAAAAACAAAATTTTTTTGTGTTTGTGCTGCCATCTAGCGCTAGGTAGTTTCATTTTCAATCCGCCCTCGTAGCTGATGTTCTCTCAGTATGGCAACAATGCAAGTAGCTATTAGTAGATTGAAAATGGAAAGACACCCAGTTTTAACGGAATACCGTAGAATTAATTGAGCTCGAAGGCACTACTCTTGCATCAAATCCGTACCATCTCATCATCGCTATTTGAAACCAAGAAGTGCTGCCATAAGATTGGAAGATCGCGCTCATATGTCCGCTACACTAAACAGGCGACCATCAAAATGTGGAAACTATTGTCGCAAAGCTGCATTGAACACTTCCTACAAAGTGTTGACTTACCAGAATCATCCAATGTTTCACCATGACGACGAGAAATCAACCAAAAGAACCTAGGGGCTGCACTATCAATTAAAGCCTATATTGCTGCCAGACATATAGTTTTCTACGCTCAATCAATGTTTTTGCGTTCTAAACGTGTATCTCAGTCGTGCGGACTCGCCCTTTATAAAGTACTCATAAGATGTGTGCTGGCTTCCGGAAGCGAGAGCTGGGCCCTGACCTCTAATGACTGTAGAATGTTATCTACTTTTGAAAGGAAGGTCATTTGTTACATCTTTGGTTCCATTATAAATTTGCGAAAACTGAATATCGGATCATATGAACCACGTTGGAGTGTATCCACAACTACGCATGTTAAATAAAGTGTTCCAATAACAACCAGCCGGTGTAGTTCGTAGAGGAAGACCTATGTATAATAGCATGTCGAAAATGGGGCCAATAGTGGTGACTCGAAACTGTAGTAGGACAACAGTCCAGGCTGTAAAATCCATTCATAGGTTGTAAAAACTAGAGAGATTAAGATAAGACGTAGAAGCTATTTCAACAATTTTTATCAGTTGTCGTCCCTTCGACATCCTTCACACAAGAAATTTCCTATTTACTTTCAAGTTATGATGCATGTCTTCCGGTTAAAATTTTAATCTTTACCGATTTTTAAATTCCATAAACAAAGATTATTGACATTTTCAAGACCCATCGATATTTAAAGTCGGTGAACGATTAATAAAATTTGAATTTGATTGGAGTAGGCTTAAAAAATTTATTTATAGCCGACGTTTCAACGGTACGTTCTGTCTTTCTCAAGGGAATTTTATGCAAACAAATTAAGATTGAATATCCAGTTGAGCTTCAATTGTATCAAGTTTGTTTTCATGAAATTCCATTTTATTTTCCAGAATAGAGATTCTACGGGTACAACTGACGGAATCCTTGGTCAACTTCTCAACTGTAATTTTCATCTCGTCCAGCACTTTGCAGCAGAAACTTACTGATGCTTCAAGTGTGTCAAGCTGGTTTTTCATCGCTTGAAGAAGAATAACCACATCGCTTAAAGCTGGAGTATCATTGTTAAATAAATTTGGATTGTGGCTACCATCGCCATTATCATCTAAAATGGAACTACTTTTAACACTAGGCGCCGTTGGTACTTGGCGAAACACATTAACACTTAATAAACACATTAAAATTATGGAATTATGGAACATTATGGAACTGTTGGATTTACTGCGACAATCAGGGCACAGCCATGAAGTTGAACCACTGCTAAGCTCTCTAATCACCTCGTCAGATATGCCGGCACATTTAACATGGAATAAACTCGCGCAAACACCACATTTAATACCAGGAAACCGTGCTTTGGATATTCCCTTGAAACACTTCTCACAATTGGAACTCATTTAGAATTCGCGCCAAGAAATATGTCAAAACCTTTTGGTTTAAAATAAATTAAATTAAATTTGTTTATGTTTTCTTTATATATTTGTAATTTTTATTTATTTTGTTTTCAATTATTATGACACTGAACGATGTTGATAGTCAGAACGACTTATTCTCTGTGACTTATTCTCTGAACTTTGATTAGTATATAAATATAAGAAGGATCGAGAGCAAATAATAAACATTTTATTTTGATATTTTTGTTTTCGACCACACTGAAAACAAATACATAAGGTCATCATTTAGAGAAAATTATCAATTTAATTTAAAATTAAAGTGAATAAGGAAAAAAAATTTCCCCTACGCTAATTTCAATTTGTTTTTTCCCAAAAACTGAAAACTAAAAATGTAGAAAGACAAAATCTAAAAATGTGTAAACGTTAACGGTTCATCTATTCAACCAATATTAAAATACGGACACTACTCGCAAACAAACACAATAACACCATTATATCGATTTTGTCTCGTGAGTTACTCATTTAAAGTGAGTGAAGCAAAAAATATCGAATACGTATACACTGTATAATACACAATTATGTCCTTGTATTTGTATTTATCTTTTGTTCGTATTTGTGTTATTTTTATGATGGACAGTACCAAAATAACGCGATCCGGGTGAATCGGTTTAATTGTTATGGTGCTTATTTCCTTTTCTCAACACATTACGTCTGCTCACGAGCTGTGGAGTGTCATTATTTAACATGCTAATGTATTTTATATTTAATATTTCTTTATAAGAAATTAATTTTATATGTTTATATGTTATATGTTTAAATTTTATAAATAAATTTAATTTAAATTTCATAAATTTTTAAAATAAAATATTAATTATAAAAATAATCGAAAATACATAAATATTTAAAAAGAAACACTATCTTGTAAAGGCGGATTCAGTGTTGCGTTAATTGTCTTTTCATTCGTTTAAAGAACTTTTGGACCAATCATATTGTTTCAAAATGACGAATTTTTCTTCATTTTTTCAAACAACACAAAAATATGGAGTTTACAATGGTTAACCCTTTTAGTGCCAAGGAGCGCAGTCGCGCTTCACAATATAGGAATCAAAATCTCATCAAGGGTTAATAGAATAAACAAATAACAATGACACGTGGTTTGCATGTATATAGTAAAGCAACCCAATTATACGCGCGTCACTAACATAAACATAAATACTACTACTATATCTTTCCGGTTACACTCATTTCGTTTCACACATTTTGGGACAAAATTGATATACAGATTTGTACATTTCCCCCACACAAATTTAAAAATTTACAGATGGATTTTAATGACCAATATTAACTTAAATAAGGATACGTTTAGTTTTTTGATATAATTTTTAAATAAATAATCAACAGTTTTGAAAAAAACAATCTTTAAGCTTCTTCAAATTGAAATAAATCAAAAATTTTAAAATAAATAAAATGTTACACCAAAGGCACAGATTAACAGATAACCAACAATTTGTTTTTATGTTTTCTATGCGAGAGATATACATACGTACGTACATAATATAATTAAATATGTCCTGCTAACTCCACACATATGAAATAAACAATAACTAACCAAAGATGTATTGGTAATTTTTTTTCTATAGTAGTTTTTTTTGAATAACTAAGTATAAATGTGTTGGTGCAGAAACAAACAAAAAATGAAAAAAAAATCATATTTACATTGATTTGTTAGTGTAACCAATACAATATATCGATACGCGTCCCAAAGAGTGTCACAAGTCAAAAAAAATTGATTTTTGATTTTTTTGCAAATTATTAATTTATTAATTATTAAAGTTATTATATTTCTATAGTATAAAGTAATAAAAATAATAAAATTTTCAATATTTAATTAATTATTTAATAAAATTGTTTTGTGACTCTTTCAAATTATTTACCAAATTTAACGTTAAACTGTTACAAATTAAATACGATTCGTTTGCAGAAAAGTATTATAATAATGCTGTTCTCATTTTTTATTTAAAAGTGTTTCATTGTATTTGTAACATTTCTACGTACTCCAATTTTTGTTTTAATTTTCGTCTAAAATGTCATAAATGATATGTAACACTCTGTACTATAAAATATTTATTTGACGCGATTTATTTTGTCTGCAAAACTGTTACTAGTATAGTTGGGACTCTATTAAGTAAATTATTTTAAATATTCTTAATAAGAATTTTCAAGTAAACTGTTACAAAATTAATTCCATAAAACGGCACAAAAATGGCGGAAAAGTGACATAACTCAAAAAAAATTAATGAGGAGCTGAACGTTGTTTTGTCGTATGTAATTAAAAATTAAATAATATTATTAAAATAATTGGATAAAATGTCCAGTCGTGGGGAACTATTTATAAAAATGGTCTTAGAGCAGGTAATTATACAGAAATCATAAGAAAATGGAATAAATTGTGTAAATAAACTTAAAATTTTTATAGAAAAATACGTCAAAATTAGTTTGTGAAGATTCTGGTACAACCACTTTGTCCATAAATAAGGGTACGTATTCAAGTGACTATACAGTATATTTCTAAATAAAACATCCGGTCTTATTTTAGATATTATGTTACATTTAGATATGGAGCGGGATCCTCAGAGTACAGAGTTCGCTTCAATAAATACGTCGTGTAATGTAAACAAGGAACGAGATCAGCAGTGCAAAGGTGTCGATTCAACCTTCGGACTTGAGGTATATAAAATAGATCCGGTGGCTTCAATACAAGCATGTGATGTTAACATAATGGAATTCGAAATAGACCAGGTAATTAGTTATTACTTTATTAATCTTGAAACTTCTAGCGACTTGGCCAAAACTTTGTTTTTACATAAAAAGCTCAATAAAGTGACAGTAGTAAATGATGTAAATGGAACAGCCACATCTCATGCGGAATTACTGAAATCAATGCCTATTAACAGTGAGCAAACAATTAACGAACCGATTATTATAAACCTTGATTGTTTGGGAGCAACTAGTATAACCGAAAGTAATACACCGATCCCTAACGCTGGAGTGAATGATACAAATGGAACAGCCACATCTCTTGCGAAATTACTGAAATCAATGCCTATTAACAGTGAGCAAACAATTAACGAACCGATTATTATAAACCTTGATTGTTTGGGAGCAACTAGTTTAACCGAAAGTAATACATCGATCCCTAACGCTGGAATTGAATCAGGTAATGAATAATAATTTTATTCTGTTGTGCATTTATGTACTTTTGTAATGTAATTTATCAATTTTTAGGAGATGTTACTTCAGATAACCAAGCAAGCTTAAATGACTGCTTAAATAAAACAAAGCTTAGTTGTTTTAAATAAAAGAAAAAGAATGTCGAAACCGGAACTTTGGAAGCACAGCATTATAAAACAACAGCGGAATTTAGGTCAAACCTATGTAAATGAAAAAGGAGTTCAAGTTGATGGTAAAAGTATCAAGCCTAGCTGCCAGCAATGCATTTTTAAGTGTAACACAAAAATAAGTAACATAGATCGGGATAATATATTTCAAAGTTTTTGGAACTTAGGAAGCATTGACGCACGGCGAGCATTTATTCTTAATCACACAGACATAATTGATAGAAAATGTTCTGAGAAAAAACAAAAGCTTCAGCGAGTTAAAAACAGAGGATATTTCTTTGAATCCGGGTCGAGTAAAATCAGAGTATGCAAAGTTTTTTTCTTGAATACTTTAGACATATCCAACCGAATGATCCGTACTTTAAATAACAAAACGAAGAATGGGGTAATCGAAGGTGACATGCGAGGCACACACCAAAATCACGAAAGGGTAGACAAAGCAATGAAAGAAAATATCATTGCTCACATAAATTCAATACCTCGAGTTGAATCTCATTATACCAGAGCAAGAAGTGCTAGAGAATACATTGAAGGCGGAAAATCTCTTGCACAATTACATAGAGATTATGTAAATTACTGCATTAAAGAAAACAAATCGCACGGCAATTACTTAATGTATCGACGAATATTTAATTCCAACTTTAATATATCTTTTTTCACTCCGAAAAAGGACCAATGTACTAATTTATTAGATGCCGATAAAAATATTGAGAATTACAATAAAACTTTAAAAAATTATTTGGAGGAAAAAAAATTAGTCAGAAATATAAAAGACAGAGAAAAACAGAATGCAAAAGATGGCCTATGTACAGCGGCAGTTTTTGATTTACAAGCCGTCCTGTCAACTCCAGCTGGTGATATATCAACGTTTTACTACCTATCCAAATTAGCCGTGTATAACGTTACCGTATTTAACTATGGTACAAATGAGGGAAATTGTTACTTGTGGGACGAGTCAGAAAGCAAACGAGGAGTTAACGAAATTGGTACATGTTTGCTGAAATTTTTAATGGATTTTGCAGGCCTTGGAAAGCCTGTCGTTCTATTTTCGGATAATTGTGCGGGTCAAAATAAAAACCAGTTTATCGTCGCTCTTTACCTATACTACGTGCAAAAGTATGATATTCCAAAAATAACACATTACTTTTTAGTAACTGGACATACGCAAAATGAGGCAGATAGTATGAATTCTGCTATCGAAAAAGAGAAAAAACGAATTTTGAAATCTGGACCAATTTATACCCCCGCTCAAATGGTATCCGCAGTCAAATCTAGTAAGAAATCTAACCCATTGTATAATGTTTTTGAGATGGGCAACGAACACTTTGTGAATATCAAAGATTTGCAAAAGTTAGTTGGACACAATTTTAAAATAGATAATCAAAATTATAAACTAAACTGGCATAAAATATGTGTGGTTGAGGTCAGAAAGGAAACTCCTTTTCAATTTCATTTTAAATCGTCGTTTTCGGATGAGGTTTATCGAACAGTAGATACAGATAAGTGTAACAAACAAAAACAAAATTCCAAAATTGAAACTATTTTGCGTCAAGAACCAAAACAGCTGAATCTGGGACAAATTCCCATATGCTCAAGAAAATTAAAAGGACTTCAGGACTTGTGCAAGAAAAATTTGATTATACCAAAATATCAAAACTTTTATTACAACCTTCGAAGTGAGTAAAAAAGTGGACTGAATTACAACTTTTAATTTTTATTTATGCAATATTAATCTGAATTTGCAATTTATTTTGTATTAATGTGAAATTTTGTATTATGAAATAATTTATTTTTGTTTTTTATTATTTTAAATAAATTTTATTTGGAAATGTTTTATTTCACATAATTGTGAAAAATTTATGAATAAATTTCTTTAAGACAGTTACATTTTATTTTTTTACTTAAAAGTTTCATCTAAAGTATTATATCTTTCTATTTTCTCAATTTTGTCAAAATTGAAAAGGTTTGTGAAAGTAAATTAAAGATAATATCAAAATAATGTCTAGTTAAAAAATAACTACATCTTTGAAATATGGTACAAATTTACCAAATCTAATAATACATGAATTCAAACTTTCAAACACGATTTACCAGTAAAATGATATTTTGAGATGTAACACTCTTTGGGACGCGTATCGATATGATATATGATATTTTTATATAGGTATCCATCAACGAGAGTTAGAGCGGGACTTATTTTAATACCATCGAACCTCTATGTGTATAAATGAGATATAATAACGTGATCATATTGAAAAAAAAAACTGTGCAAAATCAGTAAGGGAACACATTATATGTGCCATATACACCTCTCAACGGTTACTTCTGTTATACTTTCCGAAAATTGTAGCTGAAATATTTCATACACATACGGTTAATACAGAAGTTCAATCTCTTTTTATCTATCTTTTTGGTTAGATCACGAAAATGTGAAGCTACCTGCAAAGTAATTTACGGTAGTAAGTATCATACTGCTTTGCACTTCGATTTTTTCAATGAATTTGAAATTTCATTTTCAATCAGTCAAATAAGCAGTTTTTTAATATTCATTTGCAAAATGTCTTTACTCTTGAAATTAAGAAACAATTTTATTCGTAATTTGATTCCCCCTTTATAGTTGGCTTCTCCTCCGTTACTACTTATTTTTTATTAACTTATAATAATAATTATTCATTAACACGAACAAACCTTTTAATCCAATTAAGTTTAAATTAGGGTATTGTGCTAATTAATTAAGTTAAAAAAATATCCGAGTTTTTATTAAATTAGTGAAATGTGCTTCCGTTTTAAATGCTTAAATACTATAATATGTTAATTAAAGTTCTTATTTAAATTCATCAGAATTTAATTTCAGCTATTAAACGATTTAGTTATTTGTTAATGACTATTTAGGGTTTTACTATGTACCTCAATTAAAATTATATACGTCAGAAAGGTTTTCGTAAACAAAAAACAATAAAAATTTTTGAGACGTTCATCTAATTAGATTAATGTCTTAGCCGGAGTTTTTCCAATAGGATTATAGTTTTGAATTCATTTTATTATAGAAAAACTCGATTTATGATAATAAATATTTCTTTACGACATTACTAATACAACCTGTTTATCTGAAATTAGAATCGTGGTTTTGAAAATATGATACAGCGTGATTCTGTAAACGTTTAAAAGAAGACCGGCCGAATTCCCGGTTTTCGAAATCTCGTATTTTAAAATCCCGTAAACTTTTATAAAAATTCATTTATGTTGATATTAAGTGTGGGAAAATTGGGTTTTAAATGATTTGCGGAAGAGGTTCGGGAATATCGCCTGCTGGGATCGAACTCAGCCATTTCTAAACAGATTATGATGGGACTGGGTTTGGTAAATGAAAATGTGATTATAAAATAATTTTTGGAGGGAGTTTTTTTTAATATGACCACCTGGAGCGGAACTCAGCCATAAAATGAGTTTTGGAAGATCGGAATTCGGAAACTCAATCATTTCCTAACCGATTATGATGGAATTATGTGTGATTGGTGAAAATGTGATTATAATATGATTTTTAGAAGAAGTTCAGGAATCTGGCCACCTGGGACGGAACTCAGTCCTTTCTTAACCGATTTTGATGGGATTGAGTTTTATGGATAAGATCTCAAGATCCAAATTATTCATGATTACTGTACTGTAAGTAATATATGTATGTACTATGTGAAAGAAAGTAAAACACAGTTTTTTGTTAACAGGCGCCAATATAAGCTGTCAGGTGGACCGATTGTGACCAAAATTCATTGGTATCGCCCAATTTGTGGAAAAAGCGTAAGCATGAACTTTTATTTAGATTAATGGATTCGTCTGAGCTGATTTCCAGTTACAATTTAGAAAAGCGACCTGAGCCGATATTGTTACATACTTAATTTAAAAAATATTCTGCATAATCGTTTTTCTCGTAAATGATATATGGTTCAAAATATTAAAAAGAAAACGAAAAAGCTCCTATGGAAACTGCTACTTCCGGTAGATCGATTTCGCCCAAAAATCACTGGGATCTCCTAATCAATGAAAAATGCTTTCATCCCAATTAGACAAACCGTCTGGGCTGTAGAGCACCAACAGACATTTATCAGGTTTTTTATTTACATTATAATAGTTGTGTTTTATGATGTCATTATAACAAAACACAACCTATGTTAAGTCCTTATGACTCATTCATCTTATTAGTTATTGTATGTAAATCCGCCTACCGCATTAATTATGATCTGCTATGGCCAATATGTTTCATTGTGTCATATAATATAGAGGGTGGCTGAGACCAAATGTTACTGACTTCACTCTGCTGTCATTTGTGTAGTTGTCATTTTCGCGCGTCCATTTTTTGACAGATTGAAGTTTGGTTAGTTGTTTACATGTGGTCAACAAATAATTGTTCTAAATTAATATCTTCATAAAAAAATCGTAATGGAATTCAAACGTAATAGTGTAATTGCACTGTATTTGGGTGGACATTCACAAACAGCAATAGTTCATCAGCTCCAGCATTTGAATGTGAATAAAATGTTTGTGTATCGAACCATAACTCGATACAACGAAACTGGTAGCATCGCTAAACGCAACAGAGGCGGTCCTAAAAAGACAGCAACATCAAAAGAAATGATACGAAATGTGAAGAAACGAATCCAACGAAATCCTCGTCAAAATGCAAATCAATTAGCCGCACGTCTACATGTTTCCCGATACAGCATTCAAACCATATTGAAAAGTGAACTACACTTGAAGCCCTACAAGATACAAAAAGTTCAAGATCTTACGGAGGCACAAAAAAAAGTTAGGCTTGAAAGAACACGAGCATTGAAGGCCTTGGCCGAACGTGATGAGATTCCAAAAATTGTCTTTTCTGATGAGAAAATTTTCACCATTCAACAGTATGTGAATAAACAAAATGATCGTGTTTGGTTAGAGCACAAGTCCAACGATAAGTTGGACACAAGAGTTGCCATGCGCAAGCAATCACCAGCTTATGTTATGGTTTGGGCTGCAGTGACTGCAGATGGACGCACTCCTCTGGTTTTCATCGACCGTTGGACATTCCAACGGGACTCGGCACAAAGAAAGATAAATTGCCTTTAAACTGGATGATATTTTTGATATCGCACATACCAATGCCTTGTCCTTGATGACTAGAGAAGACGACAAGCGATTCCCCTTGTCATAGCGTGAGAAAGCACATCCCGGATAATTGACTGGAGTCAGATATTATGAAATTGAAAAAGAAAAGCGGAAATCGGAATGTATGGAGGCCGACCAAAATCGTAAACGAAGATATCTTGAAGAAAAACTTAAATCAATTCCAATAGACTCACAAGCATTATTATCGTCATCGGAGAATGACAGCGAAAGGATATCTGATAACGACATAAGCTGCGAAAATATTGATTTGCCAATGCTAACTACAGAAGAAACTCCTAGAAGAAACAAATGTTTCATTATTCGTAGAATATTGTCAGCTTTGGATAGGTGGTAGATTACCGATCGCTTGCAGCAATGCATTTAATCAGTGCCGTTGCCGAAAGTTTTGGACATTCTATTGATGAACTCGTTTTGAATCGAACTTGTGGCGTCTTCGTGAAACAAATAGAGCAGAAATAGCAGCATCAGCTGGAGATATAGATGGAGAACAATTATTGGGCGTTCCCAAAATATCAAGAGAAACTGGTTTCAAAATGATGGAGGCTGTTTTCCAAAGTATTATCAATTAGAGTAGTTGACGATGTCGTGGCGATACAACATATTCAAATTCTGGAAGATTAAATGAAGCTCCTATTATTTTTGAGCAGAAACTGAAATGAAGTTTATTATATCTTCGTTGTCAACATGACATATGTGAAAATACATTGCGCGCTGCTATTGAATCAAAAATGGGCAATACATCAGGAATAAATGTTCCGTTATTTGTGAGATTCAAGAATGATTAGAATTCCTTGAATAGGGATAATTTCAAAGCAGGTACAGATGATCCCAACGTTCATACTCAATTAAATGATGTGAAAGCGGAATTAGCGAATTTTTGTAAGAACGAATTGGCAAAAGAACATGCTCAGGATGACTGGCCTATGCATCATGCTCGCCAATGGATATTTCATGAAGAATTTAAGTTAACACCACCAGGACAGAAGAATTGACGGGACATTTGCATTTTTGTCGTATGATTTTATGTGAAAATTTGGTACTATTGCACCTGCTAAAGCGCCAAAGCTGGATTTGAATTATTTACGAGATATTTATTTTTACAAAATAAATAACGAAAAGTTAGCGATGGATGTACTAAATAAAATATGTGGTATTTGTCCGACGAAAGAATTGCATTCTCTTTTGTCGACGAAACCGTCTCTAGTGCAGAGAAAAGAAGAATGGTGCCACAGTTGGATATGATGAGGGATGTAGAGGCCGAGTCTAGTAAGCGCGCCGAGTTGAAAATTGATGATCTGAAAACTTCATTACGAAACAACTAGCAAATTTTCTTACACCAAATACTAGCGATTTTTTTAAACGGTTCAAAATTTCCACAGATTTCTTAAACAAAGATCCGGATTTGTGGCCTTAGGATGATAATTCCAAGAACGGAATGAAGATTATCAGTCAAATAAAATTCGCAAATGATATCGTAGAGCGTGGTGTTAAGCTAATACAAGATTTTAATAATAATTAAAAAGAAATGAAGATGACATGCAATATTTACTACGTCGTAAAGGACTACACACAGAAGTTTTCAACATATACCAAAACATCCTTAATCGATAGAAGGCATCCTAAGTTGATTATTTTCGTCATAAAAATTCATCATCATTTATCATTGTTTAGAAGAAACATTATGCATTTATAATAAAAACAAATAATAATAATTTGTCTTGTCTCCATATTATGGAAATTTGACAATAATCTCGTTAACCAAGATTTGGAAAGACTAAGAAACATTTTTAAATAATGTTGCTGTTCGTTTGAAAGTGAAAAATTGCAAAAATACCGTTTTTATCGAACTTAGCGCTCAAGTCGCGACCTTTAAACCATCGTCGATCTCGACCGAATATTTTTTCTGTTTAAGTTTTTAGCATAACCTCACATTTCTAGGGAGTGTCGCGTTAAATATTGGAACTTTCGAAAATAAAGTCCACCCTAAATTTTTGTTTTTTGTATCTGCTTGATGCAATCGAGTAAATTTAGGTGTGGTAATGTGAATTTTTTTTTGTATTTTCTTAAATTTGGTTTGTTTCCAATTTTACTGTTTATAACCTAATTATTTCATTCTGCAAACTTCTAAGTGTTTTGAGGATACGAGGGCGGAGTAATAAGTCTGGTAAAAATGAAACAAGGAATAATATTTATGGCAAAAAAAAATATTTTTCAACGTAGTCGCCTTTTAGCACACTTAGTCCAACGTTTTTCCAATTGTTCGATCCCTTGGTCGTGCATGCTCTTGATGGAAGAGAATTTTTTCTTCGCCAAATGCGGCCGTTTTTTCTTTCAAAACGTCGTTAAAACGGTCCAATAAGTTGCAGTAATATTCGCCATTGACTGTTCTCCTCTTTTGAAGGTAGCGATGTAGATTATACCGGTTGCATCCGAAAAAACGGTGCCCATGATCTTGTTGGCCGATAAAACTGCCTTAATCTTCTTCGGCGCAGATTCGCCAGTAGAAATCCGCTGTTTAGACTGTTATTTGGTCTCCGGGGTATAGTGATGGATCCATGTTTCATCCACAGTTATGAAACGACGCAAAAACTCCTTTTTATTTCGCTAGAACATTGCCAAACCTGCCTCTGCAGTTGTCACACGTGTGCGTTTTTGGTCGATTGTAAGCAAACGCGGACCCTCAACGCACGGATAGCCTTTTAAATGTTCGTGTAATATATTGCGCACACGTTCACCTGAGATGCGTACTATCTCAGCTATCTCGCGTACTTTCACTCTGCGGTCTTGCAATACCGTATCATGGATTTTGTCAACCATTTTTGGTGTGGTGACTTCATTTGGGCGTCGTAAACGTTCGGCATCAGTTGTGCTTTAGGACCACAACGAAAATCAGTAAACCACTTGTGAATCATGTTAATCGAAGGTGAAGAGTCCTCATAATATTTATCAAGCTTTGTTTTGGTTTGCGTAATGGGTTTTCCACGCAAAAAATAATGTTTAATTAACACACGAAATTCACTTTTTTCCGTGTTTGCAAAAAAAACAATGAGTTATCTGTTTTCAATGGCTGTCAAAACTGAACTAAATGACAGATCTGTCTGAAAATTTTGAAGCTAGTTTTTTTGTCCCTGATTTAAAATTTTGCTAGTGTTCTGTGTTATAACAATGGAGAAAAATTGAGAAGGGGAACAGTGGAAACTATTTAGTTAAAAAGTAATTATTGTGTTTTAAATGTAAAAATTTTAATTGATGTTGTAATACATTTTTATTGTTTGAATTATCGTATTTTATAAAGATTTGTATTTGTATTAAACTGTATTGCTGCTTAAATAAAATTAGTTTTTATTATTTTTCATCCATTGGATGGATCTGAAAACAAATTAATTTATTTTACATGAAATTTATATTTGTGAAATAAATAAAATATTACATTATTGAAGAGCTGCACGATGAACAACGTTCATAATTGTGCCATTTTCATCAAAAACGTATAATCCAGATGGCTTTCCGACGCGAGAACATGCGACATAAAGTTGGCCATGATGGGAGAAGCATGGTGATTCCAAATCAATACCACATATGTTGAATGTTTGGCCTTGTGACTTATTTATTGTAATTGAAAATGCCAATCGAATTGGGAATTGAAGTCATTTGAATGGAATTGGCGAATCTGTTGGTATCATAGGAATACGTGGTATTAATACATGTTCTTCTACAAATTTTCAAAACCAAGCGAGTTGCGCAATAAAATACTTGGAGAACCAATTTTTAATTGCAAATGATGTGGTGCCAAACCTGGTATATTTATGGAGTTTAAAAATTCCATTGGATAATTAACTGCTTCACTTTCTTCAGCGACAGTATCGATTGATTTAAAAGACACTGTTTCTGTATTCAACATATCTTGAATTTTTAGATTCAAAAGTTCTACTTCAATATTTTTGGGCGCTAAAAATGCACAATTTTGTAACCATTGAATTTGCTTTTAGTTTTGTAGAATACATATACATTTGTTATTAGTTCCTCCCGAGAATTAACGATTGTACAGAAATTTTCTGGAAATTCGATTTCTTTGGTTCTTTGGATCAAATAGATCAGCAGGAATTATTCCATTTCCAATGTCAAGCAATTGTTTAGAAAAAAATTCAGCTGAAGGATCGTTTTGGATAAGTACACTCATATTTGTGGTTAATTTCATTGGTATTACTGTTTGCCATAAAGATGAAGATTTAAGGCATGCTTTTATTTCATCAGCATATGTTGATGGTGGCATAACGGATAGTGTTTGTTTGAAATCCCCAGAAAGTAAAATTATGGTTCCACCAAAAATATTTGTGTTGTTCTTGAAATCTTTTAATGTTCGATCCAATGCCTCCAATGAATGTTTACTTTGGCCATGTTTGAATTTTTTTTTATACTACATGTGCGTTGCGTTTTCATTAGTTTGAATATTTAATGGCCGTTTAAATGCTGAATGCGCTGTTCTCCCTCCATCTTATAAAGTTGCAGCAATTGCTGACGAAGCAACGGCTAATGCAATGTCGCCTTGGGAACTAGTTTCTGCTAATAAAAGTTTTTCCAGTTCTGCCTGGAGCATCCAAAAAAAAGAAGCCCCCAGTTTGGGCTTGAACTGCATGTACAATTCTGTCGTAAATAACTTTTTGTTCATTTATCAATTTTGGCTTATTAATTTGAACAAATTCAAGTAAATCAAGCGTATTGTATGATTGTTCTCCTGAAAGATCATAATTAATTAGACAACTTGCTGATCTTGAATGTGCTGGCAATCCTAAAGTTTGAAGATTTTGATTTGAAATAGTCATGCAGATATCCTCAAGTCGAATTAAACAGTCATTTAACATGATTGGTAAGAAATCAATTGAAAAAGAATATCCTCAATCATGGCATTTTAGAATGTTTCCCATAGTTGTGCATAATTATTGCAAATTGTAATGATAATGGCGAAGAATTGGCATATTTGAGTTGGAGATGAGGTAATGATTACATCGTTTAATGTGGAATTCCAATGTAAATCTGGTTCTAATAAATTCAAAGCCAAATGATACTAAATGATGTAGGTCCTCGAACATTAATTAATAATAAACGTAAATAGAAACATTCGTTTTGATTTGGATGAATGGTGTAAATGCTGCCTAAAACATTTGACTTAAAAATGCCAGGATGTCCATCGACAGGTGTGCCTCATTTTCGAAGTTCCTATTTTTTTATCCCACGCATAGTAGGAAGGCATTTCTGAATACAGCAAATTACGTGTAAATGAATTTTGTTGTTGACATGAATTGAAAAATTCTGTTAAAGTAGTTTTTGGTGGAGCAGCAGCTCGCTGTGAAATATTTTGGTCTGTAAAATAGACACGTTGTCCATTTTGAAGATGTACCGCTAGATGAATTACTGTTGGATCTCTTTCGTGCATTGAAAATGAAAAAATACGCCAAATAGCCTCGTTGGTGCTTATATATCTTCCAGTTTGATATCTTGAAATTTCGTCATTTAAATTGTCTTGCCGCTCAATATTGAAAACTGCCATGTCAGTTCCTTTGTTGATATATTTGCAAATATATTTTATGGATTTTACGGATGAGCATAGTTCAACATTAATGTGTGCATTAAATGTTTTTGATAAAAATGGCATGTAAGGCACAATCCATCTATTGTCAGCTTCAAATTCATTTCTGTGAATATTTATCGTGAATAACTTTCCAGAATTCTCAGTGGATCTTCTACGATATAATGGATAGCCATCAATTCCAGTTATCGTATGCATTGTAAAATCTTTTGGAAAACTTTTGGAACATTTACCATTAATCATACATGGTGAATTCATATTAAGTGCTCCACATGGACCATGAACCATATTTAATTTAACAATTTTAAACAATTCTGGATCCGCGTCTTCATCAGGAATTTCAGCGCTTATTACGTTGTCAATATCGATTGATCTTATTTTATTTGTCAGCCAAATTAATATATGAGCATGAGGATGTCCTCGTTTTTGCTATTCGATCGAATACATCCAACAATTCGTTTGCCCAAACTCATGATACTTTGTAATGAGATCCATTAAGGATTTTAGCTTTCTTTTAAAAACTCGTGCTATAACGTCATGTCGATCATGCGATTGTTAACCACGTTTCAATAATTATACAATATCGTTCCATTTTGGATTGCATGTAAATGTTATAAATAAATCGGGTGTTCCGTAATGATGAACGAGTCATAGCGTCTTGATTATACTCCTGCATATGACGCTGACTGCCACAATGTATGATGAAGGAAAAATAACAGTATTACCGATGTCATTGGCATTAATACTTCTGTGTTCATCGCTACGTAATTTTGACTGATGGTATAAATACAATACTGATGGTATAAATATCTACATTTTAGAATGTAATTGTCTTCAGTAGATCTAATCATTAGTCGATAAGTGCGCCGATGGATGGATTTGTTTGTTTTATGTTGATGTGATATCCATCATCAACTTCCCAAAAAATTAAAGGGTATTGCAATGCGTCGTAAGAGCGATGAATGTCTTCAATTTTCTGATGGGCACCTGTTGGTGTTTTATCTGCTCCCGCTTTAAGGACGATCATGTAATTATCATTTTCCAATTGTGGTGTAATTTTTTGGAACAATTGTATTAATAGATTTTTTTCATTGTTTGAATTGTATTAATGATTTAACGTTCTCGAATTACGGTTATGCAATGTATTACGTTCTTGAACTTGCTGTTTATTTAATCCAATAAAATATATTTGCAAAAATTTCGCATTTTCATTTCGCATTGGATACATTGATCCAATGTGGTGATAAATTTGGCCTTGGATTTTAAAATTTGATGCAAAATTACGACCAAGAGAATCAATATTGGCAATTTGTTTTGCGCCAAAAGATGTCATTTGGAAACATTGATTAAATTTCATTATTTTTGACAAAAATAGCTTTGAATCACTTGATTCTCTTGTCATCAAGGATTTTAAAGGTTCAGGTGGTGGATTTAAAATTGATAAAACAACTTTGCCTGAAATATTTTGCGATAATATTTTATGAATTTTCGACGTAATAAAAAGCGGGAAGGGCAACACATCCAAAGAGTTTCATTTTTAAATTTTAATGCATGACAATAATTGCATTCTTTATCCATTTCACCAATAAAAATTTTAGGATGGACGTAATAATCGATCTCTGCTTCATATTTAAAGGCAATACAATGAAATGAAGCAATTACTAATGCTCTTCTGTTCGGCTCGTATTGAGCGTTCGATGCTCTTGCCGCAGTTCGAACATTTCTATTTGCTCTTCGAGTAGTAACTCTTCGAATTTCGGTTATATTTCCTTGTTGAATTTCACGTTGTAAGTTGCGCGGCCTTTGTGTCTTTAATTCTGATAATTGTTGGTCAGCATCAATATTTCCTCTATATCGTCTAATCGCTTGGTTTCTTCGCGTATTGCACTTAATTTCACAATACAATGGAATTATATTTAACTGTCACTTCGTGTTGCTGGTAACACAATCAATAATTGAGAATCTATACACTCTAGCAAGCAAGCAATTTGCAATCCGAAATCCTGGCTACTCAATCAATTGTGCCACCTTCTATCTTGAAAACAGCGCCACCTATCGAGTCCAAATTTCACAAAAACCCAAATAGCAACGAAGCAAATCTATGGTTAAAAGCTGAAGTTCCTAAGATGCTTCGTTGCTTAGAAACAAAAAAAACCGTAATATTTTTACAACAGCGCCACCTAGCGAGTTCAAACCAAAACAAAAACCCAAACCGCTAAAGTCCTAATCTATGGTGAAAATTTCAGCTTCCTGCGATGTCTGGTTCCTGAGAAAGGCTATTACAATCATTACAAACACCATTTTTATATATGGGACAATATTATTCTTGGTGGTGATTTATTAATCCTTATGTAATCGGTCTAACCAGTTTATATAAGAAATAATTAACATTTTATAATTCATGATGGTCTTTAACGGAACATCTGAAGGCAAACTTCTCATTTCCAAAATTAACAATTGCAATTGTCTTGTGTTAATCGGCTTAATAGTTCATCCATCCCTCACTTAACGAATAATTCGTTCCTACGTCGAATCGAAATTTCGTTAACCGAATTTTTTGTATATTTTTCAGTATTTTGTTCAAATCTTTACTAAGACAGCTATCAAAAATCGGAGAAGAATAATTACCTGAATGAACAATAAATAACTATTGTTTAATTCGTAAATCGATTTTGTTTTCGTAAACAGAGACTTTTCGTAAAACGAAACTTCGTTAAGCGAGGGATGGGTGTATATAAATATTTCATTATCAACTTTTCTAACTAATCGATCATCAGTTAGGTAAAACCTGCAATATTATCCTTATGTTATGTGCAAAGAGGGTTGTAGAGCGGGACCGACGTAATCTGGAACAAATGTTTATTGGCTATACATCCCATTCAATCAATCAATCATTTCTTTCGAACATTTGTTTGGTAGAATTTCGAGTATAGTAACGTTCATATAAAATATTGCAGGTCTTTACAAGTTTCCAATTGTAGCCAAGGAAAACTTCTTGGAAGAATAACGTTCTGATAATTATTTTTAATTTTTGAATAAAAAAATTCTATCGGTTAAATTTTTACAATATTTTTGAATACTTTATGATTCTCGATAAAATTACCAAAAAATTTATTTAAATAAATTCTTGGAAAGGACCATAATTAGTAAGTCGCATTTATTCCAAAAACATTTTGTTGTATATTACCAAACGAATTTTTTTCTACCTTCTGCTTCTTAGTAATTTACCTTACGTTTCAATATAGAAAAAATCCGTTTGGAGACGTAATTTACAAATTAAGGGTATTCATGTAGAACTCTTATCTGGTGCTTTTATTATTTGCTTTCAAATTTTATTTTCAGGTTCGTTATAAAATATATTGTATAGAGCTTAATGAAACGATAAAAATTAATCAGGAGCGTGGTCTAACCACGAATTGATATATTGTCGGCAATTAACTTAAGAATCTTGAAAATTTGTTGTTATTAAATCCTTCAGAAATAAATTAAATATACTTTTGTTTGATGTAAATAGGAACTTAGTGTTATACAAGCTTTTATCATTCAAGTATTGTTGAACAAATGTACTAATATTGTAAATGTACTAATATTGGAGTCCGGAGTCGCATAAAAAGATTTTGCCTTGATTAAATTAATGCATGATCGTTGTAGTTATTTGATTGATAATTTTTTTTGTACAGTATATGCGATAAGTAGTTAAAATATTTTCCAAATTCAGTACCATTTGTACTAAAAATAAATTAAATTAGTAACAAAATATTACGTTTGTGCCTATGATAATGCCTATTAGATTACGACGTCGCCTGCTATATATATATATATATATATATATATATATATATATATATATATATATATATATATATATATATATATATATATATATATATATATATATATATATATATATATATATATATATATATATATATATATATATATATATATATATAATGTACTTACTTTTATAAGTAGCCCTCATACTTTCAATTTTTTTCACAATATTTACGGTGGCAGTGCAATTGATAGACGTTAATTTTCCTTTTAAAATTTCTAACGATTGCTTGCGAGTATCGCGATTGCTGTACTCTTTACATGTGTGATTCCACAAGCACCTAAATTTCCGATATAGTTCTAGAAATTCGATTAGTTATTCTCGTTCATTTATAATTTGCGATGTCATTTTCGCGGAATTGAAATTTTTTTAACAAGATAATTATTTGTTATTTCACTATAATATAATATTTTTATTAAATATTATTTTAAATTATTTATATTATAATATTATTTTAACCTAATTTTATTATATTGCACGTGTTTGGGTTGATTTGGTCGGGAAATATAATCCCGATTAATTAAAAAAAATGCACTTGATTAATCAATCTTCCTTTCAATATAAATTTATTTTATATAAACATTTTTTAAATTAATTTAAGATTTTATGTTGATTCGAACGCTTTTATTAGACTAAAAAATATATATTGGTTTTTCATTTTACGTACAGTCAATAATCAAAATACAAAAACAATTGGTATTTACATGCATCAATTAGTAGTACATAAATTATACAAAATGAACGTAAGTTTAGTGGAGACACCATTAGTACATGCTTATAATCGGCATGGTATAGCTATTATCTAGTAGGTGCCACTGACGATAGTTGGTGTTCCATTATTAATGCCTAACTAATTAATTATTAGTTAAAGTTTGTTAATTTATTGGATTAAAGTTGGGTAAGACCAGTTGCTCGGGTCGACTCGAGGTTATAAAGGATGTGGAAGGTTGGGAATAAATTAACATAACATTGTTCTTACTTCATCTTCGGGATTTCCTGAACATCCCGGCCGCCTTGAACGTCGTAGGGTTCAATTGGAAGTACGGCTAGTTTGTGGATTGGTCTAACGAAGTCTCCGCTTGCCGTTCTAATAGTTACTACTCGAATTAATCCATCCTTTCCCGGATGAACTTGTACTACTCGTCCCACGGTGTATTGATTGGTGATAGGGTTGGCCTCCTTGATGAGAACCAAGCTGTCGACACCAATATTAGGTTGTTTGGTCGGCCACTTGGATCGAGGCTGAAGCGAAGTTAGGTACTCTTGGTACCATCTTTTCCAAAAATGTTGACTGAGCCTTTGGACTAGTTGCCATCGAGATAAATAGCTGGTTGAGGTGGTTAATTCCGGTTCAGGTATAATGGTTGATTGATGACCAATCAAAAAATGGGATGGTGTCAACATATCCAATTGATCTGCTGCCAATTGACATATGGGGTGTGCGTTGAGGATGCCTTCAATTTGAGTCAGCAGCGTATGGAGTTCTTCATAGGTCAACGTGTGCTCGCCAATGACTCGATAAAGTTGTGTTTTCGCCGATTTGACTGCCGCCTCCCACACTCCCCCAAAGTGAGGTAAATTTGGTGGGATAAAATGCCAGTGGATTTTGAATTCTCTAAAAATAGAAGAAGAAATTAAATGTAAGTTTTGTTGTAAGAATTCGTTTAATTCGCCTAATTGATTTTTTGCGCCCTTAAAGTTGGAAGCGTTGTCGGAGAAAATTTCGCAACATACTCCTCTTCGTGCCATAAATCTTTTTAGTGCTCCCAGAAAGGAGTCGGTAGTAAGGTCAGTTACCAATTCAATGTGGATGGCCTTGATCGACAAGCATACGAAAATGCAAATATAGGTTTTATATGCTCGTTGACCTCTTCCTCGAACAGCATACGCCTTTATTGGCCCAGCAAAATCTAATCCTACTCTTTGGAAAGGTCTGGCCATCTGAACCCGTTCCGCTGGTAGTTCACCCATTTGCTGACTCAAAAGTTTCGGCTGTCGTTTAATACAATCGACGCAGTGATGAATGATGGATTTAACGAGTTTGGCAGCCCCAATAATCCAATATTGTGCACGCAGAAGGCTGATTAACTGTCATTGTCCGCAGTGTAAATATCGAATATGTAATTGGCGTACAAGCTTCCGGACGATTCCAGAGTCTCCAGGCAGAATAATCGGATGTTTGGTAATGTATGGTGCGGATGATTTCCCTATGCGTCCTTCGACTCGAAGTAATTTATCTCCGGTTTTGGTATCCATGAAAGGAGAAAGGTATTTCAATTTACTGTGCGTTGGTAGTAGATGGTTAGCGGAGATGGCCCTTATGTCAGCTTTGAAATGCTTTGCTTGGATTTTTCGAAAAATTTCGTTTCTGGCTTCGAAATATTCGCAACGTTGAAGTCCACCAAGAGTTTGGGTACCATGGCGCTTGACACGACAGTTTTTGATGAAGCGCTGAATAAAAGCGAGAACCATGCATATTTTGTCGAAATCGGAGTACCGTCCGCACAGTTCATCAATCAAATTGGTACATATCAGGGACCGTAATGGTTAACGTCTGCAAATATCGGTTCCGTCTTTCTAATGTGGTGAGGGGTAACGTTTGTTTAAAGGTCGGCCAACAGTCTTGAGTTTTCGATAACCAATCTGGGCCGTTCCACCACAAATGATGATTTTTCAGTTCCGTTGGTGTTAGTCCTCTCGTGGCACAATCTGCCGGATTCTTCTTAGATGGGACATGCTGCCATTTATGCCTGGGTAACTGAATCTGAATTTGGCTGGTTCTGTTATTAATAAAACATTCCCATTGTCTGGGTGGAGCTGACAACCAATCCAAGACAATGGTTGAATCTGTCCAAGCATATAGATTTTCGGTCGGTAATTTTAAAGTTTGTGCTACTGGAATAAGTAGCTTGGTGAGTAATACGGCTCCGCAGAGCTCTAGTCGAGGCAACGTAAGCGACTTAATCGGTGCCACTTTGGTTTTTGCCGTCACGAGCGAAGTGGTTATCTTGTTAGAATTATCGATAGTTCGGATATATATTGCTGCAGCGAAGGCTTGCTCACTGGCATCGCAGAATCCATGCAGTGTTGTCTCCCTTTCAATGGTTTGAAGCCATCGTGGAACCGATATATTCTGAAGCTGAGAAAAACTTTCGCGCAATTGGAGCCATTGGGTTTGTGCTTCAGTCGGTATAACTTCATCCCAGCCAATATTGATAAGCCACAATCGTTGGAACAGAATCTTTATTCGGATGACAAACGGAGCTAAAAGACCCAACGGGTCAAAGATTCGACTGGCTTCGGAGAGGATTTTACGACGCGTTCGTGCTGGTTCATCAGGTAGATTGACTCGGAATAGAAATCGATCAGTTTCCGAGTTCCATCGTAGTCCAAGAACCTTCTGGGTTTCTGGATGTTCGGTAAAATCCATAGTCACTTGTTTGGCTGATTGGTCTTCCAGTAAATCCTTGGAGTTTGATGCCCATTTGCGCAAGTGTAATTTTGCGCTCGTTAGAATTTCTTGAATGTTCCTTTTCAAGGTGATTGCCTCGGAACGAGAATTGGCACCCGTTATAAGGTCGTCGATATACATGTTCGCCGCAATACCCTCTGAGGCCCTCGGAAACTTGGACTTGTTGTCGAGTGACAATTGCTGCAAAACCCGTGTTGCTAAATACGGTGATGATGACAAACCGTATGTGACGGCTTTCAATTGATAGTGGCGTAGCGGTTCATTGGGAGCTGCACGCCAAAGGATTATTTGATATTTACGGTCTTCCTTGTGAATCCAGATCTGGCGGTACATCTTCTCGACATTGGCGCAGAACACAAATTGATGCACTCGAAACATGAGGAGAATATTGTATAAACTATTTTGTATGGTAGGACCAACTAGCAATGTCTCGTTTAAAGAGTTTCCTGTGGTGCCTTTCGCCGAGCCGTCGAAAACAACTCTTAATTTGGTCGTAGTGCTGTCGGCCTTTAATACTCCGTGGTGTGGCAGGTAGTAACGGTTATTAGCTGGTGTTGGTCGCTGACATTCTACCATGTGACCAAGTCTGAGATATTCATCAAGAAATTGTACATGTGATAAAAACTGGGTTCCCGCTGAAAGCGTCGTTCCATGGCCAATAATCGATTTCTAGCCAGAATAAATGATTCTCCAAGTGGTACAGGATTTGGATCGAACGGCAATTTGACAATAAACTTGCCATCGGAATCCCGATCTGTGGTTGACATAAATAAATCTTCACAAAGTTTGTGCGATGGACACACACTTAGCTCGGACGGTGGTTCTTCCGTTTCCCATAATTGGCGAAGGGTACGATCTAGATCAAATTCGCAGGACAGTGATCCAATGGCGGCATTGATCTGGTTGGTAGGTTGAAAACTGCCTGCAATGATCCATCCCAGATGAGTATTATGTGCGATTGGGTTGTTTTCTGAATCTTCTAATGACCCCTCAGACATAATCGTGAAAAACTTATCGGCTCCTATCAAAATATCAATTTTGCCGGCTTCATTAAACTGTGGATCGGCTAATTGTGACTGAGACATTATGGTTTCATTTGGTGACAGAGATACAGATTGGGAGGATACGGAGGTAATTCTGGGTAGAATGAAGGCGTTCAATACAAGCTTAAAATCTGACTTAAAATGAGGTACGACTTCCAAATTAACAACACCCTTGGTATATCCAGCGCTGATTTGTCCGAGTCCCTGAACAGCGATGTTAGCATGACTGCGCTTTAAAGCCAAACGTTGCATGCATGGTTCCGAGATGAACGAAGTTTCTGATCCCGTGTCGAGTAAAACTTCACAATGTTGGTATTGTCCGTATCTATCCTTAACTTGGACCAGGGCGGTAGGTAGAATGGTCCTTCTACTTGACGAACCAACTTCGGTCGGTAATAGGTTGGTGGAGCACAAGACACACTTGGAGGTGGATGGTTGGCTTTGCACCTTCGGGTTGTTCGTAATTTCAGGCTGATTTTTCTCGATATCCAAATGGAGAAGGGAATTGTGGCGCTTTGGACAGTGATGACACTTCTTATGGCTTTTACACCGAGTAACCGTGTGCGAGTCGCTCAAGCAATTAAAACATCGGGTTTGCGATTTTATAAGATTGCGCCGTTCTTCTACAGGCATTTCCTTGAACTTACCACACTGGAATAGTAGATGATCATTGCATTTACACACTGGGCATGAAAATGAGCCAGAGACGAATGATTGTACCGAATTTTGATGGGACGGTTGAGTTGGTTGGGATAATAACGTTTTGATACGTCCCTCTGGGTGTCGTTCTCTCAATGCATCTGCTCGTGACCGGAGGAATTTCAAAAATTCGTCAAATGTAGGAAACTCTTTCTCGGTGGTTTGCCTGGCCCATTGGTCCTTGGTTTCGTCATTGAGTTTTTCCTTCATTAAATAAATTAGCCAGGGATTTCGGGCTTCTGCATCTGGTCCCATGGCTTTCAGTCCCCGTGTTACTTCGTCACCGGTCAACATTAGTTTTTGAATATTATCCGCTGTCGGTGTACGGATTTTCGCGTGACCGGTAAATTTGGTGATGAAATTGGTTACGATAATTTTTTTCGATCGTAGGTTTCCTTTAATCGATTCAAGGCATCGAAATAATTAGCGTCGGTAATGGTGCAATGTTTCACAAGGTTTGCGGCTTCGCCCTTTAGGTAACCCTTCAAATATTGGAACTTCTTGGCAGAGTTCAGCATTGCGTTGTTATGGATACTTGATAAGAACAGGTCATAAAATGACTGCCATTCAGTGAAATCACCGCTAAACGTAGGTATATTAATACGTGGTAATTTGACGTCGCCAATTGCGGTTTTGCTAGCGTCGAATTGGTCACTCTCGTTAATCGCGATCGTATTATTTCCTTGCTCTAAATACTCTTACGAATCCATTTGTTCAGATTTGCTACGATGGAGTAGTATTTATCTTCGAACTCATCGTAGTGAGATTCTGCGCCGGGATCAATTTCAAAGATTTGATCCTCAATGCGGAGTTCATTCACACGTTTCAACCGGATTCTCAGCTCATCGATATCAACAGTGGGTTCTTTCAGTTTGGACACGTACGTCGCCATTTTTGTTAGTGAAACCTTCAGGTTTGATCGTCGCCTGCTTAGAGCTTCATTCATTTCGTTGGATATTTGAACGTGCTGATTAGAGGTATGCTTTTCAGATAAATAAACGTTCTGTTTTACACAACACTACAGCTCGTGATTCACTCGCAGAATTATTATTAACGGTTGATTTTATTTTGTCAACGTGGCAATTAATGGAAACAAATAAAATTCGGTGTAGTCCGCAATGAGGTTTAAAAAGATAGCGGTATGGCACACTCCGCACAAATAACGGTTTGGTTTAAGCTCTATCTTCCGATACAAGGTTCGGTACACTCCGCAATTAATCACAAAAATAACGGTTTGGTTCACTCCGCACAAATAACGGTTTGGTTTAAGTACTATCTCTCGATACAATTTCGGTACACTCCGCAATTTATTTATTTATTTACCAACAGTATTAATTTACATCTGGTATTTTTTTTAAAATTAGGTTTATTTATATAAATCAAATTTGAATAAAAAAAAGTTTTAGAATTCTTTTAAATTCATCTCTGGACAAATTAAAATCGAACACGGTAGATACATTATTAAATACACGGCTAGAATTACAAACCGGGTCCGACATACCAAAATTAGACCCATGGAAGTGCAGATTAATCACTAAGCCTCGGTGTCTGAGTGATCTCACTGGGGCACGTATTGAAAACAAGGAAAGTAGTTGTGAACAATCAATTCGGCCCATTATAACGTCGCGCACAAACATTGCGGAAGAAATTTGTCTTCGAACGAACAATGGTTCAATATTCAATATCAAACAACGGCCTAGATACGGCGGAAGCACATACTTAGGAGCGTTTACCTCTCGAGGAAGTCGCCTTAAGGCAAACAGCATAAATCGCTTCTGGATTGATTCTATACGGTTAGAGGAATTGATATAGTACGGATTCCAGATAATTGACGCATACTCCAAGTGCGATCGAACAAATGAAGCAAAGAGGACTTTTAGAGTATATGGATCATGAAAGTCTTTGGAGAAACGGATTAAAAACCCTAACATTGAATTAGCCTTATTAATACATCTGTCAATATGGTCCTTAAACGATAAATCTCGTGAAAACAAAACCCCTAAATCTAGAAAAGAATGAACTCGCTCTATCATAACGCCATTTAAGAATAAACTATTATCATGTCCATTACGTCCATAACGTCTTCTAGAAAAGTTCATAACTTTACATTTCGAAACGTTCAGGCAAAGCTTATTCAAGCTACACCAGTCGCAGAACACGTTTAATTCCTGTTGTAGATTTAGCAGATCGCGATCATTTCTAATCTTACAAAAGATTTTTACATCATCAGCGTAAATCAGAAACTTACAATGTTTGAAGCACCGCTTCACATCATCTATGAATGCAATAAATAATAGAGGTCCAATGTGGCTACCTTGTGGGACGCCAGACAAAACATTGATGTCTCTAGATAAAATATTATTTAAAAAAACTTTTTGAGTTCTGTTCGTCAAATATGAAAAAATCCACTTTAAAGGAAGGGCATCACACTTGTTGAGCTGTCCCAGTTTCTTTACCAATAAAACATGGTCAATTTTATCAAAAGCTTTGCTAAAATCAGTAAACACTACCTCAACACCATCACCACCTTCTAATGCTAGCGTCAAAAAATTTGTAAACAAAGCAAGATTTGTCACAGTTGACCGTCCGGGGTAAAACCCATGCTGGTTTACTGAGATGGAATTTTTAATTAAGAAAAAGATGCGGTCCTTGACCATCGATTCAAATAATTTAGGAATAGCCGATAAGATAGAAATACCGCGGTAATTTTCGATATCCGTTCTCCGTCCACTCTTGAAAATTGGTTTAATAAAACTGGATTTCCAAATTGAAGGGAAAACCCCACTTTTCAAGCTCAAATTGAAGATGTTCGTCAGCGGCTGAACTAAGACCGAAGCACACTTTTTCAACACAAGCGGGTGAATTTTGTCCGGGCCACAACTCATATTCACATTTACATTCAAAAGAGCGTGCAGAACGTCATCGGTAGTAAATTGAAATTGAATGTTTGGATTATTATTAAAAACAAGATCGTCATTCCCTCTCGAAGACGGGACATACACATTTTCAAAAAATGCTGCAAACCTTTCAGTGATAATTTGTGGATCACTAGCCGTCAAAGAATTGAAAGACATTTGCGAGGGTATACCTCTACAATTCCGTTTCGAATCAACATAACTCCAGAAACATTTAGGGTTGTTTCTAATATTCGATTCGATCTCGACAATATATAAATTATACAAGAAACGATTTAAAATTTTAAATTGAGATCTGAGAGCGCTAAATATTTCATAATTTAGGCGGATGGGTTTAATTTATATTTTTTATGAGCTTTAGATTTCCGATTTTTTAATCCTGAGAGGCGACTATTAAACCATGGCTCGCGCATCGACGAAACTACAGGTGAACGGGGAATAAATTGTTCAATTGCCAAGTTCATTATTTTATAAAACTGATCAATATAAGCGTCTAAACTACCCGTTATATATTGATCCCAATTAATATTGTCCAGAAACTCATTTAAAGCATTATAATTTCCCTTATTAAAATTGAAAGACTCACTAGAATTAAAATTTACGTTAACATTAACACAATTTTCAAATATTAATTGGATATGTAGTGGTATGTGAAAAATACTTGAAGAACCGCCGAGATCATTACAAGCAATGATTGTGCCATGTACTTCTACTGGAACGAACACCAGATCGAGGATATTGCTGCACTGGTTCTCGATGTTATTAATCTGTCTTAGCCCGAGTGAACAGATTGAGTCCATCACCAGATCTGAAGTTAGATCACCATTGAATGGCAGAAGTTCATCATCTACTGTAAGCCATTTTATTTTCGGTAAGTTAAGATCTCCCAAAATCATCACACAATCAAAATCAGGAGCTGCAGCTGCTAGTTGGTTTGAGAAAAATAAAGATAGCTCACCATATATATTAACTGAGGATCCGTATGGTATGTAAACAGCAACTATCAACACCAGCTTTCCATTGAAAGCAAGTTTAACAGCCAAAATCTCCAACTCGTTACTCCCAAGGTCAATAATATCCGCACGTATATCTTTCGTGACCGCTAGCAGAACTCCGCCACCTTTCGCTGTCGATTTAAGATCCGTATAACGATCGCGTCTGAAAACATAGTAGTCTGGAGGGAAGTACTCTGCAGAATTGTGCGAGCTTGTAAGCCATGTTTCCGTGATGCAGATGACATCATATTCATTTTCCAACACTGATAGGTACGTTTCACGCGTTTTTGATCGTATTCCGCTAGCGTTGTGATAATAAATAGACAATGTGTTGGTTTCATCTGAGAGTGGCAGTGTCGGTTGAGCGATAGGTGCAGACAGCGGCATCGGATTTGAAGAAGGTATAAAATCAGTTGAGGTCGCAGTAGATATTGTTACAACGTCGTTAGAGCTGAGCGTGGGACTAAAAAATTATTATTCATTGATTTCCGACGTGAATTTAAAAATTCTTTAATCAACACTCCAGAAGGCCACGCCGATGAATCCAGCATTTGGTTAAATTTGCTTACAGGAATACCGATTTTAAATGATACATAATCGCGCTCATCATTACGTCGAAAGCAATATAATACAGGTTTCTCGACTTCAAATTTGTTTTTGATATACATCATAAGATCATCATCAGTAACGTCCTTGCATAATCGAGAAATAAAAATCCATCGTAGCGGTTCAACGGTACGCAAAGTAGAGTTCAAGTCACCACTACCAATAAAAACTTTTTTAGGCGAGTCCATATTACCGTCTAACGATTTAGCAGTTGAATCCGTTGTTATGCCATTATTCACACTACTCTTTGATCTTGTAAGTATTGGTGTAGCAAATTCCATATCAGTTTGTGTTGTTTTTTTCTTTAATTTTACAGACGACGACTGTTGAGATGGTGTTGGTTTTAACAAACTTTCCACGTTATTACTAATAACGGCTGATGTTTTATTTAGCAATGACAAGGACGCTGATATAGCATTGATCGAATTACTCATATGATCGTTCGTTTCCTTGAGAATTTTATAAACATCGATACAAACACCACATCGCCATGAAAAATTTGGAATTATCGAAATGGCATCAAACACAGGTTTTTTAATTCCGGCGCATCCAAAATGAATAAGTTTATTACATTCACCAGCACAAGTAAAAAAGTTTTCAGACACTTTGGCACTACATTCACAGCACGCAGACATTATTATTCAATTTAGAAAAAAAAAAAATATTTAATAAAATCACAGTTATGTATTTATATCACAGATATTGATAGATTTTATGAATTTATGATTTTTAGCCGTTTCACAGTTATTAGAAAAATAGTTAATTTAACTGAAAACTAAATAACAAATTTATTAAAATTAAATCACAAAATGTAGATAAATTATTTAACCATTTATATATATTAAATTTTTAATTTTACGAGCAATTGTACACGTGTGATCACATCGACCACCAAAATTCAATCCATCACAAAAAATAACGGTTTGGTTCACTCCGCACAATTAACGGTTTGGTTTAATACTATCGTTCGATACAAAGCTTGGTACACTCAGCAATTAATTACAAAAAAAAAAAAAAACGTTCGATTCGAATACAGTACTATAACGCGGTACAATTTATCGGATACAAAAGTTCGGTTAACACTCAATGCTTTACTGAGTATAATAGATTATCACTGGGAATCGGGACAACAATACACGGTTATAAAAATTATACTTAGCTCTATATATATGCCGCCATTCTCGTCCGATCTGTGCAGCACATCCAAATTTTTCCTCCGACGCTCGTCCGCTCGTCATACAAAAAAATACTGATATAATCTATGTCCCGGGTTTCGGCACCAATGTTTGGGTTGATTTGGTCGGGAAATATAATCCCGATTAATTAAAAAAAATGCACTTGATTTATCAATCTTCCTTTCAATATAAATTTATTTTATATAAACATTTTTTAAATTAATTTAAGATTTTATGTTGATTCGAACGCTTTTATTAGACTAAAAAATATATATTGGTTTTTCATTTTAAGTACAGTCAATAATCAAAATACAAAAACAATTGGTATTTACTTGCATCAATTGGTAGTACATAAATTATACAAAATGAACGTAAGTTTAGTGGAGACACCATTAGTACATGCTTATAATCGGCATGGTATAGCTATTATCTAGTAGGTGCCACTGACGATAGTTGGTGTTCCATTATTAATGCCTAACTAATTAATTATTAGTTAAAGTTTGTTAATTTATTGGACTAAAGTTGGGTAAGACCAGTTACTCGGGTCGACTCGAGGTTATAAAGGATGTGGAAGGTTGGGAATAAATTAACATAACATTGTTCTTACTTCATCTTCGGGATTTCCTGAACAGCACGCACGCGGCCCGATATCGGTCGGATGTAATATCCACCTGACACCACCCGACAGAAAAATTGTCATACGACAAACCTGCACACGACCTAATTTTACATCTGATCTGATCAAATCACGTCGTATGTAGAGGGTATAAATAATACTAATTTGATCACGACTAAATCTGTAAGAGAATCAGGTTTTAAGAACGCAGATACAGTTATTAACGCATGCAAGTAATAATTTTCCAAACATCCATCTCACATAAGCATTAAACTACATGCGTCCCAATATAGCTATAACAACAGTTTATGTCTGTAATTACATAAACACGAGTATTTACAAAACCCGGCTTTCAGATGCTCACAAAATAACACATCAACTTCAATTTGTATACTCCACATAAAAGTATGTAGAACTCGCAATTTTACAAATACCTCATAGCTGCGGAGTATGTTGTAATCGGCGAATTGTGTTACTTGCCCATTCAAATGAAATTGTATGATAAACTTTCACAGCAATTATGCCCGATATAAAATTTACTAGACTGACGCCTTCGGTAAATTTCCAAATTGATTAAAAAAAACCTAACATATTATTTTATGTTCGACTAAACAATAATTATCTCTTTCTGCCAATTCCTTATTTCTTTTCTAATAAATGTATTACATTTACGATTCCCCAACATACATTGACTACATTATAATTAAAGTCTGTTTACTCGTAGCTGTATACATAAACTAATGGCATAGACAAATCCAATCAAATTCGAATCTTATTATGGATATCTCATAAGTCTGAAATTCGACGAACATGTCATTTATATTTTTTGTATATACAAAAACTTAAACTATCAATATATGGAGATATATCCATCAGATATAAATCATTTTGTTCATGTACAGTATGTGGAGTAATGCAACTCTAACTACCATTGTACTTATTACATTGTAATGTATTACATTATTTAACGATACGAAAAATCTTTGCAACAAAATACAATTTCACTACCAATTTGATTTGTGTACATTGGAGGTACTCGTATCTATCTCGTATATAACTAATCGATTTTGGAAAAACAACATTTAAATTTAATTTGTTTTCATTTCATTTCGTCAGGAAATTTATTTTCCAGATTAGGGAATTAGATAGGTGAAAGATAAAAATATAGAACCTGTAAACAAAATATAACTCCGTAACTCGTAGTAATCCCAATCGAATGAAATACTATACGTCAGCTATTGATTTTGTTTATCTATTCCTAGATAACTTGATTTCGTGCTTGATGCTTATTTTGCATTAATGTAAGAGTTCGTGATTTCTAAAATTGCAACATATCTCATTATTAGTCTTAGCCACAAAAAAAATGAGGGGTAAATATGTTATGGTCAACACTCGACTTTCTTTTATCACGAATGTATAATTTTTCACAAACAACTGAATGAGCAGACTTGATTTCTAAAGCGAAAAATTCAACTTGTGCTAAACTGCCTTATATATCAAAAAGCATTATCCCTTCTTAAACTTCAGAAAACCAACAAGTCCAACCCTTTTTGGTTGAACAATTATTCTAAAAATTTATTTAAATTTTTAATTCTTTGTCGTTTTTGTAAATTCTAAACTTTTCAACATCATTGCAAAAGTGTTTTTTATTTGACGGCGGGCGATGACGAGAACGACTTTCTTTGACGAGGGTACAATAATGTGTCATCCACTGAGTATTAAGTGAGCACTCAGTACATAACATAAATCGTCCTGAAAATTACGTAATTAAAAAGAGCCCATTGGAACTGCTCTTACAGTACACAGATTTCCGCCAAATTTCGTAAGGATCTCCTAATTAATAGAAAAGTTAAGTCAATCTTAAGTTTATCCGCCTAGACTGTAGATAGAGATGAAGAATTTTGGTGAAATAGTTTATAAAATCTCGTCATTTCCGGTAAAATTTAAAAAATTACCTGACCTAATTCTGTTTGAAATTCAATCGTTAATCGTTTAATCGTTTTTTCGTAAATTTGTAGCAAAAACAAAGAAGCTTCTATGGAAGCTGCCACTTCAGGTGGACCATAGAAAACAGTGAGGTCTCCCAATTTATGGAAACAGTTTAAGTATGAAGTTCCATTTCGATAAATCAATCCGTTATGGCTGTACATGAACCGAATACTTGCTGAAAAATCATTTTTTGGGCACACACGTCATTTCCGCTTAAAGCATGGAAAACTGATCTGAACCGATATTGTTGCAAAATTAATTTACAATCTCTTAGAACATAATCTATCATTTCCGGTGGACCGATTTCGGCCAAATATCACTGGGGCCTCCCAATTTTTGGTAAAAGTTTCAGTATAGAGTTTCATCCTGATCAGTCTATACATCTAGGTTGTACAGCAACAAATTTTTGTTAGAAATAGATTTTGCCAAAAATCATCATTTATGTTTAAATTTTGGAAAATTGATTTTATTGTAAAATTAATTTATATTTTTTTCGTAAATGCTATAGACTTTTCAAAATATTTGGAAAACGAAAAGATCCTATGGAAGCTGCCATTCCCGGTGACTGATTTCGATCAAAAGTCACTGGAATGCACAAATTTGTGAAAAATCTTAAGTATGAAGTTTCATCCCGATCAATGAATCCATATGTGCAGTACAGGGGCCTACCCTCAAGTAAGCTACAGGTTGCAGTCATACTCCACTGAGGAAATTACTAAATTCATTTCGCAAAGAGACAAATTGTTGCAGCCGCTTCCTTTTTCTTGGCGAACGAATCAGAATGACAAAAAAAAATCCAATCCAATTTTACCAAATGGTGTGAATTAGATTTTATTATTTTGTTTGAATCCAAGAGATAACAAATTGGTATTGGAGCTGAAACTAGTAACACTGGATTTATCCAGTAAATTTTGTATCTTCGTAAATAATATTTTTATAAATAAATTAATCGTGTTACAGTTTTGGTAATAATCGTATATGACGAAAAACATAATCGGATTTTCGATTATAATGGTGGTGAAAGTGTTTTCCATTTGACGGCTATTGGAACTGGTACAATTATGTATCATCCACTGAGAACATAACATAAATCAAGGAATTCCGAATATTATTTTATCCTGAATTACTAATTTAATTGAAGAGGTTGACCACAAACATTATCCATCGAAAGTCCAACTTACTGTACATCATTTTAATACGAAAATAGAAAATGAATGCGCAAACCTTGATTGAGATTCTTTATTTGCAAATACTCGTGTCTTGCTTCACGTCTTTTTATCGGTAAATATGCATTGGATAATTACTCCTTTCTGAGCCTATCAGGTTATCACGACTGTTCAATACACTGCACATAACGGTCGCTGCTCATTTCACCTACGTTGTACCTGCCAAGCCTTGCGAACGATTATTGTATACAAATATCTTCCACTACCACACCAGAAACTGTGGCTCTGTTGAGAGTTGAATGATGGTTTTGCAGTCTCACTTGTGTTGTTTCGGAGACTCGTGGTGTTTCTTCTTAAAATTTGTTCTTGTGGTATTCACTTGAGTAGTTGATTCAAACAAAAATACTATGAAAATATTATTACCACAACTTGAGAGGTCATAACATTATTGTCCCTTGTTCTTTCTGAATTAGTTCCATTGTAATTGAATGAATTATGTGTTTTATTGACGGCATTACTGTTCTATTATTACTACTAAAATTGTCTGTTTCTATGGAAATTGGCCTTCATATTTTGAATTGTTTTTTTGTTCACATCCAGTGTTCATGTAAAAGTCGAATGAATGTTGTAGAGCGAGACCAATGTGTACACCTTGTGCGTGTGTGTAGGTGTAGGCGGAGATGTAGAGAAATATTTTTGCTGTGTTTTCTCGTTTTGTTGTGTGTAATTGATGCGCGGTTGACAATGTTGTCTTCGTCAGTCGTTGCATCAGTTAATTCCAAAATTCTTATCCTCTTCTTAGTGTGTATCAATCTTGAATTAATATTGCTCAAACTGCTTTCCTCATCCGATTCATGAATTCGTCTTTCTTTTCTGATATTGATGGGTCTTATTCCTGTAATACAAAAATCTCCCAATATACCTGCGAAAAACTTTGGTACTCATACTTACCAACATCACTATCAGATCAAATTGACATATTATCGTGTTTGTTATAGGCATGTGAACTCATTGTAACAACTGTATGAAATATTATTTATCTAAAACTTTGATTTCCTGCTTTAATAACAATTATATTTAAATAATACTCACACTGCAGACTGCAATCTATTAGTATAAGAAACACAAACCAAATAGTAGGATTTGCGAAAGAAAACTAAACAAAATCAGTGAAATTACTTCTCACCATTTCATCAGAACAATAATACCGTTATCTTGTTGTCAATTTTTTTCAATACTCTAGCGCTAGCTAAGTAATACTCGTATCTGCCAAAGCGCAGTGAAGTCGTAATAATCAATAATAATTTACAATAAGAATTCAGACGACTATAGCGGAGCTCTAAATCATAGATTTTTTTCGCCACTTGTGATTTAAACAGGCCAATCCCTGAACTACAAAACCTATATAGTCCGGTTTCTGGTAATGGACATCTACTACGAATTCAGAGCTCTAAGCCATAGATTTTTTTTTGCAATTTGTTCTATAGTTAGGTCAATTCCTGAACTAAAAAACTTATATAGTCCGGTTTCTGGTAATGGACATCTACTACGAATTCAGATGACTATAGAGGAGCTCTAAATCATAGAATTGTTTGCCAAACGAACGCCTTTTCGTTGTCAACTTACTGTTGTTATTTATTATGCATTTTCTTTGTCGTTTATATTTATTGCACTGTCTTGGGAACGGATGGCTTATAATTTCTACGAATTGATATGAAAAATATTGATTCGATTTCGGTTTAAGGCATGCTTTTCCGGAACGTATCCTTTTCCGTAAAGCGAGGTATGAATGTACTTAATTAGTCTATTTGATCAACTTTATACAATATACATATAGGACAATTATTGTGACATAATTTTTTCCGGGTTGGCATCAGTTTTTCAACACAAATTGTTTTTAAATTTTTATGAATTGATATTGTAAAAAACTGTCATGACATATTTTTTTCGGGATGACATTGAAAAGTATCGTGATATTTGTATTTTGGTGTTGCCATCGCATTTTTGCGCCATCGTTTACGGGCTAACTTCACAGACATAAGCTCTGTATTGAGCTTCAACCGTCCCAATATAAAAAAAATTTACACATATGTACATAAGCACGTGTCACACTTGAGTTTTTTATGGCAAGTACTCCTTGAGTTTTGTTAATAAACGCGTATGTGTATGGAAAGTTGATGCATTTACTCTGTTTGCATTTTTTTATATTCTCTTAGTCGATTGAAGCGACACGCGTCGCTTGAGGTGACAACCATGATATTCTGCTAGTCGTTACAAAAGTTTCATGTCACCTGAGATGACATTTATAGTCGTGCGAAATTTTTAGGCGACAAAGTGGAGGGAGATAAAATGTAAGTTTTTAATTATGAATTATTGGAGGTTTTTAATTTATTAATTTTTTTAACAAATTTTTTTTAATTAACAAATTTTTAATTATTGTTTTGATAAATTGTTAGGATATAATTGTTACAACACTACTGAAATTTACTTTTATCAAGCGTAAAAATCGCCAATGTCAAACAATTTGAGTGTTTAGTAGATTGCATGGAGAAAAATCCAGACATTGCCAAAGGGTACTTCAGTTTTGGCAGCTCAAAAACAGAGTATAATTCGGCGTGGAAGACTTTTGCCGGATAATTAAATTCTTTGGGACCTCTAGTACGGGATGGAACAGGATGGCAAAAAATAAATCGAATTTGTAATAGTTTTATTCATTTGATTAACGTCTTTTAACATTTCAGGTGTGGAACGATTTCAAGGGAAAAATTCAGAAGAAAATGGGGCAAAATAAGAAAGAAATCGTCGCAACTGGGGTGGTTCATGCCGAGGAAAGCGGATAAGCCTCCTCAGCTACGATAAGGTTTTCCCCACAACAAATAAAAGTTTTGGTCTTCCGTCAGCATCTGGTCCATCGAATTCAAACGATGTAGGTGCTGGTCCATCAATTTCAAACTCTATAGGTGCTGGTCCATCAAATTCGAACCCAACAACAAATCATTATCAGATGTCACAGAAACACACTTTAACGATCTGCCGGATGACATACCCGTGAATGTGGTTGAGTCTACTATGGACACATCAGAACATGTAACAATGCGAACCTCAGCTACATCAACCAAAAAAAAATTGCAGACCCCAAAAAAAATTAGGAACGCCATAATCTTTTCCAGTGCAAACAAAAAGACTGCAGGAGATTGAAAAGTGGACAAAAGAATTAGCACAATACGCTCGAAAATCTTTTGAACTGAAACAAAAAAAATTTGAGGTTTGGGAACAGAACCAAATGGAGGAAAAAAAATCTTCCAAAGAAAAAATAGCTTTAAAAATACAAGTGCTCGAATATAAGCAAAAAAAATTAGCACTGGAAGAACGTCGCTATGCTCAATAATTTTTAATAATCAAACGTAGGTGATAATGAATAGACTGAATCCTATTATTTAAGCCAAAAATTAATTAGTTTTAAGTACTTTTTTATATTGTTATAATAATGAAATGAATTGTGATCGTATTTCGGAAATTAAAAATGAATTATTTTTAAGTATATTTTGTTATATTTTTAATAAAATAATTATTAACAAATTGAATTCATTAAATTTAATCTAATCCTTTGTCAAGCATCAATATTTCCTTCTTCTGCTATCCCTATTTTTAGCTCAATATTAGGCAGTATATTTGGTGTATCTAGATCTACGTGATGAAGTATACACATATTATGGAGCGCACAACAAATGTTAGCTATTTGTGCTGCTTTTTTTGGTTGGTAATGGAGTTTATCAATCAAACAACGGTATCGGTTTTTAAGTACTCCAATCGTTCGTTCTATGATATTTCTGGCTTTTGCGTGTTTATTGTTGAAGATTCTCTCTCGCGATCCATCTTCTGTAGATCTAAACGGCATCATTATATATGGTTTTAAAGGATAACCTGCGTCACCTAGAACAATTATCAATTAAAATACTTTTATAATAAATATTTGAAAATTATAATGGTTACCCAATAGCCAAGTATTTGTTTCGCCATTTTCCAAATTAGTCTGGAGATGCGTGTCTAGTTCACTAGAATTCCATATAAATGAATCATGGCACGATCCGGGATAGTTAATATCAACAAATGTGATATATAGGGTTTTCCAATAGGAATGATATGATTTGTAAGTGACGTTTCGGCCATTTTTAATATGTCATGATCTGTCATTTTTTGTTTCATTGTATTCAGTAATGTTTACAATTTCATCATGGTGAGACATACACAAGATCAACGTTTACAAATTGCAATTACAAACGATAACGATTTTTTTAAGAAAATCATCTTCTCCGATGAGGCTCACTTTCATCTGAGTGGTGCAGTAAATAAACAAAACTGTCGATTCTGCTGGAAAGAAAATCCACAAATTATTCATGAAAAACCATTACATTCACCTAAATTGACAGTTTGGTGTGGTTTTTGGTCTGGTGGAATCATCAGTCCGTATTTTTTTCGAAATGAAGCTGGTAACACCGTTACTGTCAATGGAGATCGGTATAGATCGATGATAACCAACTTTTTATGGTCGTAATTGGAAGAAGTTGATCTTGACAACATTTGGTTCCAACAAGACGGGGCTACGTGCCACACAGCAAGTGCAACAATTGAATTATTGAGAGAAAAGTTTGGATCATATCACTCTTATTGGAAAACCCTATATATCCGATCAACGCATACCTGAGAAATGTATTATTAGGTTAATTAAAGAAACATTAAAAAAACAACTTACTTACCAGCATAGCGTTTAAGGTATAAAAACCTTTCCTATTTAGGTATAGGTGTCGATCTTCTTTAGAAGGCGAAGCTATTTTCAGATGGGTACCATCAGAATCTAGTAAAGTCATGACTATCCACGAAGCACAAGGATTAACCTCACCAAATGTGATATGTATAAGAATCAATTCTCAACCACTTGGGCTGTTCGATAGTGTACCCCATGCCATAGTTGCAATTTGAAGACACACCCAATCATTTAGATATTTTTCACCAGTGGCTAATGATAGACTACACTCACTTTTAATGAGAGCTCGAGCCTACACTACTACTCTAAAAGTAAATCAATCCATAAAATTCAATAAAGGATTGGTTTATGAGAAATATGCAATTTACTATCAAAACGTCAACAAAATTCTATAACTTCGTTTTAAAATCAAACTACCTAATCTATGTAATTTGTGAAACTTCTTTAAAACCCGACATAATGGGCAGTGAATTTTTTGGTCATGATTTCGTTGTCCACAGATGCGATCGGTCTTTCGAAACTAGCTCAAACAAATCGCGTGGTGGCGTACTGATAGCAGTACATTCTAAACTCTGGAATGCTCCAGTAACTTTAGCCCCATCGAAAGTCGAACAAATTGGTGTAAAAATCAAAATTAACCAAACCAATCTATTCATTTACGCAGCATATATACCACCTTAATCAAATAGAGATCATTACGCAACTTGCATCGATGCGTTCAAAGTTACCTAGAATCCATCAACTGGCAAACAACTCTCAATTCCAATGATGTAAACGAAAATGTTGAAAAATTTAATGACATTATTGCAGCAAGGCTTCGAACTTTATGTACATTTGTGCTGTAAACCACCCAGGAATAAACTTAAAAAATCGGAAGTCGAAAGCGTATGCCAAAATGTTGAAAAGCGGGTTAGAAGCCGACAAAACAATGTTTCTACAACATACTAACGAATTTGAAATTTACTTCAAATCAAAATTCAGGTCGTATCTCGATCAAATTCAAGGAAAAATCAAAGTAAATCCAAAACATTTTTGGAAATGCTTTAGGAATAAACACGAAATTGACGGATACCCTGCAAATATGACATATAACGATACCAGCTCCTCAAACTCCAAAGATATAGCTGACATGTTTGCGAAGTTTTTCCAATCAGTCTATAAACCAAGCGTTACTAGTGGATTATACGAACAACCCAGCAATGCCAACGTAACATAAACTCCTCCTGTTATATATGAGGATAACATATTGTCGGTTCTAAAGGGATTTGGAGACGGTTGTGGCCTTGACAATATTCCCTCTTCTATTCTGAAGGAGTACGCTGACATTTTAGCAATTCCAATATGTTACCTATTCAACCAGTTCTTGAGCACCGGGGTGTTTCCCGAAAAATGGAAAATTACACCAATTTTTAAATCGGGCAATCGAGATGACGTTACATGCTACAGAGGAATATCAACTACATCATAAATTCCAAAATTGTTTGAATTAGTTTTATGAAGCAACTTTAAATCCACAATTGCACGTCATATATCAACAAACCAGCATGGGTTTATGCCTGGCCGATCCACATCAACTAATCTGGTTGAATTCACCAGTAAAATAACTAATGAGATAGAAAACCATCATCAAGTTGATGTAGCGTACACGGATTTCAGTAAAGCATTTGATTCCATCTGCCATCAAAAAGCACTCCGCAGTTTATTCGCATTTGGGTTTTCACTCGATTGCATAAAGTGGTTCAAGTCTTATCAATCAAACCGGCGACTATTTGTAATAATGGGAAATGAGAAATCAAACGTTATTAAAGTTACGTTTGGTGTTCCCCAAGGATCTCACATCGGGCCTTGGATATTTATTGTTTTTATAAATCAAATAACCGAGAAAATCAAAAACTCAAACGTGCTCATATTTGCTGATGACGTGAAAATTTTTCGAACTGTTAATGGAATGCTAGATACGAAGAAACTTCAAGAGGACATCGATAGATTAAGTGAGTGGTGTGATCGAAACTTGCTTTACTTAAATATTAAGAAATGCAAGATCATGTCTTTCCATCGTAAGAGAAATCCGCTAATTACTTTTTACAAAGTCAACAACGAAGTATTGCAAAGTGTTAATGAGATCATGGATCTAGGTGTTACATTTGTCGAGAATGCTAGTTTCAATAGGCATATTGCAAATTGTATTGCGAGAGCTAATGCCATGTTTGGATTTGTTAATATGTGAACAGGTGAATTTAAAGATATTCAACCTTATGTTCACTCTATTTCGCTTACGTTTGATCTCAACTGGAATACGCTGTACCGGTCTGGAATCCATACTATGCTGTACACATTAAAATAATTGAAAGCATTCAAAAGAAGTTTCTGATTTTCTTGTTAAAAAAGTGACTGGAATACCTGGTTACTTCCATACTCAACAAGATGCACGGATTACAAAATATGCACGCTTGAAAATAGACGACTTCTCTTAGGTGCGGCTTTCATTGGTAACGTTTTGCTTGGTAACATTGATTCAGCATACATTTTGGAAAACATATCAATTCATGTGCCTTGCAGAACATTTCGAAACCATGAATTTTTAGCACTAGAACACCATTCCACAAACTATGGAGAAAATAACCCCATTAATAGGTCGTCTAAATCGTTCAACATCGTCGACGACCTATTTGACTTTAATTTATCAAAGGACAAGTTCAAAAATATATTTAAGAATTATTTTTTAAATTTTTAATTGTTAAATCAAGATTTGATTTATATATTTCTGTGTTTTAATTTTCTTTATTTTATTTTTTTTAATATTTTTGTTTTAAATTAAATTCTTAAATCATACATGTAAATCACAGAATTGATTTCTTTAAATAAATAAATAAATCAACACAACCAATAATACCAGGTACCCCTGTTTTATTATAAAACGCTAATTTAATCCGCTCTTTTTCATTATTTGTTGTTGGAAATTTTACAAATTCTTCACAAATCTCTTCTTCAAAAATTTCAACGACTTGTATAAAAATTTTACAAAATGTTGATTGTGCTAATCCGGACATAAATTCATTTCCACAACCGGTTTGGTAGACTCCTTCCACAAAATAACGCAATGCGGCGGCTAATTTTATTATCGGTGATACCGATGATAACCTTGTGGTCAGTTTTAAACGACGATCTAATATGCTTAATAAAGGCATAAAGTCTTCTTTGATTATACGGAAATATCTAACAAATCTAAAATAAAAAAATAAAATGAAAATATAAATTAAATTATTTAAATTATTATTTATAATAATATAATAATATGAATTATAATAATAATAATAATAATTATTATTATTATTATCATTATTATTGAATTTATAAATTAAAATAGTAACCTATAATTAATTATACAGGGTGGCTGATACCAAATGTTACTGACTTCACTCTGCTGTCATTTGTGTAGTTGTCATTTTCGCGCGTCAATTTTTTGAAAGATTGAAGTTTGGTTAGTTGTTTACATGTGGTCAACAAATAATTGTTCTAAATTAATATCTTCATAAAAAAATCGTAATGGAATTCAAACGTAATAGTGTAATTGCACTGTATTTGGGTGGAAATTCACAAACAGCAATAGTTCATCAGCTCCAGCATTTGAATGTGAATAAAATGTTTGTGTATCGAACCATAACTCGATACAACGAAACTGGTAGCATCGCTAAACGCAACAGAGGCGGTCCTAAAAAGACAGTAACACCAAAAGAAACGATACGAAATGTGAAGAAACGAATCCAACGAAATCCTCGTCAAAGTGCCAATCAATTAGCCGCACGTCTACATGTTTCACGATACAGCATTCAAACCATATTGAAAAATGAACTACACTTGAAGCCCTACAAGATACAAAAAGTTGAAGATCTTACGGAGGCACAAAAAAAGTTAGGCTTGAAAGAACACGAGCATTGAAGGCCTTGGCCGAACGTGATGAGATTCCAAAAATTGTCTTTTCTGATGAGAAAATTTTCACCATTCAACAGTATGTGAATAAACAAAATGATCGTGTTTGGTTAGAGCACAAGTCCAACGATAATTTGGACACAAGAGTTGCCATGCGCAAGCAATCACCAGCTTATGTTATGGTTTGGGCTGCAGTGACTGCAGATGGACGCACTCCTCTGGTTTTCATCGAACATGGAGTCAAGGTAAACCAAGAAGTATACCGCCAAAAGATCCTAAACGATGCTTTGCTACCTTGGGTACGTAAACACTTTGGTACGAACCGTTGGACATTCCAACAGGACTAGGCACCGCCACACAAAGCTCGAGCGACACAGCAATTTTTACAAAATTGCGTTCCGCGGCTGATTTCGTCGAAAGAATGGCCACCATATTCACCAGACTTGAATCCCATGGATTTCTCCATATGGTCCATTTTGGAGAGTAAGGTGTCCACCAAAAAATACGAAAGTGTTGATGCATTGAAGTCAGCTCTTGTTCGAGAATGGAATAAAATTCCGCAAGCTCACGTTCGGTCAGCATGCAATGCTTTCTATGGAAGACTGAATCAAATAATCAGAGCCAAAGGAGGTCATATCGAGCAGTAACATGTTTTTCATAAAATGTAATATGTTTTCAACATATTCCACGAAATTTCAATAAAAAATAATCAAAATTAAAAAAATTACAGCGTTTTCATTTGGTAACACTTGGTCTCAGCCACCCTGTATATTATTACAGATTGTTTGGTAATTCCAAAGGATTTGATCGATCTCTTAACCGTCTCCGAAAATCAGCCATATTGCATATTACTTCGTCTTCACTCGAAGAATAAAACATTTCAACACAACTCATATTTCTAGTTTAAATAACCAGTAAATCAGTATTAAAATAACCAATCACAAATTCACAAAAATATAATAAATCACAACCGTATTCAAATTATCGTTATTATTTTTTGACAAGCAAATATTCTGTCAAAAATTGAGGCAATTTTTTTGTATTTCCCGATGACTTTGGGTTAATGAAGTTGTCGCGTCACGTCACTTCAGTCGACTAAGAGAATAGCATTTTACAAACGAAGTGACACGACAATTTTCACGTCGCATGAAACAACACGACTAAGAGAATAGGGGCAGATATATTTGCGATATGTACAATTATAATATTTGGTTACAATATTCTAATCGCTACATGCTGAGAGAACAAATTAGCATAAATATTTGTTAAGAGACAATTGTTAGTTACGAGCCGATATTTTATTAGATGATACATCTAAAAACATTGGCTTCAGAATTGTTTGCTGAAATTCGACTTAAATGCTTATATATATTTATACCTTTTATAACCGGATGCTTTAAATTTTTGTATAATTTGAAATGTCTAAATATTGCATGTAGATCAATCTCGATGAAATGAAAAACTGCAATTGTTTATGTCATAGACCTGAAAGTAACACTGACCATGTCTTGAAGTAAATTTTTGTCTTTTTTAAATTCTCTATATTAACATTGCGACAAGTGGCCGACCAAATCTTGTAATCAATTTTTGACCCATTTGGCAATATTTCTTATTAAAATTTGGAAGTGATTGCATCACAGGTGTCATAGACAATTTTTGAAAATTCCTAGTTTGTTCCGTTTATCGTTTCAATTATATGAACAAGTATTTTTTGCAAAATGAATAAGGTTTGTATTAAAATTGTCTTAAATTCTTAAATGTTGCCCTGCAGTTTTAAGGCTTTTGAAAAATAAATCTAGCAGGCGGCAAAAAAAATAGAAGAACTGTCAAACTGTCAATTTTGTTGTTTTCATACATTTTTAGTCATGGCAAACTGTGAAAACATTTAAGTTAATTTTTAAAAACTATTGAACGCAATACTCAATAACAATATTAAATTTCATGTAAATGAATTCGTCGATGGCGAAAAATAAAGTAAAGGATGGAATTTCATCCATATAGAGAATTTACTTGAACAATTTAAATTTTTAGGGTTTTTTTATATTCCCCAAATAAGGATGAAGAGTGAACACCGTGAATTCCAAAAACAAGTAAATTTTTACCAATCCTATTTATTTTTGGATTTAATCAAGAATAACGTCTATACTCGTATCTTTGCATTTTGAATAAATCAATATTTTTTCGTTCAATTTCATCTCGTTTTATTATATTTCCTTATTAAATAAAATACATACAGAAAAAAAAATTCCTTAGCTTTTTACAAAACTAGTTGTCACAAATCAGTGAACCGATAAATTTGATTCAATCATGGTAAGTAAAAAAAAAGAAAACTCATCACGTTTTAACGTCTTCATAAATTATGCAAGAAAGAGGGAAAATCCTAAACCATCTGTTCGTAACATAATGGTTTCTGCTTAAATTTAATTTGGTTTGATAAATTATGCTTGTTGATCGCATTACTCTCTCTCTGTCATAAAGACATCACTTGCTAATTAAGAAAACTGTAAACTACAATATATACGGAAGGTGATGATAACTCGTAACGGGAGGGAATACATAACGTATGTCACACCTTTTAAGAAAATTACGTTTAATACTGGGTGTCAACTTGAGAAATAGTTTAGTTTATTAATAAAAATGTAAATTGTATATTGAGACACTAAATTAAACATGTCTCAGTAAATATGAATCAAAAATATCCTTCTTGGTTTCTTACAAACAAAATTTTGGTTTTTGAGAAACATGCACACTACACAGATGTTCTGACGGCAGACCCTCCATTCAGCACCAGTGTAAAACATTTTAAGGGACGATACGTTTACTATCTCGAAAACCGATGTTATCCGTTTTAGCTTCAAGCAACCCAATAAAAAGTTTCGCCTTTTCTTGCCAAACGTAAGGCACGATTTTTGAAAAATTCGTTTAAGAGGTCCCTTTGGATCAAGATTAATCTTGTTGTTGCTCGACTGATCTCAATTTTAAGTGTCTTTCTTATATTATGTTAGTTTTTGTGATTTATACAGGATTACGAATTGTGAGATCGGATGGTGCGTGAAAACTATCAATTTGAATTAATCTAAGCTACTCAACAACAAATTTGAATGGATCAAGGTTTTTACGACAAAATTGGCCAACACTTCCATTCCGAAGTAGGAAATAGTTTTGAGTTGGTCTCAATCTGTTTGATCAGAAAATCATAGACAATTTTCAAAAGGTAAATTTACTGTTAATTATGATTAAGATTAGTTAAACACACCACGATGTGGTAAACGGCGCTCATCCTAGCGCAAACAAGTTTTTCTTTTTACACATAAATTTGTAGAAAAAATCTGGCGAACCTATACATAGTTAGACAATATTTTTGATTATTTGATACAGGTAACGGTCCAACTAAATCAATATTAACTTCCGTAAAACGTTCTCTAGTAAACTCAAAATTACCTATTGATGCTTGAGTGTGTCTTGTAACTTTAGATTTTTGGCACAGAAAATATTCCTGTGCCAATTTTCTATCATCTTTCCTAATTGAAGGCCACACTACATGATAGGTCTTGTTTGCCCAGTTGAAATGTCACAGTAAATGAATTGTTCTGTATTAAATGCTAACGGTCGTTGTACTAAACTCAGTCCAGAATTCTTTCAGTTCTGAGTCCTGTAACTGATTTGTGGTTAGTTCGTTATAGTCAATAGTCTCATGTATGTTAATCGGCTCTACTCTGGATAACGCATCAGCTATTACATTATCCATTCCGGTTACATGTTGTAAGTCTGTTGTAGATTGACCAGTAAAATCTAGTTGACGTCTTTGTCTTGGTGATGATTTGTTCAAATTTTGTCGAAAAGCGTAAATGAGTGGTTTATGGTCCGTAATGAGAATGAAATTTCGTCCCTCGAGATAGAATCGGAAGTACTTAACACCTAAATAAGCCGCTACCAACTCACGATCGTAGGTACTGTATCTTTTCTGCGTCTCAGTTAACCTAACGGAATAAAAACCCAACGGTTGCTAAACCTCATTTACCAACTTCTGCATAACCGCACCTACCGCTGTATCTGAAGCATCAACCATTACCGATAATTTCGCTGACGTGACTGGATGAGCTAAAAGTGTAGCTTCACTCAATTTTAACTTACATTTTTCAAACATTAGCACGGCCTCTTCTGCCCAAACGATTGTTGTTTTACTATTTTTTTTATAACCCTTTAAAAATCGTTTAGTATAGCTTGGTCATGTGCCGCGGATGGAATGAATCTCCTATAAAAATTGATCATCCCTAAAAACCGTTTTAACTATTGAACGATAACAGGTTGTCGGTAATTTCAAATAATCTCTACTCTCTCTGGAGATGGCAAAATTCCATTTCCATTTACCAAATGACCCAGAAAAGAGATTTCTTGTTGTGCAAATACACATTTATCAAGCTTAATTACTAAACCATTTTCGGCTAAGCGTTTGAAAACCTGTTCAACATGTGATAAATGTTCATCTAACGAAGTGGATGCAACCAGAATATCATCGAGATAAACAAAACAGAACGATAATCCTCTCAGAACTGAATGCATCAGTCGCTGGAACGACTGTGTTGCATTTCTAAGACCAAATGTCATTCTATTGAGCTCGAAAAGTCCAAATGGTGTTGCAATGGCTGTTTTGGGTATATCTCTTGGCTCTACTGGAATTTGATGATACGCTCTTACTAAATCTAATGTTGTAAATACAGTACATCCTGCTAACTGAAACGAAAAATCTTGTAGATATGGTACAGAGTAGTTGTCAGGAATGGTTACATTGTTCAATGCTCTGTAATCTCCACAGGGTCTCCACTCATCATTCTTCTTTGGAACCAAATGCAGCGGACTGGCCCATTCACTCTTACTAGGACTACAGATGCCTTGAGCCATCATACTCTCAAAATGCTCCCTTGTTATTTTTAATTTATCAGGAGTCAAGCGCCTCGTCTTACACATAACAGGCTGTCCTCGAGTCTCTAAGTACTGCGTCACATTATGCTTGGGAGTATTCATATTAACGGATTCCCGTGTAATTACTTTAAATTTGCTTAATAATTTACTAATATCTGGATTAATTTTGGTTTTATCAACCAATGCTAAAGAAAGACTTTGATCATGCGTGATGGATTCCACTGTAAACAAATTTGTTAACGGATCTATCAATTAGTCCAGAAAACTTCAACAAATCTGCACCGATTATTGGCATTGATACGTCAGCAACAATAAATGCCCATTTAAAAACCCTATGTAACCCAATATTTAATGAAATGGTATACGTTCCGTAAGCCTTAATTTTAGTACCATTTGCTGCGTATAAATGAAATTCCGGCTTAATGACTTTTTTGCTACAGAAATCTCCGGGTAAAACTGACACGTCTGCACCTGTGTCTACCAGAAATTTACGTTTTGAATTTTGATCTAAAATAAGCAGACGATTTGTAAAAATTTCGTCAACACACGTCACAGAAGAATTATGCGGACTATGTGATCTTCTCGCCTTGCAATGTAATGCAGAAACTTCCATTAAAATATCCTTACGAAACTCAGCTAACATCTCTCAAAAATCATTAACTGATGAAGCTGAGGATTCCTTTTGCTTGACTAATTTCGATGTATCACTGACTTCATGTATTTGCTGATGCGTCATAGTTTCAATTAAATCATCCGCCCGTTCAGCTAACTTTCCTAAAGTTACATCGTTTTCAAATGAAACCAAAACTAATTGTATTTGTTGCGGTAACCTTTGCAACCATAAACGTCTTATTGTACCTTCCTCAAAATGCTCGCCAGCATTCATATTCATCTGCTCTAGCAACTGCGAAGGATTTTGTTCGTCTAGCCTTAACCCGTGTAACAATTTATTTAATTTCGATCTTTCCGATTCACCTAACACTTTAATCACTTCCTGTTTAAAAAAGGTATAAGTTTGTTTATCTTTATTTTTCATTATTAAACTGGTTATGCAACCTCGCATCCAACGCACCCACCGCATGTGAATACCGAGTGGACTCTGTAACAATGTTTGCTACATGAAACTGTTGTTCCAAAAATATTTTGCCGATCCGAGGAGTGTAGATTGGGTGTATGGGGTGAATTAGTTTCCTCATCATCGGTATTAACACCAACGAAAAATTAAACTTAAAATTAAAAAAAACTTGAACACAAGTACGCACGAAAAAACGAACATAATGTTTTTTTATATTTTTAAATAATTTTATTTTTTATTATTATGCTTTTTTTTTTTAAATTTGATAAAAATAATCGGCGAAAAACGAGTACGTTCTACTAAAAATATATTTAGTAGTTACAGTTTTAACTATCTTAAATGGCTAGCTGCTTCCGCAAATTCCGATTGTATAACTCCCAACTACTTCCAGAACGCTTCCTCTTGAAATTGGTTGAAATTAACTGGCAGGATGATTTGAATTCAGGATGATTTAAAAAAAAATCGGGATGGTTTGAATAGCTCCTGGCTGCTAAAATGCTCCCGACTTGAGGCTAGTTGCAGTATTGGTGAAGTGCTGCTTCACTTTCAGTGAAGTGCTGCTCGGCCAGACCATGAGCCATCGACTGGAACAAGTGGTAATCGGAAGGACCATAGAGCGGGTGGGATAGGACATCCCATTGAAGCGCCTCCAAAGATTTGTTGACGACTCTTGCAACATGTGACCGATCGTTGTCGTGCTGAAAGATCATTTTGTCATGTCTTCTGGCATATTGTGGGCGTTTGAGCTTCAATGCTCGGCTTAATTGCATTGTTATTGATAACCTTCTCCAGTGATGGTTTCGTTAGGCGGTAGTAGCTCATAGTAGATCACTCTGAACTGATCCCACCAGATGCACAGCGTTAGCTTTTTGCCATGGATATTCGGTTTGACGGTTGAAGTTGATGCATGACCGGGCATGAGCCCTCAAACTTTACTGGTCCCCCTTCACGTACTTGTCACTGTTGTTAAAATCGCCACTTTGAAAACGGCAGTACACGGCGGAGCAAGTTCCCCATATGCTCCACACAGCAATCCATTTCCATCAGCTGCAATTTTCAAAAAAGCATTGCTTCCCGCAAATTGTGTTTTGTTGGCACAAAGGTTGGCATGGTTAGAGCACAAAAAATATGTTGTTTACACTTCAGCGAAATGACACATCCCAATTTTTAGAAGGAAATGATGATGCTTTATCTTTTGTAAATCCCTCAAAACTTATTTGTTTCCCCAATAAGTACTAAGTTGTTTTTGTGTGAGTTTTCGGACTCTAAAGAAGACAATGAAATTGTTATATTACCTTGTTTAAAAGAAACCCCTCCTCGTATTCTAGACGTGGAACGGATCGTTGCTAATTACAATAGCGCCGAATTCCATCAAAATTTCCGCATGCCCTGGGAGGCATTTGATAAATTATAAAATTTCTGTAATTCAAATTGGGATTTAATGCAAGGCAGAAATAACTTTAAAATAGCACCAGAAAAGCAATTAAAGGGTGTTTTTAAGGTTCACAATTTTAAATTAAAATTGAACAAAAGAAAACCTTTTTGAATATCCGTGAAATTAGCTTTATTGGATAAATAATTTTATGCCATTAAATATGATATCGGCCATGTGGTCGCCGCGGCTGGCTCGTACATGGCGTAATCTGGAGGTTCAATTTTCGATCACTCTTCGCAGCAATTGCGGCCATATCTCGCTAATAACTCGCCGAAAATTGTGTTCCAAGTGTTCAATCGTCTCTGGTGTATCGGCGTAGACAAATGACTTAACATATCCCCAAAGAAAATAATATAATGGAGTTAGATCACACGATGTCGGTGGCCAATTAACAGGACCATTATGTGAAATTAGTCGTTAATCAAATGTTTCTTTGAGTAAATTAATTGTATCCCTCGCTGTGTGGCATAAGCACCGTCCTGCTGGCACCACTTGTAAGCAAGATTTATGCCAGCCAATTGGGATACAAAAAAGTTAGACATCATGTCTCTATACCATTCATCCTTGACTGTAACTTTCCGCCCATCATCGTTTTTGAAGACATATGAACCAATGATTCCGTCGGCCCATAAAGCGTACCAAACAGTGATTTTCTCTGGATGTAATGGTGTTTTGGCAAAGGGTTGTGGATAATCTTCTCTCCAAATCCGACAATTCTGACCCAGTCAACCAAAAGTGAGCTTCATCGCTGAACAATTTTTTTAATGGAAATTCAAAATCAATATTAATTTGTGCTTCAGCCCATTGGCCAAATTGCTGGCGGGTGTGATGGTCGGATGGCTTTAATTGCTGCACAAGTTAAATTTTGTAAGCACGTAAACCAAGATCCTTAGATAAAATCATCCGTATTATCATGTAGAATATACGTAGTGCGAAAACGATCCATAGTTAAACGAGTTATCTCGATCCTCTGACGGTCCTCTGATGGACAGTTATGACGACCGTAAAATAGACGTAATGCACGATGGGTTTGGCGAACAGAACCACTATTTTGATAAACAAAATCCAACAATTTGCAAGCGTTTCTCTGGCGTGAGTCTATTCATTATGAAATGGCAAATCAAACTAATGACAAAGCAAATGTCAGCTGTCAAATCGGTTGTCAAACAAAACAGTGTTGCCAACTTAAAGATGTGAACCTCTAAAAATAACACCCTTTACTTGCTGTTATATATATCTTGGTCACTCTCGATTCTTACAGATCCATCGGTGAGAAATTTAATTTGGCTAAATATACATTATCGAATTTTTTTTCGTATAGTACTTTCTTAACAAAGTTGCAAATAAATTTATAAAGTTTCCGGCCCGTGCCAGTAAATTAGAAATAAAAAGATATTTAAAAGCACAAAATGTCTCAAAAGGAGTGGCAATGGCAGCTGATGGGAATTATGTTCCATGTCCAGTATCTGCAGGTGGAAAATCAACCTATACAAATAGGAAAATATTTACTGCAGTAACTTTGCAAGCCATTTGTGACCACCAAATGAATTATATTGATTGTTTTGTGAGCTATCCAAGTTCGGTGCGTGACAATCGAATTTGTAACAATTTAGAATTTTATAAGAATGTACAACCGAACGTGAGTGTTATAATTTTAGGCGATAAAGCGTACCCAGTAGAGTCATGATGGTAGTCCTTCATTGACTATAGAAATATGACTGACCATCAAGAAAAATTTAATAGAACACATGCTTCATGCAGGTAAATAATCGTTATTTCGCTTTATTTTTATTAAACATTTTGCTTTCTTTTTTTATTATTTACGGCAAATTATCGAGATCTTCGCTCTACTATTCGGGCGCTTTCGAAGGTTAAGATATTTAGATATAAAAAATAGAATGTATAGCAACCGTTTTAGCAGCATACGGCCTACATAGTATATGTATAGACTTTCCGAATGTAAATGTTTCGAATTATCTCAATGATCGGTTATAACACGCGTAATGGAATAGTCCTGTGGACATTACAATACCTGAAACGTGTTCTTCTCTTCTCACATTAGAGTTTTCATTTCATAAATGCCATATTTTCGTCATGATGCTCAGCCTTTTTCTTCCTAAAATTATTAACTACTTCAGCTACCGTTATTCATCGTGCTTATGTTGGTGGCGGCGCTGATTCAGAACCTAAGGGCACATCTATAGTTGCTACCAGTATCGGAACATACCGTGACGACAAGCCTACAACAGACAATCCATTTGAATGGCTTTCTACAAAAATATCATCAAATTCGGCGATTATATTATTTGTATTTGATACACTTAAAATGGCAAGGAACACCATCACTGTTCCCTGCATTCACAGCGTCCTTATGCTTTTAATATTTTTGCTTTAGGGAAGAAAATTTCTATTTACATTGCTAAACAGTGAAATGGAAAATTCCTTCTCGTAAAGCACCGGAAATTTTTTTAATAATTGGCTTCAAGGGCCTCTCAGCTGTTGGTCGGTTGTATTTTTTATTCCAGTAGTGGTAAGTGTTCAGTAAATGTTAGAAAATTATTAAAAGTTGAATATTCCGGAAGCGATGTAAATTACAACAATTGGTTATGTAAACTGTTAAATCTTTAGCTGTAGTCACAACCCAGGGATACGAACTGGATTTGTCAGACAAATTCATAAAAATAGTATATATTAACAATTAGACGATAGATTAACAATTTTAAAATCATCATATGTACAAATATGCTGTCGAATTCTCACGAACATGTATTCCTCGCGGTTAGTAGGCGCAGTGTTGGGTGTCAGTGCAGCAGCATTGTTTAGCATAAGATAAGATGACCCCGCAACCAAATGACTAATTATTTCAGTCGTATTATGACTGAGGACGATTTATCTATATGATGAAATTTCGAAATCCTATAACCAATAAAAACTAATAAATTAAAGCGTATCGATGGCAAAAGTGCATTACCTTGTATCTATATTTTTGTCAAGTTTACAGGAGGTGATAAAAACATTTTATTTAAACACAGAATTATATTTGAAACATTAATTAATTATTTTATTTAAGTAAAAGAATTAAAATCTATTGAAGAAGTGGCATTTGCATAAAATTTAGTTTTTAGTTTATAAAATGTAGATACACACTTATGAACAGATAACTGTTAATATGGGATCCAGATATTTACGAATTGATCTAACTTCACCCAGTAAAAATTACCACTAAACATGAGTCCAGCTTTTAATCTATTTCGCTATGATGCTACATAAGATATGGCCTGATTTTTGGCACTGTGCCACAACTCAGATTCATAGCCCCCTAACACGACAAATTATAAATATGGGATTCAGCCATTTACGAATTGGTTTAACTTCACCCAGTTCATATGACCTTTAATCATTCGAATTATGTTCAATTATATTATTCGGCTAATATCAACAGAATTTTGTACTACCACCTGATAAAAAATATGTCGATAATGCAGGTTTTTTTTCGGCTAACTTCAGTAGCCTCTGTCCATATCGATTCCACCATGGGTATCGTAAGGCAATTGCAAAAATATTATGTCCCCACGTCATATATGGCTGGAGTTATAAATATACGAAATACAGATAAACGGACGGATCAAAATTTGTTGCGTACTTTACAAAAATCAATCCATTTACGAGTGGTTTTGCAATTTTTTAAAAATGAAGTTCAAAACGTCATAGCATCCAGTGGCTCATATTTAAACATAATATATCAGGCTTCAGCCGGGCAAACCTAAACGCAATTTGCTTGGGTTGAAATAATATTGATCTTTTATATTACATAAATGAGTTGTATCAGCTGGCAAATTTTAAATAAAATAATAATAATTGTAAAAGATATGAGAAGCACATTTATATTATTCCCATTTGAAAAATAACTTTTCTTGAATTTTTAAAAAAACATTTTGGCAATAATACAGAGCACAAAAAATAAGAAACCAAATTATGGGTTATATTGATTATATTGTGATGAGCGAAATTATATTAATGTTAAAAAATAATCCTTTTATTATTTAAATTATTTAAAGAAAAAATTGCTGTTTGTTCGAACTAATTATAATAGATTTAGATGTTGAGGTATCAAATACCAAATTTTTAGAAAATTGTTTTGAATTTAATACTCCTAATGAACTCGGCAAAGAATACAGTGTTTCTGAAACAAATAATCCAGAACAACCGTTTTATAGAAAGGTAGTTTATTTTAAATAGATGTTAATAATGAAATTAACAATTATTTTAGGTCTTCTTACGAAGAATTCATGACGATACACAAAATATTTTTTATAAGCCTCAATTCTTTCAATAATTTATGAAAGATTTTGTCCCTTTTTACCACTTTTTTGGTCAAAAAAGTTTCATGATAAACCTGACCATTATCACCTCTCATCAAAAGCTACTTTAGGAATTTAAAACATAAACTATTATTAAATGTAATTTAAAACTAGCAAAACCACCTATTAAAATTGGTAAATTTTTATCTTATTAATTTTAATAAATAAAACAAAAAAACTTTGAGAAGAAAATTCCTTTCCAAATAATAGTTTTACTATAATAAAAACAGAATATTTAAGCATATCCGACCAAAATAATGATCCAAGCAATAATTTAAAAAAAATTGGAAAAAATATTCCTATTTCGATTGCCTAGATCGTCTATCAGCGTTTCTGCTGAAGATTTTACCGACGAAATCCTTACCCAAGGATCTGTCGATACTAAAATCGGTGATGACAGCGACAGCCTAAATATTAAATTTTCGAATAACGTAATAAACAGCCCTTTCTTCTGTCAAAAATTAAATTTTATTTTTATAACACATTTGGCATTTAAATGATAATCTGATAATACTTGGGTGGAAAATACAGCAATAGTTGTAGTTCTTGAAATAGAAAATAGGAAAAACAATCTTAAGACAGGTGATTTTATATCAATTGATTTTGGCACAGGTTTATTATTTTCAATGGGTGTTGATTTAAACCTTTTCGCTGTTTTTATAATAACAAAACAAATTATTATTTCCAATTATTGTCTTTAACCGAAAGTATTTATTATTTAAAATTCGGTAAAATATCAAGGAACGATAAAAAATTAATTTTGATTCAATACAATAAATATATATTATGAGAAATATCAATACCAATATAAGAAAAGCCATAGTCATTGTAACTGAAATAGTGTAGGTAAGTCGAATAAAATTTTGAAAAAAAATTGTATGGGATAATTTTTTTATTTGTAATAAATTTTTACGCGAGTCAACTTTTTACTAAATTTTACTAAGTGTCACATGCTATTCAATTGCATATATTCAGGGGCAAATATTTAATTCCTTTTAAAATATGAAATATATTTTATTTTATTTTGCTAACATGATTTATTATTTTAAAAATTAGTTTAAAAAGGTTAATTTATCAAGGCGAATTATGTAAATTTATTTATTTAGAATTAAGAATTAATTGACCTTAATTTATTTATTAACAAACATGCCTTTGTTAAAAAAGCAGAAAATCACACAAAATAACCATAGCGATGATTTATTAAGTTTCATCGTCAACACATTGAAGAATACTAAAGCTAGATCCGCCAAATTACCATTGGTCTCACACTATTTTTACGTTAGCTTATTAGTAATACTATAACTGTAAAAAATTTGATATTTGGGGTCGAATTATGCTGCTTTCGACCGGGTCGAAATACCAATTATATATAACCACTACCGATAAAATTAAGGCTGTCAAAAAAGCAAACAGCAGTTTGGAAATAAATCCTTACCTATGTGGAGATTTTGTTACGTTTTCCATTAAAATATATTTTACGTTGCCCATAGGGGTAGCCCTATGGGCAACACTTTTTTTGAAATTAATTGGAGAAAACAAAAGGCCATCCAATGCGTTGGTCGAAAATTGGTTTAACTTGATAAAAAATAATTTGATTCGGAAGCCTAATTTAAAACTTGGTCGATTTATACAATAATTACGAACCACAAACGAAATATTTTAAATGTAACTCTACTACTGCGACATCTTAAGTCCAGGAACCATGGTCCAGGCTTAACGATTTGATTAAATGATAAAAAAACTATAACTACGTTTACTTATATTTTGTAACAAAAACTATATGTAGGGGAAAGGTATGAATTTTTAAATTGTCTGTAGGGAAAAGTAGCATTTTTTTTAGTTTGTAGTTAAATTCATAATTTTGACCTGGCATCACTAATTGTCGAGGAATAATTAACTACTAATTGCGAGAACAATAAGTTTTGCCAGAGTTTCTGGCGTTATTGAGTTCCAAATTGATTGAAGTTTGTTCCACATAACAATAGCTGATGTTAGAGCTGATTGCTATACTTCCTAGTTCAGTTCTTCCCACAGTAACTCAATAGGGGTCAATTCAGGGCTTTGGGAGGCCATTCCATAACTTTAGTCGTCCCTTCCTCCTCTAGATGGCGAAGATAGCCTTTACATAATTTAGGTGAATGTTTTGGGTCATTATCTTGTTGAAAGATAAAATTTTGGCTCAAAACTTGAATTCCTGAAGGTAGTGCGTGGTTCTCCAAAATTTATCGGTATCCTTCTTTTCTTAGTATTCCGTCAATTTTCACAACATCGCCTACACTAATAACAGCAAAACAGCCCCAAATCATCACTGAACCACCTCCATGCTTTACGGTAGCTGCAATACACTCTTTTCTTACACGTTCACCTTCAGATCTTCCCACGAATATTCGCCTTCGGGTACCGACCACTTCAAATTTGGACTCAACCGTCCATAAAACTTTGTTAAAATCTTCTATTTCCGGGACTGTTTTGCTTCTGTTCATCTTGCTAGTAATCACTATTCTATGATCATCTGCAGATGTTGTCGTTCTTGGTCTTGCACTACGTTTTTTATTAAGAAAACTGCAACTTTCTCGATATTTTTTAACATTATAATCGACCGTAGCGTGGTTTAATTTAATTTGTTTGGATTACTTATGCCAGTTGTATGGTAAGCTATTATAAGTGCACGTGTTTCAGTTTTATGTTCTCTTCTTGGATGCATTTTAAATAATTGTTACTCGATATTTTGCTTACAATGTTAACAGTGTGAATATCAAGCTACAACTGATCCTGTTTGACGCATTTCACTGAAATTTTTTCAAAAAAACAATATATATAAACATTATTACCTAGGATAACCGCGTCTGATAAATTTTCTGAAAATCCCTATAAACTATTATTGTATCTGTACCGTGTAATAAACAATTTACGACAATCCGATCAAGCGCAACATTTGATGCAAAACTGCTGACAGTAGGCCTACTAATAAAAAATTGAATTAGTATTGTATGATCTTTATAATATAAAATATAAATATATTTATTTAAAATTGATATCCTTTTAAAATTTCTCCCATATTATTTTGAAGTTCTTGTATATTTTTGAAGTAAAACAGGGGCTTTTGGCCCACAGAAGCCATGAACTTATCTAAAACTAAAAAGATAGAAAGAAAAAGAAAATGTAAACAATCAGTTTTTGGATTCGGACTACCTAGCGTTACCGACCAAACGGCACAGTGGTTAAAGCTTTGGCGTTTGGATCGGGAGGTACCGGGTTCGAATACCGAAAAGGGCAGTCGAAGTGCACAACTCATGGGTCGACCTATCTTCCTTGTCAGTATAGGCAGGCATGCAGCTATGCAATGTGTGCTGATGGTGATAAAATCAGACCTATAGCCTCAATTTGGCAGGCGACTGCGTAAGATAAGGAAGTGAAAAACGAACTACAAAAGACATTATAAAGATTAAATAATAAAAAAACTATGTACCATTTATATTTATCACAGTTATTATAATTAGTTTATATTTATTACACCAGAACTGATTTTATATTTATTACCGCAAATCTGAACTCAGAATCACAAATGAACAACTTTTTTCTATTGCGCTGTCAAATATATACTCGTAGCAAGAACAAACATTGCTGCAATGAGCACTAAATTTAGATTTATTTAGTTTTTAGTTGGCAGCCTGAGGTATTAATTTGCTCAAAGTAAAAAATATTTAGTGGGGGCATAAATCATTTTACGGAATTTGATAGGTTTTGAGTGCGTGAGCGAGTATGATGATATTTATTTCTAACGTCATGTACGCAGTCTGGTCGTTCTCTACAGCCCATACGGATTAATTGATCAGCATGAAACTTCATATTTAATCTTTCCTCATAAATTGATCCCAGTCATTTTTGGTTAAAATCGGTCCACCGGTAGTGGCAGCCTCAATAGGAGTTGTTTTCGTTTTTTGCAAATATTTTGAAAAGTATATCATTTACGTATATTCAACAATATCGGTTTAAATAGTCCAAAATTTACCCGAAATTTTTTTATAAAAAACTGTTTTTTTGTATAGTTATGAAAACTTATTATGAAAAATTTTGATCATAACTATTGTGTTGTCTAACCAACTTTTGTGTTGTTGGTTGTCTGGACGGGTTGACTGATCGAGGTGAAACTTCATACTCAAGCTTTTTCCACAAATTGGTTGATCCCAATTACGAAGTAATTAAAACAAAAAAATTGAAAATTTGTAAATTAAGTTTCAAACAAAATTTGTTCAGATTATTTTTTTTAAATTTTACTGGGAATGACATGTTTTGATCAACAGAAAATTTATTTCACCAAAATTGGTCACTGCCGGAAGTGGCGGCTTCTGTAGGAGTTTTTTCAATATATGCAGTGAAGTTTACATTTTCATCACGGGTTCTTATTGGTTTTCCGAAATTTAAGCAGGAATAAATATTTATGATTTTACAAGACAGTTATTATCAAAAATTCGATAGGTACAATTTTGCGATTTAGAAATTAATTGTGGTGTATTCGAAATATATGTACATTTGTCACAACATATTCTCAGTCATTTTTGACTTTCGTGTTGCAATCTTTATCCTCATGAGTAATAATTCACATTACTCACCCGGTGACAAATACTACATATACTACCAATAATTTACTTTACGTTTAATAATCCAATAAATAAAATCATGAAAGTTAAAATTGAGGTATGTACCGATAACTGTTTTAAATTAACACCCACAGAAAATACCTCTTTGGTATTATATATTTTTACCGTGGGTATCCTCATTTAAATGTTGTCACGTATATACAACATACTATTTGTTTCAAGTGTGATCAATTGAGTTTGCATCCATTGAGATTTAAAAATAACACCTGAATCATCAAATAATGATTGGTTAGAATGTGTATCATTTGACGATGAGATACTTGACTATAAAACAAATTTAATCAATCTTCATGTAAAATAAAAAAAATCTTTTAAAACTCAATAAATAAATGTTGATAAATGATACACATAAAATCCGCATTAGCAATGAATGGTCTGAGGTTTTTCAACGCCATATGAGCATCGATAAATCATCCACTATTTTCAAACTCGAAAAAATCAATTCGATTGATATTTTAAAATCAAACACAATTTATTTTCATAACCAACCAAACCAAGTTTAGCCCCCCGGAAATGGTTCAAACGAGTATGTTATAAAATATATTTCAGTTTTCAATTTCGATTCTTTATTGTCAAAAATTCTAAACCGAATAAATTTGCCAAGAGAACGATGATGATTTTTCATTTGCCACGTTACAAATATGTGTGTTATAGGTACATAATGAATGTAGCACAAGCGAAACGATTATTATTATTTGATGATTGAAAATAAAAGTATTTTGGTATGTGTTGAAAATTGAAAATCATGATTCAACAGCAAAACATCTAACGAATTTAACAAACATTTAACGATAAGCAAAATATTTGACGTGAACGAAACAAACACATGTAAACAGAATAGAATCATAAAATGAGTATACAGCAACAAAATTATCTGACGTCAAGTTTTATTAGGTTTTTGCATGGCATACTGAAATCTACAACATCATTACGTTCTACAAAAAAAATAAATTATGCAATGGAAACTAAACGTAGCGTGTTGCTTGTTTAGTGTTATATGTCAACAGTCAAACTATCTAAAGGTTAATTTGTATTTTATTTAACAAAATGTTTTTTAAACAACTAAAAATGCAACGGTGACCTACTTATGTGCTTATAAGCAAAAGTAATTCAATGCTAATAAAAATAGTATGGGGAAAATTGAACGAATGAGTAGAAGTTTTTTTATAAATTCATTTGATTTATTGAGTAAATTAATATTACCTGCTTATAAACTATCTTACTTAAAAGAAAGTCGGAAAATAATCAATTGTGATATGTACTCATAGGGATAGATACTCGATCGGGAAGGAAATTTGAATTTCAAGTTATACTTTTTGTAAAATTTTTGTAATTGCACAGTAAAACAACACAAAAATTAGGGGATCCGTTTAGAACTGCATAATTTAAAATTGCATTTTTCAAAACGGCATCTTTAAAAACTGCATAAGGAACAAAACAGCATTTTTCAAAACAGCATGTTTCAAAACGGCATTTTTCTGTTAATTTATATTATGTTCGGTTGAAAAAAAATAATCTTTATATATATTGTAAATTCTTTTATTCCTATTTCACTTATTAGAAAATTATAATTTCCACCATGACACCTTTCGCTTCCTTTATTTAAAACAAAAACTTCTTTCTTTTCCAAAATATATTTTTCATGTGAGTGTACCAGTATTAAAAGAAAAAAATAATCATCGCAAATATTACCCGATGTACACGATGTGCTGTTATGGCTGCAGCTATGCATTCCGATTCTGCTGTTGACAAGGATGCTCATCTCTGCTTTTTAGAAAAACATGCTACTGGGTTCTCTCCGTAAAATATTATACATCCACTTACACGTTTTCTGTCACTTTTGTCTCCTGCCCAATCTGCATCTAAGTAGGCATATAATTTTGTGTCTGATGATCTCTTAAATATAAGTCCTTTGTTTTTCGTCTGCTTTAAATAGCTTAATACTCTCTTCGCAGCTTTCCAAGTTTGTTCCGATGGTTTATCCAAGAATCTGCTTAGGTATGATACTGAATATGTCAAATCCGGTCTAGATGTCACTGTTAGGTACATTAGGCTTCCTATGAGTTCTCTGTATGGGAAATCATTTTCTCTTCTTTCTTCACTATCTATCAATTGTAGATTTGCTTCCATGGGTGTCTCTATTACTTTACATTCCATCATATTGAACTTTTTTTAAATTTTATCAATTAATTTCTCCTGTCTGATTGTTAGTCCTTCTGTATTTCTTTCAATCTCCATTCCCAGAAATGTTTTCATCTGTCCTAAATTTTTTGCTCTAAATTATTTTATTAATGAATTTACCGTTCCTTCTATTTCTCCGATTAGTATGATGTCATCTACATAAATTATCATCCACGAGTCTTCTTTGTAATATAAACAATAATCGTATTCTGAACGTTTGTATCCATTTTCTTTTGCAATTTTGTCTATTGTTTCGTTCCAACATTTTGGTGATTCTATTAACCCTTCTGTCAATGAATAGGTCTAGCCGGACCTTTTTGAAATTCAAATTATTATTTTCACGGAAATAGTGCAGCCACCTATATGAAATTTCACGAATTCCTCAATTGATATGTTTGTTAAAATTTACAAATAAAAAAAATAAATAAATATGCGAGGGAATATGAAAATAACGGTTTTTCGATTTCTACACCGCTTTTACATGAATAAAATAAATAGGTTTTGTGTAGAATAACATAATATACTCGTACTTGATAGAAAATATTTTTACTCAGGAAAAAAAGATTTTTGTTTCTTTTGTGAGTAATTAAAATCCGTTATTTCGTATGTAAAGGGAAACTACTGAGAAATTTTAGTGTATAGTGTATACATCTTGAAATAATTATATTTTGTAAAGTGTTGCTTTGCTAAATAACAATATTATTTGAAATGGCTGATGAAATAAGTAGTTATAGATGGAGACGGTAAGAATATTTTTTGCTTAGCCTGTAAACTGTTTACTAAAATTTATATTATCTAGAATGTCCGCAGCACAAAGAGAGCATGAACTTTGAAGGCTTGCTCAAGAAATTAGTAATGATATTGATAACTATATTGGTGATTTTAGTGGCGATGAAGACGAGGATTATGTCCCAGATGGACGAGTTTCTGATAATGAATCAGATCTGGTAATCGAGGGTTTCAGCGACATTGACGATTCCGATGATGAAGAGGTTGTGGATGAGCTTCACGAGGAAAATGATCTCGCTTATCAACAGCAAAATTTGCAATCATCGATAGAATGTTTTGTTGCACGAGATGGAACGAAATGGGAGAAAAATCCACCCTCTTCTGGACGCATTAGAAGCCACAACATTATTAGAGAAACCGGCGGACACGCAAGACGAGGAATAAGTGCAAACCCAGTTGATATTTTTAAAACTCTGGTAACCGAAGACATGGTCGATGTTATACAAAGATATACAAATAGAAAGGCAAGCACGGAGACATCGAACTATAATGCTAACAATAGCTCAAACAGGCCCGCAAAGTGGACTCCCGTAACATCTCAAGAACTATACGCATATTTTGGAATTTTATTGGCCGCCGGATTAAATCATTCAAATATTCAACACACAAAGGAATTGTGGTCAACGAAAAATGATGCAGTATTTCGAGCAACTATGTCTATCAATCGCTTTTGGACAATAAGCCGTTTTATAAGATTTGACGACCAAAGAACACGTGCCGAGCGACAAGAAACTGATAAAGCGGCACCAATACGAGACATATGGGTAATGCTAAACCAGAACCTAGAGGCATCATACATTCCGGCGGAGATAATAACTGTTGATGAACAGTTATTTCCCTATCGAGGAAACACTAAATTCACACAGTACATACCGTCTAAACCCGCCAAATATGGTACTAAATTATGGTGGGCCTGCGATTCATCGAGCGGTTATCCCTGTAAAGGAATATTGTACACCGGTAAGGAGTCAGGACGGGAAAGAGAACGCAACCAGGGTGAAAGGGTGTTGCTCGAACTCACGAATAAGTATCAAAGGAGTGGAAGAACGATTATTGCGGATAATTTTTTCACGACTTTGGAAGGTGTTGAAAAATTTAGAGCGGCAGGAATGGCTTTTGTTGGCACGCTTCGTAAAAACAAAAGATATATTTCAAAAGGAATGTTAGCCGATCGTAGCCGATTGGTTCATTCAAGTGTATTTGGCTTTTCAGATCACATTTCTTTGGTGTCCCATGTGACAAAAAAAAAGTAGTATTGTTATTGTCATCTGTTCATTATGATACAGAGGTCGTTGGTGAAGCGAGAAAATCTCAGGCAATAATATTTTATAATAAAAACAAAGGATAAAATGGACCAAATGTTGGGGGAATACAGTTGTAAACGACAGACAAAACAATGGCCATTGGCTTTTTTTTACAACATTTTAGATGTGGCCACTTTAGCATCATTCATCATTTATAAAAGTGTAAATGATAGTACTAAAACCAGAAATACTGATGCTCGTCGAAAATTTATTCATTTTTTGGTAGACCAATTAGTAGCACCTGAGATAGAGAAAAGAATGAATAATCCGAGAGTAATTGGTCGGTTTTCCGTAAAAGGGAGTGGAAGCATTTTTCGGATCACCTTTAGAACAGAAAAAACCACAGCCAAACACTAGCGGATCGTGAAACCAAAAGAAATCCTGTCAGATTTGTAGAATCAACGACAAGTTTCAGAGAAAAACTCGTTTCACATGTACTGTCTGTGCCGATCCAGTATGCCTCCAGCATAGCGTGCAATATTTAAAGTGCCATAAATGCTCAAATTAAATAAAAAAAAAATAAAGGCAATTAAAGTTAACAAATAATGAAATTATTATAAAAAATGAAATTATTGTAAAACATGAAATTATTACAAAAAATAAAATAAATACTTCAAAAATATGAGAAAAATGTGTTTTTATTGTTTTCCATGTAAATTTCGATTTTTTTTCATAGAAAATATATGAAGGTCCAGCCAGGCCTATTCATAGACGGAAAGGTGTAAGACATTTCATTGACAGAAGGGTTAAGCCGTATAATGCTTTGTTTAATTTCAACACGTTATTTTTATCTTTAATTTTTAATCCTTGTGGAACCTTTATAAATATATCTGACTTCAACTCGCCATTTAAAAAAGCTGTTGGTATGTCAAGTTGTCTTATCGGTAATTGCTCTTGTACTGCCTTCGACATCATCATTCTCACTGTAGCATTTCTTGCCACCGATGCATACATTATATTAAATGGATCATTATTTTTTACTTGAAATCCCTTAGCAACAAGTCTAGCTTTTTTGGTTCCATCTTCTTTTACTTTATATATCCATTTCATATCTATTATTCTTGTATTTATAGGCCTTTTTACCTCTTGCCAAGTCTTTAATTCCCTTTTTCCATTGCTTCTTTCCACTCTTCATCCATTACAGCCTCTTCAAATACTGTGGGTTCCTCTGTTTGAGTCAACATACAGTATGCATAATATGTTTCATATTCTTCCAAGTATTGTGGTGTTTTATCCTGTCTGTCTGATCTAGAATACTCCTCCTTCCTTTTAACTTCACTGGTTTCTGTTTCTTTTTCTTGCATTTGTTCTATTAAATTTTCTTCCTCTTTTGTATTTTTATCCATATGTTCAGCTTTATTTTCACTCACCATTTTATTTTTATCTGTTTCACATATTTCCTTCTGAATCTGTTCTACATACTGTTGTTTATATTGCTGATTGTTTCTTTCTTCTAAATATTTACATTTTGTTTCATCAAATGTAACATCTCTCGACTCAATAATTTCATTTTCTTCTGGCGACCACAATCTGTATCCGCCCCTACTGTTGCCAACAAATACATAGGGTCTTGCCTTTGGCTCTAATTTATTTTCCCTTTTTAAATTTATCGCCCATGCCTTATAACCAAAAATTTTCAATTTTGATAGATTATTTTGTCCATACCATATTTCAGCTGGAGCTTTGCCATTTAAGCATTTAGTAGGTGATCTGTTCAATTCATATGTTGAAGCTCTTAATGCTTCTCCCCATAAGGACTTCGGAAGATTGGTATCTATGAACTTAGTTCGTACTTTGTTTAGTAATGTTCTGTTCATACGTTCAGCTTTACCATTTTGGTGCGGTGTATAAGTCATTGTGTATTCCATTTTTATTCCTTTATGTCTGCAAAAGGATTTCAAATTATTACTAGCAAATTCTTCTCCATTATCTAGTCTTATTCTGGCTGTTTTCATATTAAACGATGCTCTTAGCTCTTGAATATATCTCATAATATTTTCTTTTGCTTCGCCCCTTGTTTTGAGTAAGTATACTACTGTCAAGTGTGAATAGTCATCGATAATTACTTGAAAATATTTATATCTTTCTGACGTAATCTGTTCTGCTTTCACCGGCCCACACACATCTGTATGTATTAACTCGCCTATTCTCACTGATCTTTTCTTATTCTCATTAAATGGTATTCTGGTAGCTTTTCCTTCTATACACGTCTCACATTTTTCATTTGAGTATGGTAGACCTAATACTTTCATACCTTTTCTGTTGATATGTCCCAACCTTTGATGCCAAATTTCTGCACTAAAGACTTTATTTTCACAGATTTCTATTATTTTCAATTTTAATATATACGTACGAGTATTATCTGTTTACTTGTGGGGCTTTGAAAATATATTGATCCTTTCGTAAAGTCAATCGACTCTGATCTATCATCACTTTAAATTTATTACCAACTAATTTGGAAATTGACAAAAGATTACATCTCATTTCTTCAACCAATAACGCTTCAATTGTTATTTTTGTTTTATTTAAATACGCTGCCAATTCACCCTTTTTATAAGCTATCATTTTTTTATTGTTTGCTGCTATTATTCTTGCTGGTCTAGCTAACGTTGTTACTTTTCTCATATATGGTTCCAAGTCTGATCGCATTAGATGATTTGTTGCTCCACTATCTAATATAAAACTTTTTAGGTCTGATTCCATATATGCGTTGAGAGCTATGAATGTCACTTCATTTGCTTCACTGTAGTACGCTGTCGATTGAGACTGATTTCCCCCTCGCATTGGAACTCTTGATCTGCCTCTGCCTCTTCTTGAACGAATCACGCTTCTTGCTCGATTATTAGTTTGCGCTCGACATTCATAAGCCATATGACCCTCCTTATTACATCTATAGCAAGTAATACTTTTAAATGCCATTTCATTTTTGTTTTCACTATTATGAGTATTTTGGTATAATTTTAATTCTTCATCGAACAATCGAGTTTTTACAAAATCTAAATTGCAGTCTTCTTTAATTGTTTCAATCGCTGTAATTACCGTGTCATACTTGTTATGAAGTCCAATTAGAAGATAGTTTAGTGTCTGTGAAAGTAGTCTTCTAGTTTTTCATTGTCCGCCATTTTTATCGTTAAAAGTTTTCTACGCAGATGTAACTTTGATAACAGACTTTTCCTTTGGAAAATGTTTTTTAATTTTTGGAAAATTTCTTTTGCTGTTGATGTTCAAATGTTTGTCATTTACACATTGTACAATTACTGCTTTGGCCATGGCGTCTTTTTTTACTAAGTTTGAATTTTCTTCTTTTGTTATATCTTGGGCGTCTATGTCTCGCTCAAGCGCGTGTTTTAACTGCCTCTTATCTAGTATACACGGAAAAGCCAATTATCATAGTTGTCAGTTTTTAGTTGAGGAAACTCGAAATAGCTTATATTTGACGACGAAGCCATTTTTATTTTTTTTAGAATTTAAATTTTTTATCAATCACTGTGTTTAAATTTTTTAACAATCACTGAGTTTCCAGGGCCCATAACTTGTTAATTTATATTATGTTCGGTTGAAATAAAATAATCTTTATATATATTGTAAATTCTTTTATTTCTATTTCACTTATTAGAAAATTATAATTTCCATCATGACACCTTTCGCTTCCTTTATTTAAAAAAAAATACTTCTTTCTTTTCCAAAATATGTTTTTCATGTGAGTGTACCAGTATTAAAAGAAAAAAATAATCATCGCAAATATTACCCGATGTACGCACGACTATCTCTGTTCTGTTACTGTGTTTACACCGCTCTTATACATTTCTTACATTTTCAAAACGGCATTTTCCAAAATTGCATTTTTCAAAACTGCATACTTCAAAACGGCATAGGTACAAAACGTCATTTTTCAAAACGGCATTTTCCAAAATTTCATTTTTCAAAACGGCATAGGTACAAAACGAAATTTTTCAAAACTACTTTTATCAAAACGACGTTTTTAAAACTGCACAAGATAAAATGAAATATTTCAATCGATTATAAATCTAGAATTATATTTTCATTAATTTCTGGAATATGACCAACAGGTTCGGTTGTGTATTAACGGAACACGATGAAGTTTGACATGAATGAAATTTTTGAACGATTCTTGGATCAAATTCTAGGATAAAGGAAAATGAAAAGAAACTTGTCTATTTCTTGGTCGATTAAGATAAAACTTCACATGTTCCTGTGGTAGAGCTGAATGCAGAGAAACTCTGGAATGGAAATTGAAATCATAATATTTTGTTGGATTTACATAAGTGCATACACTCAGTCAAAAAAATTTTCGATCACTATCTTTATAATGTTTTATTAGTAATAATTTAATATGACTATAAATAAATAAAATGCAACTCACATTTTTAGCGGTAAGGTATGTACTATCAAATGGCAGAAAAAGATTAAAAATATTTACACCACAACAGAAAGAAAACAGGTCTTTAAATGAAATCGATCACAATGGCTTCGCATTACAGTTCAGTTGTTTATTACATTGCAAGTTATGGTTTTAAGCATTCTATTGTTCTATAGAGTGTTCGCATTAACATCAACTCATTTATTAATATAAAATGGCTCGTGGACCGAAGTTAACAAGAGATCTAAAAAATAAAATAATTAATTATTTTCAAGAAGGAAAATCCATCAGAAATATCGCAAAAATTATAAAAAAAAATGATTCAACAGTTCATTATATTATTTCTAAATATAAAAGTGAGAACATTATTGAAAATAAGCCTAGAAGTGGCCGCCCAAAAATATTTAATTCTTGTGAAGCACGTCCAATAATCAAGCAAATTAAAAAAATCCTATGCTAAGTGCACTCTGCAAAACAGGTAAGATTTAAATGGAAATGGGAAACACTTGTAGTATTCAGACAGTCAGAAACATTTTCAAAAAAGCCGGATACAATGGACGCACGGCGTGCCGCAAACCAATGATTTCCAAAATTAATAGGATAAGCGTTTAACTTATGCTAAAGAATATATTGGAAAGTCAGACGAGTTTTGGAGCCAAGTTTTGTTCCCTGACGAGAGCAAATTCAATATTCATGGGTCGGACGGTCGCATCAAAGTTTGGAGGAAGCCAAATTAAGAGTTAAAAGGCAACAATATACAAAACAAGTTAAGTTTTGTGGTGGCAACGTGATGGTGTGGGGTTGTATGACTGCTTCAGGAGTAGGAGAGCTAGTTTTCATAGAATCAACAATGAATAGGTAATTTATTAACATATTTATGCTATGTTTTAATATTTTTAAATAATTATTATACATTAGGTTTGGATATCTGGATATCTTGAAACAAAATATGAAGAAAAGCGCTGACAAATTGAGATTGGGAAACGATTTTGTGTTCTAACACGATAATGATCCCAAACATTCCTCATTTTTAGTGAGGGAATATTTATTATACAATGCTAAGACAGTATTGCCACATCCCCCACTCCAGACCTCAATCCGATTAAGCACCTCTGCGATGAAATTGAGCGGCGCATTAGAACTCACAAAATTGAATTGAAAGGTCAGTTAAAGGATGCAATCATGATTGAATGGAACAATCTTACGAGTATTACCACCAATAAACTTGTAAAATCTATGAAAAGTCGACTGCAGGCAGTAATTAATGCAAAGGGAAAGAACACTCGGTACTAAATAATAGCTGATCGAATACTTTTTTGACATAAAAATGAAAGTTCCTTTAATATTTTTAATATATTCCTGTTAAAAACAAATTTTTATACTGAATGAAATGAATTGAAACATAATAGATTGAAGAATATTTTCCAGTGGTTTGAACTAGTTAAATTTATTTGTCACATATTAAATACATTCCAACTTACTACAAATAAAAATGATTGATCGAATACTTTTTTGACTGAGTGTACATGCAAACATATTTATATATATATATATATATATATATATATATATATATATATATATATATATATATATATATATATATATATACATATACATATATATATATATATACATATAACGGGTGTTTTTTTAGGAGGTTTGTTTTTCCGATAGATGTCGTTTTATTTTATGACAGTTGTTTTGACAGCTCAAAGTGGCATTTCTACTCAGTATTGTTTGGCAAATCATTATGAATAGGTTAACTCCAGAACAACGTTTTCAAATCGTGGAAATTTATTTTCAAAATCAGTGTTCAATTAAAAATGTTTATAGAGCACTTCGTGAATTTTATGGTGCACATAATCGTCCGTCAGAGACCACCATAAAGAACGTAATTACCAAATTTCGGTCTACATTCACTCTTTTGGATGCCAAGCCACCGACAAGAATGAGAAGAGTTCGTACAGAAGAAAATATTGCTGTCGTTGAGGCCAGTGTCGAAGAAAACGACAATTTATCGATTCGTCGTCGTGCTCAGCAAATTGGACTTTGTCCATCGACTTTATGGAAAATTTTACGTAAAGATTTGGGTTTGGTGCCATACAAAATTCAATTGGTGCAAGAATTAAAGCCACACGACCATCGTTTGCGCCGTGAATTCAGTGATTGGTCGTTAAATCAATTGAACGAAGATCCATTTTTTTACCGTAAAATTCTCTTCAGTGATGAGGCGCATTTTTGGTTAAATGGATACGTCAACAAACAAAATTGTCGCATTTGGAGCAAAGATAATCCACACGCCGTTCAAGAATTACCAATGCATCCTGATAAATGTACTGTTTGGTGCGGTCTATGGGCTGGTGGGATCATCGGTCCATATTTCTTTAAAAATGAGGAAGGACGACGCGTTACCGTGAATGGAAATCGATACAGAACCATGTTAAATGAGTTTTTGTTGTCAAATCTTGAAGATATGGATATGAATGAAATGTGGTTTCAACAAGATGGTGCCACTTGCCATACAGCACGTGAAACAATCGACTTATTGAAAGAAACTTTCAACGACAACATTATTTCGAGAAATGGTCCGGTGAATTGGCCTCCGCGTTCGTGCGATTTGACGCCACTCGATTACTTTTTGTGGGGATACGTGAAGTCATTGGTTTATGTGGATAAACCTCAATCGATTGACGCTTTGGAAACCAATATTCAACGTGTCATTGCTGACATACGCCCTCAAATGCTTGAAAAAGTGCTGGAAAATTGGACCTCCAGAATGACATTTGTGAAAAATAGTCGTGGTAGCGATATGCCAGAAATTGTGTTTAAATGTTAAATGCCAAAAAATTATCTACCAAATAAAAAAAAATTTTGGTCATTTCATAATTTTATATGTGTTTTATTCAAAAAAAAAATCGGCAACCTCTTAAAAAAACACCCTATATATATATATATATATATATATATATATATAATGTGTGTGTGTGTGTGTGTGTGCTTGTGTGTGTAAATATATATATATAAATATATATATATATATATATATATATATATATATATATATATATATATATATATATATATATATATATATATATATATATATATACGAGTATATACGTATATATTTATATACGTGATAGAACAATTAGCACGTAAAGTATTAGATGAAACCAGTTCAGAAACAAAACATAATTATTCTAAATAATAAAAATTATTTTCATTTTAGGACAACCGAAAGTAGTTGTTCACTACAAGCCGAAAAAATTCCAAAATCTATTTGACGCAACGGCTTCGGAAATTATCAACGACGAGTCCACCGATGCTGAATTCTTCAATTCGCCACCTGATGCCGAACCCCTCATCTCGCCGCCGGTACCAATTTCCAGACCCGGTTCATCAAACAGGCGGAAATGGGTAGATGAAAATCCTTTTGAGCCCGTTTTGAAGTCGTATATGAGAACGATGGATGCTCATAGGCAACTTATCGAAAACCATACCAACCAGCCGAGCCAAAATATGGAAAAACCTGAGGAGAAAAGTTTACTAGCGGTTTATGCGGCATCTGTAGACTCTGATTTTAAAAATCTACCATACGATTTTCAAATAAAAGTCCTCTTCAGCATAAACACATCGATTGATGAGGCAAGAAAAGAATGGGCACAAGAACAAGGGAATAATTAAAGCTTTGAAACAATTTAATTTTTTATGTACATATTTTTATTTTTTATTATATATTTTGAATTTTAAATTTAGCTTCTTTAATTAAATATGTGATGACAAATTTAATGAAATACAATTAAACATTAAATAATAATTTTTTTAATTTTATTTTTTCAATGAATAGTTGAATACTGCCATTGCAATATATCTACTTCATTAAAATATTTACAAAATTGGTCCTTAATTTCAATGGCACTTCTGCTCGAATTATTGGATCCTATATACTCCTATGTACACTTTGCAAGCCACCGCTAATTTCATCTCGCCATCTTCCTGGTCAAAATGACCCGCCAACATGACTATCCACTAAATCGGAATTTACGTATTCTTTCATTTTTTTATCCGTAACCAGTTGTGTAAAACGACCGTTGCCTTAATTATGCCTAACACTGTGATTTTACTGGCTATAATGGGTCGTCGGTATATACGCCACCGGCTGGATAGTATTCCGAACGCATTCTCAACTGCTCTTCTGGCTCGAGATAACCTATAATTGAAAGCAGCTTTTCAACTGGTAGGATCGATGTATTTCGACCAGGATATCGACGCATTAAGTTGGGAAGCAACGGGAATGCCTCGTCTCCAAGAAACGTACGGGTATTCTAAATTATTCTCCAGGGTCTCTGCAAGTGGCAAATTTAGCCCCGAACCACCGGATATCACGGCTCTACCAAACGTACTACCCCGAAATATATTGCTGTCTCCTGTGTGCCCTGGTACTCCTATGTCGACAACAGTAAATTTATAATCGGCTATCGCAAAAAGCACAACGCTGTGGCTATCCTTATAATTTCGGTTGATTGAACCAGCATGTGGAAAAGCCTATAAATGAAAAATACGATTTTGCTAAAATAAAACAAAATTATTAAAATATTATTAAAATATATTTACCTGTATTATAACGTGCTTCCCATCCATCGACCTCAAACAATTTGGGGAATTCCATTGTAGCTTGAATTGGTTGCTACTTCTTTTAAAATCTGCTATAATGATTCACAGGTTTCTCTTATTATCACCTATGTCATAGTCTTCCCTATTCGATACGAGTATTTTCCAATTGACACCATGCTATCACCACTTGCGACTTATCTTCACCACTTATCTGACAAAATGTATAAAATAAATATAAACAAATATACTTATTTGTAGTAACAATGTTTATAATAATTACCGGAAGGTTAAAGACAATCGTTGTCCTGCTGATATTGAAGCTCACTACTATCGTTACGCTGTATTAGAGGACCCACAATTCCAAGCAACTCATCAAATGCCATTGGTGTTATACGATTGAAGTTTACGAAAGCTTCGATATCAACCAATCGCATTTCCGCAACAAGATTATGATAAAATCCTTGCTGGTATCTGTTGCGGTTAAACGGGTTGATACAAAATCGCCTAACACTACGACGCCGGTTCTCGAACTTATCGTTCTCGTATTTTAAATACATCCCTAACACAGTATTTAAAATAAGCATCTCTCCATTTCCTTGAAAACGACATTTTTTACAACTTGCTTCACCAATTTGAAAGACGCGAAACTAATAATAGATTATGAAACAAAAAAAATATTGAAACTAAGATGACGCGAAACTAATACAATTATAAAAATTATTTATTAAAAAATTAAATACTAAAATCAAAAGTGGAAAACTAATTCAATTTTATATTTAAAAGCAACGAAAATTTAATTAAAATGTACGAAAAACACGAAAATATTATACTGTTGAACTAAGCCAAGCGCAAGTAAAATAGAAATAAAAAAATTTGACATCTATACGTCACAAAAAAATAGACCAAATATAGAGCAAAAAACCTATATTAGTAACACTTCTCGTTTGAGATGTAAAAAATCCCGAATTTCCATCCGTCGTATGTACCGGGCTTCAGTTTTACCAATTTTCCAATTTACCAATTTCAATTTTTACCAACCGAACAAAGTTAAATTCCCATCTTTGGCTAATTTTCGTTTGCAGTCGTGCGTTATATTTTTTGTACTCGAATTTTATTTGGTTGTTCTGTTTATTAAAAAATATAAAAAAAGGTACGCCTACAAAAAAATTATGCCGTTTTAAAATATGCAATTTCGACCGGAACCCAAAAATTAGCTGTTCATTTTTTGAATTTTACTGTGCAATCACAAAAATAAATTTTATGAAAAATGTAATTTGAAATTCAAATTTCCTTGGTAAAATTGATTGAGTAGCCAGGATTTCGACTAGCAAATTGTTTGCTGGCTAGCCGATCGATAATCTACCCCATAGAGTCAGTTATGCTTAGCAAGTTGGTAATAATTGATAACTATTGTTGTGTTTAAAAAACTATAGCTTTGGTTACTGATGTTTTCCGTTAAGAAGCTGTTCAGAGTTAATGTTGGGATGTCGATATGTGTCGACTATTCCTTGACGAAATGAAGTCCAACTATATATCTTTCTGAATATTCCTCTGACTACAATGTATATCTGTTGGTTTTTGTGCCTGATGAACTATGCAAACCAAAATGCACACACTGCGGGGAGGTGAAACACGTCGGCGAAACAATAAAAATTATGTAAATATATTTTATTTAACTACAATTATATTTTTTAAAAGTTTTACAATAATTTTTATGTAAAATAATTTAAAACAGAAAATAATTTAAAAATGGCTACTGCGTGGCGTCTCAATAAAGCTTTTTTATTTTTTCCAGTTGCGCACGACTTAAAGTACAAAAACAGATTAAAACGAAAAAACTAAAATTACTCGAATATGTGAAAGCCTTCTGTATTTTTTATTAACATTTGCCCAAAAACCCTCGATTGTCGATACGCTACAACACTCTCTCCCCCAGCGAAAGCGCGGCCTGAGCGAAACAGCGAGTTCAAAAACGCGACGGCGTCTTTATCTGACATCCGCTGCCAGAGCAGGAAAACGACGGTCTTATGACTCCTTTGCGAGGAGTCCTGTTGGTCAGTCGGTTGATGGAAACGTTGACTTGCTTGTTGTTGTGATCGATAATAAAGTTTTTGTCACCGCGATTGATCACATGGTAGATGTGAGAACATAAGATGATGTGAGTCATAATAAGATGTGAGTGCAATTCAGAGTTCCCAACTGATGAATGCTTTTTCGGTACAGTGCCGGGATGCAGGCGATGGTTTTAGTTCGGCGAAGTGATTTTTTAACTGTCTCACGAACTCGCTTTGTGGGACTATATTTCAGTTGCCCAGGAATTGTCCAGGTAGTCTTATTGTGGTTCTGTAAACTAACTCAGCACAGGAAGCTTGCAATTCCTCAACCATGTCATTACCTTTTGGGTTATAAGCCGTGGTTCGTACGCGTTTGAACCCTAGTAGTTTAGATAGTTCTTCGAACAGTTCCGATTCGAACTGAGTTCCCTGACCAGTATCCAAGTTGTATATACAGCGAATGTGACAGTGGCAGCCGTTATGTCCGGTGCAGGAACCGCCTCAGGCCAACGCGTATAACGATCTGTCAGCGTGACGCAGTATTGCTGGTTATCAGAAATCGGCAAAGGGCCAATAATGTCGAGGTGGATTTCTGCAAAACGTTGCGAAGCAGTAGTGTAGTTGGCGAGAGGTCACTTGGTGTGCCTTGAAACTTTCGACTTTTGGTATTATACATATTGTTGAGTGAAGTTTTTCGAATCTTTTCGCAGCTAAGGCCAGATAACATTTTTAGTTAAAATACTGGTGGTGGCTTGGATCGCGCGGTGCGAAAGATTGTGAAAGGATTCGAACAATTGTTTTCGGAAGTTTAACGGAATGAATGGTCGAGGTGTACCAGTCGAAATATCGCAATAAATGTGTTTATTGGAGTCAAACGTTATTGGAACTTGGTTGAGATTTAGTGACATGCTGTTACTATGCATGAGTTTTCGCAATTCTGCATCATTGGTTTGTGCATCCGCGTGGTAAGGTATCTGCAACGGCGTTGTTAACGCCGGAGATGTGCTGGATATCGGTTGTAAATTAACCGATGAAATCTAGATGCCAAAATTGACGCGGGGATGTTTTATCTCGATTCTGATAAAATGCGTAGACTAGGGGTTTGTGTTCGGTGAACAATGTGAACTCATGCCGGAAGCGCTTAATGCCCGAGTAAGCTGCAAGCAGATCTATATCGTAAGCACTGTAGCACTGCTGCGTCTCGCTTAGACGTACGGAGAAAAAACTGGGCGGCTGCCATGCATTCGAGACAAACTGCTGTACCACTGCGCCGATTGCGTGATCGAATGCGTCAACCATAACTGCCAACCGAGCGTCGGGGATTGGGTGTGCAAGGAGTGCCGCTTGACAAAGGTTCTCCTTGCAATTGTTAAAGGCGTCAATAGATGCTGAAGTCCATTCGTGTTTTGTTGTTCTTCTTGTAGCTTTTCATGAAATCATTAAGCAAAACTTGGCCTGCAGCAGCGCCGGGAATAAAACGTCTTTTGAGTTGATCAAGCCTTACAGGTCTTTCGAAATTTTTAATGGTATGACCTTTGTCTGGAAGTTGAAGATTGCTTTGTTCGACCAAGAATTTTAATTTCGGGTACTGCAGACACATTTGTTGGAATTAACGATCAAACCATGTTCTGATAATTTCTGAAAAACAATCATGAGGTGCAGTAGATGATTTTGTTCCTAGTTTTAGAGTTTTGTTGCAGTTTACGCTGGAGACCTGGGATTACGTTTACGTTTGGATACTACGGTTATGTAACGTTCCATACCTGTTTGCATTAATTAATGCAAAACAGTATCCGATTCATTGACATTTCTTTTATCCATTATAGCGATGTCGCTTGGTACAATATTGTTACCTACCATAATATTTGATGTTGGAGCACTCTTTAATGTTTGTGAACCACTTACACTTTTTTGAATTGCATTTTTATTTATGCCAGAGGTCGATGGCACTAGAGATTTAACACGATTTATTGCACTTAAGTTATTGACGGTTGCGATCGTTGTTGTTTAATTTTGCTTGGAGAAAATATACCCATTGTCACATTCCGCACATTCTGAACTTAAAGTTTTTTTAATTTTCACTTGTAATTTAACTCCCAGAAAAAAAGTTACTTTCAAGGCAATGAATGACTTCTAATTATTAATATTTTATTTATTTTTACTGCACTCATCGTTTTTACATTTGACTAAAAGGTTTTCCATTAAGAGGTTTCATTTTGATATTAAAAAAACGAGTATTTTTTAAGAGAAATCAATGAATGTTATTTCATTGTAAAGAGAAAGGTATGCCATTAACATTTGAAAACTTGCAGCACCATATCCTTTTTATGAAATTTGCCATGACCAATTCGCACATTTGCGGCTGTATGTCCTCGATAACTTCACTTCTTAAGGGTTTTGAATCCATTGTGGAGCATTGGCATAGACCTTATCTATCACGTGGCCCTAAAGAAAAAAGCCTAAAGGTATTAAATCACAAGATCACCTCGAGAAATAATACGGTCAGGAAACTTTTCTTGCAAAATTGTGATTGTTTCGATGCTTGTGTGGCACGAAGTGCCGTCTTGCTGAAAATAAACGTCGTCCATATCAATATCTTACAATTCCGTCCATAAAAAAATCATTAATCGTAGCTCGGTAGCGCAATCCGTTTACTGTAACAGTTGCACCAGCCTCATTTTCGAATAAGTAAAGTCCAATCACACCGCCAGCCCAAAAACCGCACCAAACAGTGACACGTTGAGAATGGAGCGGCTTTTCAACAATCATTCTTGGATTTTATGAGCCCCAAATACGTGAATTCTGCTTATTAACGTTGCCTCCTAGGTGAAAATGGGCCTCATCACTGGAAATGATTTTTCGATGAAAATCCGGATCATGTTGATGCATTTGAAGGACCTAATCAGCAAAGATATGACGTTTCTGGTGATCGATCGTGTTAACTGAACTTTAAAAGCTTTAAGACCTAAGTCTTTATGCAAAATACGGTGAAATGTCGTTTGTGGAATGTCTAATTCCAAAGATCACTACGGGCTACAGCAGCAATATTCTCAGTTGTTCTTGAGCGACGCACACGTTTTCGATTCTTCACATCGCTAGCTTGTCCCAACAGCTCAAATTTTTCCACCAGTTTCACTATTGCCGATCGAGAAGGTGCTTCACGACGACCCAAAAGTGCTTTCGTTTTGCAAACTGTGACTGCAAAATTTTCACCATTTTTGTAGTGAATTTTAACAATGTCCATGCATTGTTGAAGCGTATATCGTACCATTTTTACTAATGGCGTAGTTTTTACTTGTTAGATGTCAAAAGATGACAGCTCCAAAATTTACAGCTGACCAAATAGCAGGCTATTCAAAATGAAACCTCTTATTTGAAAACCCTATATAATGCACACGAATTTGTATATTAACAGAGATTCTCTACGGCATATTTTTGAATGAACTTCATGGATTTGATTCAATTTGTAATTTAATTCAATTTTGAATTTTCACAAATTTAAAAAAATTAAGTTTTTTGAAAATGTTTTAATTATAATTTCACTACAAGAGTGCTCTTTGTATTCACCAAACCGTAAAAATCGATAAACGATAATCTCGAGCGTCACAACATGTAGGGTGGTGTGTATGATAAACGTAAAAACTCTCACATTATTTGCTTAACTTGAAAAGCTTGTGTGCTATAATTATGTTTTAAGTAGCAAACCAAACAGAAAATTGTGTACAACTTTTGAACTAATTAATTGCCAAAGATATAATTAGATTGGAGCAAGGTATACAAAAAAAACGATGACATCAAAGGATAAAATTCATTTTCCTTCTTGAATAGCATCGTACGTACCTATATACACTATACGAGTACAATATCATTTATGTACTCGATGTGTATAAATAGAATTTTACGTTTTTGTTTCAATTTTCGTATCTCCAACTTTTTAGCCATTACGTAATATTGACGATACTATGTTGAACGAACTTTTTTTATTAATTTTTTTTTGTGTTTGTACAACAACTGAATACACACCACAGCATATTTTCCTATTTTATCTTATCCCCAAATTTTCAATTAATTTTTTATTTTGTATAAGAAGAAATTTAATCTTCAGTTTTTCTTAATTATAATTTTAATAGGAATCGTATTTTTTCTTATTTAAAAAAATATTAATAATAATTTTAGGGTAATGTACATGTTCGTATTTAACATTGTATGGTGATAATAAAATCATAAATGAAATAATAATACGATACCATAATCAGTGGCCTAACTGTCGGTTAGAGTTATTGAGTGAAAAATAATAATGAAGCCAATTTAATTAAGGAGTATTGTAACATTTGAGATGTTCCAGCAGGCTGACAACGTGCTTTCCTTAAAGAATCAAACATTGATTCGAATGGGATGAATCAATTTTTTTACTCAATTGATATGGAGTTAGAAAATCACTCATAATAAATCGGCACTCATAATAAATCGGCACTCATAAGCTCATTTAGCAGAATATCGTAAATATCAGCAAAATATCGATGGTGATGCTTGTCGTAAATATTTTGCTCAGTTGTCTTCTTATTTTTCTTTTTTTTTACAACAAGTCAATAACCCGGGGTCTCCACTATGCAAAATTGCAGATATTTACTATCATGCTAGTAATTTTGTCAATCGGTGTGTGAGTATACTATACAATTTTTTTTTCTGTCAGCAAATTATCAGGCTGATATTTTCTCAAAAATTATCATGATAATTATTATGAAATGTTATATTTTATAGGTTATGTTTTTTCATTTTGTAAAATTTATTGTAGAGTGAACAGTTACGATCCTCTGCACAACCGGTATAACCAGTATTGCAACAACACGTAAAACAACGTGGATCTACTTTTCCATCGCGCGCGGAGTAACACATCAAACGACCACGCGCATTAAAAAAGCTGAATGCACATAAATGCATACGTGAGAAATGCAATTAAGCATAAAAGCATTTATGTACAACCAGGCATCTGATGTCAATGTAATAGATTAAGAATTTACTGTAGTCAGTTGATAAGTTAAAGTCTAAGGAATAAGACCAAAATTAAATTGTTAAATTAAATAAAATTATTAAATAAAGGAAGTAAATAAAAAGTTAAATAAAAATGTTTTTTTTATAATTAGTTCTGTATTAAAAACATAAGTGGCGCAGTTGCTAGTGGATATTTTTTAATATCCAAAATCCCTACGTAAATACAACAATAAATAACTACAAAAAGATAATACAAAAGTGAAAAGTTTAAAAGTATTTCGAAAACTCGGGAAACCGAAACCTATATTCGGAGTTAAAAGTGCTCGTACCAACGGTTTATTGGTACTAAGTGAATATAGACATAAAAGTAAAGTGAAATTAAAATAAGTGAATTAATAAAATCAATAATAATAATACATTTTTTTTTCCGTAATCTATTTGCCCCGACCCACGGTAAGCAAATAGAGTATAATAAAAATATCTAAAAATACGACCTGGCGTACGTACCAGAACAGTGTAAAAAGAAATAAAAGAAAATTTCTGCTACCAAATCAAGGTGACGTGCAACTATATACAATCGACGGATCATCGATATGTTCGTGGCAGTTATCATCATCGCAACTTTAACATGGTAAGCGTGATTTTGGTAATTTAAATTTTACTTCCTTTAAAATTCCTAAAACTTAGAAAATCCTTTAGCTTATCAATTCAAAGATGATCCTACGGTTTATAGAATCTTCAAATATCCCACAATATTAGATATTATACATATTAGTAAATAAACGTTTATTACGAAAATTTTATCAAACCTCCTACGGAATATAGGAGTTTTATGAATAAAGATTTAAAAAATACAAATACAACCGACGTTGTGGTTGAAAACGATTTTACGGACAACGAGTCTACTAGTTATAGAATTTTTCCTAACCAAAATCTTTCACTAGAAATTAATAAATTAGCAAAGAACTTTAACACAATTTTTAAAATTAGTGAAAATATCAATCATCCTAACGCATTGATAAATTCTTCAAAAATGACAGAAAACGGCGACGACAATAATCATTACGTAACCGATGTATTCAAAAGTCTAAGAATACCGGACGCAACAAAAGACCTACCAAAATACGAAGGCAGTAGGCACACATTATTCGAATTTATCGAAAATGTGGAGGAAATTTTGAGCCTCTGCAACGCAATCGACGGTCACCCATGCTCTAAAATATTCTTGAGAGCAATTAGAAACAAGATCACGGGTGACGCCAACGAAGTCCTGACAATGTATGGCACGCCATTAGAATGGGAAGCTATAAAGGACAACCTTATTACACATTACGCGGATAAGCGTAATGAGACGAACCTGGTGAGGGACTTGTATAGTACCTCACAAGGTAGTGACACACTAGAAAAGTATTTCGCACGGATTATAGATATCCAAAGTACTATTATAAATCATGTTAAGTTAAACGAGGTAAACACAACAATCGTAAGAGCTAAGCGCGATTTATACCAAGAGATGTGCCTTAACACATTTTTGGCGGGGCTCAGGGAACCCATGGGTTCCATGATTAGGGCAATGCAGCTCATCGAGGCATTCACAAATTGCCTCAAGGAACAAAATATGGCATACATGAGAAAAGGAACAAACATTAACATTTTACCTGTTCCACAAAAAACAGCAGTACCGAAAGTCCTTTACGGAAATCATGGAAATCCTTCACGGAGTAACCAGATTAGCGGTCCACCAATACTTCAGCAAAGGGCTGGCCCAAACTATAATTACAATTACCGGCCCACGCCTCAATATTACAATCATAGGCCTTTCACCAAGCAGAACCCAATTGGCAATGGTAACGACCAAAGCAACAACAGGTTCAAGCCACCAATGGTTCCACCAAAAAGCGCAGAACAAATGGACACAGCGTCAAATCAAAATCCGTACAAACAGTTTTCAAGTTTAAATAACCGGAACAACTACCAATTTCAGCCGATGGGCCCCCCAAAGATCCGATCGCAGGAATTATATACAGCTGAGGATCAACAAGAAGTAACAGAAGAGGTCTACGAAGAACAGCCTCAACTGTACTTCCCAGATCTGGAAGAAGGTGAGGAAGACGATGAAAATTTTTCATCCCGAAGCCTCCCAACCGGAATCGGATACGTAGACGTGAATAAACACGAAACGTATACGCTTCCTTACATTCATATTAACCTAAGTAAAACCGAAGTTCTAAAAATTTTAGTAGACACGGGATCAAATAAATCTTTTCTGAACCCAGAGTTCATTCATCCTTCACGGATACGACCCATACCTCCAGTGAATGATAAAACTATGTTTAACGACCACCAAATAAACCAAAAAGTTATGGTCCCTGGACTTATGGAATTTAAAACAAAGGAACCTTTAGAATTCCTTCTTTTTAAATTTCATAAATACTTTGATGGCTTGTTAGGACTGGAGATGATGCAACAATTAGGTGTAACCCTAGACCTTGGTAAATCTGTTCTTAAAACAGACAAGGTTGAGATTCCGCTACTATTTAAACCTAACCATGCTTCAAAAATTTACAATATATTGCCCAGAAGCAAGCTAACTGCTGAGCTTCCGGTTGATGTGGAGAACGGTGACATATACATCACTCCGACAACAATTAACGAACACTTAATTATTCCCGAAGGAATCTATCACTGCAAAAATGGGTATGCAGTCGTAGAAGTTGTGAACTATGGTATAACAAACCCCATACCTTCGTAATCGAACAGCCGATTAGAGCCGAATTATTTAGAAAAAATTATCAAGCAGAATCCCATCACTGTAACATCCAAGAATACGACACACCTATTCCAGGTGAAGCTATTTCTAATTTAATTAGAACCGAACATTTGTCACCAATATGAGGAATTATTTCTAAGAACGGAACAACGTTTGTCCTTTACAAATGCCGTTAAGCACGAAATAAATCTAAAGGATGGCAAACCCGTCTTCACCAAAAGCTATCGTTATCCTCATGTCCACAAGGAGGAAGTCAAACGACAAATTGACAAGATGTTACAGGACGGAATTATACGTCCAAGCTTCTCGCCCTGGTCGTCTCCTATTTGGATTGTACCCAAGAAGACTGACGCCAGCGGAAAAGTCAAGTGGCGATTAGTAATAGACTATCGCAAGCTAAACGAGAAGACAATCGAAGATCGATACCCTTTACCAAACATTACCGATATTCTCGATAAATTAGGGAAATTTATGTATTTCTCTACCTTGGACCTCGCATCTGGATTTCACCAGATAGAGGTAAGGAAACAGGATATTCCTAAAACCGCATTTTCCGTCGATCATGGCCATTATGAGTACATAAGAATGCCATTTGGTCTGAAGAATGCCCCTTCAACTTTTCAGAGGGTCATGGATAATGTGTTAGGCGATATTCAAGGTAAATTTTGCTTGTGTTACATGGATGACATGATTGTATTCTCGACGTCACTCCAGGAACACATAGAAAATCTAAAGCAAGTCTTCAATAAATTAAGAAAAGCTAACCTGAAAGTACAAATGGACAAATCGGAATTTCTGCATCAAGAAATTGCCTTTTTGGGCCATATCGTTACTTGCGACGGAGTTAAACCCAACCCCGACAAAATAAAAGCTATTAAGGAATTCCTCGTACCTAAAACGGAAAAACAAATTAAAAGCTTTTTGGGTCTTCTGGGATATTATCGAAAATTCATAAAGAACTTCTCCGACGTAACCAAACCACTAACGGAATACTTAAGGAAGGGTAAAGAAATAACCCTTGACACAAGATATCTACAATGCTTCGAATATTGCAAAGAGTTGTTGTGTAATGAACCAATCTTGCAATACCCTGATTTTACTAAGGAGTTTATCCTTACCACAGATGCAAGTAATGTGGCTATTGGTGCCGTCCTTTCACAAGGCCCAATAGGGAAAGATAAACCGATTTGCTATGCCTCTAGAATCTTAACGGTTACGGAGCAAAATTACTCCACGATAGAAAAAGAGCTTCTGGCTATTGTCTGGTCCACAAAATACTTTAGACCATATCTATTCGGTCAAAAATTCAAAATTGTGACGGATCACAAGCCGTTGACTTGGCTCTTAAATCTCAAGGAACCAAACTCAAAATTGATTCGATGGAGACTGAAACTTGAGGAATACGATTACGAAATCGTATATAAAAAGGGTGTAAAAACACAAATGCGGACGCACTTTCGCGCATACAACCCGAACCTCTCACCGTTAATAATATTAATACTTCCGACACATCTGAAACCTCCACGGAACCAGAAAGTGGAAGTGAATCCGAAGACATTGTACCAACAACTAATTCCCCAATAAATCATTTCAGTTCACAGCTGATAATAACAATTGATCCTGAAATGTTAGGACCAAACATTATTCACGAACACCCGTTCGGAAAACTCCATACTTTATCATATGATGAATTATGTAATAAAATTTATGAGGAAACTCAAATAATTCACGTCCGCAACAAAAAACGCTCGAAAATTAAACCCGGTTATGTCATAAGAAAAGTTCTCAATAATAACAATGTCACAGTTGTGACTAAAGACGGGAAATACCATAAAAAACTGATCAAGCAACCTTTCCAGGTGCCCCATAACCATGAGTCAAACACTCAGGGTGACCAACCTGGACAACAACAAGGGCCTAATTCCAATCAAGCTAGGCCAGGCCCGAGTCATCAATAGATACACGAGAATCATCCACGTAATTGACATCCAGCATTACGAAGAAAATCTTCGCACCATTCAGGCCAACATCCATCTAGTAGGGAAATCCATAGATAGTAACAGGGAGTATTCGTACGCTTTCAAAAATAAAATGGAATTTGTCGAACATAAAAATAGAGAATTAAACGAAAACGTCAACCTTTTGAAGCCTACACGGATCAAAAGAGGTCTCATTAATGGATTAGGTTCCCTAATCAAAGATATTACGGGAAACCTAGATCAACATGACCTAGAAGAAATCGGTAACGCAATACTCAATCTACACCAAAATCAGAATGAATTAAACGAACAAAATAATGCTCAAATTGCAATAAACCAAGGAATGATTGATAGATTCAACGATATACAAAAATACGTAAGAAACAGTAACAACAAAATTTCATTTGAACTAAACAGACTGACTAACACTACTGAAATGGCCCTGCATATGATTAAGATAGACCAATACATATTCAAGTTAATCAATACTATAGACACACTATCTCAGCACATCGACGACATACTAGACGCACTAAGTTCAGCCAAACACCGACGAATTTCACGACACTTTCTAACGAATAACGAAATTCACTTTATCAGCGACATACTAGCTCAGGACGGCATACAGGTACCATCCTTTTTAGAATCAGTATTTAGTTATTACAATATTAAACCTATCCCTTCCAAAAACCTAATGATTACCCCGATCCCGTCATACAACATCATCCTAGATGAACAAAATTACCAATTCATTCTGGAACCATGCAATGAAGTAGAGAACACATATTATTGCCACAAACAAACACTACGATCAATATCGCATACCTGTATACCGAACATAATAATGCAGAAACCGGCCCGGTGTAACCATACCAGCATCGACATGGAGGACGAGGTTAGCGAACTTAGTAGCGGAAAATTATACATAGCCACAATTGGAGAGCTGCAATTTACATCCACATGCCAGCAAAGGATGAAATCCGTCCAAGGCCAATCTTTAATCGAGTTCAACAATTGTGAAATTAATATCCAGGGTATCACATACAACAGCAACAAATACATCTACGAAGAAGATGAAATAATCATACTACCATATCACGACGTTGAAAGTCATCACCTTATACCGTCGTTATCCCTGCCAAAAATGACAAATTGGACATTTGAACATAGAAAACACATCCTACTATTACAAGAGCAAGCCTTTTCTAATACAGTGAGAAGCTATAGCACAACCGGAATTATAACCATCGTAATCCTAGTAATGGTCATCTACTATATATGGATGAAATTCTGCAATCTAGCGGAGAAAAAGAAAACATCCAACGAAGCGCAGTCATCAAACGCACAACCGGCCATACGAATCAAGTCCCTATGGCCTTCTCTTCGGCGGAAGGAGTTACGATCCTCTGCACAACCGGTATAACCAGTATTGCAACAACACGTAAAACAACGTGGATCTACTTTTCTACCGCGCGCGGAGTAACACATCAAACGACCACGCGCATTAAAAAAGCTGAATGCACATAAATGCATACGTGAGAAATGCAATTAAGCATAAAAGCATTTATGTACAACCAGGCATCTGATGTCAATGTAATAGATTAAGAATTTACTGTAGTCAGTTGATAAGTTAAAGTCTAAGGAATAAGACCAAAATTAAATTGTTAAATTAAATAAAATTATTAAATAAAGGAAATAAATAAAAAGTTAAATAAAAATGTTTTTTTTATAATTAGTTCTGTATTAAAAACATAAGTGAACACACTAAAGTATTTAAAACAACATGGCGGTATATGGTTATTTACATTTCAATTTTTTTTGAGTATTTTTGCGTTTTGCGGCGAATGTCAGTACTTTGATTTATGAATTCAGTTTAGTTTTATTTATGAAGTGGAATAAATATAATTATTTTCACAGTATATTTGTTCGAAAAAATGTCGCAAACGCAGTTTAGTACAGAAAATACGGTAAAGCTGATTCATTTGTATAGAGAAAATGAATGTTTATGTAAAATAACCAGTAAACATTATAGGCGTTCCGATCTGAAAAATATAGCATTAAAAAAAATTGCCGATGAATTCAATGTGTCTATTGAAGTCATAAAAAAAAAATTTGGAATTTAAGGAACACATATGTGAAACAAAAAAAAATTATTGAAAGATAAGAAATCTGGCAGTGGAGTCGACGATTTACCAAAATCTAAGTGGTTTCTGTTCGATGAATTGTCATTTTTAGGTTAGGTAATAGTGCTAAGAACCACTACAAATAATTTTGAAATAAATGAAGAAAGAGAATTTCCTATAAATAATTTAGTAAGTTCAGATTTTATTTAATTCATATTATACATATTTAGTTTAAATTTTAACAATTACAATTTTATTCAATTTTTTCCATTGAAATGGCACGTCCTCCTGACCAACACAAAAATTTGGAAGTGTGTCTCGCATTTTATTAAAAATCTTTATATTGTTTGTTGTACTTTGATCTTGTAGATGTAGATCACAAAAATTTGATGGTAATTCATTTGGCTGCATATCATCTAACTGGTGACCGAATTCAATTGGCTTGGTTAAATAATTATGTAGAACACAGCATACCTTAACAATTTCTATTTTTACATCAATAGGCCTGTGAAATATCCGGAACCTGGAGGCCAGTCGACCAAATGCGCATTCTACTGTTAGCCTAGCTCTAGAGATCCTATAATTAAAAATTTGTTGTTTTGTCGATAACATTTGCCACCTGGAATAAGGCTTCATCATGTGCCGATCCAATTTAAACGCATCATCACCTATAAAATAGTTTGAAACTGGCATGGTTTCACCATTTAAAAAACTTGGCGCCGGAATATGCAAACTCGGGATATTTTTAATAACGCCGAGTTTTCAAAAATCGTGTTGTCTGAGGCCCTTCCGTTTGCACCAACATCAATAAAAATAAACTTTGAATGGGCATCGCTAATTGCTAGTAAAACGATACTGTGGAAACCTTTAAAGTTAAAAAAATTTGATCCTAAATGTGGCGGTTGCTGATTCTTATATGTTTTCCTTCTACTGCACCAAGTGTGTGCCGAAAATTCCAAATTTTCCAAAAATCTTAAATTACCATTTCCCATTCGGCTTCCGTATTATTCATCTAAAATAAAAAATTTCATGTTTTAAATATTTTCATTAAACAATAATTGATATATGGTTCTAATTATATTTTTTGTTTTAGTGGGACGAAGCAGTTGCGGAAGAAGCGGAACCTGAAGAAGTTTATGAATGTACCAATGGATCCTTTCAAGAAGAAAATTCAAAACAAACCCACAAAACTGTAGCAAAAAAGGCTGAGAAAATCGATAAATACGATGCAGCGATTGCTAAACTAGTTACGGGTAATAATACTCCACCTAAAAAACAACCACAAATTTTTGAATCGTTTGCGTCAACAGCGGCCTTACAATTACAGGAAATCCACAAATTAGATGCTTCGGAAGCTTTCAGTATAATGAAAGACATACAAATTTTAATCGGAAATAAATTGATAACAATTCTGAAAATTAAACAAAATGAATCAACTTGGGAAACTTGTTCTTCAGAAGCCAAAATTAATTGTTCAGATTTAAATACCACAGCAAAACCTTCGCCGTTCAAAACAACATATCAAGACAGTCATAAATCATCTCAGTTTACATATTTTAATAGTCCAAGCGGTTTACAATTCTCCTATACTTCAAGCCCAACGAGTATGACATCTCCGGAGCTTTTTGACCAAATTATGGCAACACCTTTAGAATCACCAACTAGTTTTCCAACTATCTGCAACACTCCCACAACTTCAATAGAGTTTAATTCTCCTAATTTATTTAACAATATATCCCCAACACCTTCAGATTCATCTATTAAACATTTTTCGGCTATCACTAGAGTTAGCACTGCAGATCTGAATTATTCCAGTTCACCACCAAATCCGTCTGGTTCAAATTTTAATATGTCAAAACCAATACCTATCAAAACTAAAACGAATATCAGCTATAATATACCGGTCCATTCTGGACATTCCCAATACTCCTCAAACAAACTCGTTCTTCCGGAATCCAAAAGGGTTAAAATTTTTGCACACATACCATTAGGTACTTCTAATTTGTTACAAAATGCAATGATATTTGTAATGATAAAAGTGAAACCACAAATTATAATAATGCGTCACCTCAATTTATTAAAATTTATTCTTGTAAAGCAAGTTCACTACTAAAAGAATTCATGGAATAAATATCTGGTTGTTTCACCAGTAATTTCACAGTCTTGCAACGTTTGCTTAAAAAATTTCCAAAATTGTAATTTGCTCAAAAAAAATTACAGCTTTGAAAAGACAAAATCGGTTATTGAAAATAAAACTCGTACTCCGCCGTAATCGTACTATCTAGCAAAAAAGAATACAATAAATTACGAAATTGAAAAACTTAGTATTGGAAACGATGCAAAAAAATTTACAAAGATGCTTGTACGGGAACATAAAAATTTGGGATATCGTGAAGAACAACGCCAAATTACTCAATGACTGCGCTTTACTTCGCCGGGATGTTACAGGTATGTTCTATATATTATAACCTTAGATCATCTATAGGAAACCATAGTTTTCTCATTCAGTACTATGTACTTTCGTACTAAGTACGGATAAAATTCTAAAGTTGTTGCGTTGGTGACCTTTGTGAAGTTACCCCGCAAAGTCAACCCGGAAAATGATTATAGTTAAATATGGTAACACCATTATATATTTCTATTTATTTCTAAATCACCTTTAAAGTTTTTCATGAAATCTTTTAAAGCAATTATTTTTTGCCGATAAACATAAATAAACATTACATTACTCGCATTTTATTCTAGTACGGCTCTTACACTTTTCCAATCGGCAGGTTCTAGTTGTTGGCAGTGCGTCTATACTAGGCCAATGGTTGTATCCGTCATATCGCTTGCCTATGCACGGTAACAAAGAAGCTAAAATAACACATTATCGATCAAATGAAATCTGCTACGAATATGTCGATGCCAAAGGCTTGGAAAGAATTTTCCATTATGAAACGTGTGGACATCACTGCGTTATCAATCAAAGAATTGAAGTCTTCCACACTTAATGCGTGCTGGAAAGGTTTATGCCCCGCTGTCGTACTCGAAGCAAATGTCATACCACCGATTCAAAATCAACTAGATTAAATTTTAGACATTCAATCGGTGGAGAAGGATTCGTGGATATGGCAGTCAATGATTTGAAGGCACTGCTTTTGGTTGAGGAAATGAACGAAGTGGAACTACTACTAGAACTGAAGATATATTTTAGTGAGCCAACTACAAAATTGCTCAATTGCTCTAAAAAGCTAAAAGTAAAAAAGTTATAATGAATTAAAGTTGCTTTTAAAAGGGGTTAGAAGAAGGGTCTGAATAAAGAAGAACGGGTATTGCTTGATTTCTTTTTTGTATTTTAATTTTTCGAAAGAACTTCCCTTGACTCATTCCCGCGCCGACTTCAGTTAGCGGGCTAATGGCTGCTACGGTTATCAAAAATCCAGGAGCAATGGCAAGCTGTCCAGTTAGCCATATCAACCGCATATTAACCAAGATCACGTAATGATTGGTTCGATGATCAACGACGTCAACTCATTGAAAATAAATGGGTGGCTAATAACAAAGGGAGGTCTCAAACAAAATATATTGGCTTCAGAACAAAAGATATGAGGATTTGCATCGAAAATATTAGCTTCCAAGCGAGAAACAGAAGCTCGAGAGACTGTTTTCTCAATGTCAGAAATCTTACTAAAAACTTCCATCCAGGAACCATATCCCTCAATGAAATGAATGCAGAGCAGAAAATAAACGTGATTAGTTTCAGTATGATAAACCTACTTTGAAAATCTATTAAATCGGACTGACGAACTCTCGTTATACGAGCTGTTGCTCCGCCAGGCGAGGAAGTATTTATCCCATATCTGACAGTAAAGAAAGTACAAGTTGCTATTAATAGATTAAAAAATGGGAAGCTGATGTCGCTTCTTGGCTGAAGATCAAATGATATTAAGGGATGTTTAATATCGCTTGGCCGACACTCGAAACTACTTGGTTTGAAAATCAACAACAACAAAACAACATTTTTGTGAACCTTTGTGTCCATTTTTTGTGTCAGAAGTAAACCAATATCTTAATTTAAATTGATGTACAAGTCTTCTGTCTTCACAGTGACAAAACCTGAACGTATGAAGATGGAAAAGAAGAAAGAAGGAGCATTTCAAAATGAGAAATAAGAGACATTTTTAGGAAAACGTATAAACAGACTTGGAGGTGCTTTGGTTGGAATTTATTATGAAAATAATTTAGTGTATTTGTATGATGAAGAGTAGACTTTTATAATTTTATAGTTCAATATTTTACGTGCATTTAAAAATGCGAAATATAGAGGAACAGGATGCACCGCGCACAAATTTTTATATTTTGATTAAATGCTAGTGATTTACCAAGACAATCCCCTCAATAACTCACTCCACCCATTTTCTGTTGGAACAGAACGACAGCCAAAACCAACCCCTAGGCGAACATTGCAGAACTTTAGTGACCAAGAGACGGATGGTTTTCTTCAAAGTCTTGCGCTCTGCATGAGGACCAACCAATATATATTCTGCAGTTTTTACTGAATATTACATGCGGTGGTCGGTGTGAACTCAATGACTAATTGACCATCGTGGTATTTTTTACCCTGTTTTGAAAGTGTGTTAAATCTTCCACTTTTATTGTTGTTGTCTACGATGGTGGTGCAAGGAAACTTCTTAGCTGGTATAACATTGCAACCAAACCAACTTCCGACTGGATCTTGTTATTCAGAAAGAATACCAAGTCTTTCGACTTCGCAGTTTCGAGGAGCACTCCTTTTTCACTTCCTAAATTAAGATTCGCCGTTACAAAATTAATTTATCCTAAAAATCGGAGCTCCAGCGTGGTCTCTGTAAACCTGCTAAAGGCTCAGGGTTGAGGTGAGTCATTGCTTGAGCTGAATTATAGCTTGTTAATAAATAAGTAAAAAGAATTAAAGTTCTTATTTTAGAAACTATGAAGTTCATTTCTTTTGGCGATGCGAGAAAAATAAATCAAAGTAAAAATATAAACCACCGAAACAAATTGAATTTAAAAAGAAAAGCGGAATTAAGAACACACCAACATTTCTATTGTACCATAAAAGTGTATGAAATTTTATAGAATTCATATTTTCAAAATGCATTTAAAATTGGTGGTAAATTTACATAGGTTTACAATATACAGTGTCGACGCTCGAAGTGTGTTATACCTACTTCACGCTGCAGTAGCAACCAAATGGCTAATGAAGCATATGGTTACGTCGCAGTTAAAAAAGGGTATCGAAATGGAATTCAAACACTACAGTGTTATTGCTTTGTATTTGGCTGGAAAATCGCAACCAGCCGTTATTAATGAGCTACGACTTTACATGTGAACATAATGTTTGTGTATCGTTACAATCGTACACGTTACAATAATACTGGTAGCATCAAAAAACGCCATGAAGCTGGACACCCAAAACCAGCAACATCGCCAGAAATGGTTCGAAAGATGAAGCAGCGGCCGAAAGTATTGGTTACTAGTGGAAGTTTTTGAAATATTGGCCAAAAGCTGAAAATAAATGAATAGACGTTATGAAATGGCCAAGTTTAGTCCAGCATGAACAGATCCTAAAATTTTGTCCAAATCTTATTTTAAAATCCCTGATCAATACTACTATCCAAATTTCATCGTCATTCTTTTAGAATGGCGGAAAGATGAAACATTGTTAAATTTCAAGATTTCATTTACCGAGTTCCTTTACTTCGGAGATCAATCAATTTATCATTTTAAGGATCACTTTTAATAGTTTATTCCGCTGGGATGTTTTATTTAGTGAAAACAGAGATACGAAATGAATAAAAAATTTCCGCTGGTAATTATACAACAAATTAAATTCTCTTTTGTGATGGTGCTGCCACTTGTGGCGAGTAGCGAAATCTCTTATTTTCCGCTGACAAATTTCCGCTATCTTATACAGCATATTCAATCGCCACGTTACCTCGGGGATGTTTTTACATACATACATACACTAAAGCAAGTTTGACAACACGTTACCTATCGTTGTTACTAAATGTATTTTCCGCGCAAACATCGATATTTGTTTGAAAGTCGCAGGATGTTACTAGTGATGTCTTCCAGCTCAACAAATGCATGTGTATTGAAAATCGTGATATTAAACTTTCTTGTAAGTAATCTTGTCAGGTATATCCGCTTGTTGACAGAGCGTTGGCTGATGACCTCTGTACTGGAGTGTGTAGCTATTTGTGGTATTATGGATTTAACTTGCAAACAATCTAGATTCTGTACTGCAAATACGCCCAATTTGCAAATTTTCGCTTGGTGCTAAAGGTTCTGGAGAGCTTCAGATCTTAAAAGTTTTTAATCAAAGGTCTTTGTTCCGGTTTCATAACTTGAAGGTTTTTGTGAGGGTAGGTAGCTGGCCAACCGCTCAACCCTGCGTGTATGGATCAAGTACCAGAGAGAGATGTTAAGGTCATTCCTGAAACACGTTCATATAGCGAACCGATTTGTACGAATACCACATAATGAATACGGACATACGTAAGGCATATGTATAGTTTTATGTAGTATGTTAATTCTGGTTCGAGGCCGCAATGGGACAATTTTAAATCTTACACATTTATAAATTAATTTGTTGAAAAATATATTTGTATTACATAAATGGTTTCGTTGAAATCAAATATATCTAAATGTTATGTATTAGAAAAACCGAAATTGACATAAAATAAATTTATTTTTCCTAGTTTCGATGTTTTAAATTTTTTAATTAATGACCACTTTCATGACCTTGTATTCAAATTTTTTTTCGGTTAGAAGTTTACCCGCAAGTAAAATATTTGGCTCAGTAATGAGCAAAGAGTTGTGTTTGTCACTATATTGAGAGGCATTCAGCTTATTGTGTTGATTGGTACAGTGATTGATGGGCACGTTTAAAACCTTTACAGTTATAAGAAGAAATTAGGATACCAACAATTTCTTTATCCAATTTCAATTAAATAGAATGTTATTAGCCTAATACTACTAATACATAATGGTTCAATTGTATTAAAAGCACCAGTTATCTGTCTTGTAGAAATATGTCACAGCATCTCGTGCTATTAATCAACATCAATTCTATTGAAAACAAAAATTTTCCACGCGTTTTATTTATTTTCGTCAGAGCCAAACTGTCTAAAAATGTTAATCGATTTCAGTATTAAAATCACATGCATTCATAACATTTCAAATACCAATCAATCAATCACTTTACTTAAAAACGTTTTTCAGCATTTCTCATAAACGCACACCTCTACCAAATTTTATTAACAAATTTGATGTTAAAGCATTTCTATCATAATCTCATACACGTTTAATAGACATTTGCTGTTACATTGGTGTAATAAAATGTGTCCCATCAGCCCGAAAATCTATAATTTGCAGTTAGTCGTATATACGTAATTTGGCCTCTGTGATTTTATGTTTTAAATTTGAACCATTAAATTTACCCGTTGAAAATGTTCAATTTAATTGGAATATTTTTGGATCACATCACTCCATTATAAATCATGTTGTATGTTTATCTGATACACATGTAATCTATTTTAAACAGCGAATGTATAAAATCAAATCTTTCCTTCCGGTTTAGATAACGAAATTTCGCATCCCCCACATTCGGTGCTAATAAAAATATATTTATGTGTATTTTTTTCTTTAGAGGATCAACTTTTTACGAGTTCAACTATAAAAATTTGGGATATAATAATAGGGAGCCCCAAATCTCCGGGAAATATTCTTACTTACTCGTACACACAAAAGTTGTATTATGGATATGCCAAAAATGATAAAGAGTGAGTATATGGTATATCACATACAGATAGCTGCGTCCATTTATTTTAATAAAATGTAAATCAATAAATTTTGAAAGCATAAAATTGTGGTGTCCTGTGGGACTCAATTTTGCTCAGTTCAGCACGATTCGTTTTTGGTTGACCGCATTTAAAAACATTATGCTGTAGTTTTGTTGACTGAAGTTGACATTTTTCAGTTTTGGTGACACCATTTTCTTACTCTTCACCTCAGTTTAAAATACACATTCAAAAATATAGTTTATCGATCTAAGAGAGTATAAAGAGACATAAAGAACTGACATTTGAGCAGAGCAGAGGATTATGATACGTACGGATAATAGTGTTCCTAGGTATGTATAACAAATTGGAAGCGTAATCCAATCTCAAATGCCTATTTGAAAACGAATTAAACTCCAGAATTATGTGGGATCAGGCCCTGCTTGCATCCGCATATAAAAGGTTGATTTAAGAAAGAATTAAATAGTCACAGAATCGACCTGGGCGCAACGCCGCAAAATCATTATCTAACTTCTGTGTTAATAAATTACATAACTTATTTGTTAATGAATTATTTACACACACCGATGGCAAAAGTGCATAACCATGTAACTACAAAAATGGTCAAAATGAGTTTACAACGATTTTGGATAGGAAATGACTTGTTTATTGGGTTTTTATAAACAAAAAAGATGAGACGACTTTTAATTTATTATTATTTATGCGATTTTTTCTTGAAAAAAGTTTTAATGTTTTTAAAAACAATTACATTTTGATGCTACTGAAGTTAGCCGAAAAAAACCCTGCATTATCGACATATTTCGTATCAGGTGGTAGTACAAAATTTTCGACGAAAAAAAATTTTTGGAAATTAATATCACATAATGTTTAAAAGTTATATGAACACTCAAGACCAATTCGTAAATAGCTGGATCCCATATTTATAATTTGTCGTGTTAGAGACCAATGAATTTCGATTCGTCAAAATTCGATGTCAAAACTGAAGTCAGTGCGGACGTAAAATAATTACCATACAAAAAATAAAAATAAAAATAAAATTTAAATCAATTTAAGTAAAACTAGTATATTTAAATATTCCCAAGATTATAAAAGTTATCATAGTATCATAAAAGTTTAGTTTATATTGAATTAAATCTAAAAACTAGTTTATATACTCGTAAAGTGAAACAAAATAATAAATAAATAAAAAGAACAAAAAAAACAAAAAAAAATATTTCGCGCCAAGTGGATTTTGGTTGTCATAAAAATGCCTTTTTATGAAAATGCGGAGGAGTCTCATAATTTCCATCTAAACTCGGTTTGTTCTACATCCTCATGCAAGAAGGTGATATCACAAAAACAATCGGTTGTGATGTGCGGCTACTGCCAGAAAATGTACCACCCACCATGTAAGGGTATTATTGGAGCAGCTAAAATAAAAAAAGCAGCTGAATCTAATTGGGCTTGTTCTCCTGAATGTGCTAAGCTTTTCACCTCCAATCGTGAGCCTTCAGCAACATCATCGACAGAAACAGTGAAAACATCTGATGAAAAATTTGAAGATGCAATCAGGACCCTGATGATGCATATAGATACACAATTCGCGGAAGTCAAATCATTGATCTCTGACATCCAAAAATCTCAGGTGTTCATCTGTAACGAGTTTGATGCAATTAAAATCGAATTCAAAACTATTGCTGCAAATAATGAAATCTTAGCTGAAAAATATAGTTTGATACAACAAAATTATACTAAGCAAGAAGAACGCATTAATATATTGGAGGCACAACTTGATGTCGCTTCACAGAAAGAAATTGTGAACAATATTGTTATTGGTGGTTTGCCTATGGATGTTCCCAATATCCCCAAATTCATCTCAGATGCCATAAGACACATTAATTGTGAAGCGGAGATAACTGAAATGAAAAAAATGTATCATACTCCTAACTCGAAATCAAAGTTAAAAAATTCATACATAATTACCTTAAATTCTGTTGAGATTAAGAATGATATCTTAACTAAATTTAAAATGCATCGTCGTTCATCTAGCTTGGCTACACAAACAGGATATTATGTTATGCAGCACTTCACCAAATTTCAATCAAAATTATATAATGAAGCCAAGAAACTGCAACGTGCACACAACTACAAGTATTTATGGGCCAAAGATGGGAAAATATTCCTACGCAAGACAGTTGAATCGACAATCCACCATATCTTTAGTCTCAATGATATTTTTCGGTTGGATAAGCAGACAACACCTCATCATGATTCTCCAAATGGTTCATCATCCAGTAAAGGAACCTGAAGCACTGGTCACATTCACATCATCATCATTCACACTCTTGAATCACAGTAATTATAGTTTTATATTCACTTTTATTAGAATTAATAAAATATTTCTGTCTATTATTAATATTTTATTCAAACTACACATCAACTATATTTCCAACTTTTTATCCACTGTATATTATTATTATTGTTGTTGTTGTTTACATGTTTTCTATGTATTATTATTATTTTCTCTTTTGACATCAAATAATTTTGTTTTGTCTTGTTGTCATACTGGAATTGAATTAAAACCTTATAAATGTCATTTTGGCATTTGTCTAAAGGCTCAACTACACTACAATATTTTTTACCACTACATGGTCGGTTTATTTGATCGATATTTTTATTTTGATGAATGGCTCGGTAGTCTTACCAATTTAATTAAGCGGCGCGAAATAATTTTAATTTTATTTATTATTTTATTTATTATGAATGGTTACATTAATTTGATTATTATTAATTTCAATGGGCAGCTCAATGAACTTTAATCTTGTTTACCAAAACATACGTAGTATAAGGAAAAATTTAGATAAGCTGCTTGTATACATAGGTTCCGGTAATCTACAGCCTCAAATTATTGGTTTGTCTGAAATTTGGATTTACGACAATAAAGTCGCGAATTATGGTGTAAAGGGGTACGATCTATTCACTTCTTGCCTGCATGATAAACGTTCGGGAGGTGTTGCTGTTTATGTCCATAGCAGTCTAAATTGCAAACAATTTAATCTACTTTTCCAAACTTTCAACGCGGTCGGTCTGACTTTCTTTATAAATTCTAAATTAGTTTGTATTATTTGTATTTATCGTCTTGGATATACAGATATCTCCAGTTTTATTGATGAATTCAGTGGGCTTTTGGAAGGTCTATCCCACTCTAACTTAATTATCATGGGTGACTTTAATATCAACTTCCTCAAGCAGAACGCAATGCTTGATAGGCTGCTAATTTTATTATCGGAACATGGTTTGGATAATATTCTTGAACCAACACGAATTACAAATACCACAGCTACTTGTATTGATAATGTACTCCATAGATTTGATCAAAGGTATTTTCCGGTAGTTTCTTACAGTGTATTAGACCTAAAAATTTCAGATCACTGTTTAATTGAAATTAAAATAACAGGAACCTTTAACATTAAATCTAATTCTCGGCGAACCTTTGAAGTTTTACAGATTGATTTCAATAAGCTAAAGGAACTACTATTGTATGAAGTATGGACTGATGTTTATTCTTGCCTAGATGCTTCTAAGGCCTACGATAATTTTATTAAAATCTTTAAAGGTCACATTAAAAAAAGCACTTCCATTAAGTTGTTTGCCAATAGATCAACGAAGCTAAAGCCATGGATGTCTGATGATCTATTGAGATTTATACGTAAAAGAAATAATATTTGTCGCCTTGCAAAAGAACATAACAGCAACCGTAGATTGAAACAATATAGCTTGACGCTGTGTGACTCTGTTAACCTACAAATTGATATAGCCAAAAAAAGCTTTTATTCTCAAAAGTTCAGCAACAATGGTAGTGATGCTCGTAAAAATTGGAAAACAGTCAATGAAATAATTAACGGTCAGCCTGATTCAGTTGAAATTAAAGAAATTGTTAATCAAAGAGGCTGCAAAATATCTGGTCCAGTGCAGATTGCAAATGAATTTAACGAGTTCTTTACTAGTGTTGGTGATGCAAATGCTGCCAGTTTCCTCTTGAATGATGACAAAAATAGATTAATATGTCAATATTACCAATCTATAGATAGTTGCGTTTTTTCGGAAATTTCATCTGAAGAAGTGTATTTTACAATTCTTGCGCTAAAAAATAATTCAACTCCTGGTTTGGATGGGATTTCAAATAATGTTGTTAAAAAAATGTCCTGGTTCTTAGTTGATGTCTTATCTTTTATTTTCAATTTAAGCTTGGTAACTGGAATTTTTCCTACATCGTTAAAGCGAGCCTTAGTTGTTCCGATCTTTAAAAATAATGATAAAACAAGTATGAACAACTATAGACCAATCTCTCTACTTTCGGTCTTCTCGAAAATATTTGAAAAAGCCATAAAAAGTAGAATCGTTTTCTTCCTAGAAAAAAGAGACTTTTTCTCTCCTGACCAATATGGTTTTAGGAAAAATAAAAATACTGAACAAGCTATTGTATCTTTCCTATCTTGTATCTACTCTATTTATAGACTTAACAAAGGCTTTTGACAGAGTTCAACATAGCACATTGTTAAAAAAGCTATATTGTTGTGGATTCAGAGGGATAACCCGGGATTGGTTGTCCTCGTATTTGCATGGGCGAACGCAATTGGTTAGAGTAAATGGATAATTAAGTAAAGAGTTACCGATAAATGTGGGAGTCCCACAGGGTTCTGTCTTAGGACCTTTATTATTTTTAGTGTATGTAAACGGTATCTTTCGACAACAATTTCGAGGGTCTCCAACTGCTTTTGCTGACGATTTCTCGTTTACATATGCTAGTCCAAGTTATCAAGATAATATCATGCTCATAGATCATGATTTAAAAAGTTTGTCTATTTGGTTGGAAGCACATAATTTTGTTTTGAGTCACAAAACGAAATTATTACATTTTAGGGATACCTCATCGTTGTATCTTGAGACAACGTATCATACTTTCAAATGCAGCAGAAACAATAACACGCAATGCCCTCCTTATGACTGCTTCTTAGTGAACACTGTTGATGAATTTCGATATCTAGGTATTATTATTGATCGAGATTTAAATTGGAAAGCGCACACACAAGGACTGAAAACTAGACTATCATTGGTCTCCAGAAAAATGTATGTCTTACGGCTATTTTGTCCGCAACATTTACTTAGGACGATTTACTTTGCATTAGCGGACTCAATACTGCAATATGGTTTATCATGTTGGGGTAGTGCTTGCAATGCTACACTACGTCCTATCTACGTGCGACAAAAGCAGTTAATCAGAATAATGTGCTTTAAACCATCTTTTTCGCCTTCGTGGCCATTATTTGAAAATCTCAGCATACTTCCTCTACGTCACATATTCGTCTTCAAGGTACTTAGAATATTCTATGTTAAAAGTGGGAATAATTTTGTGACTCATGCAGGGTATAATCTCAGATCAAATCATACTTTCTTGAAACATATTAATAAGTTTAGATTAGATCTACGGAGAAACTTTATTAATATCGTTGCACCAATCATTTTTAACAATTTACCGTTGGATATTCGTAAGTGCGGCAACTTCTCTAGTTTTTCAATATACCTTAAAGAATGGCTTCATCAAACTAAAAATATTGACCATCTTTTTCAACTATTAGTTTAAAATATTATTGTTTTTGTTTTTATTGGTTTTAAAATTATATATGTTAAAATTAAATGGTGTAGTTTAAGATGTTTTAATATATTCATGTGTAGTAATTAAGATGTAGTTATAATTTTATTATACAATTTTTGTTTCTCTCAATTTTAACTGTAAAATAATTTGATTTTAAATTGATTTTAATTTTGTAAATAGATTTCAAATATTTTTTTGTGGAATCAGGGGACCAGTCACGTGATCTATTTGATCCAATGGTTCTCTTATCTTAACTTCTTAATCTTGTTAGTTTTAATAATGTTTTGCACACAATGTATTTTATTTATAATGATTAAGCTGGTAATGAAATAAAATAAATAAATAAATAAATTTGAGTTGCGGCACTAACAGTGAACACCTGTGCCAAAAATCAGGCCATATTTTACGTAGCATCATAGTGAAATAAATTAAAAGCTGGATGCATGTTTTGTGGTAATTTGTGCTGGGTGAAGTTAGTCCAATTCGTAAATATCTGGATCACATATTTATAATTTGACGTGTTCGGAGCAAATGAATTTGAGTTGTGACACTACCAGTGAACACCTGTGCCACAAATCAAGCCATATTTTATGTAGCATGATAGTGAAATAAATTAAAAGCTGGACGCATGTTTAGTGGTAATTTGTACTGAGTAAAGTTAGACCAATTCGTAAATAGCTGGATCCCATAGTTATAATTTGTCGTGTTAGGGGCCAATGAATTTGAGTTGTAGCACTAACAGTGAACACCTGTGCCAAAAATCAGGCCATATTTTATGTAACAGAAAAAAATTAAAAGCTGGACGCATGTTTAGTGGTAATTTGTACTGAGTAAAGTTAGACCAATTCGTAAATAGCTGGATCCCATAGTTATAATTTGTCGTGTTAGGGGCCAATAAATTTGAGTTGTGGCACTGAAAGTGAACACCTGTGCCAAAAATCAGGCAATTTTTCATGTAGCATCATAGTGAAATAAATTAAAAGCTGGACACATGTTTAGTGGTAATTTGTACTGGGTGAAGTTAGACCAATTCGTAAATAGCAGGATCCCATATTTATAATTTGTCGTGTTAGGGGCCAATGAATTTGAGTTGTGGCACTAACAGTGAACACCTGTGCCAAAAATCAGGCCATATTTTATGTAACAGAAAAAAATTAAAAGCTGGACGCATGTTTAGTGATAATTTGTACTGGGTGAAATTAGACCAATTCGTAAATAGCTGGATCCCATATTTCTAATTTGTCGTATTAGCGGCCAATGAATTTGAGTTGTGGCACTAACAGTGAACACCTGTTTACTTTTAAATCTGCACAAACTTTCCATTGGGGTCAAGCTTTTTAATCAAATCAATGATTTTTTTCATTGATGCATACGTTTCCTTTGTGTTTGTGCTGAGTGCAATTGACATGGAATTTTTGAGTTGGTAACGTGAAGGAGTACTGCCTTCAAACTGTTTTCGGAGGAATCGACTAACAATCGCCAATCTTCGGGATTATATGCATTGTGGATACCAAACCACTGATATCAGTGCAAAAACCGAGTGAAAAAATTCGTAAAATGGCGATGATGATTTATTGCTCCATATATTCGCACATTTGGAGCAAAAATGTTCACTTGTTTTAAATCCTTTGACAAAACAATAGCTTGCCGCTGCGATAGTTTCAGGCGTCGTACCATAATACCCAAACGATTTTGCGAGATTTCAATGTGATTACATGGCGCAGTGACATTTGATGGTTGATATATTGATGCAGATGTTTCTCCGGTTTCTACAGATACAAATATTGGTGGTAAATATTCTTCAGCTTGTTTTGATCTTTCTGGAACAGGAATTTCATCTGAATGCGGCAGCGGAAGTTGAGCATTTACCGTTGCAGTGTATGCCAAATAACCAATTTTTTACTGTTTGTACCGAGAATATAATTCATGCACCCATAACATTGAACTGACACCAAATGACATTGCGGCTCGTGTCTTTATGCAGATGGAAAATGCATGCGAAAGATGTCGCTATAAATCAGCGGTTTCATCACTTATTTTGCGGCGATTGCCCGTAATTGTAAATTGTCCACACACATAACAAAAGCACTTGAGTTTAAAACACCTATCCAAATTATTTATTTCACCAGATTTCACACGCCGATTTTCACTTTATTTTTTGTGTTCTTTTGTCTCTTTATATATTTAAATGAAAATCTTTTTTTTTTTAATTTTATTTTGTAGTTTTTAGTTCTTACTTATTGTGCCAATTTTTTTACTTTTTTAGAAATATCGATTTCAAAAATAATCTCTTCTTCGGTTTATTTTTTACTACTATTACATAATTTATTTTGAAGCTGTTTATATACTGTTGCTAGGCACTGCTGTTTGGTACCTCCTTTGTTTTTAAGTTATGGATAATAAGTCGTACATTTTATTGGTTTTTGTGTTGATGTTGTCGTTAAGTAAATTGTTGGTGTTTTAGTTTTGGCATATTTTCAGGGAGTGAGTTTTGGCCGTAATTTGACTCATGACTCATGAGAAATTTGTATACGTACAGTATACAAATGTATTATACCAAGATTTATACCAAGATCTTCTGCTCGTGTCCGGCACTATCATACAGAAGGCATAGGTATTTTGGCGTGTACAGTATGGCCAGCCTTTCAGGTCTCGCGGAATGTGGAGTGCGAGATATTTTGCACTACGCATGTAGCTCCAAATAGTTTTGAACAGGAGTAAAGGTGAAATAGGATTTTGTGGTATCACAACGGGCCACTACTGGTCTAAGTGTGTGGAAGCAGCCACTCCAACCTAACCTTACCTAATCTTGGCCTAAATAACACACACATATATGGTGCATGTAGCTTTTCAGTCTTGATATGTTCGGCAAAGTTGTTTGTCTTGACTTGCGCAACAACTTTGCTGAAGAAAGCATAACGAAAACCTTAATGGTTCAAATACTATTGGTGAACAACGAAAAAAATGCCTGTTTTTACGACATTTTGTATACAAAAACTCACTGGGTGCAATTATTTGGCCGGAATAATAGGAACAACTTCGCTGAAAAAAGCAAAAACGAAAGTCTTAATGGCTCAAGAGCTATCAAAGTAAAAATGAGTGTACATGTTGACAAATTTTTGCCTCAGAGCCGAAACATGTCGAAAGCGATATCTCAAAAATGAGGACTAATTTTGAAATAGGACTAGCACTATTGAATTCAGCGTACTCGAATTAGGTTTACCCCTGGGTGCCCAGCTTGTCACTTTTTTAACTAGCACAGTGTAACCAATATATCCTTATAGTGTCGTTATTCTTTAATTGAGTATGAATAAGTATTTGAATAGGTCTCAACCGACTAACCTAGCCACTCACTGCTCATGGTTTTTAAGCCAATTCGACATTAGTTGTGTTTTGAAGCTGTTTAGGTTACTCTACGCTCGCTGTGGTATGTACAATTTGTTATCGTATTTTAAAAACGAAACCAAATTACAACAAATTGGAAAAATTTCGAACAACAACAGAAATATTCATTGTTGGAACGAGATGAATGGAACAAATAAAAATAAATTATTTATACGTTTATGCGTATGTGTGTATTAAAAAATAAAATTTTTCTTGTTTAACGTGGTTATTTTCTTCGTTTGTATTAGGTCGTTTTTACAATATTAATTTTGTCTCTGGCATTACCATTTAATTTACCTTACAAATTAAAAAAATCCGAATTTGGGAACTTTTAATTTAGTGATTATGGTGGTAACTTCCTTTTTGCCACAATAACACGTGCGCTCAGACAAAAAAAGAAATCTAAAAATATTTTTTTTTGTATTTGTGATGTTTTTTATTAGCCCAACCAAATATAAAACAAAACCAAATGTAGTATTTCCAAATCATAATTTTTTTTGACGATAAGAACAAGGAGATATTAAAAATGTATTACAAATAAAAAAATTATCCCATACAATTTTTTTTCGACTGGTATGGCGCACAATATTTTTATTGGACTTACCTACACTATCTCAGTTACAATGAATATGGCTTTTTTTTATATTGGTATTGATATTTCTCATAAAATGTATTGTATTGAATCGAAATTGGTTTTTTATCGTTCCTTGATATTTTACCTGCATTTTAAATAATAAATACTTTCTGGATGGATTAGGTTAAGAACAATAAAGAAGAAATGTCTTGCTCGCGGATTATAAATTCGAAATAATAATATTTGTTTTGCTATTATAAAATCTTCTGCGAAAAGGTTTAAATCAACATCGATTGAAAAGAATAAACCTGTGCCAAAATCAAGAGCCAAGATTGTTTTCCCTATTTTCTATTTCAAGAATTACAACTATTGCTGTATTTTCCACCTAAGCAATTAGCAAATTATCAAAAAAAAAAAAAAATTGATTGTTTATTATGGCTACTAAATAATTCTGAGGTGCTCCATTTATCATATTAGATTTTTGATAGAAAGAAGGACTGTTTATTGGGTTATTCGAAAATTTAATATTTAGGCTGTCGCTGCCATCACCGATTTTAGTATCGACAGATCCTTGGGTAAGGATTTCGTCGGTAAAATCTTCAGCAGAAAAGCTGGTAGACGCTCGAAAAATGTTTCATAGCAACAATTTTTCAATTTTTTTAAAATTATTGCTTGGATCAACATTATTTGGGTCTGATATGTTTAATTGTTCTAATTCGTTTTTATTATAGTAAAACCTTTATATGGGAAGGAATTTTCTAACTCAATTTTTTTTATAAATGAATAAGATAAAAATTTACCAATTTTAATAGGTGGTTTTCCTAGTTTTAAGTTGCATTTAAATAATAGTTCATATTTAAATTCCCAAAGTAGCTTTTGATGAGAGGTAATGCGGTAAACAAGGGACAAAATCATTCATAAATTCTTGAAAGAATTGAGGCTTATAAAAAATATTTTGTGTATCGTTATTGAATTCTTCGTAAGAAGACCTAAAATAATTTTTAATTTCATTATTAACATCTATTTAAAATAAACCTTTCTATAAAACGGTTGTTCCGGATTATTTGTTTCAGAAACACTGTATTTTTTGCCCGTTTGCCGAGTTCATTAATTTTCTAAAAATTTGGTGTTTTATATTTCAACATCTAAATCTATTATAATTAGTTCGGAAAAACAGCAATTTTTTCGTAAAATAATTTAAATAATAATTTTTTAACATTAATATAATTTCGCTCATTACAATATGTACATATAATCAATATAACCCATAATTTAGTTTCTTATTTTTTTGTGCTCTGTATTATTGCCAAATGTTTTTTAATAATTCGAGAAAAGTTATTTTTCAAATGGGAATAATATAAAAATGTACTTCTACATATCTTTTACAATTATAATTATTTTATTTAAAATTTGCCAGCTGATACAATTCATTTATGGAATATAAAAGTACAACATTATTTCAACCCAAGCAAGTTGCATTTTGGTTTGCCCGGCTGAAGCCAGATATACTATGTTTAACTATGAGCCACTGGATGATATAACGTTTTGAACTTCATTTTTAAAAAATTGCAAGACCACTCGTAAATGGATTGTTTTTTGTAAAGTACGCAACAAATTTTGATCCGTCCGTTTATCTTTATTTAGTATATTTATAACTCCAGCCGTATAAGACATGGGAACCTTGCAATTTCCTTGCGATACCCATTGTGGAATCGATATGAACAGATAAGCATGTGAGATTTTTATTATTTTTTAAATTTCAATTGATTTTTAGATAAAGAAAATATTAAAATCGAATTTTTCATTAAATAATGTACATGATTAGTTTTATTTGTCTTTAAGCCTAAATCTTCAAAATCAGTTTTGGTTGCTAGTGGGAGTTTTTGAGATATTGGCTAGAAACTTAGAAAAACTTATTTGGCCGCTTAAAATCAGAAAATTATAGTGAAAATTCTTATCGATAAATTTTTCCGAATTATCCATGTACTAGAAGAGTTATCTCAAGTTAGTAATCAAGTTATAGCGCCAAGTTGTCCTAATTTATCTGCGACAAATAAAAGTAAAAGACAAATAAAAAGTAAATCTTCACATTATTTCCAATATAAATAACAAATTGTGGAATTTTTAATAAATTTTTAATTACATCACTACGCATTATTTGTTTAGTTTCCGATTTCTGGGGTGCTTGAATGAAATTAAAATTATTATTTAGTTCCTGCTGCGGTCGAAGCTGGCTTTCATATAGGAAAAGGAAATAGGAAAAATATTTACAAAGCATTTTTGTCAAAAATATCATTTTCTGGCCTACTGAGTAATCATGTTTGATCTAAATTTTTATAATTTAAGAAATATTTTTTCCGCATCGAAATGGGATAGGAATAATATTCCTAATTTAATTTTGTTTTGAAAAAATTTATACCAACTGTTTACCATAGTATGCCGGAAAAAAAATTTTTACGACAAAAATACTACGAAAAATCTTTCCTAATTTCTTTTTCCGATAGAAAAGCCAGAATCGATCTACTGTAGCATTAATAATTTTGGCGCCTAATTTTATTTGTGTGTTTGTGTAATTATTGTCCGTTGTTCCGTGTACATTGTGTAACAAACCAGTCGCAATAGCCAGTGAACGCAAACTTAAATGACCTTATCTCTATTTTGAGATCCATGCAGAAGAAGCTCAATAAATTGGATGATCTGGAGAACTCGCAGTCGATTGTTTGCACAAGCTTAGACGATTTAAAACGCAACTATAAAAGATCTTACAAAGGCTAAAACAAAAGAAAGGCTGGTGGAACTTGAAAGCAAAAATTCGCGACAAGAGGCTAAATTAAACCTGCTGGAAGCTCAGTTAGACCAATACAATCAAGGGGAAATTAAAAACAATAATGTCATTTGTGGCTTGCCTATTGATACAATTCAAAATAATGATGCTCTTGGTCAATAAGCCTGTAACTTAGTCCTAGAGACGGTTGACGAGAAAGTTGAGGTTAACCTAAAAACTGATACAAATATAAAAATGTTTCACAACAAAAACAGCCGATCAACTTTAAAAAATTCATTTATTGTTGAACTCAAATCGACAGTTACATAAAATCATATAATGTCCAAATATAACGATAAAAAATAGCACAACAAATGATGTTAATGGGTTCAACAATACCAGCACTTCACGAAATTTCAATCATGACTATCGAAAGAAGCTAAAAATCTTCAATTGTACCACAAATTCCAGTTTTTGTGGTGTAAAAATGAAAAGATGTTTCTTCGCAAGTCAAGTATTTCGGAGGTGCATCATATATATTCAATGAATCATGATATCATTCGCCTGCAGAATGGATTTCGTACTTCTGGGAATACATCATCTTCTTTGGATTAATTGCAAGCTGGAAATACGTCATCTTCTCTGGATTAATACTGTGAGCGTCAAAAAAAGTGTACACCTCAATATTTCATATTTGAAATTGAATGACAGATTTATTATACTTCCAATGTTAAAACTTATAGTAATTATTTATTAGGTATTTCATCCTTTATTAAATGACAAACAAAATTCAACATAAAAAACAACCATAAAAAATAACAAAAAATATTTCATTTTTTAGGATTCAATAAAAAGTGTACAAGTTTAACATTAATTAATTAATGAATTAAAATTACTTCATTAGTACCTTGTTTGTTCCCTTTTCGTTTTTCGACTGCTACCAATCTTCTCGGCATTGGCTCAGCCAACTTTGCGGCTAGAATATTTTGTCATTCCTCCAACAATACAGATTTTACGGAATCTTTGCTGGATATGTCCCTTTTCCAAATCTGCCTATCGAGATACTCCCACAAATGTTTTATCGGGTTAAGGTCTCGTGACGCGATTAGGGAGGGTGGTCTAGCTGCTTAAGAGTCCGATAAAGTAACAATTCTTTGACTATTTTAGCAGTATGATTTGGGGCTTTATCGTGTTGGAAGACCCATGACTGATCTTAACCTAATTTAGCAACGCTTGATGGCAAATTTTCCTTCAAAATATTTAAGTAACCTGTCTTGTTCGTGGTGTTTTCAATAAACGCCAGATTTCCAACAACCGATGCTGCCATACATCCCCAGACCATTTTCGAGCACCCACCATGCTTTATTGTGGTTATTACATTTTTCTCCAAAAAAGCTTGATTTTTGCCTCCAAATTTTTCGATGTTTTTTCTGTCAGAAAATTTTAAATTCGCTTTCGTCACTAAATAACACGTATTTCCAAAACGAAATATCCTTGCTTCTATCTACATTTTTTAGCGAAGATTGGGCGTCGCTTTTGGTTTGTTTTGAAATGAATGGTTTTTTACGTGGAACTCTACCATTAAAAAAAAGTATTTTTTTAAAATATGTATGTAGTACAATTTTCGATTCGAATAAAAAAACGGACAGAAAACTGTACTACTAATACCAAGCACTGTTTAACATAGATAATAGTAGTTTTTGTTTGCGGGGCTATGCTTTTATCATCTGACAGATCGCCATTTTATTTTCTGTACGATATTAAACATAGGTAAGTGAAATTCTCCTTCGAATAATAAACATTATAATACATATTTTAAACATCTTACATCTTTTTTTTAATATAACGTAATCATCGAGCTTCGCTAATTTAAGATTTTGTGCAAGTGCATAACCTCAAAATCTTACAAAGTGGCGTCAAAATGTAAGTAAACCAAGTTTAATAGTGCATATAATTTGTAATGTAGTTTAAAAATAAAGTGTTTTTTTTTTAGTTCTAAGAATGTGTGCAACTACAAACATAATTTCCTCATGGTCATTTAATAACGATAAAGCCAGTGAACGTAAAACGTAATACGAGTAAACAGACCAAAAAAATTTCAGGAAGTTTGGCTAAACTGTGGTAGATTTAAACAATGGCTTTTAACAATAAACTAAAATGAATACACGGCTTATTGTAAAGCCTGCAAAACAAATCTTGTATGTGGAGCAAGCGAATAGAACAAACATTTACCGTAAAAAAATCATAAAATTAATTTTGAAAATATGCAGCATACTCTTCCAATAAATTTGTTTCTCGGCAGTGGCTCAAACCGCAACAAATCTGTGAAGTATGCAGAATTGAAACTTACGAGCTTTTTTGCGAAAAATAACGTCTCGCTTCACGTGATCGACCATTTAACTCCGGTTTTTAAGCAAAATGCCCCGGACTAAAAAATTTTTGGTGACATTCACTTGAGTAGGACGAAAATCAGCAACATATTATCGCAAAGTACTATCAGTAACATATTATCGCAAAAGCACAAGATCATGATTTGCTCACCATTTTACAAAATAACGATTTTTCAATATTCGTGGACGAATCGACTGACATTGCTAATTTAAAAAAATATTTGCATTTTAGTAGGATATGTAAGAAATTTTAAAGTTGTTACACAATTGTTGGAGCTGATTAATTTAGATGCGGTGAACTAAAACAGCAATTAAAATATTTGAAAAAATCAAATTTTGTTTTGAATAAAGAAATATTAGCATGAACAGAACAATATCATATCGATGGCATCAGACCACGCATCAGTGATGATCGGAGAAAATAATTCCGGTTTTACTTTAATTCAGCAAGAAATTGGCAATCACCAGAAGTAATTTTACATGAAGTAATTTTATTGAAATGCATTTGTCATTCGTCAGTACTTGCGTTAAAATCTGCTGATTAAAATTCCGGATCGAGTTGAAAAATTTATTAGAAATTGCGGGAGCTATATATCGGAGAGTCCAAAAAGTTGTGCGGTTCTAAAGGAATTTTAAGATTATTTTAAAGTGGCTATCTATGCAACCTTGCATCGTTAAAATTCTGGACAACTGGTTAGTACCAAAACATTTTTTTGTTCATGATGCTACAATGACTCATCGAAAAAAAGCACAAAATATTACTTTTTATTTTAAAAAAATATTATTGTTTATTCCAACTGATTTAATGCACTATTCCAGAGCGAAACCGTCCTTATACACAAGCTAAAAGAAGAATCAAAAACATACTAGTCATTATTTCCAGATATATACGAGTATAGTTTAAGGCCTTAAATTGTTCAGTTAATTTCAACTGAAAAATTATTAAATTTTGTTGAATTAGTTAATACTAACAATATATTACATCTAAACGATATTGATTTCGATGCGGAATTCACAGAATACATTAACGAATATTTAGTTGAGAATGAACGGATTGAGGTGAAATCCAACTGAGCCAAATTTGTACAAACATTGTAAAAATTGTGGACAAATTTCCGATCGACAATATTTTTTTAAAACGGTGGAATTTATAAACCCTTAAGTGGCTCTTTAAATCACCAATAGAAATGCTTCTAGAACTTTAAAAGAAATATCCAAATTTGTTAAATGCAACATGTACCAGTTAGAGGACGAGTGAACGGATATTCTTTTCCAATATTCAGAGGCAGACAATTTTTTTAATCGAATTAGATGTCGCAGAATTTTGGAAAATAATTTACACCAGAAAGGCCTTAAATGGAGAGTTGCTGTTCCCCAATTTGATTTAATTGGTAAAGTTTACATTGTCGTTACCACATTCAAACGCAGATGCGGAACGAATATTTTCGATACCAAAATATTAGACAATATGTTAAGAAAATTAATACCACTGGATTTCTTTGAACCATTATCAAGCTCTAGTAACGCGAGATTTTGTAGTGAAGAGTTATGCACTTCTACGTGTAACAGCTGTAATGTTAATTTAAAAAATTGTTTTGTTTACAGAAAACATACTTTTTTTACAAAGCTATAACGCAAAGCGTTATATCGTATCTTACAAAGCTATAACGCAAATAAAGTTGCTTAAGACTAGATTTGATCAACGTGAATTGGTAATAAAATATTTAAGACATAAAGTAAAAGTTTTAAGATCTAACGATAGTCGCGGAAAAATGGATATTGCTTGTGAAATTGAGTCACTTTCACATCTAAGTATCAGAGCAAAAGATTATGCAAAAATGGTATTGCCCTATAAGGCAAAGAATACTAAATGGCCACAGGAACAAAAGAATATTGCTGAACAAGTTTTCTTTAAATTGCCAACGTGTTATTAATTTTTAAGGAATAGTTTGCAATTGGAAGGTTTACCACACAAATCATTAGTTTGCCGATGGATGACTATTAAAAACGTGAAACCGAGCACTAATTTAGCTGTTTTAGCTAACCTAGAAGAGTAGTGTCAATTTTTGACGAAGTGTCAATTCGACGTGATTTGAAGTACGACAGATCGAATGAAACACGAAGTCCAAATATTGTAAAATATCTAAACGTTTTTGTGTTTTATATTTGATATCATATCATGCGACGGTAACTAATATGGACGGATCAATATTAGCAGATATTTTATTAGAAACCATCAAAAACCTGCATAGCGTTGATTTAACAGTTGCAGCAGTCGTTTGTGACCAAGGGCCAAATAATCGTAAATGTTTTAAATTATTGAATGTATCTGTTGATAATCCGTTTTTCTTTCAAAAAAATAGCAAAATTATTGCATTTTATGACGCCCCTCATTTGGTAAAATTAGTACGGAACAACTTAATGAAAACCAATTTTCATACACCAGATGGAGTTGGTAACTGGGAAGTAGTTCAAGAGCTCTACCAATGCGAGAAAAATTCAGGAATTAAATTGTGTTCTAAGCTCACTGCGAGATACGTATTTCTTAATACGTTTGAAAAACTTCGCGTAAAATTAGCAACACAAGCTTTTAGTAGATCGGTAGTAGCTGTCAATACCAGGTGATTTGGAAAAAATTTCGGAGAATGTGCATGAGGTTGCATTATCCACAACATTATTCTTGGAAAAAATAGATCGTTTGATAATTTGAACAGTAAATTTCTGCACGATAAAAGTGTGCATAAACGTGGTTTAATAAATAATGGACTTGTTCACAAAAATTTAAAAGATATGGTTCACTATATCGGGGAAATAAAGTTGGCATCAAAAAAACTGTTTACTAAACTAAAACAGGAATACTAACTAATGAACTCAATTAATGAACTGTGAAATTGCAACCGCAAATCGCAAAATTTTAACCTCAAAACTTAACCAAGACCCCCTTGAAAACTTTTTTGGTCAAATTAGACAGAGAGAAGACAACAATCGAAATCCCTGTTTTCGCGCATTGCAGGTCGAGTTATGACCATGAAGTTTTTGGAAAATTCGGCAATTACCAATTGCGAGGAAGACGAGAATGAACTATTGATTACTGAATTTGTAACATCAGAGGTTAAAATTGACGAATTCAAAACTGGCGGTAGCAATCAACTTTTGGAGGTGAATGAGAGCGTCACCGAAAACATCGATGAATTGGATAAGGCTATTGTGGCGGCGGTGAGGTCTAAAAATCTCCTGTAGCCCCCAAACTAATTGTCTTTTCCTTCACCACACTAAATAAAATTTTATTTGCGATTTTTATTGTTTTAATAAAGTTTTTATTTATATTTTGTTAATCCAAGTTTTTTTTATTTATTATTTGTTAATGTAAATCTTTATTTAATAAAAATAACTGCAAAAATATTAAAACGTCTGTTCCATCGCGATCGAAAATGAACAATAATTTTCCGTTTATTTATTAGTTTTTTTTTTGGAAGATGCCGGAACTGCGATATCAAAAATTATTTTCATTTTTTATTTAATTTGTTGAATTTGTTAATCGGTTGACAGGGCAGCGTACCAGTTCTCTCACCAACGCTCGTTTACGGAATATCCACACTATTTTTGAATTAAGTATTTTCATGCTGAAAGAAACTGAATGTGACGAATGCACAAAAAATTTGATAAAAACGAATCAAGTTATCCAATCAAAGAACAAGTATTTTTTATTTTATAAAAATTATTGTAATAACACCGATTTTGGTTCTCTACACGCTCCAAGCGATGAATTTTTTTAAAATACCAAAGATGCATCTAAAAATATTTTTGCCAATATTTAGCTGTCAGTCACATGTAGAGCAAATAAAGCAAACTATATGTGATGCGTGTGTAAGTGAAACAAATAAAATGTCTGAAGAGTGGTTTATTAAAATGAATCCGTGACATGGCCATAACAGTCTTGCTTCAGAAGCACTCGAAATAGTATCAATTAAAAATCAGTATCATACCCATTAAAAATTATTAAAAGTTAAATTTTATTAAATTACCTAAATCTGTAAACATGTTTTTAATAAAATTATATAATTATGAAGTTGTATTGAGTAAGAGTATTGAGAATCATAAGTAAATATCAAAAAACAACAAACATTATAAGTCGTTATTCTTTAATTGAATATGAATAAGTATTTGAACAGGTTTCAACCTGATTTCAAGTTGTTTAGGTGACTCTACGCTCAGCTGTGGTATGTACAATTTTTTTATCGTATTTTAAAAACGAAACCAAATTACAACAAATTGGCAACGCACAAAAATAATTTCGAACAACAACAAAAATATTCATTGTAGGAACGAGATGAATGGAACAAATAAAAATAAATTATTTATACAGCTTATGTGGTATTACCATTTAATTTACCTTACAAATTAAAAAAATCCGAATTTGGGAACTTTTAATTTATTGATTATGATGGCAACTTCCTTTTTGCCACAATAACACGTGCGCTCAGGCAAAAAAAGAAATCTAAAAATATTTTTTTTTGTATTTGTGATGTTTTTTATTAGCCCAACCAAATATAAAACAAAACCAAATGTAGTATTTCCAAATCATAATTTTTTTGACGATAAGGATGAGGTGATATTAAAAATGTATTACAAATAAAAAAATTATCCCATACAATTTTTTTTCGACTGGTATGGCGTACAATATTTTTATTGGACTTACCTACACTATCTCAGTTACAATGAATATGGCTTGTTTTATATTGGTATTGATATTTCTCATAAAATTTATTGTATTGAATCGAAATTGGGTTTTTATCGTTCCTTGATATTTTACCTGCATTTTAAATAATAAATGCTTTCTGGATGGATTAGGTTAAGAACAATAAAGAAGAAATGTATTGCTCGCGGATTATAAATTCGAAATAATAATATTTGTTTTGTTATTATAAAATCTTCTGCGAAAAGGTTTAAATCAACATCCATTGAAAATAATAAACTTGTGCCAAAATCAATTGATATAAAATCACCTGTCTTAAGATTGTTTTTCCTATGTTCTTCTATTTCAAGAATTACAAATATTGCTGTATTTTCCACCCAAGTATTATCAGTTTATCATTTAAACTGCTAAATGTGTCAAAAAAAGAAAAATTTATTGTTTGTTATGGGACGAAATAATTCTGAGGTGCTCCATTTATCATATTTGATTTTTGATTGAAAAAAGCACTTTTTATTGGGTTATTCGAAAATTTAATATTATGGATGTCGCTGTCATCACCGATTTTAGTATCGACAGATCCTTGGGGGGTAAAGATTTCGTCGCTAAAATCTTCAGCAGAAACGCTGATAGACGATCTAGTTGGCGGCAATTGAGCTGTAGCGCTCGAAAAATGTTTCATAGCAACAAGTTTTCCATTTTTTTAAATTATTGCTTGGATCAACATTATTTTGGTCGGATACGCTTAATTGTTCTAATTCGTTTTTATTATAGTAAAACCTTTCTATGGAAAGGAATTTTCTAACTGTTTTTTTTAAATGAATAAGATAACAATTTACCAATTTTAATAGGTGGTTTTCCTAGTTTTAAATTACCTTTAAATAATAGTTTATATTTTAAATTCCCAAAGTAGCTTTTGATGTGAGGTGATAATGGTCAGGTTTATCATGAAACTTTTTTGACCAAAAAAGCGGTAAACAAGGGACAAAATCTTTTATAAATTCTTGAAAGAATTGAGGCTTATAAAAAATATTTTGTGTATCGTCATTTGAATTTTAGTATTTATTTTTTATACTTTTATATAAAACGGTTGTTCAAGATTATTTGTTTCAAAAACACTGCATTCTTTGCCGCAGGACCGGTTCCAGACATTTTGGTGCTCGGTGCAGTTGAAAACTTCAAGTTACTTCCACATCACCCAAGAGGTAGACTCGCGATGTGCTTTTTTAATGAGGTTTCCCCGTTAGGACTATTCCTCCAATGATTTAATATTAAATTATTATAAGTCGTTAAGGAGTACGTGATTGACAGCCTCCACGAAGTATTCATAAATGGATACGGGCGTACTCTGGGCAATGTACTGTAGATCGAACGGTTGTGGTACCCAATCCCTTCGTAGTAGTGAAACAGTATAGCTAATTAAGTCAATCTCAACTATGCAATGGTACAACCTAAAGGAAAATATACCCCAGGTGGTACACCAATGTCAACATTGGCAAATCCACTCTCTATGGAGACTGGCCCTATGGATTCTGGGGAGGGCCAGCTATTGCATTACCAGGGAACATCAAATCCGTTCCAGATAAGATCCAATTTACTAAGATCACCGATAAAAGAAAATAAAGGCAACTCGGTAGCTGACCAAGCTGACGTTTTTCCTAACGTAACAACTAGATGCACTGAACAAAAAATACAAGAAAATCTGAATCAAAACGAACAAGAACAATACGACCTAACTACTGACAAGGAGCGTAATCTATATACCTTACTTTGTAAGGAACGTTTTGAAAAAATAGAATTAATGAAGAGTATTAATGACCTTCAAACAAGAATAAAGGTCCTAGAAAACTCTCAGTCAAAACCAACTACAGCTAGTCCGGCTGCTCAAGTGACATATGAAACGGATGAGGAAGAACTCAACAAAGAAACGGGATGGATTTTAAACCGTAGCAAAAAAAATAAGAAACGAAAAATGAGTAAATCACCACTGGTTTCACCCGAACAGAACCAATCAGTTGAGCAGCTTCCAACCGGAAGTAAGCATGTACAAAAAGTAGAAAAATCTCAGGTTTTATCAGATCAGGAACGATCAAATAAAGAACCCCCATCCGGAGGTAAGAATATAAAAGTGCCACGGCCACCTCCAGTTATAATAACAAACTGCAATAATTATCAGAGCATTAGAAACATTTTGGAGATCAACCGGATAAAATTTCAAGCTGTAGCGTTAAATAGTGGTGACATCAAACTAAATGTCCCAGACAGTGATAGCTATAGAAAGTTAACAAAAGCTCTTAATGAAGAAAACTCAACATGGTATTCATACGAAGATAAGCAGACAAGACAAAACAAAGTCATTGTGAAGAAACTACACGCATCATGCAAACCAGATGAAATAAAAGAGTGTCTTTTGGAGAAAGGATACAAAATAAACGAAGTTACACAACTGCTAAAAAGAGGTGACAAAACACCACTTCCATTATATATGTTATCTTTCGAAAGAACAGAAGACATTAAAAAGATTTATGCAATCCGTGAAATACTACACATGAAAGTGCAAATAGAAGCAGTGAAAAAATCTAAACTGATTCCCCAGTGCAAACGGTGCCAAGTCTACGGACACACGCAAAACTTTTGTAATAAGGAGTACAGATGCGTGAAATGTGTTGGAAAACACTGTACGGCTGAATGTACGAAACAAAAAGACACTCCACCAAAATGTGTCAACTGTGGTGAGGCACATCCAGCCAACTACAGAGGTTGCATTGTTATAAAAGAATTGCAAAAAATTCGCAACAAAACAGGGGAACCTTTAAAAAGTTCCAGACAAGAAATTAACTCAGCTTCAACAAGAATATCCACAAAGTTGAGGCCACACCAAACATTAAACACGCCATCAAGAACTAATCCAAATGTAACATATGCTGATGCAACCACTATTGGAAGTTCGAGAAGACAAAATTGTTCTGCTTCAATCAATGACTCAAATAATAACCAAACCAACAAAATACTGCAAGATATTCTTAATAGACTTAGTTCACAAGAAGAAAAGCAAGAAAGAGCCCTCATATCAATCTTGCAAAGGCTCACCCTACTCGAAAAAAGTCGAACAACTTCGGATTTAGCCGCCCTTTGTTAGTTTAAGATGGCAAATAATCTAAAAATTCTTGCATGGAACTGCAATGGTATATTGCAACGACAACATGAAATACAACTATTTCTTGATTTAGAAAAAATTGACATATGCTTATTATCTGAAACACACCTTACTACTCAAAGTCATATAAAAATACGTGGCTACGAAGTTCACTCTGCAGTACATCCTAATAATAATGCGCGAGGGGGCAGCGCCGTGATTATTAAAAAATGTATTAAATACGATTTGCAACAAAAATTTGAAAGTGATGAAATTCAAGCAATTAGCGTTAGCATTAATACACGAAACCATAAACTAGTGGTGGCCGCAATATATTGCCCACCTAGATATAACATCAAAGAGAATTCTTATACTCACCTCTTCAAGCAGCTAGGTGAAAAATTCATAATCGGCGGTGACTTTAACGCTAAGCATACAGACTGGGGATCAAGACTAACAACAACGAAAGGGAAAGAGCTCCATCAAGCAATAATAAAATACAACTGCAACTGGCACTCTACAGGAAAACCAACTTATTGGCCCAGCGATCCAAATAAAACACCAGACCTGATTGACTTCTTTATAACAAGAAAAGTCCCGATTGATTATATACAAGTGCAGGAAGGATTTGACTCCACATCTGACCACTCCTCTATTTTAATGACAATAAGTGAAACAATAATTACAAATGATAAACAGCCAATGCTAACAAATAAATACACTGATTGGGAAACATTTAGGAATGAACTTAACACTAGTATCATTTTAAACACGCAATTTTCGTCAGAAGAGACATTAGAACAAGAGGTGGAAAAACAGTCGTCAAAAATAGATTGAATAATCTAACACAACGAATACGCAGAGAAATACGCGAATTCAAAAACAAATCAATAAATTCATACCTAGAATCTCTCAGCTACGATAAAGATACTGATTACTCATTGTGGAAAGCAACCAAATATTTAAAAAGACCAGTTACCCACATACCACCAATAAAAACCAATAATGGTCGCCTGGCTAAAACCAAAGAAGAAAAGGCAGAAAATTTCGCAAATCATCTCGAGCGTACTTTTCAGCCCAATTTAACGACACTGAATCAACACGATATACTAAATGTAAATCTTACAACCATCTTGAGACAGGAAATTCCATTAACCAATGCTAAAGAAGTTAAACACGAAATAAAGAATCATATGGTACTTAGAAAATCACCAGGGTATGACTTAATAACTGCTGAGATTCTTAAACAACTACCAAATAAAGCTATTAAGAAAATATCTGACATAATTAATGCTTCCTTCAGACTCTGTTATGTCCCTCTATCTTGGAAATTTGCGGAGGTAATAATGATACCTAAACCAGGCAAGCCACTAAGTGAATTAACATCGTACAGGCCAATATCACTTCTTCCAATTATGTCAAAACTGTTTGAGAGACTATTATTAAAACGAATTAAACCTGAAATTGTTAAATCAGGAGCTATTCCTTCCCATCAGTTTGGTTTTAGAGAGAAACATTCCACAATTGATCAAGTCCATAGAATAACAGATTTAATAGAAAAGTCTTTAGAGGAAAAACAGATTTGCTCAGCCATATTTTTGGACATAGCGCAGGCATTTGACAAAGTCTGGCTAGATGGTTTAATATTTAAATTAGAAAAAACTCTGCCATTTGAATATTGCGAACTACTAAAGTCGTACTTGCAAAGAAGATACTTTAGAGTTAAACAGGAAGGAGCTTATTCCAGCATTAAAGAAGCTAAAGCGGGAGTGCCGCAGGGCAGTGTCCTAGGGCCATTCCTTTTCCTACTTTTTACAAGCGACTTACCGCAAACTAACAATACAACTACCGCCACGTTTGCAGATGACACTGCAATTCTAGCTGTTGGTGACACAATCGGTGAAGTCACATTCAAATTACAAATAGCCATAAATAATATACAAGACTGGCTAACTAAGTGGAGAATTAAAGTGAATGAATCAAAGTCTACTCACATTAACTTCACTAACAGATCAATAGAACCACTGCCGGTGACTCTCAATAATATTCCTGTACCACATGCAAATCAAGCAAAATACCTTGGAATGAATCTTGATGCAAAGTTGAAGTGGAAAGTTCACGTGAAAAAGAAAGCAGATGAACTTCAATTAAAATATAGAAAAATGTACTGGTTAATTGGAAGAAACTCTCAGTTATCCATTCATAATAAACTTATGCTTTATAAACAAGTTCTGAAGCCGGTCTGGACATATGGCATTCAACTATGGGGATGTACCAAAACCAGCAATCAACAGATAGTCCAACGATTTCAAAATAAAGTTCTCAGAGGGATCGTAAACGCCCCGTGGTACACTCGTAATAGTGATCTTCATAGAGACCTCGGAATGGACACAGTCGCAACCGAAATAAAGAAGTGTGCTCAAAAACATCAGGAGAGGCTCCATCTACACCCTAACGACGAAGCGGCTAGACTACTTCATCAAGAGGGTATCATAAGAAGACTCAAGAGACTAAAACCTTTTGAGTTACCCGAATAGACCGCATAATGCAGAAACAACAAAAACAACACTTCATGGAATGAATACTCGTACATAGAAGTACTTTATTATATTATATTATCAGAGTCAAACGCTGTTAGTCAAAAATGACTAGTTACTTTGTAAAATATTTTATTGCTATCGTAAATAAAATTTAAATAATAAAAAAAAAAAAAAAAATAAGTCGTTAAATTTAAAAATCAAGTTTCCGTGACTTTAGATTTACAAATTGATCAATCAAGTCATCGTAATTCAGCTCGTTGACTAATTCTCTTTCTATAGAAATTGTAGCTAGGCCAACTAATCTTTCCTGCAACATAGATGTTCTTAAATAATTTTTAATAATTTTCAGCTTCGAAAACTGCGCTCACCTGATGCTACTGTAACTCGCAAAGTTAAAAAAATTTTAAGCGCTACTACTGCATTTGGGTACAAAGTATTCAAGTTTCGTTGTATTATATAATCTAGTACTTGTTTGCTAGACATTTTTGGTTTGATTAACTTGGATAATATTTTTAAATCAATTTCCAGCTCAATTGCATTTAAATCGTACTCGTTTTTTTTAGTAAAAGCTTTCTCTAAACCCGTGCATTTTCATTTTAAATATTTGGTTCTAGTTTCGACACTTCTGCCATATCGTCCAAAAAGCTAAATAAATCATTATGATGTTCTAATTGATTAAACCGCTCCGTGATTGATGAAATTGCCTGGTCTAATACCATGTAATAAAATTTAATTTTCAACTGGTCTCTTGGTGAGAATACAGTATGATGTTTTTATCGATACATATTTAAATAATATATTTATTAATAAGCGCTTTTAAAAAATTAATTATTCCTTTTGAACTTTAATCACATAATTTTGCTGTTTAATTTCAACGGGGATTTCGTTATACATTTTAGGGCCTATGAAATTAATTCGTTTGCGACCATACTCATTAGCAATAGTACAAGGTTTTAGGTTATTTTTATTGCGCGTATGATATTGGTGATTATACAGGTTTAAATTAATATTACACATGCTTAAAGTCTCATTTCTTATCCTATAGATATATTCCACAGTCTGCATGAAATGTAAGGCTTTTATCGGCAAAATGTTTTCGGCCTTTAGAGCATATAAATCTCTCGAAGAATACAGAATTGTTAATTTATATATAGCTTTGATGCAACGGTTATGTAAAATTTGTAGCTTTCTCAAACGTGATTGGGATGAGTTCCCATAAACAACGAGCCCATAAGTAATTCTAGAATGAATGAATGCAAAGTATATGCATCGAAGTATTTTCGTAGGTATATAATGAGAGGCCTTACGCGTAAAACCAATTATTGGAGAAACCGAGCAAACCGTGTCAATATGATGCTGCCAATTAAGATGCGAGTCTAAAATTATTCCAAAATATTTATAAGTTTTAACGAGCTCAATATTGACATTTGCTACAGCAAGACTAGGTAATGTAGGAAGAGGTTTACAGATTGAACGAAATACCATGTATTTAGTCTTAGCCAAATTTAAAGATAACATATTCTCATTAAAAAATTCAAGCAAAATATCAAGATCATGTGACATAAGCTGAAGTCCGTCAATTGGGTCCCTAACCTCATAAAATACAGCAGAGTCATCTGCAAATAACCTAAGTTTTCCTTTCAATGGGAGATTACCCATGCCATTTATAAATAATAAAAATAACATAGGGCCGAGTACACTGCCTTGAGGTACACCATGCTTCACCAGGCTACACTTACTAGTAGCGCCATTAACAAAAACGAATTGTTTTCTATTCGAGAGATAACTTTTCACTATATCTTGGGATTTCCCTCTAAATACATAGCAATTCAGTTTATCTAATAATAATCCATGGTCCACAGTGTCAAACGCTTTCTTTAGATCTAAAAATAAAGCACATACATAGAATTTATCATTTATTGAACTATTAATCATGTCAACTGTTTCAACTAGAGCAACATCAGTTCCTGAACATTTTCGGAAGCCATATTGAAAGTTATATAGTAAATTATGAGTCTCTAAAAACGAATTAAGCCGCAATGCTAACAATTTATCTATAACAGATAATATAGATATTGGTCTGTAATTCGTTAATTCAGTTTTATCGCCACTTTTGAAAACTGGAACAACTTTAGATAATTTTAAACACTTTGGATATATTCCAGTTTCAAAAACTTTATTAAATATGCTGGATAAAATCACTGAGAAAATCACTTCTTAATTCACGTTAGGTAAAGGTACTTAGTTTCATTGTGTCATGACCAACTTTACTATATTCTATTCCTGAGCCTCTTCTTCCTCCTCTATCTGTCTAAAACCAGCAACTAGTAATTATATCACAAATCGCTAATTTTTCAGCAGCATCCTGTTCAATATCTTCTGACTATCTGACGAAATTTTCGATACAGTATCTTCTTCAGGGTATAACATTACACCGGTTTTTTTAAACCCGTTTTTTATTGTATTATCAGTGACACTGTCCCAAGCCGATGTTATCCAACCAACGATTTCTTCCTATCCCGCTCGTTTCATGGCCCCTTTTTTTGTGTACTCTTTGTAGCCAGTCAACATCCATTCTTCCCAAAGATTTTTTAATTTCGATTTAAATGATTTGTTGAGAGACATATCAAGTGGCTGCAATTTATTCGTCAACCCACCTAGAATCATAGCAGGAATGGTCTGGATTTGTTTGCAGAACAATTAAATATCCTCAGTTTTATGACCTGACCCGACAAACAATTTTAATGATTGAGTCCAAAAATTACCCAAGCATGGACTGACGACCGAGTCGGTGATTGTCCGACAACGGTACCATGAAATACCTGATTTCTGGAACACCTTAGTCAGGCAAAATATTCGAACGAAGTCCGATGTGGGTATTTTACAGTGTTTTATCCCGTGTTGTGATAAGCCTTATATTAGAGTATGTTTCGGTTATTTGGTGGACGAATCCATTAACAAGTAATTGGTCAAAATTAAAGAGAAACATCGGTCTTAATTGAAGAATTTATCACGACTAATATCGACGACTAATGAACGACTAATATCGGGTAACTATTCATAACATTGAAATTTTTTTATTGCATATTGTGAGTAAAACTAGAGAAAATATTTTAGTTCATTTTATTGCGTAAAAAAATTATGAGGTTATAAGTTATAAGTTTAGTTTTTGTAAAAAAAATTTTTACTTTTACATAAATAATTTATTACACTTTTTATTCACCGCTGATCTTTTTAAGTACTCCTGTACGGCCTTTTTTATTTCTACGTGGCTGATCTGCAGGTCCCTTGCCATATAGTTTGGCCATTCACGCATCTGCGGACATTTCTAGGGGTGGAGTATCATCATAATTCAGCTCCATTGTTTTATTCTGGTGGCCAGTATTACTAATTATATCCTCAGCCTTCTTATGTGTGAAAATGTCAGATAATGGTGGAATTTCATCATAATTCAACTCCATTATTTTATTCTGGTGGCCTGTAATTAAACCTTATATTTATTGATTTGTTAAGTCACCATTAGGAGTTATTCATTTTACCTGTGTTATGGATATTTTTGGTTTGAAATTCGAATATTTCATCAGGTGTATTATTAATAAAATTAGAATCGAATTCCTCGGTAAAATTGGTTTTAAATTCGTTTCTAGGTTTTTTTTAAATAGGGAGCTTCTGATTCAGAATTTGTCCATACTTCGTAGTGTTTTTCCGATTTTCGGGCGTCTAAATATTTTTCAATGTTCGTCTTTAAAATTCTGCATTGATACTGTTGCCATGTGAAATCGACGCTAATTTTTTCCTTTATTGCTTTGTGGTAATTATCTGGCCAGAAGACGATATCTGCTACAATCCACGATGACAATACTGAAGCGACTTCTTTTCTCCCACTTATATTTGTTGTTTCTACAACTGAATACATTGTAACTAAAAAGTAATAACAAAAATAATGTTTTTATTTTGTACTGGATGAATCAGCTTTGCATAGCATTATCTTTGCTAAGAGCAATGACGTTCTCAAGTCAAATAATGTGTTTTATGTAAATAACTTTACATCCCGACAAACATAACTAAACAATTGATCACTATTAATAATAATTTTCACGCGTCAGGTAAAACCAAGTTTAACAACCAACAAAAAAGAATTATACTATCTAGTCCTAAATTTTTAACAAACAAAAGTTGCATGTAAGCAACATGGAATAACATGTTCGGGTAAAATTAAACAAAATTGACCGATAAATACCCAAAATACTCATGTTAGATAGTTGTAAATGATTTCACTACACTTATCTACTATCTTAAATTATAAAAAACGAAAACTCACCTTGCTTTGAAACACTATAAAATTGATTAAATTAAGTAATTTAGTAAACACCAAAATTAAGTAAACACCGAAATAAGCTTGCACAAAATATACTTAGAATATTTACTATATACACTTCCGCTTTATAATAATTTTTGAGCGCATCTAATTAATAAAAAAATTTTATTACATAATTCAGACGGCAACACACACACACACACATAAATAATCAAATTTTTGGCGAAATTTGTATGTTCGTTTGTTTTATTTTATTAAAAAATCTCAATGTATTGCGAACACCTGTAACAATAAAGATTTTGATTTTTTTTTTGGGCTCGTCTCGTTTTCGTTTAGAAACTCGTTATTATTTTCGTTATTATACTCATTATTTTTCTTAAATTTTATCCGAGTGTCAGGTAAAATAGGACCGACGTAGCTTGTACGGCGAGAAATTGTTTGTCGGGTGAGGTGCTGCGTCTAATATTAAAATAGATTTTTTGTTAAAAAATGGTTGTGGTCGTTTCCGCCATACTTTTTCCAACCACCATATCATCTCTGCGGATGACATCCACCCTTTTTCATTAGCCGATACAATTATGTTAGTTGGAAAATTTCCTTCGGGAATGGTTTTTCGCTTAAAAATAATATATACAGGCAGTTTTTTGCTATCAGCGGTAACAGCCAATGTAACAGTAAAATTACATTTCTCATTCCCCGTTGTGGTTGTTTTGACATCCGATGATCCCCGCTCAGTTATAGTAAACTTTGACGGTAAATCAAACCTCACTGAGACCTCATCCATGTTTGCAATTTGACTCAAATTTACTCCAAATTTGGATTGTTCGACAAATGTTTTAAAGTCACACATTTTCTGTTCCCAATTTTCTGGCAAATGTCGTCCTGTTGATGTCACTGCTCTTACAACAGTTATGCCGCTTCATAAACTTGTGTATCCATTTCGGTGATCCATTAAATGCGATTTTCATTGCTATAGCACGTGAACCGCATTCGTTTAGCAGTTAGTTGCCGCTTCTTAGCTCGTTCAATCAAAACCCATTTTTTTACAACCATTTCTAATGAAGGCCACTTTGCCCGACGTTGTCGTTTTTTTGGTTTTCTTATTTTTGTCTGGAACTATTTTTAATTCATTTTCACACGCCAACGTCTAACCATAGATTCGTTAACGAACAAAATGTTCGTCTGCTGCTCTATTTCCATTTGCTAACGCAATTTTAATAGCTTCTAATTTAAAACTTAATGTGTAGCTCTGCCGTGCTTTTCCAATTTTTAGGTTAGAATTTTTATATCAATTTTGGCTTGATTTACTATCAAGATATAGGTTCTACCAAAAGTACGCAAACACAGTTTGTACGTTACAATAAAACTACCTAACCAAATTAAAACTATTCACTAAAATTCAATGTTGTGGTATTTTACGTTGCCAAAAAACGTTAGATATTAAATAATACGAAAACAATGAAATATCTGTCAAAAAGTTTCCCTTTGTGCATTGACCAAAGAGCGAAGAATAAAAAAAAACATAAGAGACCCAAAAAACAAATGGTTGCTTTTTTGTTGCTTGATCATTGTACGTTGATATAAAACGTAAAAGTTGTAAAGGCTTTTTAGTAGAATGCGATTCATTATTAGTGTGCGCCTGTGCGGCTTCTAATAAGTGCGGCTTGTTAACGGAATGCGGCTAATTAGAGGTTTTCGTAAAGGTTTTAAGTAATTTTCAGTCAGACAAGCCGCGGCTTATTAGAGTGGTGCGGCTTATAAGTGAAAAACAGGGTAAATACGATTTAATATACGTGTAAAATCTACTTAAATATAAGTTCTGCTAACTCCACACATATGAAATAAATAATAACTAACTAGAGATGTATTGGTAATTTCTTTTGCCATAGTAATTTTTTTTTTTAAACTAAGTATACTCGTAAATGTGCAGAAACGAACACAAATGCAAAAAAAAAAATCAAATTTACATTGCATTGTTAGTGCATTCATCACACTCTTTGGTAGTTTTTTTATACAGGTATCTGTCAATGAGCGTTAGAGCAGGACTTATATTTAAGTAGATTTTGATACGTGACAAAAAAATGTAAAGAGAAAAATTGACTTCATCAGTAAGTCGTATAGTAAAGATCTAAAAATGAAAATCAACAATGCAGTGTTTTCGGTTTGATTTTTTATAATTATGAAAATGTACTATAGAAAATAGAAATTGCGATTACATTGGGAAGAAGAGGCGCTAAACCAAAGCAAATATTTGTGGTTTCATTACATTTTGCACAATGGTGCCCTTTACAATTTTTAAATTTTGCGCCCGGTTATAATGCACCAATTTGCACCTATGAAAGGCCAGCCCTGCTTTGCCGAGTTCATTAATTTTCTAAAAATTTTAATATTTGATATTTCAACATCTAAATCTATTATTATAAGTAGTTCGGAAAAACAGCAATTTTTTCCTTAAATAATTTAAATAATAAAAGGATTATTTTTTAACATTAATATAATTTCGCTCATCACAATATAATCAATATTACCCATAATTTAGTTTCTTATTTTTTGTGCTCTGTATTATTGCCAAAATGTTTTTTTTTATAATTCAAAAAAAGTCATTTTTCAAATGGGAATAATATAAATGTGCTTCTACATATCTTTTACAATTACTATTATTTTATTTAAAATTTGCCAGCTGATACAACTCAAAAACGTCACACAATTACGTCGTATATAGAAGCATTTTTAAAACAGCCGGCAATTAGTGTCCCAACCGCAGCTAACATTCGTTCGTTGCTTGATATTTCGGATGAAGCACTTCGTGGTCTCAAATGCTTAGGCACGAAAGCGGAATGCGGAAATCATTGGCTGATATATATTCTGTTGAACAAGCTTGATGCCGAAACGCAAACTTTGTGGCCGCAACAAAATATCGAAGATAAACATTTTCCCACACTAACCGAATTTTTTGTATTTTAAGAAAATCGTACAGATGCATTAGAGTCTTTGAAGGCGTATACAACGAAGAAGTCCTCATCAGCTCCACCGATGAAAGCCGCTAAAGCTAATACGTTTTCTACAACAGCTGTTAGCAAGTCATCACCACCATCGTATCCGTTATGCAAAACAGACGAGCTTAAACTTTTTGATTGTAATAAATTCAAAGAAATGACTGTGGAGCAGCGAGCAGGAACTATCAAAGAAGACAAACGGTGCTTTAATTGTCTCAACCACAATCATAGCGTATACATCTGTATGTCCCGAGGCAGATGTCGTCAATGCTAGCGTAAACATCATTCTTTGTTGCACGAAGAACAAAAAGCGTACAGCAGCTCAACACAACAAAGCGCATCTATCGAGCCCAAAGCAACTACATCCGCAAAGGTTTACCAGGTTACTACTTCGTATCAGGTCATATTATCCACAGCGATGGTAAAATTGAGGTTGTTAGATGGGTTGGTCAATTTGGTCGTTGTTAGATTCCTCCTCACAAATATCGACTACGAAGAGCAAATGGTCGAATGTTGATGGCGACACAAAACTGGGACATTCTCGCGTAGAAGTCGTACTTTCACTGCGACCAATCAATAGTCAGTATCCCCAGTTCGAAACAGAAGCATATGTCGTACCGAAAATCGCCTCGTTAATTCCGTCTAACGACTTCGATCCCTTTAACTGCGAGCAACTGAATGGCTTGGTACTAGCGGATCCAAAATTTAATAAAAGAGGGTAACAGTCGATGTTCTACTTGGCACCGAAATATATTATAGTGTAACGGGCGGTAAGAAACTACAGGTAAATAACCATTTAGTAGCAGAGGAAACATTGTTAGGCTGGGTTTTAACAGGCAGATTTGTAGAGCAAAAGGCTAATGCTACCAAATGTTTCTGCCAAAAGTGTGAGGAATTATTTTCCAAGACCACTACAGAAGTCCAGACGGTAGATTTATAGTGAAGCTGCCGTTCTCCGAATCACCAGCCGCAGTTGGATCATCATTACATTTTGCGCAATTTCGTCTCAAAGCAATGGAACGAGGATTTGAGCAAGACAACACATTCAAAGATCTTTATATTGACTTAATGAAGGAATATGAAGAATTGGGTCATATGGAAGAAGTAGCAAGCCAATCAGCAAAGCAGATGTATTAGCAAAGCAGATGAAGTTACGGGTTGTATTTGACGCGTCAGCCAAGTCAAATAATGAAAAATCCTTAAACAACATATTACGAGTGGGTCCGGTAGTACAATCGTCACTAATTAATATAGCTTTGCGCTTGTGGCAACATCAATTTGTTTTAAATGGAGACATAGAGAAAATGTACCGACAAGTGCTGCACATTTCAGAAAGTGCTAAGTCACAAAATATTATCTGGAGAAATAATAAACAAAAACCAATACAACACTATCGACTAAAGACAGTAACATATGGCATCGCATCCGCATCCTTCCTGGCCACGAACTGGTGATTAAATTAAAAAACGACATTTCCAAAATTCTCGAATCAGCCAAATTCACCTTGCGACAGTCGGCACCAAATGATAAGGAAATTCGACGAGTAATATGCGGAAATCGAGATACAGCAAGCAGCCTAAGAATCGCGGTTTATCCAGCGTAAACGAAACTGTTGAGCTTTGAGTGGAGTCCTAAAACCGATCGTTTTTATTTTCCCACTAATTTTGAAGAGCGAGAGAAACATACTAAATGATCGACGTTGTCAGAATCGAGCAAATTTTTCTACCCCTTGCGATGGTTGGCGCCTACGATCGTACGTATGAAAATATTATTTCAAAGTACTTGGTTGCAAAGTATTGATTGGGATGATGAACTGCCAGTAGTAACTCGAGAACAATGGGAAAATATACGCAGCGATTTAAAGATTCTACCGCACGAACAAATTCCGCGATGGGTTGCTTATGCAGCAGCCGTATATTGTCGTAGTTGTTCCGGAGACAAAGTCGTAACGAGCAGCAAAAACCAAAGTAGCGCCAATTAATCAGCTTAGTATACCTCGACTGGAGCTTAATGGTGCATTTCAGCTCACTAAATTAGTGTTGGTGGTGTAAAATGCCTTCAACCTGAACATCGAGAAAACGACGTTATAGACAGACTCGAAAATCGTGCTTGACTGGTTGTCATCCCATCCCCGAAAATGGTCAACATTCATTGCCAATCGGACATCAGAAATTTTGACATCTTTTAGCAGAGACAAATGGAAATATGTAAGCTCAGCTGACAATCCTGCCGACTTTGCGTCTCGCGGAATGAGTTCCAATGAGCTGATTGGAAATCAACAGTGGTGGAATGGTCCTTATTGGTTAGCGAAACCGAGTGAGTTTCGGCCCCTCAACTTGTACCAAATGGAAGATGTAAAAATGCGTGAGACATTCGCATTTAAAGTGTCTGTAGAAAATTATGTCGTCCAACACATCATCGAAAAATACTCCAGCTTCTATAAAATGTGTTGGACGACAAGAGAATTTCGTTCAATAGTTGTTTTTCGAAATGATATACAATTACATTCTCTATGTGAGCAATACGAAAAGAGCTTAAGGGTTTGACTTAAACTAATGTTGTCAATTTTCAATGAAAATTACGACTTATGTCTTGAAAAGTTTCAATTGTATCGTAACTCGTAATGCTTACATAATAAGCTGCCTGTTTCGCGCCTTAACGAATTAACGACTAACATAATATGGCTGTTGATTTTGCATCATGATAGTAGGCTAATCAAAATTCTACAAAATTTATTTTGATGAATGTTGCTAATTAAATAAAATCGAGTAACAGCCATCGTACTATGAATTCTCAAACCAAATTGTAGAATAATTACATTTTCTATTTTAAAACCAAAAATATTACAAAAATAGGATAAATAAGTGAATTTGTTAAATAAAATTTTGGTATAAATTCACCAAGAGCTAAAGAGCAACGTATAATGCAATTAAGATAATAACACCGCAATCGCTCCCAAACCACCCGTAGTTTATGTAAACTATTTTATAACAATTTTATATGCGAAATTAGAGGTGTGTACATACGAGTATAGATTCATGCATCTTTTTTTGCACCAGTGAACCGAATTAAACAATTTTATTTTATTTTAAATTTTCAATTCCAATTAGGCAAGCGTACAAATATTATACTTGGTGTGCTGGATTGTCATAAAAATTTAAATATTTCATAATAGTGTTAATATTTTTTGCTGCAGTTTTGGAATACAAGACTACAAAACATTTTTTGGTGCCAAACTTTTATCACATAACGAAAAACATGATGTGGTATTAATTAGAAATGATTTTATCGTTATTAGTTTTTGAGGGTTTGTATTTACGAATAATGTAGCAATGGCAACATGTGGTGCATATTGTTATTTTTTTCACATAGTGATAGCTTATAGGTGCCTGTTCAAAAAATTTATAAATTTATTGTAACGATAAAAGGATAACATAAAACAATCTCATTAGATGACTTCTAAATATGGGTAACAGTAGTCAGATAATTTTTAAAGGGTAACTGGAGAGCGGTAGCATTGACCAAAAAGGCTGGCGAATTATCCACAATTACACCAGTCACCACATAAAGGTAGTTCATTTACTTGTAAGTTACTTAGGAATATTTTAAAGTAATTATTTAACTCGTCTCTGACCGGCTAGTCGGACAGAATTTTTTTTCGAAAAAATACCCAAATTTGAACGCTTGTATCTTGGTGAAATAACCAACCATTTTGATTTTTTTGAGTAAAATAAAAATTGTCTAAAATTCAAACCAAATGTGTTGCTGTTTGAGCCTGCAAACGAACTTGTTCAATATTTCATTCCCAAATCAAATTTACTCATTGCATATAGAATTTCGAAATCTTGAAAATGATACTGTGGAAAATTCTGTACGAATGTCGATTTATTGAAGTATTCGCGAGAAACGTATCAAAACGCGTGACTTTTGTTGAAGCCCGTGTAACTTTTCGTGAAATTAAGCGAATCTATGATATTAGTGTGTCTATTGTGAACCGGACTTGACATCGATCTGTAGAAAGAGATAATGTGAGTCAGCGGGATGGATCTGCTCGACCAAGAAAAACTACACCAAGAGAAGGTCGTGCTATCGAGGACAAGCAGTGCTCAAAAAATTAAAAGTAATGTACCTACCGGTAAACCATATATCAAAACAGATGATAATAAATCGGTTGAAAGCTTATGGACTATTTGGTGATGGTTTAAGCGGATATTTCGTGGAATTACAAGACAGATTTGGTAGTAATACCACATCCAGCTTTAACAACAGCGCGATTTATGGAAGAAATTTTTAGGCTTCATATGCTTTCTATGAAAAGGCAAATTGGGCGTGGATTTTTTATGCATGATAATGCCCGGCCAGGGTTGCACACAGCTGTAAACACACGTCAATTTCTGCAGTCAGATTTAAATCCTATAGAGCACGTCTGGGATATGTTACAACGGCGTGTAAGAAAACGGGCAAGGCCATTTGTCCGATTTTTTTGGCGCAGTGTTCATATCACAGAAGTAATCTCGGCTAGAATCGGAGTGTAAGAACAAAACTTATGAAATTATGAACAAAGCTGACATATAATCATAGAATGCATAGAAAACAACAATATACCACAAAAAAAATTTTAAGAGGAAGCAACTTCACCCAAATCCTTTTAAAATAATAATAATCTAAAGCAAATAAGAAATTTAGGGATCATAAAGATTTATTTCGATGTTTGCTTCTATTCGACATCTTCCTTGTAAGCAAGCAGTTGCCGAGTTAAAAATGTAATTGCCTTAATAGATTGGTGACATTTCATTAGTGCTGGTTTTGGGCTCGGTTGATCGAGGATCGATTTTGGTGTTGCAAATTATTATGCAATATTTCTTTGTGGTGTTGCCAAATTTCTAGATACAATAATAGACCGGTCCCCGTTGTTTAAAAATGAATAAAACTGTGTTTTTGTTTTCCTTTCCATTACTAAAATATCAGGGGAGGCATTCGCGTGAAGTTTGTCCTAAATCTGTCCTAAAAAAAATAAGATTCGTTTAGGACAAACTTCACGGTTCTGTACAAATGCGTGAAGTTTATCCTAAATCCTAAAAATTGTGTATGTATAAGTGAATATAATATACTTCTTTCGTATAAACGAATAAAACTGAATGGTTTAAATGGTAAACATTGAAAATGGCTTGTCCTAACCCCCGGCAAGGCTCTTTTTTCTCAAGAGTTGGTACTTTTTGGATAGCTTGGTTAATATAGCACCTAACTATATAGGTCGCTATCGTGTCAGATTGTTGTGGATATTTGAAAACATTTAAAATGTAATAATTGTCTTCATATGACTTATGAGGAAAATTTTTGAAAATGGCTTGTCCTAACCCCCGGTAAGGCTCTTTTTTCTCAAGGGTTGGTACTTTTTAGATAGCTTGGTTAATATAGCACCTAACTATATAGGTCGCTATCGTGTCAGATTGTTGTGGATATTTGAAAACATTTAAAATGTAATAATTGTCTTCATATGACTTATGAGGAAAATTTTTGAAAATGGCTTGTCCTAACCCCCGGCAAGGCTCTTTTTTCTCAAGAGTTGGTACTTTTTGGATAACTTGGTTAATATAGCACCTAACTATATAGGTCGCTATCGTGTCAGATTGTTGTGGATATTTGAAAACATTTAAAATGTAATAATTGTCTTCATATGACTTATGAGGAAAATTTTTGAAAATGGCTTGTCCTAACCCCCGGCAAGGCTCTTTTTTCTCAAGAGTTGGTACTTTTTGGATAGCTTGGTTAATATAGCACCTAACCATATAGGTCGCTATCGTGTCAGATTGTTGTGGATATTTGAAAAAATTTAAAATGTAATAATTGTCTTTATATGAGTAATGAGGAAATTTTTTGAAAATGGCTTGTCCTAACCCCCGGCAAGGCTCTTTTTTCTCAAGAGTTGGTACTTTTTGGATAGCTTGGTTAATATAGCACCTAACCATATAGGTCACTATCGTGTCATATTGTTGGGGATATTTGAAAAAATTTAATGTAATAATTGTCTTTATATGAGTAATGTGGAAACTTGTAGTTTTTTTACTTTTAATTTGTTTAATAATATTTAATTTATATAGTAATTGCCTTTTATAAATTGAATACTCGTATAGAAATTGTAATTTTTTTTTATTTTATTTCATTTTTTTAAAACTGATAATTTTTATTTTTTCCTATTACAATATTATAAATTTTTTTCTAATCGAAAAATATTCATAATAACGAGACTTTGCAGTTGTTACACTAATACATGCATGATAATAGTGTTGTTTTTATTTTAGGACATATTTCACCAACGTGGGGAAGCCATGAGATCTGCAACTTTATTTAATTATTAGTTGCCATATTTTGTTGAGAGTTATAATATTTATTAGAGGCAAGTTTTCGAATAAGCAATGTTTGTATCTAATTTATATGACCAGTTTTTCCTGTAAATCACAGATTTTAGTCATCGTACGCAAGTTTGCAGATTTTTTGCTCGAAATGCAGTTTATGTATTAATGTTTGTTTTGCCTCTAATTATCATCAAGATGTTTTGTTCAATCGCAAATTTTCGAAATAACAATAATGTAACAAATGAAATCTTATACTTTATGGGTATTTTCGACCTTTTAAATGTTGTCATATGCTCATCTCTTTCTCTGTGCCTTCTATTCTAAACTACGAGTAAGTATGGCTGTCAAATTTAAATAGCATGTGTACGCGTTTGCTAATGAAGTGATATTTGAGACACTATTCTTCATATAGAAAATAAATTTAAAATAAAAACCAAATACAATAAATACGCACAAAAATGGAAAAATACCTTGTTCAAATCAGTAAGTATATATAAGTGCATGCGTTTTCTAATGAAATTTATAATAATGTGAATTGTTCAAATATTGTATAGATGCAAATTCGACCAAACGTCAATCTGATTCTAATCTTGATGGAGTCGGGGAACCTGTAGTTTGCAAGAAATAATTCAATAATTTTGTAAAGTAATTTCGGTATCATTTTTCTTTAATCATTTTTGTAAATAGAATTCCAAAAATCAAAGCGAGAGAAGGGCTTATTCGAGTATCTGGGAAAGCAACCTATTGCTTAGTACGTGAATTAAAAGAAGTCCTAACAACTTTGCTTATTGCACAATATGCAATTTAGAATTGAATGCATCAGCCGATGTAACAGATTTAAAAGTACACGTTACTATTACTTTACACGCCTCAACGAGCTATAAACTTACTGAATTTAACTCAATCGAAAAAAAAGTTGTTGACGTTGAAATTCAACTCGCGGCTTTTTGTGCAGAAAGCAATTTAGCATTTTTGATGATAGATAAATTAATTCCGCTTTTGAAGAAGTTACTTCCTGACTCGGATATCTTAAAATTGTAACCTGTGCCAGAACGAAAACAACAGCTGTGGTATTACGGATTTACAAATTATGTTAGATTACAAACCGAGAAAAATGCTTCATCCTTCGCGAACCAGATGGCTATCATTGGAAGGCACTGTTAACCAAATTCTAAGCCAATTAGATGTCCTTGAATTATCAGAAATTAGAATCATCTCATCTCTCTAATGTTTTTGAAATATGGCGATGGTAAATAAATTAAATAGATTGTTTCAGAGCGAGGAGCCCCAAGTGCATACCATGCAAAGCCAAATGAGTAGGCTTTACTTAATTATTTTTGATTGTTTTATGAAACCGGGATTCATTGCACTCGAAAAGTTTAAGACTCTTGAATTGCCTATTTCACCTGCCAATAAGTATATTATGGATTTAAAAAGTGTTTATTTAGGTGCAAAGGTTTCGATGGCACTTGATTTAGGTAGCCTATCTGAAGTCTATGAAATCGATTTTAGAAAGTATTGATTTTCACATTCAATTACGAAAATATGTGGATTTATGCCACATATCATAAGCCTTAAACTTTGAAAACCTCAATTTAAAGGAAGATGATAAGATTGGACAGTTCTGGGACGTAATTTTACAATTAAAAAGAGCAGATGGGACGAAATGCTTTCCTAAATTACGCAAATTGATAGTGGCAGATTTAACAATTCCGGTAGGCACGCCAACGTAGAGCCAATATTCTCTCAGATCAATTTAAATAAAACAAAATTTAGAAATAGATTGGAGGTTCCAACATTAATATGAATTTTAAGAACTAGAGATTATCTAAAAAAAAAAAATAAATACAGGTTCATTAAATATCAAATTACAAATAAACAGTTAAAAAAAATAAATTATTTAATGTATCAAAAAAAGGAAAATAACAAAGTCTGATAATACCACAATGTGATAACAAGGAGTTACGAATATATGTATAGGGTGGGCCATCTGACTTTTTTTTTGAACTAGCGGTTATTTTGAGTATGGTAAGGGTCATGTCACTTCTGATTTGACAGAAAGTTAGTTTTATCCTTCCGCTGAACGAAACTGGTTGTGTATTCGCTTGAACAACGCTGGGAAATATTAAAACATTACTTCGAAAATCATGGTAATGTTGCAGAATGTGTGCGAAAATTTCGTGCGGTTTTCGGAAGAAACGACGCGCCGGGAGCTCCATATGTGCTTTATTTTGTGAATAAAGTTAAAGAAACAGGCTTGCTAATTAATAAACCAACACGAACCAAGCAGCCAACCAAGCGTACACCCGAAAATGTTGATGCTGTAGCCGAGAATATGCGAGAATTGCCGGGAACATCAACTCGTCATCGTGCTCCAGAATTGAACATTTCAAGCACAACACTGCGATGAATTCTGCATAAAGACCTTGGTATGACACCGTATAAAGTTCAACTGGTTCATGAATTGAAGCAAAAGACCACCCATTGCGTTTTCGGTTCGCTGAGTGGGTTTGTGATCGACTTGAAGAAGATGCCGATTTTGGCAAAAAAATCATATTTTCGGATGAGGCGCATTTACATCTTGGCGGCTATGTAAACAAGCAGAATTATCGCATTTGAGGCACGAAGAACCCGCGCGTAATCGTAGAGAAGCCGATTCATCCTGAACGAGTGACTGTTTGGTGCGGATTTTGGTCCGGTGGCATCATTGGGCCATTTTTCTTTGAAAATGAGCAAGGAGCCGCCGTTGCTGTCAATGGTGAGCGCTACCGCGCCATGATAAACGTTTTTTTGTTCCCGGCACATGAAGAGGAGTATATAGGCAACATTTGGTTTCGACAAGACGGCGCTCCGTGCGACACAGCACACGTTTCAATTGATCTTTTGCGAACTGTCTTCGAAGATCGAATTATCAGCCGAAATGCTGATGTGATTTGGCCGCCCCGGACCTGTGATTTGACGCCGTTGGACTATTATCTTTAGAATGCCGCCAAAGATAAGCGTTACGCCGATAAACCAGCAACGATTGACGCTCTCAAGAACAATATTCGCATTGCCAGTTAAGACATAATGCCGCATACCATCGAAAATGTGCTCAAAAATTGGACCGACCGTATGAGGTACGTCAAGGACAGCCGAGGCAGTCATATGAATGAAATAGTATTCCATAATTAATCGGAAGGATTGCTCTTTACAATGAAAAAATAAATTTGAAAAAATCTTGAGAACTTTTTGTTTTATTGCAGTTCAAAAAAAAATTCTTTGGTCCACTCTATATTTAGATACATACTTTGATTTTAATTGACAGGGAGTCAAAATATATTGTTTGTTTTTTAAATTACAATGTGATTTTGTGAATTTAAGTGTGTTTTTTGTTAGTAAATAAATTACTATATAATATTATTTATAGTTTTATAAATCCTTCAATAAAGGCGAATTTATATGACTTGTGTTAAAATTTTTGGAATTAGTGCAGATTTTTTTCGTTTAATCCCATATAGTCAGTTTTTTGTTAGAAATGCAGGATTTATTTTTCAAAATTGCAGTTTTTCAATAAATATATTATGGCAACACTGGGTGTAGTAATGAAATTCGAGTTTGCTGTAACTAAATAAAAAATTGAAAGTTTATATAAATCGAATTTGAATAATAATTACTACTGATAAAGAAGCCATCTATGACGAAAAAATTTCTTTTGCTATAATAAAATCAGATACAAACATTTCTTCAGCAAATACTTCAATTCTCAGCAAATCACGTAGGGATTGGCATTTCGCATTAACGTTTTTCGTAAAATGAGTTCAATTACATAGAAATGTACAAGAAAAGGTTATAAGAGTTGATTTTGTAAGTAACACCGCACAATATAGTTAATTAAAAACGGACAATTCTCCCCAGACTTAATTATTTATTAACGGATAATTATCCGAATAAATAATCATGTTCTAAAAGAATGTGCAACAGTGTTCTCATATAAAATCGGTACACAAAACAAAATTAACGAATTTTATAATCAACCAATTTTCATAACAAACTAAATCGTTACCAATAATTAGGGTCGAGTTCATAGACGTTACTACATCTAATGTTAAATCAATTTTTTTCGAAAATTATTGATATGATACTACAGTTTTCTTCAGTATTTATAGTCGTTCATAGATCGTACTGTAAATTTCTATATTCGAAGAAAAGCAACCAAGTTTAAAAAAAATAATTAGTTTCTCTATTTATTTGACGTTTAATTAAATATAAAGATGGCTGATAAATTAGACCAAGAAAAGAAAATTTTTTTAATAAGAGTTAAACCGATTCAGCGTCAAACAAACAATAAAATGATTGTTGGGACAAAATTACAATGGGATTCAACGCCCAATGTATAGGTCACGAGAAAACAAAAAAACAAATCATAGCTGCTTACAACAATATGAAAGGATAATTGCGCCGAGAATGCAGTAAGCAAAAAAATGAGCGTAACCAAACAGGAGGAGGTTCATTTAATTATTCCTTTACGGCCGGAGCAGATGGAGAACTTTTTAATCGTATTGCTCCTACAATAGAACCACTACAAAATCCGTATCATACTGACGGAATTTGAAGGGACGAAGAAGTAAGTAAAATTGAAAAGAAGCAATTACCAATGAAATGAAAATTTGTTTCAGGAAAGCTATGGGGATCAACAAGAATTTTTGGATGATTTTGAATCGCCCGTGGAATCCACACCAAAAGTCCAAAATTTAGGCCAGAGCTCAGGTATTTCATCAACATGATAGCAATAGCAATTCAAGAAGCAATCCACCGAGTGATGTTAATGAAGACAGTCGGTCCCTCAGTATCGTTCGTTCACGACGTAGATCGAAACGTAAATCACGTGCTTCAGAAATGAAAGATATGAAAATAGCTTTAATCAAATCAAAAATCAAATGTAATATAACCAAAGAAAGAACATTAAACACGAATAGCTCAAATAATAGTGCAAATTTGAGTAATGATGATTTAACTCGTTCTACGTCGTTCAATTTCAATTAAGTTCGAATTAATAATGTAACTTCTTTACAAACTTTTCAATCTTGGTAATACTGTGAATTTCAATATTATGGATAAAATGAAATAAAAATCAATTATTTTGAAATCTTTTATTTTTCAATATTCGATACACAAGCTAAAAGGTTCGATAAATTTGTCCTCTGGTTCGAGGATTAAATGAATATTCTGATGCATTAGGAAAAACGGTTGGAACATATCCGTTCAATACTCTATTTATCAAGACATTTTCTTCTAAATCTTCCTATTCGTACAGATCATACCAGTCTTTTAAAATATTATGAAGTACCGCGATAGCAATAATAACTGTCAGTGTAGTTTGCAAATTTAATCTAATTGGTATCTCCAAAACAGGAAACCTACCTTTCCATTGACCAACTAGCCTTTCGATGCAATCACGCGTAGATTTTAAGGCTTTATTATAACGCTGGAGGTGTCCTCCAGCAGCGTTGCGATAAGAAGTTATTAAATACTCGTTGCATCCATATTCCATCACCAATTAAAAATAGATTTCCGAACTCTCCTGACACAAAACGTTGCTTAATACTGGAAAAATTAAAAATGGTTTGATCGTGAGTTGAGCGAGCTACGATGTATGTAAATTTGTCGTTGGAATCACACACGGCTTGAATATTTATTGCAAACCAGCCGTTCCGGTTACGAAAAATTTCTGCATTTTCGCCACCTGGTGATTTTATTAGAATTTGACAGCCATCAATTGCTCCTATACACCGCGGAATTCCAACAATTTGATGAAAACTGTTTTCATTCTCCCTTCTTCAGTTTCTGGTAACTTAATTATGTCTCGACTTAATCGTGCAATTTTAACGCACATTTGTTTTATGACTCTATATACTGTAGATTGGCTGACACCTATTAAGTCACCACAAACAGCTTGAAATGATCCTGTTGCGAAGAAGAATCAAAGAATCATCATTAATTTTTGTGTTGAAGATACTGGTAACCCTCTGTTATCATTTCGCAATTCTTCATTGTTGTGAATTAGGGATACTAGTCGACTTATTTATTCCTTTGACATCTTAAATATTTTTTTAAATTCCGTGTCCGTAAAATAATCTTCATTTAACCGCTGTTGATAATTTTTTACGTCTCGGGTATCACCAATTAAATATTATTCATCGTTAGGTGGTGAGCTGGATGTCAAGTTTGGCAACATATGCAATAATTCCCCACTCATGCGCTGAATTGAAGCAAACTCTACTAATATGTGCCTCTACAAACAAAAGAAAGAAAATTTAAGTTCAAAGAAATATTATGGATATACTCGAAAATATGTACCTAAATATTTTCAAATAAGGCTTTTGCAAAATAAAGTATATTTATATACTTTTAATTAGCAACGCTTTCAATTAAGAATTTTTTAAAAACTGAGAACACGTCAAATATTTACGTTTCAATTTTCGATTTCGAAATTCGAACTGATTATTTTATTTTCTTCAATATTGTAAGAGTTGTCTTATGAATGAATTTTGGGTGCTATAGCATCAATAATTAATACAAAGCGCAGTTGTACAATAAGGTCTATGAATGCGGAAATCGATAATTTAGTACTAACAGCTCTTGCAATAGTGTCTATGAATTCGACCCTTAGTCACTCACTCATTTAATATCGTTTCAATCATATACGATTGGAACCAATAGCATTGCAATCCATATCATAGATACCTCCATCATTATTAAATGATTATGATAACCTTGACACAACGGATTAATATCATAATTAACATGATGGTGTCGCAGTTGTTACTGTACGTCTACGTTTCAAACCAATTGGTAACCAGCTTAAACCAGATTTGGTCGATGCGGTCCAAACTTTTATAGTCTTGTTTACCAAAAGCGACAATACTGGATGAATCTGAGTTTTATTACGATAATAAATCCAGATTCCCGTGTTACCAATTTATATATAGTAAATCATGCAAAATTATAAGTTTTGTAATTGTAAACAGCAGCTCATCTCACCAAATTTAAAAATTAATTTTTTTATAAATAAAATTAGTATCAAATTAAAATTTAAAAGTTTTATTTATTTAATTACAATATATAATTATAATAATTTTCTCTTGTTGTTTTTAAAATGTACAAGATTTTATAGTTACGAGATTTCGAGGTGTCTCCATCACTGGGCAGTTCATAAAGTATAATCAATAATTACTTACTGAAAATTTGAGTGTAAAATTGAAATTGCTAGAAAGATTTTAATGGCTTGGATAAATAAATAATATTCTGCTCCCAACATAATTTATTTTTGTTTAAATTGTACAAAATCTTTTCGCCATTTCGTGCCATCCATTATACCATAAAAGTCGTTAGTAAGAGTTTATTCACCCACACGCCTGACCATATCGAAAGCATAAAGTAATCAAAATAACAATAAGTAAATTGTTTATGGATAATGGACTTTATATATTCAATTTATGTTTAGATTTTATTATAGGATTGTTGCCCATTGTGGCTGTCGAATAAACCGGGTAAATCTTTTATGTCCAATCGATAAACAAACATTACCACAAAAAAATTCTAAAGAAACAACAAATTACATTTTTCATTTATGGATAAATATAATAAAAACATGTAATACGAGACAATTTTGCGATTCATTATAAAAGAATTATTATTATGTGTAGGATAAGAATTGTGCTTTATAAGATGATAAAAGAAAATTATTAGGTACATGCATCTCAATTTTTCTTTTGCTTCATATTAAAGAAATGTGCCATTTTTAGAAGTGCAAATGATTGGCAGCCTCCACGAAGTATTCTCGGACACGGGCGCACTTCGTTTTAGTGGATCAATATTGCGAATAGTCAATCCAACAATGCAATGGACCAAAATAAAAGCATTCACCCCAGGTGATATACAATTTTTCAAATTGGCTAACTGTTTTTGTTTTATGTATTCCGTTTTCTATGCTTCTACTGCCCTATGAGGACATTGATCTCAAAATACATTAAAATACATGACCAAAATTTAACAAACAAGTAAGTACATACAGAATATGTACTGTGATTAATTTTTTTTTGTTTCGCGTCGTTTTTGTTTTTTGTTTTCTATGACATTCATCTTTCTTTTTTAAATCTTAAATAACTATATCGAATCATTCTCAACCGTGGTGTAGTGGTTAAAATAGTTGTTTATCACGCCTTGGTCTCAAATTCGAATCTCGCTGTGCACTATGCATTTTTTATTTATAAAATACCATTGTATATAAGCGCTGCATCTAAAAACAAGTTATAACAAACGCGATGACTGACGATCAATCAAATTGCACTATTTCTATCAATCACCAACTGTAAAATGATATTATCAAAAACCTTATTAAGAGATGGCTGCACCACCATAGCGAAAATAAAAGCATTATTAAAAATATTTCCGATGTTCAAACCATTTAGCGCATTATTGAAAAATATTTCCGATACACAAACCAGTATTTGCCGAGATACAAACTATGAATTCAGCCCATACAAATTAGTTCCAAATTGTACCATCGATATACATCAGGGAGCCACTGCATTGTCAGCAAACTGTCTGCCTAAAGTGCCGCAATAACTACAAAATGTATTGATAGAAAACTACATTTAGAATAAATCTATAACTACTTTGTATCACAGCATGTGATATCATTTTCTTATTCAATATTTACAGTTACAACATAGTTAGCACACCGCGCATAGTCTAGTTGATAATACACTGTTTGCCGCCACTCCAATGGTCTCGAGTTCGATTCTCGGCGGTGGTATACAATTTTTCTGAAATAAATTTAATGTAATCTTAAATTTTAAATTCCAAATAAAATCTACTGTATCGACTACTATACGGCGCTCACAGCGCCACCATATACCGAAAACAACAATAACGATTGCGCTAATCACCGCTAGATTGCACCATACCGGAGACGCCACCATGTACAAAAATAAGAAATACCACCGCAAGATAACGCTACTAAATTATCTGACACATCACTATAACGATAACAACAATTAAACTATAAACGACCTCAAAAATACCAAAACAAAATATGGCAACTCCGCGACCATAACAAATAAACAATGCGACCTAGAAACATTATCGGTAATAATAATAAACAACCTCAAAAACTTACCAAAACAAAGATGGAAACCGTGACATTAACAAATAAAAACATGACCTTAGAAAAAATGACATATAAATTTTATGTATAAAAAGATAAAAGAAGAACACTATCGACAACCTCGATAAACTACAGATGCGGTCTCAAAATTGTAGATCAATAACACATCTAACTATTCACCACAAGATGGCACAAATTACACGCCATCTTCAAATAATAAGATGCAACTACTACTATTCGCCCACCAGATGACATGTTAATTCTTATATACTAGCGCCAATAATTCAAAATTGAACTAAAAATTTGTACGCCCTCTATTGCCCGCATAATTAAAACAAATATTGTATTATACATTATTATTAAACAACAAATATATATATCTAATTACACAATATCGTTCGTAGTTTAGTGGTTAAGATCATTTCCTACGAAGTTGCGATCTTGACTTCGAATCTCACCATTTCCATATAAAAAAAAATAGTAAGTTTCATACGTCACACAGCATACATCACATTGCACGCGACCCACTCCCCACACACCACGATCCAAGGTCAAGGCTTACACTACATTTCAAAAGTAGGTCAACTTGAAAAACTACTGAAACAAATATGGCAGCCTGCGACCTTAAAATTACAGACGACTTAGAAAATATTACTTATAATACGACAAAGATAAGAAAAGAAAATTACTATGTGTGCCCGATTAAGATAAGAAAACATTATAGCCCCGCGACCAAATAACAAACAATACACGACCTCGAAAATTACAGACGACCTCAAAATATCACGGTCACGATAAGAAAAACAAGCCACGTGGTCTTAAACAAAAGACGTCTAGATTATAAAACATGACCTCTAATTTCACGGTCAAGATAACAAAAACAATACACACAAACGACCTATTTTAAGAGACGACCCTGAAATTCACAGCCACAACACACAAAGATAAGAAAAACAATACATAAGAAAGGTCCAAGGTCAACAAAGGTCAGAGATAAGAAAGGTCAAAATGGTCAGAGATAAGAAAGAAAGGTCAAGGTCGACCTGATTCGAATGACCTGGACACCACTTTTCAAAAGTAGGTCGACTGAAGAGGGGCGATAACTACTGACACTCTTCGGAGGTCGGTTGCTTGGGGATTCTGGAGGAACCACTTATTGCATGTTAATGAAATCAATTTTGAAACAGCGAATTCAACAGCAGTCAAATACAGCAAGAACGTGTATACCAAAAGTAGAAGCAGCAGCAGATCTGCAACCGTTATCTTCAACGTCGGTAGCAATGCAAATGATGGACATTCTAATCTAGAAAATAAAATCAAGCACTAAAACAAAAAATTGAAGACATGGAGCTCCAATCTTCAACGCGAGTTAATCTGTCTGAAAACAAATAAAATAAATTCAAAAACGGAAAACAAAACTATAAACAAAGAAGCGTCAGACAACGAAGTACAACCGAAAAGAGACAAGTGGCAGACGACTAAATACTCAACGGACGAGGAAATATTAGATAGGGAAACTAACTGGATGCTGAAGAAGGGAAAAGCTAAACAAAACAAGAGAAATAAAAAAAGAAAAACTGACTCCTCACCAGAGGTAGAAAAATCACCCGAACGGCAAGCAGCTCAACAAAATGAAGCACAGCCAAAGGTAAAAGGTCCCTCCACCGATTTTAATAGTATGAGTAATCAACTATTCACAAATCCAAAGTGTAATGAGTAATATCACGGAACAAGAGCACAAAATCATTGCTCTGACCAGTAATGTATGGAAGGTTAACACTTCCAATCCAAACGTCTACAGATACTTGTCAATGAAGCTGAATATGGAAAAATATCAGTGATACACGTACGAAAACAAAATCGATCGTCTCATCAAGGTCATGGCAATAGAATCCGTTTCAAACGGAGGACATCCTCTGTTCATGCTAACGTTTGATAAATTAAGCTGTTAAAAGAGGCAGTACCAGAATAGTACAATGTAAAAAATGCCACGGCTATAACCATACGCAACGATATTGCGCGCGCGAACCAAGATGTGTCAAATGTGCTGGAAAACACCAATCACAAACTTGCAAACTTTCTAAAGAAGAACCAGCAAAATGTAGAAATTGTAATGGGCAGCATCCAGCCAGCTACCGGGGTTACCAGCAGCTACAGAAAATGAGGGATCAGGTACGCAATCCCCGTCTAGGACATCCAAACAAGGATCGAGCATGAAATGAAGTACCTATGCAAAGGGAGAATTATACATATGCCCAAGCCTCTTCAAATTCGAAAGAAAATGACACCAACGGTACCGAAAATTTCACAAACACTGTCCAAGCAATTTTAAATAGCCTTGGGGGAACAGAATAAACTAAATAAGTTTATTCTGGATCGACTCAATCTATAGTCGGCAATAAATAGTTCGATTCATAATTCCGGAGCAGAAACCAGAAATCAAAACTAGTCATTAAGCATAGCCTTATGGAATGCAAACGGATTAACACAACACCTAGCAGAATTAGAACTATTTTTAAATACTGGGAAAATTGATATATGCGTAATATCAGAAACAAATTTTACCAGCCGCTCCTATGTAGCAATCCGGAGATATACTTGTTACCATACCACACATCCAGAAGAACGGGCATGATGAGGGTTATCATTATTTATTAGGGATAACCACCGTGACGGTTAAATTTGGTTATCACAACACCTGTAATATATCTGCAATACATTGTCTCCCACGGTATAACCTAAAGAAAGAAGACTACATTAACTTGTTGCAGAAATTAGGAAATAACTTCATTATCGGACTTTAATGCAAATTATCTTCTGGGGTTCAAGATTAACCTCTCCAAAAGGCCAAGAATTACTTGCAGCTGGCCAATAATCAAACTATGAATTTTACTCAGGAGGGAAATCAACGTACTGGCCAGCTGATCCTAACAAAATACCAGAAGTTATAGATTTCAACATACCTAAAGGCATATCGGAACGCTACATCTTCTTAGAAAATGATGAAAGTCTAATATCTGATCATTATCCTGTTATTGTGACGGTTAGTGAATATTTAATAGAAAAACAAATTCACCACAGCTCACAAACAACAAAACAAATTGGTAATTGTTTAAGGAAAAAATAGAATTTCAAGTGCCAATCAAAAGTGAAAATGAAATAGAAGAGGACCTAGACAGGCTCCTTGATGTTATACAATGGTCGGTTTGGGAATGCACTCCAAATTATCACCCAGGAAAGAAAGTTCCGTTATTTACTCAATAAAAGTAACAGAACTAGTGCAGGGAAAGCCCGAAAGAAATGGCAGACTACGCGTGCGCCGCAAGATAGAATCACCTTAAACAACTTGTGCATCAAACTTAAGCCAATCATAAAAGCAGTGAAAAATGAAACAATTGGAAAATACCTTTGTTCTCTAGTTCCAACTAAACATACCGACTATTTCCTCTGGAAAGCAACAAAAGGGTTAAAACGGCCAAAAACGCAGATCCCTCCGATCAAAACAAACGGATGGGAAGTGGGCTAGAAGTGCGAAAGATAAAGCTGACCTGTTTGCTGAACATCTTGATGAAACATTTTAACCTCTAGGTCCGCAGACCAGTTACGAAAACACTGCTGATACGCCCAGAACATCTGACTTCGAAAATAACAGGCCTGTAACATTGAAAGAACTAATATCTGAAATTAAAAAGGGCTCCTGGCCACGATTTGATATCAGGGCAAATAAAAAATGAGCTACCTTAAAAAGACACCTGTAAATTATTGCCCATAACTAATGCGATCGTCAGGAAAAAATATGTGCCAATGCAGTGGAAAGTGGAACAAGTAATAATGATTCCGAAACTGGGCAAGCCACTGAATGATCGAACATTTTACCGGCCATTTTCACTTCTACCAACACTAGCGAAATTGTTTGAGAGGCTGTTGCTCAAAAGATTGAAAAGAACCAGAGAACAAAGAAATCTTATCCCAGTTTGGTTTCAGAGAGAACCACTCAAGTATTGAGCAGGTTCCTAGGCCTACAGATGTCCTTGATAATACATTAGAGAGGAAAATGGTTTGCTCTAGTATCTTCTAAGACGTGGCACAGGCCTTCGATAAGATGTGGCACAGAGGTTTACTCTTCAAACTACATAGAGATTTACCAAAACAATACTATATGATTATTTAAATTATACATAGAGAATCGCCATTTTCGGGTCAAATATGAAGAAGAATCCTCCGAGCTAGAAATATTTCGGCAGGAGTCCCTCAGGGTAGTGTTTTGGGACCTGTTCTTTACGTGCTCTACACCAGAGATTTACCTCAATTAAACGATGTTACCTTTTCAACATTTGCTGATGATACTGCAGTACACTCAGTGGGAGTCACTATCGAGGAATCGACAACGAAACTCAACAAGCATGTGATAAAAACATAAAATGGACAAAAATCTGGCGTATCGGGCTCAATGAATCGAAATCCACGCATGTGAAGTTTACTAATCTAAAAGTCAGCTACAAATCTGTTATCATTAATGGTCAGCCAATTCCGTATGCAAATAAGGCTAAATTTCTAGGGTAAATGTATTGGCTGTTCGGGAAAAATTCGGAATTGTCAACCGAAAATAAATTGCTATAATATTAACAGGTGCTAAAGCCTGTATGGACTTAAGGAATTCAGCTCTGGTGCTGTACAAAACCAACACCAAAATAATACAAACTTTTCAGAACAAAGTGCTACTAAGAAGAAATAAAAAAACTTGCAGTAATTCATGGACAACGTATTTATCAACACGTAAATGAAGAGATTCGTGGTATGTTGGACAATTCACATGCAGTAAGGGGATTGTAGAGAACGAAACCAATTGATTTAATGAATTAAGGACAGCAGTGCAAAGACTACTTCACTAAATAACCTATAAATGGAGCTGACCAACGGGCCTTTTCTCATTCACAAGTGACAAAATTAAGAAAGCAAAACAACTAGATGAATTGTATTCAGTTGTAATAATTTACAATAAATAAAAAAAAATTAAAAAAAGGTAGAAGTGATAGTAAGTACACCACCTTTAAATAGACCATTTTAAATCTTAAGTTCACAGCTTTGTACTAACTAAAGTAAAATTTTACATAGTAAAATAAACTATAGTAATCACGAAAAATGATGACTCCAATATTTTGTGTGCGTGCAGACTTAATATCTGTGTCCTCTCTACAGCCTAGACGGTTTGTCTGATCGAGATGAAGCTTCAAACACAAATTATTTCATAAATTTGGAAATCCCAGGGATTTTGGGTCGCTCCACCGGAAGTGGCAGCTTCCATAGGATCTGTTTCGTTTTTTGCTAATAGTTTGAAAATCATATCATTTACAAGAAAATTAATCTTGCAACAATAAAATATTTTTACGTTTTAACGGTTGTGAAGCTTGTCTGACCAAAAATCCCGTGTACACAAATTCAATAAGAAGTTTTTAATATTAACATGTATTAGTAATTACACTGTTAAACAAATGCTTTGGCGAAATAACTATATTATAATAGAAAGAGACGAAAATAAGCGCCATATTTTTTTATTTTGCAAAAACGGCAGCAATAGAAAGAGTAAGAAGTAATCTTGAGAAAACAAATTAAGTCATTGTACTGAGTTCAATAAATTAATTTACAACTATATTATTTAAACATTATATTTAAACTAAACTTTATTTGTTATATAAATATTTAAATTTATTTGAAAAAAGCAACTAAATATGAAAACTTGAAAAGTAAACAAAAGTCCAATTAAACTCAATTATTATAGGTTATAAGTATGAATTCTTATTAGAATACAAACTATAACTCAGAACTGGAGAAAATAAATCGTAGTCTGTCAGAAAAGTCTACTACGTTGAAATGATAGCCTTAGGATAACAGTCAAGCGCCGTTTGCAAGGAAAAAGGCGTTTGAGTATTTAAGTTTAGATAAATTCTGGGTATCGCAGAGTTTATCGGAAAATTTCACTATATGCAAATGTTAGCTTTAGGGTGACACAATCAAATGAGCCAGGAACCATTTCCATGTGGATGGGGTAGGTATCATTTTTCGTCCTCGCAAATCTAATCTAATCTAATCTAATTTATCACAACCAAGTAGGATATCCGAACTCTCTATTTGGAAATGGCAGTTAACTCATTTGATTTTGTCAACTGTCGACTTATCGTCTAATTTCCAGCTAGTGGTTGTACACAAATTTTCTATATCCGGCGTTTAGAGATATTGAAATATTAACTTCTATAAAACTGGAGAATGTAAAATAAATGTCTTTGAGTTTATTTTCTAGTTTTCACTCAAAATTCTTATAAGAATTTTTTAACAGTGTATTTACTAATACTTGTTTATTTAACTTGTTTATTACTTGTCCAAAATAACAGGACATATTTCACTGCCATGCGTTTTATTGGATATAGGGCAATTTTGACAATAAATCGTCAAATAAAGTTATTTTAACGCCAAACTAAACTTATTCAATACGGGTTTTTCTTAAAAATCCACAAATATCTCAAAACACACACACAATACAATACCGCTCTAAACCAGTGATCCAAAATTTAAGCGGAAATTACAATTTTTGTCAAAAAACGGGTTTTCAGTAAAAATTTAGTCCCTGTACACAGCCCATACGGATTGATTGGTCGGTATGAAACTTCATATTTAAGCTTGTTTCGTAAAGTGAGAGATCCCAGCGGTTTTCGGCCGAAATCGGTCCATGGGAAGTTTTTTGCAAATATTTTGAAAATAGCATTTACGAAAAAACGATTTAAAAAATAAAAAAGGTTCAAAATTAGATTTCATACAAAATTAGCGCAGATCATATTTTAAATTTTACCGGAAAGACTTTAATAAAACAAATGATTTCAAAAAAATTTGGCAACTGTACAGACCAGGTGCATAGTAATCTATTCAGATAAATGCGAAATGTGGTGGACTTCTGTGTACCAGTCAGTAGTAGCATTAAATTTTTAAGAAGGAAGGAAAGGAAAGGAAAAATAATTTTTCATTATACAAGACAATTTTTTATCACAAATCCGGTAGGTTCAAGTTTTCGCTTTAGAAATTAAGTGTGGCATATTCGAGATCGATTTAAATTTATTGTAAAAGAAAGTCGGATGCTGGCCACTACAATAACACTCGTAAGTTCTAACTAAATATCATATATGGGATTATGTAGTCGAAAGAAAACAATTGGAAGCCGTTAAATCGGGCTAATGCGGTGGCCAGTTAAAATCAGAAAAACGCAATATTATTCGATCAGCAAAAATCTCGCGCAAGAGAGCGCATAGTTGGACGAGCTGTGTGAACTATGGCTCCATCTTGTTGAAACCACAGTTTTCGATTGTTCTCTACCTCTGGCCTTAAAACATTTTCAATCATTTCCCGGGATTCAATGCCATTTACAATTTGTTCGTCGTTTTCGAAAAATATAGTCCAATGTTCCCTTCTGAAGTTATTCCACACCATACTGTGCATATAAGTGGATGCATTTAATCTTCAACAATTATTCTTGGATTTTGGGTGTCCCATATTCTGCAATTTTGTTTATTCACGTCACCATTGAGGTGAAAATGGGCCTCATCGCTCATTATGAATTTATGGATAAACTCGTTGTTTTCTAGCCACAATTCTTGAAACGGCAACTATATTGAATGCGAATTTGGGCATCATTTGGTTTTAACTCGTGAACCAATTGAAGTTTAGGGGTTTTCATCAATACTTGCTTGCACTCGAGCAATGTTTACATTATTTCGAACTGAACGAGGTCTTCCAGCACGCAGAAGATCACAGACAGCCTCTTGCTGCCGAAAACGCTGAACCAATCGGTAAATGGTTGGGACGCTTGGTGTATTTCGAACATGAAAGATGTTGATGATATGATCTTCGTGTCTGAATCGAATGGTGACTTTCAAAATAAAATTGAACAACTTTGTTCTTTGTTCTGTGCTGAATCTTTCCATCATAAATTTACCAAGTTTTCAAAGTTAATTCTGAAAAAAACCAAACAAAAAATGTATCACTAATTAAGTCATAACGTTACTTATGCCCACCTTTTACGTACATAGTAACTAAATAAAAGCATCAAAGCAACCATCAAACGACTGCCATCTGCTCAAATCACATTACACATATTCATCGCAGATAGACAAAATGAAGACAAAAGCCAGTCATATCTACCGAGCGCCAGTAAAATCTCATTGAGTTTACTTGTCGCGATATATTTAATTGAAGATTCCCAATCACCAAAAGTTTCATCAAACGACTGCCATCTAATCGCACATATTAAACGCGGACAGTCGAGTTATGGACAGAAGCCAGTAAAATCTATCGAGCGCCAGGAAAATCTCATTAATTTATTTGACGCGAGTTTAAGATGAGGGACAGTCAATTATAACGCAGTCAATTCTATCGAGCGGCAGACAAATCGGGTTGAATTTATTTGCGTACTATAGACTAATCTATATGTCCTAAGTTTGACATAATTTTCCAGGAACCACGAGTTCCGGAAACTAACGCAAGCGGTATCGACTTGTAATGATGACCACTAATCACAATAAAAATCCCAATTCAATTCGTATGTTGCGATTGGTGCTATAGTCCTATATGTGTATGGCCCATGAGAACGTTTTTTATTAATGATTCCCAGGAACCACGAGATCCGGAAATCGAACCAGTTTGTATCGACTTGCCATAAAGATTGTTGCTTACTCTAAAAGTCCCAAGTTGATACGCAGTATGAATTTAATTTATGGTTCCCAGGAACCACGAGTTCCGGAAACTAAAGCAAGCGGTATCGACTTGTAATGATGACCACTAATCACATTGAAAGTCCCAAGTATTTATTTAGTTACTACGTATATTAAAGTTTTTTTAAAATTATATTTTTCAATGTAAAATTTTCCGTAATTTTTTTGTTTTCTGGGATAAATATTTACTTTATATTATTTTTTGGGATGCTGCACATAGTTTACCATATTTAACAGAAATTATAAACAAATTCTGGGCTGGGATGCTAATGCAGTTTTTATGTTGCCTGATGCTATTTTTTTTCTTTGCTAACTTCACAGACTGATTTCATTTTAGTTCGAAGCAAATTATTTTCTTGGAAATATACGGCCTTGTGTGAAAAGTAACCTACAAACAGAAACCGTTATTTAAATATTTATAAACTTCAATTTATAATCTCTAAATATTGTAATACCCACAAATTTCTTTATCAACAAACAAACCCGATGATAATTGCACTGATAAAGACATTAGCTTTAATTATTTAGTACACCAACGTTAAAATCTTCTTACGTGCATTTTTAATTAATTTTTTTTGTTCTTAATGGTTCAAGAAGACGTAGAATTTAAAAATATTTTTTACATGTGAGGGAATAAAATCAAATTTACATTTTTCAAACACGTACGACTACAAGTACTTAAAGTACGTAGAAATATTATTAATATTAGATGAGCGCGATAAGAAAATATTTTTTATTTTCTAATATTATTAAAGTTTGAAGGAAGGTATACGTATATAGAGGTTCGTACATTCTCTTTAAAATTGGAGAAATGAAAAAAAGAACAACACGATGCTTACATTTTCTTAAAATTAAACAAATTATGTACGAATACTAAAAATATAGCGAGTTTGATGTAGGTCTTATAATATAAATTTATGTGTACGCGGGGGTGGCAAATCTAGCTTAGAAAGAAAATGTAGATATTTTTGGTGTGTAACAAAATTTGTTTCTTGAATAAGTTATGAATTAATTACACTATTCCATAGTAATCCATTGTATAAGATCTGTTATTAGGCGGAATAGTCGTGGCCCTCTATACCAACATGAACGGGAGCTAGATTATTTTTCAAAATGCTTGAAAAAGAAATACGAGTATATTGGCCAGATCATTTCAAAAGCCAAACAAATAAAACTTCAACGAGCATCTCAGGCTTCTGAAGAGCAAAAATTTCGGCTAGAACAAATACGAGTTGTAGCAGCGAGGTCTACGCCTATCAAAAATAAGGAGCAGCGGAAAATCTGGCTGTAAAATTGCAAGTAGCAAAAGGGGGAGTCTAAGTCTAATAAAAATGAAAAGCAGCGCGAAATTCGTTACCGAGAGGTGCAGTTACCACATTTAGAGTTAGAATGAGCGGGCAGATTGGCTGGAGCAAATGTGAGTTACGACAGCTGTGTTTTGAGCTGCATAAAAGGAGTTAGACTTAATTGGCGTTTGCGGCATTTAACTGTGATCGTTATTTAGACTACTAAAATTTTCCTAATGTTCTGATAGACAGATATGTAGTCCATTGGTAAGGGATCAAATTTATTACCGAATAAGAAAGACGTAATATTGTTGAACATATGTTCACATTCAAACATTTTATAACAATATAATATGTCCTCGATCAGCTCAGTCGTTTAGAGGTGGGATATATTTTGCACTATAACAATAATTACCGGTGTGAAGAACTTAACAACATTTGTTATTTTAAAATTTACGCGAGTGTGCATTCAATATTTTAACAGTGTAATTCAACAAAAACTTGAACAGAAATGATTGAAAATCGCATTAAAATAGTTAAAAGTAAACTTATTCAATTTTTTGTGTTGTTCAATATATTTTACGAGCCCGATTATAGATCGCAGTTGTTCACACTGGTACAATAATTTGGGAAATCTAACCAGTTCATAGATGGGTGATAACCGTTGTCAATATTTCGTCAGGAAAACAATATGGCTTTTGTTGTTATTAGTTGTTCAATCAACATGTACCGAAGGCTTAAGCACAAATTCCAATCTGGTTTATAGTTTTTAAAATTTACAGTTTTTTTTTATTTAATTTTTTTTTTAGCTTTTGTATAATGTTTTTTTACAAAACTATTACGAACAGAAAAAAATCACAATTTTTTTATATTAAATATCAAATTTTAAAATCCTTCAACGAAAATCAATCAATTTTTTTTTGTTCACACCACTAAATATTGGGTTGAGTACATGTACCATAAAATATGTTCAAATATATATATTTTGTAATGTTCACCACTAGTTTTTTTTTAATTTCTTAAAGAACTACTTCAACACACAACACAAAAAAAGAAAACTCAATTTTAAGTTTTTGTTATACTTCTCTACGATCCTTTAACTTTCATAGAACCAATTCAGTTTTCGCAAAAATAATTTTTTTTACAAAATTTTATTTTCTAAGGATACCGAAGATCCAAACCCTTTTAATCCAAAACCTGACCACTACATTTTTCCCTCTTGCTATAAACGCCTAAGTGAATTTTGTAACATTCGTGGGGACGTACCATACACCATGACGTCATTCAAGCCGGGAAAATTACTTCAATTCAAGTTAATTACTAAATTTAATAAAATAAGATACTAAGTGAAATGAACTAATATAATTAAATCGCCTAAGTTAAATAACATAAATTAAAATAATTGAACACAAAAAAAAATAAAATATATAAATAAATAAACAAACAATTTTAATACAAAAAAAAAATAATTAGCTTCGTTCGAATATCCTTAATATGGTATATTTCTAAATTTTTCTCATCCTTTCTCACAACCTCATATGCAGTATATCCAGTTCTTCGCGGTACAGTACACTCCAGAAACTTGCGTGCAAGTTTCGCTGAAAATTTGTTTACAGCGTTACTTTGCACGTAATTTTTCGCAAACACTGTCTGACCAACTACTAAATTTCTTAGGTTACTCCTTAAGTTATAGTTATGGGAGGCTCGATCATGTGCTTTTTTAAATGATTCAACACACTGCTTTGACATATACTCAAATTGTTTGTTTTCGTTTCCGGTGAAATACTTGCTTATCCTTCTAAATGAAAGCTTCTTCAGCAACTTAGATTCCTCACCATTTGTAATCAAATGCTGTCCAAACATAAGAAAATGAGGCGAATATTTACTTGAACTAGGAATATATTGATCCCATGCTACTTGTGACTTCAAAATATACACCCTCAAAGCACAGATAATTGGTACCGCGGCACAAAAGAATATTTAACATTAAATTTTGAAACAGTTTTGACGTGACACCCGTTATCAGATACAACATTTTCATTTCATTTTCTAAAAATTTCACAGTATCCGTGGCAAGAGCTTTTCTAAATGGTTTAAGGAAAACAAATTTTTACTAGTGATCCAAAACAATAAATAAATAAGAGTTACCATCCTTAGATCTCGGATAAGGTCCAAGCAACAAACAATCATTGCATGGTGCTTTGGTCGCACAACCATCCGCTGTTCACCCATTTTGGTTCTAGTAATGTAATTAACCGGTTTAATTCCTTTACATGTTTTACAACTATTGACGAATTCCTTAACATATGAAGCCATTTTTGGTCAAAAAAAATATCGCTGAATTCGTTCGAGCATTTTACTAGTTCCAAAATGTGCGGACGTTGGAGAATTGTTTGCCTGATTTAGTATATGTAAAATTAAAGGTTCGGGCAAATATAATTTTCAATTCGGAAGACCCGTTACCGAAACAGTTAATTCTTGATTTGTCACATTAACTAAAATTTTGTCAACAGAAACACAAACATTTGAAAATGAAACCGCATTAAAGTACCGAGAATAGAAAGTGCAACACCAATATTTTTCAGGTAAAATTGTACTAATTGCCCCTTGTCATTATCGTAGGAGGCTGATTTATTTATTTCATTTAACAATCGTTATTTAACTTTTTTAGTTAGTTTAAGATAAATAACGACGAGAAAGTTATTAAAATTATAAAACGTACAAAATGGCCAAATACACACAACTAACGATGGCTCAGAAAAATCGAATTCTGGCATTGTCTGGAACACACGAGAATATTCCAAAATTATCAGAATATCAACAGCCAATCGATTAAAAACTGCTGTGGATATTCGGGCTGAATTCTACGCAGAAAACGGCAAACAAATCGGGGTTCATACGATTCGTAACCGCCTCCGGGAAAAAGGATATATGACCAGGTCCCCGGCAAAAAAATATTTCTTACGACCAAAATGAAATAAAAACGGTTAGAATGGGCTCGAAATCACGCTGGTTGGAGTCTACAGCAGTGGCGAACAGTTATATTCTCCGATGAGAGTAAATTTAACGTTTTTGGTTCGGATGGAATCCAGTACTTCAGGCGCAAATCCGGCGAACGACTGAGCGAACAGTGCTTGAAAAATACAGTGAAGCATCCAGCGGACCAAATGATTTGGGGATGTTTTTCCTATCATGGAATTGAAGAAATGGTCTTTATTAAAGGAACTGTCAACGCAGAAGTCTACCAAAAAATCTTAAAGAACCATTTGTTCCCTTCCATTGAAATGCATTTTTTGAGTGCGCAGAGTCTGTGATTTTTCAAGATGATTCCGCTCCTTGTCATCGAGCGGAAACTCACCGGATTTGAATCCCATTGAAAACCTTTGGCTCGTAATGGGGATGAAAATCAATAAAAGTATGGTATAAAGAACTGACCCTCGAGTGCCTGCAAGATTTAATTGTCTACATGCCAACAAGGATTGCAGCTGTTATTGCCAACAAAGGCGGGGCGACTAAATATTAAATATACATTTTATTACTTGGTAAGACACCTGTTTGCAAAATCAAAAAAACTACAATAAAAAATGACTCAACATTTATTACCTGTTCTTGAAACTGAAATTTAGTTTTACCCGAAAAATGCTAAAAAATTATAATGGCTTTAAAACCAATAAAACCATTTAGCATGAAATTTTGTTTTTCCATAAAATGTGTATTATATTACAAAGAACCACTTCTAAAACAATTCTTTTTTTAAACGTCCGTGGTACTGGCAAAATACATCTTTTTGTGTTGCACTTTCTATTCTAGGTACTGTACTTTGAATTTTGCCAACCAAATCTATATATTCAAGAGATTTAAATGCTACAGATTCCAAGTTTATTGAAAAACCGCAATCCAAAAGTAACATTTCTTCCATAAATACTCTGGAAAGTGCATCCGGTACAATCATAAGTGATCCACTGCGATGCCGTTCAAGTTCACAATTGAAAGCCTGAAACTTCAAAATCCACTGTGCTCCTTCTGACTCATAAACCATTTAAGGCTGGCATGGTCGGTTACAATTTCAAAAGGATATCTCTCAATCTGTGAATGGAACTTCTTTACACTTAACACAGCAGCAAAACATTATAATTCTGTAACAAAATAATTGCACTGCGCTCCTTTCAATTTCTGTGACATGTAAGCGATCGGATGATCCTCTCCATCATCTCCTTTTTGAAGCAACATGCTTCCGACTCCAGTGGTACCGGCATCACAAAAGGCTTACTAAAATTGGTGTGTTCGTCAAAGCCAGCTTAATTTTATCAAACGCCTCTTGAGTCTTACTTGTCTAAATAAATTTGCTATGCTTCCTAGTTAGGCCCGTAAGTGGTGCTACAAGTGACGAACATGAAAGAATAAAACTGCGATACCACCCCGCCATTATTTTTTTCTGGATTTGTCGCAAGTGTACAAGTGTACAGCTCCAATCCACATACCTTAGATAATTGATCCTCTTAAGAAAATGCCTCTTCTCGAAATTGATTGTTAAACCAGCCGTATAGAAAATTTATTAGCCACATTCGATAGTAGTTTGAGGTAGTGACGTACAAAATGACGTACAAAAACACGTTCATGAAGTTCTTAGGATATTACCTGATCCATTAACCGCTAAATAGTTTGTGGCGAGTTACTGAGGCCAAAAGGCGCGAGACTCTTGATCATCGGAATTTGCCAAAAAGCATCCTTTAAGTCTAAGCTTGAAATGAATTTAGTGTCCTCCATCTGACTCAAGAGTCCGACAATTATAGGTAGTGGATAAGCGTTTTTTTTTGTTACTTCGTTCACGCGCATGGTATCTAAACAAAGACCAGCTTTGCCATTAGGCTTCGAAACTAATGTTACATTTGAACTCCAAGAACTTCTAGATACTTCAATCACTCCTAAAGACGTCATCCGATCCTACTTTTCGTACATCGCTGCGTGCTTGATTGGAGATATAGGATAATACCTCTGTTTGATTAGAGTGGCTGCTTGGATATCAATATGACGAAATAGTAAAGAAGTTTTACTCAAACCACGTTGATTAAAGATGTAAATTGTTCTGTGATTTGTTTTAGCCTAAATTGTCATTCTTCTGAAAGAATGTGTTCAAATCTTATGTGCTTAATTCTGAGATTGTTCTTGGGAATATATTAAATAATTTCCAAAAATTAATTCCGAAATACAATCGCTGTTTTAATCCAGGAACTAAATAAATTCGCATGACTTTAGCCCATATATACCCGAATATACGTTTAGAATGAACAATAGCTGTTTTTACTTCACTCGTAATGTTGAAAACTTTGACATCAGGATTATTTAAATAATTTTGAATTCCACTACCTAACACTGTAATAGTTGCTCCACTGTCCATTAATCCAATATAATCAATTCCAATAATATTTACTTTCGCAAATGGTCTTCCGTCTGTTTCATCCGATATAAAGGTTTCCGAAATATCCTTTTTAAAATGTATCCACTTCTCCTAGTACTTTTTAGTTCGGAGCGAACCAGACGAAGATCTAGTTTTAGACTTTATTGATGAGGCAATGCAAGAGCATGCGCCAGACGTGTATTATTTTGAATTTGAATTTTTATTGGTCTTGATTTTGACGACTTTTCTGAATTTGGGTGGGGTACTGATGGTTTGTTGTCATATTCGTTGCGTGTGGCGGTTTCTGCTCTTGAGTTCAGGCAATCCGAAAGGCAGCTGAATGATTCTTCGACTTGCCGTTTCCCGAATGATATTTAGAACAATTAGACTTTACTACCCGTCAATACCACAACCAGAATGAAAAATCCTAAGGTTTATTACAATTATAAAACTTATGATCAATGTCAAAACAGTTCCAACATATTAGATATTTTGGTTCATTAGGTTTAGAACTTTGAGAAAATGTGTACGCATCAATTTGTACTGGATAATTTTGAAAAGAATTAAAATTAGAATCACACTGGGAATGTGATTGTTGCTGATGTGCAGTTTTATTATGGATATTATCGTAATGGTCCTGAAATTTAAAATTAGCTTCCAAATAATTTTGAAGAGGAAAAATTCGTGTTTCACCAATGCCGAAGACACCTCATGAACAAATTTTGGTACATTGTTATACGAGTAGTCATTTAATCTACTATTCCGTTTCCATGTATCTTCGAGTGCTGCACATCGCCTCACTAACGTACTAATAATATCAATTTCCTGACCTGCCAAATGATTTTGGGGTTCAATGCGCATATTGTTTCTCAAGAACCGGAGAATATCATTATCCGTTAAGTGAGATAGAAATTGTAGTAGTGCTAAAATTTCGTCATAAAATTCTATGAATGATTCGTTCACCTTTTGTTTTCTGGAATCAATCAATCTTCGAATACCGTTGTCTGTTGGAATCTCTCGATAAACGCGAAAATTATAATCCAAAACCTGACCACTACATTTTTCCTCTCTTGCTATAAACGCCTATGTGAATTTTGTTGAGTGTTGATTATTAAAATTTAGTGTAATAATTTCCATATTGTAACACGTCTTCAAGGACTCCTACATATCCATAACCAACTTATTAATATGGATAAAAATAAAATCATTAATCATGCTGACAAAAAACCGGCTATCCCTAAAATTAATAAAGCGACTGTTGTACAGAAAGATACTACGTAAAAGGCGATCAAACTACATTAACAACTTTGGCTAGCTCAACCGGTTCGTTATGTACGCAAAAATCGAAAGTTAGCGAAGCTTCGCGCGAATGCGGCTTCGCTACATTCTCATCGTTGGACGACATCTTATATTGACAAATTGGTAATTCTATCTGCCACTTTCATAGGAAATCTGAGACATATGCAGGAATATGCCCTAAACGCTAAGACATACATGATTATATACTACTGTGGATGAATAACAAAATACTTCTAACACAAATTGACAGTGTTATCTCCGCTGAGTTTCCCAATGTAGAACTAGGTCTCATCTCATCAAGAGGAACATGATTCACTGGGTGTGCACACATCTTAATCCCAACGGACCATGCGTGAAGGAAAAGAAATTCACGAAACAATTGCAATTAAATGTAGAAATGACATACTGTCCTATTTTAGTTAACACTATTGTATAAAATACAAACATGGGTTTTGGCTCCTAAAATTGGTTCTAGTGATGGTCGGGGTGACACAGAATCACTCGTTCTCAGGTCCGACTGATTAATTTTATTTTCCGTTTCATTCACACGTCAGGTGGTCCTCCACCATTTATCCCCATTTCAAATTAAATTTGAAATTAAGCGGAACATGTTGACTTAGCTACGGGAGATAGTTTCAATATTTCTGCCGGTGTTGCCTGGGTTACCGTTAATTTATCAGCATCTTCTTTTTTTCGGATACGTTCTCGCATAATTTTAAATTTATAGGCCATGGTGTTTAAACCGATTTTTCACGCAGAAGCATCTTAACATAGGTGGAATTACGCCAATATCTAAAGGCTGTAAAATGGCCAACAGGAGTTCAAGTTTTAAAAGAACAAGTGAAAATGTCTAAAAACATAAATTATGCCTGCCCTGCCCCTTCATTATTTTCAGCTTGAGCCTTAAGAGAAATGCTTCAGAATTTGTTTACGTTGTCCTAGTTTTACTATTCGGTATTAGCGTGTCCATTGCTGAGTAGCGAGTTGTTAATCATTTTATTGCCATACATAAATACGCGGCTAAAGCAAACAACGTACTCAATTTGGGCCGGAACTGAATAAAATGAATTTTTATAATTTGTTATAAGTTTGTTATTTGTATAAGTTTTCGGTTTACAGGTAAATTTTTAATAGAAACTGTACAAGAACAGTTTCCCGTCTATACAGCCAGTTTCGTTTTAAGTGATTTCCGCCTTATTGGATTCTTCCCGAAATTTTTGAATAATTGAAGTCATGTGATGTTTCTTTAATAAATTTAAATTATCTTGCCAAATATTTAAACGAAATAATAATGTTAAGTACAACAGTTTCTCGTCTATACAGCCAGTTTCGTTTTAAGTGATTTCCGCCTTATTGGATTCTTCCCGAAATTTTTGAATAATTGAAGTCATGTGATGTTTCTTTAATAAATTTAAATTATCTTGCCAAATATTTAAACGAAATAATAATGTTAAGTACAACAGTTTCTCGTCTATACAGCCAGTTTCGTTTTATGTGATTTCCGCCTTATTGGATTTTTGCCGAAATTTTTGAATAATTGAAAAGTCATGTGATGTTTATTTAATAAATTTAAATTATCTTGCCGAATATTTAAACGAAATAATAATGTTAATTTACATTTGGTTATAATAATTCACAAATGTTGATTTTTCAATTAAAAAATAATGTTTGATTATTGAAATGAGTTGCACATTTTCGATACTGATATTTTATATTTTTAAATGTATTCCAATTAGCACACATATACAGCATTATATTACTCTAAATGGAATATTTAACAGACCAATTGCTCACTACCGTTCAATTTTAAAAAGTGAATTAATTTTTTCAGATAGCATCAACACATTGAAAGTTTTTTTGCAGTTTTTCAAATTGTGAAGTGGAATTAACTTTATATGAGAATATACATATGTAAATAGGCCAAACCATGTAAAACCAATATTCGATACAATTGCAAATATTAAATTTATTTAGACCAGAGAAATAAAAACATCACGGGAAATATAGAATAGGTGGTACAGAATTCAAGTTAGAATTTGCCCTATTGCATTATAAGCCCTATTGCACGGGCCCGTGAAGTATTCGCGGGAAATTTTAAAGCCTTTCTATCTAGTTGTGTGGGGTACACATTTTAAAATAATTTACAAAATTCAAAACCTTGAAATAAAATAAAAGTGAGATAGAAACAAGAGACAGATATATATTCGTTGAATTGACGATATTTAAAAACAAGCACATCAAGATAAGTTAGACGTACAGAGTAAAGGCTCGATTTGTGCAACACATTATAAACCGGCCTGAGTGCAATTTGCGAACATGTCGCAATTATATCGAACCTATCACTCAACCATATCGTTTTAACTTACCTATTCATAGAAACAATCCTTTGATGGTGTAATAAGAAATTTTCGTTTATATAATGCATGGAGTATTATTTTTTGCTTCGAAACTAAGTTGTCGATATTCTCTAAAGCTACGCATAAATGCCTTCTTTAAGTTCTGCTTGTTCTCTTAAATTGTGACGAATCATGTAATCTTCCATAGAAACTTCATTTTGTTGAGCCCAATCTAAGCAAATAGTAAAGCTCTTTATTGCGTCGTCTACCTTAATACATGGTTTACCTTTAATTATGATATCGTCTGCAGCGCTTTCTGCATCAGAACTTGGTAGGCCTTCTCAATAATTAAATTCATTGATCCACTCGTTGACTTCATTTGTGGAGTATTCATCTTCGTGTAGTATTTGTGCCTGCAACAACTGAATAGATTCCACCTCTGACCTAGAACATTGTAAATTGTTTCGGAGTTCAATCAGTGGTTTGGTTATACTCAGAATCCCACATCACTGATCATTGTCTCGTTTTCAAGACGTTCCAGCTATTGGAACTGTGATTAACTGTGGTTTGCTTAAGGCCAGCCCAAGAATTAGCTAAAAACATCACTGCAATTTTCAGATTAAAATTGTTTATTGCCGTTTGAGTATTGTTGTTGCCGACCGCTACGATATATGACAATAATCTCTTTTTATAATTTGTTTTGATCGTACGTATGATGTTTTGGTCCATCGGTTGGAGCAGTGGTATACTTCGGTGAGAAGCATATTATTGTTAAGCTTAAACCATTAATTAATAAATTGGAATCACAAGGATAACAGGCAGCATTGTCCAATAAAAGAACAGCTTTTTGAGGAAGGTTTTGAGATTGAAGGAACTGTTTCACCTAAAATTAATAAAGCTATGATTAATTACAACATTTAAGTTTGATATAAAGAACATAAATACCTCGGAAACAATAGTGGTTTCTAACCAAGTTTGAAATAAAGCGGATGTCATCCAAGCACTTTGATCTCCCCTATATAAATTGGATAGATGAGCATTTTTGAAAGCTCTTGGTTTCTTAGCTTTGCCGATGACAAACAGTTAAATTTTGTGCGTTCCTGAACTATTGGTACAGAGTAAAAATGTTATACGCTGTTTAATTACCTTTCGCCCTGGAGCTGATTTTTCCGCAATCCTTACTAACGTTTTGTCATGCAACATTTTCCAAAATAGCCCACTTTCATCGGCGTTATATATTTGGTCGTCGGTTACATTCAATTCGCTTATCATTTCGTGGAAATATATATGCAATTTTCGGATCAACTTCCTGGCTGTTATTTGAAAGTTGTTCACCAACAGTTTGTACCAACATCAGCGGCGGCTAACGACGTTACCTGTGTAGCGCCTTTTTAAGTGGTGCGAAACTTCCCCCATTATTTTTGTTGACATTTGTGATGACTGATACTTTTCGTTCAATAATCTTTTTCCCTCCATCTGGCTATTCATTATCCATCGTGCCATAAAAACAAACAAAAAAAAAGATATAAATAGCGAAATTTTGACCTAGATCAGGGATCAGTATTATATTGTTCTTTTTTGGATTAATCGTAACCACAATCAAATAGTGTAGACAAATTGGTCAAGTTATACTGTGCGCTCGAATCTGAAAAAATAAAAAGAATAATATTTTTAATGTAATTACTGTGCTGAGAATCCCTGTATTCGCAAAAAATAGAATAATTTTAAAGAAAATGGAAAAGCGTGGGGATCGCGGATCGCATTATCGGGCGAGCTTAGTTAAATAATTTGCGACCATGGTTTATCACAAAATTGCCAAGAAGTGTTTAGTAATTTGTAAGTAATTATGGGACACATGAGTAAGAACTTATTTTAATATTGTAAGGTGTCGTGTACAAAAAAAACATTCACAAATGCAGTTGGTGTCTAATAATAACGAAACATAAATATTAATAATAAAGTTGGATAAAAGAAAGCTATAGGGTTAACATATAACGGTGGTGGCGTCCTGTAGAATACATATCCATAAACTCAGAAACCGTAACTATTAAATTGACAAAAAGAATCTGAAATTAATAATTTGTGCAGCAATTACATACAAACTAATATACAACAATAAGTTAAACAAAAACAAGAAACAAAAATAAAATTTAATTAGACCATTCATATACCCTAACAATATAATATACTAAAGTGTATATCGAAATGTCGTTATGTTAGGTCGAGCAGCTGATCTGGATACGACCGTGATTTTCGAGGAGCAGAGTAGCAATTCAACTCAAGGGTAAAATTTCGATTACTTATAATTTTTTTTTAGTTTTACACTTAACCGTTACTATAATTAGCACTAAATATTATTATATAAAGCTCCCTAAAATTAATTAAGATGAAAAAAGCCCGCACTTCACACTGAGATTTTGTTTTGTTTGGTTAGGTTTAGTTAAGATACCGAAGTTTTGTTCTGAAAAACTTCCAGTCTTGTTAAAGTAGTTTACGAAGTTAAAAGTTTGGTTTGCTGCTATTCCGGTTCTTACAGAAATATAAAACATGTTACTCGGAAGTGGCAGCAACAATATATTCTTATGATTTGGTTACTCTGCCTGCTCTAATTGGTTTAACTTCCGTTTTTTTCACGGAATTTTCACTTGTGATGTTGAGAAAAAGGTAAGTTACGTGAATCAATGGCGATCCGTTGCACTTCCCGCGGTTTCTTCATAATCGGTGCATACTTCTGAAACCCCCACGACTCCCCGGCGAGCTTTAATCGGCTACCAATTACCGCACAGAAGTCCCTGCACTGAAATTCTGCTAACGGCCCGTAGAAAGTCGAGATATTACTTTAAACTGCGAACGATGATCCGTTACAATTTTGCCGTGTAGCTTTATGGCTTTTTCATATAAAGTTCGAGAGGAAATCGAAATACGACTGGCTCTCTGGTTACAAAACCATTTATATAAGGCTTCTTCCATGTTGAGTTTAATAATAAAAACAAACAAACATAATAATTATTGCAATATGTTGTGGTTTAAGTGTTATTTATTCAGAGCTATTTTCAACATAGTAAATGTCATACGAAAACCATCTATTTATATACGTGCATTACAACAACAACAGTAGTACACACTTGACAGTCGATCGCATGAAATTTGCATCAATTATAAACAAATGGTTTATACCATTCATTAAGCTCGTTTATATGTAAATGTAAATTAATAAAGTTTTTTTCATACAAAACATTCCATTTTTGGGGATTCCGGAGATTTCAATGCCTTTCGATTTCTGGGATCCACCTCGGTTTCACAAATGAACTCATCAATACGTATTTTTAGTTTGTTGAGCCCGTGCGATAGTTGATCTATGCACTAAATACTGTGCTGTCAATTTTCCGGCTGATTCACCCTTTTGTAACCTTCTTCATATTAATTGGTTTTGATTTATGGAAAGAAACGATTTCTTCAATTGAGAAGGCATTATTTTATTTTTTAAGTGCAAATAAAGCAATTTGAACTTTTACTTTTCACTTTGTTCACTACTGACCACACTACACAAGAAGAAACTGTACTGTCCCGCGGATTGTTTCATTTAAATTAAGACAAATAAATAGCGGTTTCCAAACATTATTAGTATTTTTCGGTCACTAAAAAAATTTTTGCACAAAAACAGAAATATGGCAATTATCAAAAGTAAAGAATTTTTGTTTTGATTTGCATTTATCGAAAGTTGCAAGTATCGAATTGCACAAATCGAGCTTTTACTGTATATTAAATTGTTTTAATTAAAATGACAGAAAAATAATGAAACTTATAACTAAAGTAAAAATTAAAGCTTTAATTCATAAATCACGAAGCAAAAATTATTAAACATAACCATAAATTTTCAACCAAAATTGTGTACTAAAATAGTTGGGGTACAAACCAAATACACTGAACTCAAACCATTTATGAATTTCCCACTAATTTCTAATAGGAATGTTTGAGTTTCATATGAATTAACAAAATTTCTAGAGATTTTTCCAGAGATTATAAAATATATCGAATCAACTTAAATTTAGAATTTTCTACTTTTAGAAGCAAATAAGAAAGTCCTTTTTCAGCTGTAAAATTTGACGATAAGCTAGATTGGTTTAGGTAGGCGCTTAATCAACTACTTCACGAATTAGCGAGAATCGAATCACAATCTCCAGATATGGTCGACAATGGCTATCAAAATTTAGTATAAAAAACCAAAAATTCTCCTGATTACTGATAGGTGACACTGACCTGAATAACAAATTTCGGAAATGGCTAATATTCGCCATCTAAATTTGAGTAAAAAGGAAATCAGCATTATAGCACTGGTGGTTTTAGTTTGGTGACTCAATGACCAACTTCTTGTACTAGCCAGGTTTAAATTACAATCTCTGGTAATAATCCAAATTTAGTAAAAATGACATCAGTACACGAAGGATATGAAAATTCGTCGCAATAAGCCCGAGGTCGCGCATTATTAGCACTAGGTAATTTTGGTTAGGTGACTCAATCACCAACTTCATATACTAGCCGGACTTGAATCACGATCTCTGGGACTGGCCGATAATGGCAAACCAAATTTGAGTCAAAATGACATCAGCACACCGAAAATATCAAAATTCATTGCACTAAACCCGAAGTCGTGCATTATTAGAACTAGGTGGTACTTGGTGCTTACAATAATTGACTTCGGGTTTGTTGCTGAAAGTTTTATATTCTAGGTGTTCTTTTGTCATTTTAACTCAAGTTTGAATTTAAACCTTTCTCTTATTTTATTAAAATATTTATGCTAATCGTTTTAAAGTTCTAATTTGTTTTAATAAAAATCTCGATAATTTCTACACAATACGTGGTTGAGTTTGCTTATAAATTTTTATTTTAGAAAATATTATTATTTTTTATTTAAATTGAGGTTTGAGTCATTTTCTAAAAAAACTCATACTTTTATGATTGTACTAAAATTTCCAATACGATTCATTTTATTCCTATTTGAATTTGAAGTAACAGTGTGATACTCATACATACATAACATCTATGGAAAGTTTGGAATACTTCACACCCGTTTTATAATCGGGCATTTAAATATTTTACTGGACACACCACAAGATACGGAAAAATAATATGCCTAATCACAATTGTAGGGACCCGAGGCCCTATTCGGGTGTTTCTCGGGAATTGGGACTTTTTTACGTTGATCTAGCTGTTTGGATCTTCTTCCCCCAAAGTGTATTCTGACGATTGGGAATATTTTTTAATTGGGTAAAAATAATTCCATTTTATAGCAGTTTGATGTTTATTTTTCCTTGTATATTTTTTGCGAGTTTGTTATAATTACTACATTTTTTAAATATTTAGAATAAAACATAAGTTTAAAAATAAAAAACTAATTTAATTTAATTTAGAAACTTACAAAAATAATGAGGAGGCTGCCAGAGTTAGTTAATAAATATTATCTTTGTCAATCTGAATATTTTCATATATAATATACAATTTCAAATGTTAAATTTTGGTTAAAAATGTTAGCAAGGAATAAAAGGAAGTAATGGTGACTAAACTGGTAGATGTAGATTTAGCTAATGATAGGTGGCTATAATTACATAGTTTTTATACATACAGAGTATTATTGAATTATAATCGCTTTTACATTCACAGATTTAAAGCGAACCGAGAGCTGGGAACTGGTGGCTGTAAAACTAAATGGCATTGGTGGTACTTATCAGAATGCTAATAAATGGAAGTGAGCTTGGACGGATATGAAGTGAATAAAGTGAAGTATTCATAAATGTATTTTACTGATTTTCTTTTATACATTTTAATGTAAAGGAAATATGCCCGAACGCAATCACTTTATTGCATTATAAATAAAAGAATATGACAGTCGCACAGGATTAGGGTTGGAGTACAGTTCGAGAAGGCCGGCGAAGAAAACACGAGAAAATTGATTGGTGTGAAAGGGGTGTGAAGTATTCCACGGATTGCACGCTTGTGTGTATGTATGTGTGTTACACTGCTAAGAGAAAATCTAATAAAAAAAATTAAGATTCTAATAGAAAGTTTGAGTGATAATTTCGCACATTGAGTATTTTTTTTTTATTCACAATTATGTTATTAAAAAAATTAACTATACTATAAATTTGAAGTTATTAAAATACAAAATGATGAAAAATTAAATTTTCTAAATTATACAAAAAATAATAATTCTTTTAACACTATGCGCCGCGCCGTTGGTACTTGACGAAACACATTAACATTTAATAAACACATTATAACACTTGTTTATTATTTCGCAAAAAACTTTTTTTTTTTAAAGTTTTTTGCGAAATAATAAACAAGTGTTATAATGTGTTTATTAAGAAATAATAATTCGTATAATTCGTAAAAATGAACAGAGATTCAGCATTGAGTAAAATTTATCTCTTCGAATATCAAAGAAAATGCCTTGCAGCTAAAACACTGTCCAATATACCTATTAATTTGTTTAGTTTTCCTTAAAGTAATATATATGCCCAGCATCAACAAAACCTGAGTCACCATCTCTGGGGATAGCCGATAATGGCCGTTCAACACTGAGTAAAACGTACCTCTTCAAACATAAGGAAAAAGTATAAAATAATCTTACGACGTTCGATGTTTCCAAATATAATTATAGAAATATGGTTAAATTAGGTGTAAATGAAATCAAAAAATCTACTAAATATGAATATTAGATCGTGATCGCAACTTAATATTTCAACAGATTTTATAGATAACATTTGTAGAGTTTCAAATATAACGCAGAACACTAAAACATACAGTGACACCAATTAGTCTTCGTACACTGAAATTATACCAGGTGATCGATCAGATAAATGTTCCTAACTGTGTTATTACTGATTGCATATTACTTAGGTTTGGTTTTTTAGATAACAAACTTATTGTTTAAAATTAAGTAAAGAAAAAAATTTAAAATATATTTTTAATAACAACAATAAAATAATTCATTATAACAACAAGAAAATTGGAACCATTTAGTCTCCGTACACTGTATTAAAATTCTCAATAACGGAAAAATATTTCATCATTTTCTGTGATTCTGTTTTATTTTGCATTCGTAGCACCGTTATAGTATAATATATATATTTGAAAAGTAAAGTGGCTCTTCAGTCTTCAAAATTAAATTCAATGGCGTAGCAAAGAAATACCTATCGCAACATGAGAATTGATGGTTAAATTAAAAAATGAAGGCAAATCTTATAAGGATATTGGTGATATAGTTGGAAGAAGCCGTTCGTCTGTCCAATATGTTTGTCAAAAATATAATTCTACTGGATCCGTAGCCAACAAACCTAGATCTGGACAGCTACCAAAATTAAACAGCGCTGCAAAACGCAGTATTTTGATAAATGTTCAAAATCTACAATCGGACTATAATATTAAAGTATGCCCACAAACAGTTCGGAATATGCTAAATGGAGCTGGGTACAATGGCCGAATAGCGCGGAAGAAGCCGTTCATAAACAAAATAAATCTAGCAAAAAGATTAGCTTTCGCAAAAACCATTTAAATAAACCAAGCAGTTTCTGGATTAATGTTATTTTTAGTGACGAGACAAAAATTAACATACATGGGTCAAATGGACGTGTAACAGTGTGGCGAAAACCAAATTAGCACCTGAAAACTAAGAATTTATGTGGGACTGTAAATCATGGTGGAGGTGACCTAATGTATGGGGGTGTATGAATGCACCTGGAGTTGGACAGCTCCGCATCATAGAGTCTATTATGGACAAACATCTTTATTTAGACATCCTTAAGAAAAACTTACACGCTAGTGCAGAGAAATTTGGCATAAGTGGATCGTTTATCTTCCAGCAAGATAACGATCCAAAGCATACGGCATTTATGGTGAAGGAATGGCTGCGCTATAATTGTCCAATGCAATTACATACGCCACCACAGAGTCCAGATATAAACCTGTTGAGCACCTCTGGGCCGAACTCAAAAAGAGTATTAAAAATCGGGTTGTGAAAAATAACAAAGATCTCGCTGAAGTTGTGCAGGATGAATGGAACCGAATTGAGCCAGAAGTAACAAAAAAATTGGTAAAATTAATGCAAAGGCGACTGATATCTGATATTATAAAAAATATCCGATCAGCGGCAAAAACCAATTCTGTTATTGTATTGAGAATTTTAATACAGTGTACGGAGATTAAATGGTTTAACCTATAAGAATAGGTTTTTTTATTTTAAAACCCAAACCTGAGTAATATGCAATCGGTAATAACAAAATTAGGAACGTTTATCTAAACGATTTCCTGGTATATTTTCAATGTACGGAGACTAATTGGTTGCACTGTATAAAAAGATCTGGAAGCTTCTTACGAAATTCAAAGCCAAAGATGCGCTTTTTATGGAAACTGGTTGTAATACAGACATCAGTGATCATTTTTACGAAGAAACTACTACAGATATAATGGACAATCTAAGTATCGATAATAGTTTAAATAAAAACGATGGGTCCATGATGAACCTTTTAAAAATATTTATAAAACATCAAATGAAAGCATTAGAAATTTAATTAATAGTGCACTAGTTCAAGCGGAAAACAGTTTGTTTGATTTTGTTCAAAAAAACTAATAAATTGATCAGTACAAATATTATTACTTATGGATGTTGCAAATACCTAACACATGCACAAAAGTTAAATTTGAGTTACACAATAATCAATCATTAAATATGGAAATCCATACAAGTCATTAAATTTACAACCAAATCAGAGGAAACCTAAGAGAGAAAATTAAAGAAGATTTAAGCCGGCAGTCAGCACATAATTTTAAATTTCAGACGACGTCTTTAGAAAAATTAGATCCTCGCATCTAAGCGCAATCATACCTACAACTGCTATTACGTTATGATGGTTTAGTTCACTTTGATGCAACTTTCAATGCCGTTAAAAATTCAACATGTCATCAAAAACATGACTATTCAAGAATTCTGTACTATGCCGCAGTTATAAAAATTAGCGATACCATAATTCCAATAACGGAAATGCTGTCTTCCCACCATGATACAACAACATTAATCCCCTGCTACTTAGATGTGAGAAAGGAAATAGAAAATAATATTGTATCGACGCCTAAAGGTTTTGTGGTTGATTGGTCGTGGGCGTTAATTTCCGCGCTTTGGTTTACATTTAACAACATGGAGTTAAATGATTGTTTAAAATATACGTATGCCATAATTATTAAAAATAACATGCCGAATCGAAAAGTAATTCCTGTGTACATCTGTTGTTCTCTGAGGCAAATTTCAAAAAAATGTCCAAAAATCAAAAAACAAAATCAACAAAAAAATCTTCTGTTAGATTTTTTTTTGTCTTAGTCAATAGTTAGTGAAAATGTGAAAGTCATTTCAAAAATTTAAGATATTTGGCAAAAACATTTATTATGGGAGTTTTGCAAACACGTTTTGCAACGAATCTCAAACAAAAAAAGCAAGTTCTACAAACGTTACTTTGCAATGTATAATAGCTGTGTCCAGCAGAATTCTGAAAAAATTAATGGTTCGAATAGCCCTAATAAGTTCTATTAGCCTCAATTTGTATTGTTTACAACCAAAAAATACTTACCTTACTTGCCTTTCTGGGCTACATGTTGTTCTACCATCATGGGATTAGAAGGACGTGTGTCGAATTCTAATGCTGAAAACTGGTTTAATATCGTAAAAACCAGAACCTAGACCATTAAAATTGGGAAGTTTATAGACATCATGAACAGTAAAACTTCTTCACTGTACAAATTAATAGAAGTTTAGCCGCCCAAAACGTTACAGTAAAAAGTGATTGGCACTTCGATATAAAAATAAAAAACAAACAAATAAAATTCATTCTGGCACTCCGAGGAAAACAATGGATGACGAATCAGATCCAGAAGATATCCGCAGTGAGGAAAGGTGGAGTAAAAAAGTATAAGTAACCGGCACACCCAAGCATATCGGGCGAAGGGTTATAGATCGATATGAACGAAAAAATTTATTTAAGCCTAAGAGAAAAGTTCAACATTAATAAATTTCAAATATTCTGCAAAACGAGTCTCTTTGTATTTTACAAGGAATGTCTATTAAGATTATAAATACATGTTCTTTTGATTCGCTCGCCCAAATTTAATACAGTTTGGGTGTGGATGCCGAGTTCTACAGGCAACTTTTCAAAAGCTCGTCGAACGAATTTTACAAATATATTGGCAGCTTGGTAGAATCTGGCACTAATTCAGAAAATTATATTATTAGAAGTAATTTACTCTTAAAGTTTTCATCCCGAGAATCTGAACGATCCAGTTTAACGACAACCGTTGACATTAACTGCAATATTGTTAATATAATACAAGATTTTCGTCTAAGGACCGTTGAAATAGAATTTGTATGTCTAAAAGATGAGGAAAGAAGACGAAGATTGGAATTTTTTATTCCTCTTGATATAGTCAAAATCAAGCAGATTGATTTATAACGCATTGACGATGTAATAAGTTTATCGTCAGCAAAGTGCAGCCTGATCCTTGACAAATCTGCAGTGGCATCTAGCTTACATTCTATAAATGGTCTCTTATAGATGTGCAAGTAGCGGATATGACTAATTACTCTATAAAAATTAAACACATTCAACAGTTAATAATTATTAACGATGAAACCCTGTTTTTAAAAGACATTATCCATTTAATAGTGGGACCGATCCCATAAACATGGGAAATTATCGAGCTTTTATTATGCGTCCAAATCGCGATTGGGAGCGGTATGACGACCTTTCATGGCACCACAAAGTTACGGAAGATAATCACGAAGTTAATCCCGCCGTTTTAATATACTCTAAAAATTAACCGACATATTGTATTTATATTTACCTATAACAACATGTCTACATTATATATATATATATATATATATATATATATATATATATATATATATATATATATATATATATATATATATATATATATATAGCGATTCCATACGAAAACGACTAGATTCTGTTCTCACTTTCTTCGATTTTTATGAAACTTGCTGAAGATGTTCTTAATACACTTTTGAAACAAAATAAAATTTATTGTAATAAAAACATTTTTGTTTAGTTACGAGTTAACCCGTTAAAAATTTCCGTTATCGGTGTTTTCTTTTATGATACGATTCGTAGGACCATTTTTGTGATTAAATTCCTGTTTTTTGCATTACAGTAGGCGAAGAATGGAGTTTTTTTTAAAAATTATGTCATATATGAGAAAAATAGCACCCAATTTTTTATTTCTGTACCTGTTTGAGAAATGATTAGACTTGAAAAAACTTGGTTGTTGTTGTTGTCGAAAATACTGAAAAATCAATTTTTTTGAACAATTAAAAAATTAATAATAATTATTTCTAGAACTACCGTTAAATCCCTTTCATTTGAGACCTCATTTATTAAGATCGGTTAAGTAGTTTTCAAGCTACATGTACGACAAAGCGATTTCTCACTGTTCGAATACTTGCTGGCACATTTAAATCCTTTTTACTCTTCGTTGCGGGCGTAAATGGGTGGCTTCTCGAAAATCGCACAATACGATTTACCCATTTGTCTGTTAATAACGGCTTTCGACCTCTCATTTCAGCATTTGTCACATATTGTTTGGCATTAGAGATGATCGTTGGTTAGCATCCAACAATTTTTTGAATATCTATATACGTTTTGCTTTTTCCACCAATCTGATAATTTACCACGTGCTTACCAAGAGAATACAGCAAAAAATCGGGATCCGTTCAGAACTGCATAATTTAAAATTGCATTTTTCAAAACTGCATATTTCAAAACGGCATAAGGTACGAAACGGCATAAGATACAAAATTGCATTTTACAAAAATGCATATTTCAAAACGGCATAAGGGTTACAACGGTATTTTTCAAAACGACATTTTTCAAAACTGCATATTTTAAAACGGCATAGGTACAAAACGGCATTTCCCAAAATTGCATTTTACAAAACTGCATGTTTCAAAACGGCATAGGTACAAAACGGCATTTTTTAAAACTGCACAAGATAAAATGAAATATTTCAATCGATTATGAATCTAGAATTATCTTTCCATTAATTTTTGGAATATGACCAACAGGTACGATTATTTATTAACGGAATACGATGAAGTTTGACATGAATGAAATTTTTGAACGGGTCAAATTCTAGGATAAAGCCAAATGAATAAGAACTTGTTTATTTCTTAGTCGATTAAGATCAAACTTCACATGTTCCTGTGGTAGACTTGAATTTACAAATGAAATTGATTATGGCAAATTGCTTCTACATGTTTTATATAAAAACTTTAGTAGGTACTCGTATGTTATAAGAAAAATTTACCTTCATTGGAATTACAAATTATTTGAAGATTTAGTATGCATATAATATTCTCCTTCACCTAAATTTGTATATAGAACTTCGAAGTTCTAGTTAGTTACTACAATTGCATGGTCGTAGCAGATTACTCCATATTGGAATACAACTTACGCAAGCTTTTTCTTAATTTATCGGGTTTATCGAAAATTCGATTCAAAGATATTAGTTGCAAGATATGTAGCGGGTATTAACGTACGTCGCCACTACAATTTTTGTGTGAGGGTTTTTCCTATTTATGGTCCTGCCCAAGATAGTAAATTTTAAAGAAATCACAACAATTTTTTGTTTATCGACCTATATAATACGGTGTATAGCATACAATTACATCAGAATATCGTGTATACTACATAACCTCAGGTATATATTTATACGCATGACATCTGGTATGTATTATGTTAAAACGGTTTGTAATAGTTTTATTAATTTGATGTTACTTAGAAACAGTGGGCAAAATTCAACGGAAATACCTACTAAAATGTATCGAATATTTCAGCAGCAACGAACAACGAATTATTATGTATATAAATATTATAAGAACCTGAATAAACGATAAAAGTCGTTATGAAAAATGCCGTTTTGTACATATGTCGTTTTGAAAAATGCAGTTTTGTGAAATGCCGTTTTGAAAAATGCCGTTTTGAAAAATGCAGTTTTGAAAAATGCCGTTTTGTACCTATGTCGTTTCGAAAAATGAAATTTTGAAAAATGCCGTTTTGAAAAATGCAATTTTGTGAAATGCCGTTTTGAAAAATGCCGTTTAGAAAAATGCCGTTTTGTACCTTATGCCGTTTTGAAATACGCTATTTTGAAAAATGCTATTTTGTACCTTATGCCGTTTCGTACCTTATGCCGTTTTGAAAAATGCAGTTTTGAGAAATGCCGTTTTTTAAAATGCCGTTTTGAAAAATGCCGTTTTGAAAAATGCAATTTTGTGAAATGCCGTTTTGAAAAATGCCGTTTAGAAAAATGCCGTTTTGTACCTTATGCCGTTTTGAAATACGCTATTTTGAAAAATGCTATTTTGTACCTTATGCCGTTTCGTACCTTATGCCGTTTTGAAAAATGCAGTTTTGAGAAATGCCGTTTTTTAAAATGCCGTTTTGAAAAATGCCGTTTTGAAAAATGCAATTTTGTGAAATGCCGTTTTGAAAAATGCCGTTTAGAAAAATGCCGTTTTGTACCTTATGCCGTTTTGAAATACGCTATTTTGAAAAATGCTATTTTGTACCTTATGCCGTTTCGTACCTTATGCCGTTTTGAAAAATGCAGTTTTGAGAAATGCCGTTTTTTAAAATGCCGTTTTGAAAAATGCCGTTTTGAAAAATGCAATTTTGTGAAATGCCGTTTTGAAAAATGCCGTTTAGAAAAATGCCGTTTTGTACCTTATGCCGTTTTGAAATATGTTATTTTGAAAATTCTATTTTGTACCTTATGCCGTTTCGTACCTTATGCCGTTTTGAAAAATGCTGTTTTGAGAAATGCCGTTTTTTAAAATGCCGTTTTAAAATATGCAATTTCGACCGGGACCCCAAAAAATCTTATAGTAAATAAATAAATATTAAATTTGTTAAATGGAAAACTCACTGATAAATAGAAAAAAATTATAAGTTTTACGTTTGCGAGGAAAATTTATCGTAACCGTAAAAATTAAACAAAAACTATTAAAAATATAAAAGCGAATAATTCGTAATTCACAACAGCATCTAAGGATTTTAAAGTTCCTTTGAAGCTTTCAAGGAACTAACTTTTGTAATTTATTTAAAATTTTTATGAAATTCGGTTGAACACTTTGCGTGTAAAGACACATTACATGTTATACTTATAATATGTCTGTGGCTCACATTGCTTACATCGCAGTCGAGACGTACCTTTATTTGATGAATGAGCTCCTTTTGCGAGATAACCTGGTGGTTTTGAAGATCTTCGATTTAGTTGCACCTTTCAATGCTCTGTGAGCAAAGCTTTAGCTAGCTCTCGCCGAAACTCGTATTGGTCAAGTTGGCAGTTATAGGTTTTGGCTAATGATCACGCATTGGTAACAGTCAAATCCAACATCCATAGCTCTAACGGCATACTTTTTGCCTCTTATACCCATTCGATAATTGGAAATGTGGCGATCCAAATCCAAATCCACTCCGCCCATAAATTTATTATAATTGTCGATTACGTGTGACTGTGGAATGTCAGTTTTTTTTGCTCTGAATGGTTATACCGGTGAGCTGTAGCTAGCGGATTTGTGCCAAAAACATTCGACATCAAAGAAACAATTTTACTGTCCTTCCATCTTGTAAGAATTACTTCATTTTGTTTATTTATAAAACTTTCGTAATAACCCCATATTTTTTTATTTATCTCTTTTTTATCGGTCATCTTGATATTTTTCAAACGATTTTTTCGGCCTGTCCCACCACATTTCATATACCTAAGCGCACATATTAAATTTGGTCCATTAAAAAATCTGTCAAAAAATATGAAAAGGAAATATCTGGAAACCGATCTTTAATTCTTTTTGCAAAATCCAGCACGACACTTTCACCTAAGCCCATCGTATAACCACGCTCCTGGTTGTGACCTTGGTAAATGTTAAATGCATAGCAACATCCTGCTGGACTAGTGGCGGCCCACGTTTTATACCCGAAGCGCACAGGTTTATTCCGTATATAATGCTTACATGGGTGTCTGCTCATGTCCTAACATGGAACCATTGCTTCGTTGAGGGAAATGTTCATGAGAATCGGCGCGTATTTTAAGAAGAGTTGATTCAAATGATTTATAAACATTCGTACTTTTACAAGTCGATCTCTGGAACTCTTGTCAATTAAATCATTATCGCAGAAATGGATGTTAACAAATATGTCTTCAAAGGCAGTATGGCGCATCCATTTTACTATGAACTGTTTGCGAATATCATCATCTATAGACCAGTAGTGACGTCTTCGTGGTATCGAGTGTATCCAGATATAATCATTACTCCATAAAAGCGATAAAAGCGTCGTTGTCGATATGTATAATTTAATATTTTTTCTTTACTGCGTAATTTATGGTGTGATTTGCGACTGATTCAATAAAAGGTGTAACAACCAACTTAAAAAATTCAATCGGGTCACTTTGTCCACTTAGGTTGGGTGGGTAAGTTTTTGTACCGCCCCACTTTCTATGGTTGTAATAAAATCACCCTAATTTCAGATCATCTTCATCCCCATTTTCCAATGATTGTTGAATTCTTTGATGAGACATACTTGGTGTTTGGATCTCATTTTCTTCAATATTCTCAACTTCCTCATCAAAATTTAAGTCTACTTCAGCCAATAGCTGATTTTTGGTAAAAAAGTTGGAATCGTTATCCTCCTCGCCAGAATCTTCATCTGTATCAGAATCGAAATCTGGAGGATGTAAATATACATCATCTGGTAGATTTTCCAGGCCATCTAAAGCCTCTGAGAGACTTAACGGAGTTTTCCTAAAAAAGATATAAATTGTCATGCCTATTGGTGCATTTTCGCAACAACTTTGAAAAACGATCACAAACGTGATATTTCACATTTATTTTTTTATTTTTGTTGGTAAAAATACAAATGACAGGATATTTCCAAACTAAATAGTACACAAAACTGTAAATAATATACTTATAAATTAACTTACCAGTAGCGTTTATTATTGAAGTTCATATTTTTTAAACAAATTATTGTCACTTCTAATCGTCACTCTATAACAATTGAACTAAAACAATAGAACGTTTTTTTTTGCTTTATATACATTCTCCAATCTAACGGGAAAATATCCGTTTTCTGCTGAAATCAGTAGTTCTCAGTATCAGTAGTTCTGATCTTCTTCATCAATAGTTTACAAAAAATTAAAAATGAGAGGAGAGTCTTACGATGCATTAACGCAACACATGCCTTAAATTAAATTCAATGGCGTAGTAAAGAAATACCAATCACAACTCGAGAATTGATGGTTAAATTAAAAAATGAAGGCAAATCTTATAAGGATATTGGTGATATAGGTGGCAGAAGTCGTTCATCTGTCCAATATGTTTGTCAAAAATATAATTCTACTGGATCCGTAGAGCCAACAAACCTAGATCTGGACAGCCACCAGAATTAAACAGCGCTGCAAAACGCAGTATTTTGATAAATGTTCAAAATCTACAATCGGACAAACAGTTCGGAATATGCTAAATGGAGCTGGGAACAATGGCCAATAGCGCGGAAGAAGCCGTTCATAAACAAAATAAATCGAGCAAAAAGATTAGCTTTCGCAAAAACCATTTAAATAAACCAAGCAGTTTCTGGAATAATGTTATTTTTAGTGACGAGACAAAAATTCACATACATGGGTCAGATGGACGCGTTACAGTGTGGCGAAAACCAAATCAGCACCTAACCTACCTCCTGTAAAGCACGGGCTTTACAGTCCCACAAAAACTAAGAATTTATGTGGGATTGTAAAGCACGGTGGAGGTGACCTAATGTTATGGGGGTGTATGAATGCACCTGGAGTTGGACAACTCCGCATCATAGAGTCTATTATGGACAAGCATCTTTATTTAGACATCCTTAAGAAAAACTTACACGCCAGTGCAGAGAAATTTGGCATAAGTGGAGCATACGGCATTTATGGTAAAGGAATGGCTGCTCTATAATTGTCCAAAGCAATTACATACGCCATCACAGAGTCCAGATATAAACCCGATTGAGGATTAAAAATCGTATTGTGAAAAATAAGACAGATCTCGCTGAAGTTGTGCAGGATGAATGGAACCGGATTGAGCCAGAAGTAACAAAAAAATTGGTAGAATCAATGCAAAGACGACTGGAGGCAGTTATAAAAGTCAAAGGTGGTTCTACGGATTACTAAAAAACTCCGATCAGCGGCAAAAACCAATTCTGTTATTGTATTGAGAATTTTAATACAGTGTACGGAGATTAAATAGTTTCAATTTTTTTGTTAAGTTAGTAAGTAATATGCAATCGGTAATAACAAAGTTAGGAACGTTTATCTAACCGATTTCCTGGTATATTTTCAATGTACGGAGACTAATTGGTTGTACTGTATAAAAGAATCTGGAAGCTTCTTACGTAATTCAAAGCCAAAGATGCGGTTTTATAGAAACTGGTTGTAATGCAGACACCAGTGATCATTTTTAACTAAACTAGTTTAAATAAAAACGATGGGTCCAAGGAATTATTTAGAGTTAACAGAACCATAAACCAAAATATAATAAACTGCTGACTAAAACTGATTCTGAAATATGATGAACCTTTTAAAAATATTTATAAAACATCAAATGAAAGCATTAGAAATTTAATTAATAGTGCACTAGTTCAAGCGGAAAACAGTTGTTTGTTTTCGTTCAAAACAACTAATAAATTTGATCAGTACAAATATTATTACTTATAGATGTTGCAAATACCCAACACATGCACAAAAGTATAAATTTGAGTTACGCTATGATCAATCATTAAAAGTGTTTGTCATTGGGGATGTTATAGAAATCCATACAAGTTATCAAATTTACAACCAAATCAGAGGAAACCTAAGAGAGAAAATTAAAGAAGATTTAAGCCGGCAGTCAGCACATAATTTTAAATTTCAGACGACGTCTTTATAAAAATTAGATCCTCGCATCTAAGCGCAATCATACCTACAACTGCTATTACGTTATGATGGTTTAGTTCACTTTGATGCAACTTTCAATGCCAAAAACATGACTATTCAAGAATTCTGTACTATGCCGCAGTTATAAAAATTAGCGATACCATAATTCCAATAACGGAAATGCTGTCTTCCCACCATGATACAACAACATTAATCCCTTGCTTCTTAGATGTGAGAAAGGAAATAGAAAATAATATTGTACCGACGCCTAAAGGTTTTGTGGTTGATTGGTCGTGGGCGTTAATTTCCGCACTTTTGTTTACATTTAACAACAAGTAGTTAAATGATTGTTTAAACTATACGTATGCCATAATTATTAAAAATAACATGCCGAATCGAAAAGTAATTCCTGTGTACATCTGTTGTTCTCATTTTATTAAAATTATAGTGAGGCAAATTTCAAAAAAATGTTCTGTTAGATTTTTGTTTGTCTTATGCTAAGTACACATAATTGAAATGAAGTGGCCGAGATATTCAAGTGTTGCTGTGCAATATTCACTAGCCCAATAGTTAGTGAAAATGTGAAAGTGTCATTTCAAAAATTTAAAATATTTGGCAAAAACATTTATTATGGGAGTTTTGCAAACACGTTTTGCAACGAATCTCTGGAAACTGGTGAATCAGCAAATTACGAAAAAGCAAGTTCTACAAACGTTACATTGCAATTTATAATAGCTGTAGTCCAGCAGAATTCTGAAAAAATTAATGGTTCGAATAGCCCCAATAAGTTCTATTAGCCTCAATTTGTGGTGGTTTAATATCGTAAAATACCAGAACCTTGATCATTAAAATTGGGAGGTTTATAGACATCATGAACAGTAAATCTTCTTCACTGTACAGATTAATGGAAGTTTAGCCGCTCAAAACGTTACAGTAAAAAGCGATTGGCACTTCCACTTCGATATAAAAATAAAACCGATAAAAAACAAACAAATAAAATTCATTCTGGCACTCCGAGGAAAACAGAGGATGACGAATCAGATCCAGAAGGTATCCGCAGTGAGGGACTGTTACTACAGTTTGGTTGTGGATGTCGAGTACTACAGGTAACTTTTTGAAAGCTCGGTGAACGAATTTTACAAATATATTGGCAACTTGGTAGAATCTGGCACTAATCAAGAAAATTATATTATTAGAAGTAATTTACTCTTGAAGTTTTCATACCGAGAATCTGAACGATCCAGTTTAACGACAACCGTTGACATTAACTGCAATATTGTTAATATAATACAAGATTTTCGTGTAAGGACCATTGAAATAGAATTTGTATGTCCAAAAGATGAGGAAAGAAGACGAAGATCGTATTTTCTATTCCTCTTGATAAAGTCAAAATCAAGCAGATTGATTTACAACCCATTGATGATGTAATAAGTTTATCGTCAGCAAAGTGCAGCATTAGCCAAGGATCTGCAGTGGTATCTAGCTTACATTCTATAAATGGTCTGGCTCTTATAGATGCGCAAGTAGCGGATATGACTAATTACTCTATAAAAATTAAACACATTCAACAGTTAATAATTATTAACGACGAAACCCTGTTTTTAAAAGTTATTTTTATTATCCACTTAATAGTGGGTCCGATCCCATAAGCATGGGACATTATCGAGCTTTTGTTATTTATCGCGAAGTTAATCCCGCCGTTTTAATATACTCTAAAAATTAACCGACATATTGTATTTATATTTACCTAAAACAACATGTCTAGCCCTAATAAGTTCTATTAGCCTCAATTTGTATTGTTTATAACCAAAAAATATTTAGCTTACTTGCCTTTCTGGGCTACATGTTCTACCATTATGGGATTAGAAAAACGTGTGTCTAATTCTAATGCTCAAAACTGGTTTAATATCGTAAAATACCAGAACCTTGACCATTAAAATTGGGAGGTTTATACACATCATGAACAGTAAAACTACTTCACTGTACAAATTAATGGAAGTTTGGCCGCCCAAAACGTTACAGTAAAAAGCGATTGGCACTTCGATATAAAAATAAAACCAATAAAAAACAAACAAATAAAATTCATTCTGGCACTCCGAGGAAAAAATTTATTTAAGCCTAAGAGAAAAGTTCAACATCAACAAATTTCAAATATTCTGCAAAACGAGTCTCTTTGTATTTTACAGAATGGATATTCCCATAATTCGGAAGATGGAATGTCTATTAAGATTATAAATACATGTTCTTTCGATTCGCTCGCCCAAATTTATTACAGTTTGGTTGTGCCAAATTTTTGTGCCAAATATATTGGCAACTTGGTAGAATTTGCACATCAAAAAAATTATATTATTAGAAGTAATTTACTTCTGATTACTAATCTGAACGATCCAGTTTAACGACAACCTTTAACATTAACTGCAATATTGTTAATATAACACAAGATTTTCTTCTAAGGACCGTTGAAATAGAATTTGTTTGTCCAAAAGATGAGGAAAGAAGACAAAGATCGTATTTTTTTATTCCTCTTGATCTATTCAAAATCATGCAGATTGATTTACAACGCATTGATGATGTAATAAGTTTATCGTCAGCAAAGTGCAGCATTTGTCAAGGATCTGCGGTGGCATCTAGCTTACATTGTATAAATGGTCTGGCTCTTAGATGTATGTAGATGTATACATATATGTGTAGATGTATAAGACCTAGTTAGCCAGTACAACGTTTTAAAATGAAAATGTAGTACTTTTTTCTTCTATTTTATTATATAACTCTAGTAAAAAGAGAAAAAAACTACATTTGGGCCTATTGGTTTAGATAATAATAGACAATCGATCTTTCTTCAAAATAAGTAATATTTTAGAATATAAAAGGTTTATTTCGATCCTAACATGACGTCAAACTTGAAATAATTTTATTGTTGACACTTTTTCATAACGAATTAGTCACAGATATTCCAGTAGATAAACAATGACATATGAAATCTATTTAAAACATTTTCAAGTGTTGTTTTGACAGAAAAAGCAGACACGTATGCTTTTGTTAGTTTTTGTTAAGTTTTGTGACTTTCACTTATCCCGCTAGGAAATTGGTCGGTTTTTACCTTTCTAAATAATTTTTGTTGCTAAACAAGGAGAATTTATAAAAATTTGTAACTGTAAGTTATAGCGTTTTAATAGATAATGAACACGTGTTTAAAATGGGTTTACTTTTTCAAATGTCCAATATTTATTTCTAGTGAAACACAGCTTCAAACTCGAAATAAACTGATTTTTTTTATCGATTTTAACATTACATTCGGCAAGTAAAATCAGTCCATTTTTAAAAATATTCTATTTTATAGAATATTAGTGGTATGTCCACAAATGACGACACCTTAAAATGAACACAAATTTTTAAAATATTATCTGTAACGTACGACATATGCGAAAACAACGAATTACATTTGAATAAGTTTGCATTTAAGGATGTTTTGGCTCATTTATCGGGATTGAGGATGGATGGGTAGAGTTTATGTGCACGCCGCATGCGAGATATGGATGGGTAGAGTCTGGGAGGATCTTGACAGAAGGGAATTCCCATGGCATTTTTATGACGTTGGCGACCGTGTTTTGTTCGCCTTCTACTCGGCTATATTTTATTTCAAAGATTGGCTGATTTTGATTATTATTATTATTTTGATTATTATTTATTGGATTTTAGTTTAGAGTTATCGAGGTTTATCACATGTGCATTATTAATACTATTATTCATTGCAGTTCCTGATTAAGCTAATTTATTTAGGGGTGATTTTTTTGTGGTTAGGATTTTCATGCATTAGTATTTGACAGATCACGCGGGATTTCAGACAAGGTGTCAAAGAGAAAGATGCTCAGTATGCTTTGACATTTCATAATGAATAGACTTACTAACGAGCAACGCTTGCAAATAATTGAATTATATTACAAAAATCAGTGTTCGGTTCGAAAAGTGTTTCGCGATTTACGTCCGATTTATGGTCTACATAATCGACCAAGTGAGCAAACAATTAATGCGATTGTGACCAAGTTTCGCACTCAGTTTACTTTATTGGACATTAAACCAACCACACGAATGCGTACAGTGCGTACAGAAGAGAATATTGCGTCTGTTTCTGAGAGTGTTGCTGAAGACCGTGAAATGTCGATTCGTCGCCGTTCGCAGCAATTGGGTTTGTGTTATTCGACGACATGGAAGATTTTACGCAAAGATCTTGGTGTAAAACCGTATAAAATACAGCTCCTGCAAGAACTGAAGCCGAACGATCTGCCACAACGTCGAATTTTCAGTGAATGGGCCCTAGAAAAGTTGGCAGAAAATCCGCTTTTTTATCGACAAATTTTGTTCAGCGATGAGGCTCATTTCTGGTTGAATGGCTACGTAAATAAGCAAAATTGCCGCATTTGGAGTGAAGAGCAACCAGAAGCCGTTCAAGAACTGCCCATGCATCCCGAAAAATGCACTGTTTGGTGTGGTTTGTACGCTGGTGGAATCATTGGACCGTATTTTTTCAAAGATGCTGTTGGACGCAACGTTACGGTGAATGGCGATCGCTATCGTTCGATGCTAACAAACTTTTTGTTGCCAAAAATGGAAGAACTGAACTTAGTTGACATGTGGTTTCAACAAGATGGCGCTACATGCCACACAGCTCGCGATTCTATGGCCATTTTGAGGGAAAACTTCGGAGAACAATTCATCTCAAGAAATGGCCCGGTAAGTTGGGCACCAAGATCATGCGATTTGACGCCTTTAGACTATTTTTTGTGGGGCTACGTCAAGTCTAAAATCTACAGAAATAAGCCAGCAACTATTCCAGTTTTGGAAGACAACATTTCCGAAGAAATTCGGGCTATTCCGGCCGAAATGCTCGAAAAAGTTGCCCAAAATTGGACTTTCCGAATGGACCACCTAAGACGCAGCCGCGGTCAACATTTAAATGAAATTATCTTCAAAAGGTAAATGTCATGGACCAATCTAACGTTTCAAATAAAGAACCGATGAGATTTTGCAAATTTTATGCGTTTTTTTTTAAAAAAAAGTTCTCAAGCTCTTAAAAAATCATCCGTTAGTTGGTTTCTTTTATAATTTCCTGATTGGAGAGTTAACAATACTGAGTTTTATTTAATTTAATATAATTTAATTGTATATTTGGGATTTAATTCGTTTCACGTCAATGGGTTTATAAAACTATTTTAATTGATCAAACGAATATGATTGTATGGAAAATTGAGGTATCGGAGGAGGGAAATTTATAAAGTTGCATAACAGCGGTGTTGCCTGATTCCTGTTTATATTAAATTTTAGTTCTAATTAATATTTTTTAGGAAGCATGCAATTTTCATGACTTTTGTGGAAGAAGTCAAGGTAGGCATCACTCGCTAAAACCGGGTTTGCTAATGAATTTGATATTTCAGTGGTTGTTGGAATTTTTGAAATTATAAATGGCTTGAAGACTACAGAATAAAATTTAAATGCAGACAAATATTGCTGTATTTAGATAGTTTTTGTATTTTCGGGGTTCATGGCACTTCTTTAATTGAATTATTTTCTAGGTTGAACGGGAGACTGTAAATTGATAAATGTTTTGGTTAGCTTGTTCTAAGTTGGATAAATAGTTATTGCTGGTTATCAATTATATGGGTGGAGGAAATGGTTAATCACTCATAATAATGAAGTTTTATTTCAGGAAATTTACCAACTAAAATTTTTTAGGATCTTGATTGCTGATTATTTATATTCAGGAAACAAAAATTAATGTGTCGTCATGTGCTTGTGCTTTACTAACTATTGGCTACTTAGGTGTCTGTAACCGGGTCACGTCTATCATATCTAATAACCTTTCCTATCTCTCCGTATTGTTATATGTGTAAGGGGTGTACGGTAGGCCCGGCGTATCCGGGATCCTTGCTTAGTCTACAATTTTGATAGAATATTTACTATCGCAAAATGTTCAAATACCTAAGAGTAGGAATTAGATAATTATTAAATAGATTTTCTTAATTTTTTCGGATATCGGTTTTTTTCGGAAAAATTTGTTCATTGCTTATTCCGGAGCAAATAGTTAATCTAATTTATGATTGGTGCTGATTAATGACTAATATTCGGGTGTGATAATATTTTAAAAATGGATTGGAATAATAAAATTAATTTAATCTTAATTTAGGAAATGATTCCGGAACTAATAGTATCTATGCATCTCAATTTAATAACCAATTTAATTGCTTGGACATTGGTGCGAATTCTAAATTTATTTAGGATATTTTAATCGATGGATATTTTAAGGGATATTTGAATGCAATCCGGTAGTTAATCTAGTTAATCTGGCATTGATTAACATTGATAGTTTCCCAAGAACCATTGCCTTTGGAATGCCTCACATATTTTTTTGCAACTTTTTTTTTTTTTGCTATTTCGTGTTCGCCCAATTCAACGGTTAAATACTAATGAATTTTAGAGTTATTTTGAATATAGTTCAAATAACTTTGGTTTCAGGAAATTCTACTGTAAGTTGCGGAGTTGCAGAATGATTAAATTAATAAATGTTTCAATTATTTAGGAAGCCGGAAAATATGAATTTAGAATTAAATTTCAGGAAATTTACAGATGCTTGTGAATTAATGCTTCATTGTAATTGCTGATTGTGTAGTTTAGAATTGTGCTGTCATTTTATTACTAACGACTTTACATAGGTGTCTGTAACGGGTCGAGTCAACCAATTTTGGTTAGGAAGCCGAAAAGTATTAATAGAATTAAATTTCAGAAAAATTCCCGATGCATGTGAAATAATAATATTTTTTCTTAGGTTGCCGTTTTAAAGAAGCAATTGTTGAAGACCAATACCATCGTTATCCATTAACCTATTAAGCCTTTATCCTTCATCTAGTAGATTAGAATTGTGTTGTCTTTGTGTTACTAACTATCGGCTATACCTAGGTGTCTGTAACCGGGCCGATTCTGTCCCACTTAACTAACCTATCCAATCCTTCGGTTTTGTTATGTGTAAAAAAGGGTGTACGGTGGACCCGGCGTCATCCGGGAACTCAGGCCTAAGAACTTGGTCGTACATTCAAAATCAATCAATCAATCAATCAATTTAAGGATGTTTTGGTTCATAATTTTTTGTATTTTGTTGTAGTAACATACCTCTAAATATTTGGAGGGTGTTTCAATGAGTCATAATTAGATATTATTATTTTTAAGTTTAATTTTTCATATAAATAGTCCTACAAATTTTTACATACCTTAGTGATTTTTGAAAATTGTACTTGAAAGTGTCTCATTTAGTGGTCTAACTGATTTTGAATTTACCGTAACATTCTGATAAAATGCTTAATTACAAATGACGCAACCCGTTTGAGATAGTTAATCATTGCAATGTGAAACTAAAAACGAGACATGTTAGTGCTAATATTGCGGAAAAGGTTAACGATTTAGGCCGTGATTTAAGAAACAAACGAATTTGTGCGAGATGCAACTCTAAACTATACAGATTAAATGAAAGTGAAGTTGTCTCATCATCTGCTTCCACTCCAGTTCAGTGGGAAAGAGAATCGCCATTTACCGAAGCCGGTAAAGAAGAGTATCAAGAAATTTTTTCTGAAGCGTGTTTAAGGCTTGGCGGTTCACCTGTCAGAATACCTAAACTCGCAGAAACTAGTTATAAGCAACAGCAGCTTAATAGATAAAATAGTAGAGTTAACTAGCAAAAATGTTCTACAAGTTCTAGTTCCAAATGTTCCAGTATGATGAAGAAAATCTTCTGAGAAGCATTTCGTCGAGAGGAAAGCTATTAAAATAAAATTTATCTTCTCTCGCTTGTACCGGAGCATTGGTCATCACTAAGAATTATGACGGTTCACGGCAACACAATATATGCTTGAAAAATCGAAGAAAATAGCAACACAAAAGGGACATGGTAGCTTTCCGGACGGAAGGAAAAAAAAGAACAGTAATCTATTTTAACACAACTACGTTGGTAGAAAGTTTCTATAAAAGTATGGATATTGTCGGCAGCTTCCTGAAATAAAGGACTATGTTAGTGTTCGTAATTCAAAAGGTGAACGCATTAAACAACAAAAATTGCTCATTTTGTGTAATTTATCTGAAGCCTATCAAAAATTTGTAGAGGAATACCCATTCGATAAAATCGGATTTTTGCGATTTGCGAAACTGCGACCAAAGGAGTGCATTTTAGCTGGGAGAGCCGGAACACATAATGTAGGCGTATGTGTAATTCATCAAAATATTAGTTTGTTATGTCCTATATCGGATTTCTTGCCTGGTGATGCTATTATGAAAAATGAAACTGAGTTGCTAAAGGCAGTGTGTTATCAAAATTTAACTTGTGACTGCTGTGAAGGTAAACAATTTGGTTTTTGGAAGTTTTTATTTCGAAATATAACTAAAATTACATTTTATTACAGGAAATTGTAAAGAATGCAACAAGCTTGAGGAGACTTTTCTTCACACATTAAAATCTGAAATAGAAACTGCAGATGTTGATGAATCAACTTACAGCAATTGGATTTTTAAGGATAATATCTACACACTAGAGAAGGTTACATCTCCCATCGAGGAGTTTCTTGAAACATTATCCAATTCGCCAAAATTTAGCTTGTCAGCACTACGAAAACACGATTTCATAGCCCGGCAATAGTCACAATATTTACAATTGTTAATGTTATTATGGATTTCTCGGAAAACTATAAATTTTTAACACAAAATACAAGCAGCCCATTATTACACTCATTAAGCAACGCTATTTCCAATCGTTGCATACTTTAGGTCCTCCGAAGATGAAATAAGTATATTATCTTATGCAGTCATATCAGATGAAGAAACCCACGACGCACAAGCAATTTATTGTTTTCAAACGAAATTCATTAAATTTCTAAAGGAAACCTCAATGCAAGAAGGCCAAGCTGATGGAAGAATGGAGCTCTTTCGCAGTTTAAAAGTAAGAAAAATCTAGAAAATATCAACTACCATAAAGAAGATTTTGATATTGACTGCGAATGGAATTTCTTCGCAACAAGTCATGGTAAGGGACCATCTAATGCTATTGGAGGTATGATTAAGAGGGCAGCTAGAGTACCTTCTTTAAGAAGTATTGACGCAAGCGTTTTTAATACACCAAAGGGCTTTTACGAATGGTGTAAAGATAAAAGTAATATAAAATTATCCATTTTGAGTACGCAAGGAAAACGAAGTATGCCAGCCTTAAAAGAAAATTAAACAAAAGATTTTCTACCATTTGTGCAGTTAAAAATACTCGTCAAATACATCAGGCAATACCACACGTCAACAAAAAATATATTCAAACTAAACAAATTCAAATTGTAGTAATATAGAGTTAAGTTTCATTCAATAATAAAAAAAATATTGCTTATAAACATTTGTTGTAATTTATTATTGAACCAGTCATACTGACTGACTTTTGCAACATTTGTGAAACTCAAATAATTTGAATTCGTTGTCAAAATAACACTTAATAATATTTGGAATACATTTTTTATTTGATTGTTTATCTACTGATACATCAACTTGAAATATTTTTTATTTTTCAATATCGACTAATTTGTGTGACTCAATTCGTTATGGAAATGTTATGAAAAAGTGTAAAAAATTAAATTATTTCAAGTTTAAAGTCATGTTAGGCTCAAAATAAATATTTTATTTTCTAAAAAATTATGGATTTTAATGAAATGTCAATTATCTATCAATGTATATACCAATAGGCCCAAATTTAGAATTTTTTTTTCTCTAATTACAAGAGATTCGTAATAAAATCGAAGAAAAAAATACTAAATTTTTATTTTAAAACGGTCTACTAGGTCTTGTACATCTACAAAATATATATCGGTAGAAAGGTGGAAAAGGGTTTTATTATCTTCACCTTTTGAATGGTAGGTCAAACGTTTTTATGGATTGATAGCTGCGCCCTCTACAGGTCAAAACTATTTGCTATATTCATTTCACTAAAACTCTTAAAATAAAATTATTTATTGAATAACTTAACACTATGTAAGGTCTTCCTAAACTGATATCACTTTTAACGATACCTTTAGTAGAACCGGAAATATACCAGTTGAATGTAACCTCCAAACAAATATTTATTAAACGTGGAAAAAACTCACCAATTTCCTAACCGTATAACGGGACAACTAAAGATCACGAAACTTAACAAAAAAATACGTGCCTGTTTTTTTTGTTCAAGCAACACGATAAAGGCAAAAAAAAATTGAAATCGATGAGATGAAAACTGAACTGGTTGTGAAATATAATGGCCCATATATAGTATATACAGAGCTGGGAAAAAAATTGGGCAAACATATTTTATTGCAAATTGGATTCTTTTTTTGATAAAATTACAAAACCTTTGAAAGCAATTGGCTTATTGTTTCATTTTAAATACATGTAAGAAGTAATTTTTGAAAAAAAAAATTTCCTGCAATTTAGGGGTAAAACCCTGAGAAATGCCAAAATATTCAAAATACGTTGATTGGAGTTAAAGTAACGGAATAAATTAAGCACCTATTTTTTAATTTTTGTTTTGTTTTTTATTGATTTATAGAAGTTCTATCTTTAATATTAATATTTTGTTGGACCGCCATTTGCTTTTATTACAGCGGTACACCTTCGATTCAATGAATTTGATAAATTTTTCAAAGTTGTAGGAGGTATGGACTCCCATATCGTCATCAACAAACTTTTTAAAGCTTGAATCGATTCTGGGCCGTTTCTTGCTACTTCTAGCTCCATTATAGACCAACTATTTTCAATGGGATTTAAGTCTGGACTATACGGCGGCCAGCTCAACACATCCATACTTCTTTCTTCGAAGCACTTTTTCACTTTTAAATGAAGAGCTAAGAAAAAAAGACAAGTTTTTAACAAATTTTTTATGTTTATCTGAAAGGCAATTTTTCTATCTAAAATTCAAAATTAATAACACACAACTTTGGCGGTATGGCACGGAGCGTTGTCCTGTTGAAAAATAAATTTGCAAGTCTCGCCAAAAAGCTCTAACGCAGAAGGCTCAAATTCGTTGTGTAGGACGTGCAGATAAACAGCTGCTATAATGCTGGAGCTAAGGAAGTACAATCGACCGGTTTCATTTCCAGAAAAGCATCCCCAGACCATATTTCCTTCATTTTTCGGTGGAAGTCTTAAAAGACATTCGTTGCTAAGCCTCTCGCCCGGTTTTCTTCTTACTAGAATTCTTCCATCTCCAATATGCAGCTTGAATTTTGATTCATCGGAGAAAATCACATCATTCCACATCTCTGGAGTCCACGAAACATGCTCCTGGGTCCATAGCAAACTTTTTTTTTCACTACTAAAGTGAACTCAGGCTTCCGGACTGGTTTAAGTGCTCTCAAACCAGCTTTAACAAGTCTTTTTCTTACTAAGATGGCTGAAATTTGTTTTCCCGTTGCTCTCTCAACATTCTGTTTTATGTTCGATGAAATTTTAAAACGGTTTCGACGACATTGTAATGTTATGAAACGATCTTCCACTGGCGTTGTCTTTCTGGGCCTTCCAGAGCCTTTCTTTCTTTGTGTACTGCCCATCTCTCGTATTTTTAGGAATGTTTAATCTTTCTGCTATTTCACGCGTGGTTAAATTTTCTCGCGCCAAAACCAACATATTGCTTTGACTCTGCTCACTAACTTTTCCCATTTTTTTTAAATAAAATTGCACTTTATTCCATATTTGACTAGGATCACTTACAGAATAACTTAATCTTACAAAATATGCACTATTAATACTCAAAAAAAAAATTACAGGCAATAAAACATTTGCACCCTAATGACGGCCAAGCACGGTAGGCGTAAAATAAAATAATTGCTTGACCAATTTTTTTGCACATCAGTTGCGGGGTGGTATCGGTGTAATAAAAAGAAGAGGCGGTCAAACAAAATATTAATATTCAAGATGTTCTATAAATCAATAAAAACAAAACAAAAATTAAAAAATAGGTGCTTAATTTATTCCAGTACTTTAACTGCGATCAACGTATTTTGAATATTTTGGCACTTTTCGGGGTTTGGCCTCTAATTTGCAGGTAAATTTTTTTTTCAAAAAATTACGTCAAACATGTATTTAAAATGAAACAATAAGCCAGTTGCTTTTAAAAAATTTGTAATAATATGTTTGCCCAATTTTTTTTCCCAGCACTGTGTGTACACTGCCATTGAATTAATAACAAAAATTAAAAAGAATTTGATTGATTGATTGATTGATTTTGAATGTACGACCAAGTTCTTAGGCTTGAGTTCCCGGATGACGCCGGGTCCACCGTACACCCTTTTTTACACATAACAAAACCGAAGGATTGGATAGGTTAGTTAAGTGGGACAGAATCGGCCCGGTTACAGACACCTAGGTATAGCCGATAGTTAGTAACACAAAGACAACACAATTCTAATCTACTAGATGAAGGATAAAGGCTTAATAGGTTAATGGATAACGATGGTATTGGTCTTCAACAATTGCTTCTTTAAACGGCAACCTAAGAAAAAATATTATTATTTCACATGCATCTGGAATTTTCCTGAAATTTAATTCTATTAATACTTTTCGGCTTCCTAACCAAAATTGGTTGACTCGACCCGTTACAGACACCTATGTAAAGTCGTTAGTAATAAAATGACAACACAATTCTAAACTACACAATCAGCAATTACAATGAAGCATTAATTCACAAGCATCTGTAAATTTCCTGAAATTTAATTCTAAATTCATATTTTCCGGCTTCCTAAATAATTGAAACATTTATTAATTTAATCATTCTGCAACTCCGTAACTTACAGTCGAATTTCCTGAAACCAAAGTTATTTGAACTATATTCAAAATAATTCTAAAATTCATTAGTATATTTAGGACAATATATATACAATATAATAAAATTATACTTGAATAAAATAAATGTAAAGTAACGATTAGTATTAACTAAATTAATTTGGTTCTCATAAAACAAATAAAATAAATCGAATCCAGGAAAGGCACGCACGGCCTTCCTAACTTCTAAGTCTGTTGATTTGATGGATTTATTTATAAAAAAATATTTATGAAAGTCACTTGTCCTTGTCATCCCTAATCTAATACAAATATGTTTATTTATAAAAATAGAAAATGACCAAACGAAAACTGGTTCCAAAAATAGCTAATCTGGAATCTGTAAGGTAATGTATTAATAATGAATGTTTTTCACAGCTTTAGAATCCCCAATACCTAAACAAATTCAACCAAAATTAAATAAAACTATTAAAGTAATCAGGAATCTGTAAGATAACAGAATTAATAATAAGTAGCTAGCACATCTGTAGGATCCATGATAATCAAATAACCCAATTATATGGTTCAATGCTTTAATTATAAAATAAATAAATCAGAAAAAAATTACATACATACATATATATATACATACACACACACATACACACACACATATACATACACACACACACATATATATATCTACAACAGCATTAAATAAATTATAAATTATATAATCGACATACGTCGATAATTATTTGTCCAACCTAGAACAAGTTAAACAAAACCTTTACCAATTTACAGTCTTCCAAATAATCTAGAAAAAAATTTAATTAAAAAGTGCATGATCCCGAAAAACTATCTACATATAGCAAATTTGACTGCATTTCAAATGTACTCCGTAGCTTCCATGTAATTCCAAATATTCAAATATTCGCAGAAATAGCAAAGTTATAAAGTTAAGCCAACAATTCCAATTCAATCACAGCCGCCTACCTCTACATGTCCTAAACTAGAGTTCCAAAATTCGTTAAATTATTATTTTCACGTTCAAAACAAGAATAATAAGAAATTTAAGAAATTTAATTTAATTTTACACTAAAACCTAAAATTCAAATTAATAAATTATTAATTTATACTTCTACAAGGATCTGTATATATGAATTCGATAATACGTTTTCCGCGGAACCAATCTACCGTGTAAATCGGAGGATGGGTGTATATGAATGAATGAATTCATCTGTCAAGGAGAAAACGAAAAGTACAGAATAACCACGATCATGCTTGTTTAGTTTCTATCCAATTTCGTCATATATTTATCCCCTCAAAATTTTGTTTTATGTATTTTATTTGTCTATTTCCTGTTTATTCTTTTTTAGTTGAAACTTGGAAGGGATAAATTATAAAACACTAAGCATGATCATAATAATCTATTCTCAGTTCTCACTCACGCAACAAGCGCAAAAACAAAAAATAGAAATGTATGTATATATTTAATATACTAAACCAAAACATATAAATGAAATGGTATTTTATTTTACGCTCCTCTCTTAACACGTTTACGCAAATAGAAACAGTTAAATACATATTTTATATAATTAAAATTTATTTCAGAAAAATATGAATTAAAATAATGAAAAACACTTATCTTAGGCATCCATTGGAATCAAAAGTCATACTTATTGAAGATTTACATACACTGCGTACGTTGCGTTCAAGCAACGGTATCAAAATACATATAAACGAAAATTGTTATGTACATATTCTATACCATCACAAGCGCACCGTACACAGATTAAAATAAATATACAATACGTACAACTATTCACTTCACTTATTACATTCACGCAAATTATTATTGAAATTATTATTTATTAAAATTATCAACTATATCAATATTATACTTTTTATTAGTTAATTAAAATAAATTTAAAATAAATTATTTATTTATTTAAAGGAGAGACAAAAACACGTCCTTCCTCTACGACGATCAATCGCCGACCACCAATAACAAAAATTAAAAAGAATGTTTATTTATTTATTATACCATTTATTGATTTTTAAAAACAGTTTAATAGACTGCTCCGAATTACTACTGCGGGTTCGTATTCCCCAATTTTGTCGTACTCAAATTCAGATTCCTGAATCTCCCTCTCATCAGGGCGTGGCAATTGTAATTTATTTTCTAAGCAGATGTTATACAATACAGCACACATTTACAAGTTTAATTACTTTTGTCGGTTCATACCGCAATACACGTTCTCCTAACAAGCAACAAAATATATTTTTAACAACACCTATGCACATTTCTATAGGATTCCGGGCATTTAAGTGTAGTGTGTTATACATAATCTGACGTGAGTTAGCATTGCGATACGGTGTCATTAAATATGATCCAAGGGGATAGCCGGAATCACCAAGCAGCCAAGTATTTCGCTGCCCGTTTTCATAAGCAGCTTGCAATTATTGTTTGTCTTTCGACATTCCCCACATTGCTGCGGCATGGGTACACCCTGGAAACCTAGCGGAAACCGAAAGGATTTGTAGGTCATAGTTACATATCTAAAAAATAAAAACACGACAAAGTTATCAATACGATTACGATCGGTGATGCTAATAAATACAACTAAGACCCTCTGATGGAGTGCAGAATTCCGTGTCACTCGCCGATCCACCTTCCATGTCAATGTACAGGTTGACATGGAGCTTGCAATGTGCAGGTGATATACTGTAGTTGTGTGAGTAGGTGAAGTAGGTGGGTTAATGATGTGGAGTGAATGAGTGGTATCACAATGGGCCTAAAAATTGGCCTAAGTGTGCAGTAAGCAACCACTGAAACCTATCAATACAATAAAAACCTAGTATAAAATAATCTCACCATTTGCACATTTATTGAGTGGTTTCCTCGACGGTCAACATAAATATGTTCATTTTCTTGAGGTGCGATAATGTGAATGTGTTTTTTTTATCAAAAAATCTCTGTTTGTATACAGTCTTAGCCTAATTAGCAGGGAATTTAATACGCTTACAGATCGTAGCTTCTAAAATTTCCGTGATTTCTGTTACGAATCTTGAACCGACCGACTGATCCATTGCGTGAAACAGAACATCACCCACGGTCCGTTGATAACTACCCGCGGCATAAAAATTTAACACCGCTGCCAATCACGTCTCCAATGGAATTTTTGTACAAGGATTCATCATTTGACGAACTTAGCACAATTGCCAATTCGAAATTCATAATATTTTTGAGAAACCAAATTAATCAACTCAATATTAATTATTAATTATCACAATTAAGATTTTATAAAGAATTTTATTTTTTGTTATTACAATCATAAATTTGAGGTTATTAAAACCAAAGTAATATTAAGACTGCGGTCCAATTCATGACATATTTTGTGGAAACCGGCTTATTTAAAAGTCTACAATTAGTCTCCTGTCGAATAAACTTAGTGGAAACTTGCTTGAATTATTTTGAAGAGTTATCAGTTTGGGCACAATTCTCGCATAAAAGTTCAACAAGCCTACAATAAGTCTAGCCAACAGGAGGCTTATTGTAGACTTTCAAATAAGTCAGTCTCCACAAAATAAGTCTCGAATTGCACTGCAGTCTAAATATAGCTGAAATTTAATCTCGAAAAAGTATTGCAAGATTAAAAAAACGATAGTAATCGAAAATGATACTACTATCACTTTCCGATTCGAATCAAAGTGATGGTACAACATACCACCCCAGGACAGATATGATCGGTGTAAAGTTTTTAACGAAAAGTGAAGCTACACAAATTAATGAAAAGTGTAACTTCTAAAAAGTGTAGCAAATCAAAGTGTAAATAGCACACCTTTACTAAAAAAAAAGAAGCCAAAAATGTATATTTCATGCAAATATCCGAATCAAATTTTATCATAATAATTCTAGTCTAAAAGTTGGGGTTATTACGAATAAAAAAATTAATTCTTTAAATGTTCGAAATGATACAGAGATGTTACCAAGTGTGGCCATATATTTTCTGAAAGTGGATGAATCGTCCTATTCGAAAAATTTAACCACATTAACGTAAAAAGATTTGGGATTGCTTCACGACAATTTCGATTCGTTAAATTTAATGAAATTCTAATATTCGTCAAAATACCTGCCACACTATGGGGGATTCCAGAAAACTCAGATGTTACCAAGTGTGGCCATATATTTTCTGGAAACGGATGAATCGTCCTGTTCAAAACAGTCAACCACGAAAAATAGAAAGATCTGGGGTTGCTTCATGACTGTAGCAGGTATTTTGACGAGTATTAGAATACTCATTAAATTTTGAAGCAATCCCAAATCTTTTTATTTGTACGTGGTTAAATATTTCGAACAGGTCGATTCATCCACTTTTAGAAAATATATAGCCACATATGGTAACAGCTCTGAGTTTTCTGGAATCAGATATAGTGTGGCAAGTGTTTTGAAAAATATTTGAATTTTTATGAAATGTATATCCTAATTCTTGTGTCGAACCATACCAAAACTATTTATTTTAATTTAGTTAACTGTTTTGTACAACTCAAGGTGTTTACTATCTCTGAGTTTTTTTTAATCGGCCATAGTGTCGCATATGTATATCATTTCGAACATTTAAAGAATTATTTTTTGTACTCGTAATAACCCCAACTTGTGAGACTCTCGGCTGTCTCTCAGTTGAAGTGGCTTCAGGTGGGACACTCGACGATAGTTAGATCGCTAAGAGAAGAATTGGTGAATCTAGATGTTAAGCCAACGTTGTGCTTCGATAAGGTTTCCGGACCATCTGTTCTTCGAGGGAATCGTACAGAACCCGATCAATACTGAAAAACGAGGCAATTTTTCACGGACGGCTCTAAGCTTGACAGCAACGTAGGAGCCGGAGTCTTCTGTGAGAAGCTTAAGATTAATATATCTGTTCGTCTCCCTGACTACTGCAGAGTGTACTAGGCTGAAGTGGTGGCGATTGGGGAAGTCGTGACATGGTTGAAGCATACGTGGTATCAGTAAGGGATATCGCAATTTATGCAGACAGTTAGGTGGCATCAGGTCACTAGAGAGGGTTTGTATAAAGTCACGGGAGGCGCTGGATTGCCGATCATCTCACTATAGTGAAGTTTCCGACAAACTAAAAATGACAAAAATCTTTACAACAGCCCACAAAGTGTAAACCTACACTTTCAAAAAAAAGTTGTTTTGTAAATCGAAATAAAATGCTAATAAAAATAAATTCACAATGGCAAGCTAATTTAGCAATAACAATAAGTAAAAACCTTTCAATATAGTTTCTAAAAACCAACATATTTATGCGATGGGGCAGTCATAGATTTTTTTCATTTTTAAAATTTTTCTATAGTGAAAAGTGTAGTGGCGGTTCGGAGGTCAATGACAAGGCATCGTAGAGATGTCTACGCTTAACGGTATGTGGGATTATGTTAGTTAGGCAATTCTAAATGTTTTCTAGAAGCCAACATATTTATGCGATGGGGCAGTCATAGATTTTTTTCATTTTTAAAATTTTTCTATAGTAAAAAGTGTAGTGGCGGTTCGGAGGTCAATGACAAGGCATCGTAGAGATGTCTACGCTTAACGGTATGTGGGAATATGTTAGTTACGCAAGTCTTAACGTTTTCTAGAAGCCAACATATTTATGCGATGGGGCAGTCATAGATTTTTTTCATTTTTAAAATTTTGCTATAGTAAAAAGTGTAGTGGCGGTTCGAAGGTCAATGACAAGACATCGTAGAGATGTCTACGCTTAACGCTATATGGGATCATGTTAATTAGACAATTTTGAATGTTTTCTAGAAGCCAACATATTTATGCGATGGGGCAGTCATAGGTTTTTTTCATTTTTAAAATTTTTCTATAGTAAAAAGTGTAGTGGCGGTTCGGAGGTCAATGACAAGGCATCGTAGAGATGTCTACGCTTAACGGTATGTGGGAATATGTTAGTTACGCAAGTCTTAACGTTTTCTAGAAGCCAACATATTTATGCGATGGGGCAGTCATAGATTTTTTTCATTTTTAAAATTTTGCTATAGTAAAAAGTGTAGTGGCGGTTCGGAGGTCAATGACAAGGCATCGTAGAGATGTCTACGCTTAACGGTATGTGGGATTATGTTAGTTAGGCAATTCTTAACGTTTTCTAGAAGCCAACATATTTATGCGATGGGGCAGTCAGATTTTTTTCATTTTTAAAATTTGTCTATAGTAAAAACTGTAGTGGCGGTTCGGAGGTCAATGACAAGGCATCGTAGAGATGTCTACGCTTAACGGTATGTGGGAATATGTTAGTTAGGCAATTCTTAACGTTTTCTAGAAGCCAACATATTTATGCGATGGGGCAGTCATAGATTTTTTTCATTTTTAAAATTTGTCTATAGTAAAAAGTGTAGTGGCGGTTCGGAGGTCAATGACAAGGCATCGTAGAGATGTCTACGCTTAACGTTATGTGGGATTATGTTAGTTAGGCAATTCTTAACGTTTTCTAGAAGCCAACATATTTATGCGATGGGGCAGTCATAGATTTTTTTCATTTTTAAAATTTTGCTATAGTAAAAAGTGTAGTGGCGGTTCGGAGGTCAATGACAAGGCATCGTAGAGATGTCTACGCTTAACGGTATGTGGGATTATGTTAGTTAGGCAATTCTTAATGTTTTCTAGAAGTCAACATATTTATGCGATGGGGCAGTCATAGATTTTTTTCATTTTTAAAATTTGTCTATAGTAAAAAGTGTAGTGGCGGTTCGGAGGTCAATGACAAGGCATCGTAGAGATGTCTACGCTTAACGGTATGTGGGATTATGTTAGTTAGGCAATTCTTAACGTTTTCTAGAAGCCAACATATTTATGCGATGGGGCAGTCATAGATTTTTTTTCATTTTTAAAATTTTTCTATAGTAAAAAGTGTAGTGGCGGTTCGGAGGTCAATGACAAGGCATCGTAGGGATGTCTACGCTTAACGGTATGTGGGAATATGTTAGTTAGGCAATTCTTAACGTTTTCTAGAAGCCAACATATTTATGCGATGGGGCAGTCATAGATTTTTTTCATTTTTAAAATTTTGCTATAGTAAAAAGTGTAGTGGCGGTTCGGAGGTCAATGACAAGGCATCGTAGAGATGTCTACGCTTAACGGTATGTGGGATTATGTTAGTTAGGCAATTCTTAATGTTTTCTAGAAGTCAACATATTTATGCGATTGGGCAGTCATAGATTTTTTTCATTTTTAAAATTTTTCTATAGTAAAAAGTGTAGTGGCGGTTCGGAGGTCAATGACAAGGCATCGCAGGGATGTCTACGCTTAACGGTATGTGGGAATATGTTAGTTACGCAAGTCTTAACGTTTTCTAGAAGCCAACATATTTATGCGATGGGGCAGTCATAGATTTTTTTCATTTTTAAAATTTTGCTATAGTAAAAAGTGTAGTGGCGGTTCGAAGGTCAATGACAAGACATCGTAGAGATGTCTACGCTTAACGCTATATGGGATCATGTTAATTAGACAATTTTGAATGTTTTCTAGAAGCCAACATATTTATGCGATGGGGCAGTCATAGATTTTTTTCATTTTTAAAATTTTTCTATAGTAAAAAGTGTAGTGGCGGTTCGGAGGTCAATGACAAGGCATCGTAGAGATGTCTACGCTTAACGGTATGTGGGAATATGTTAGTTACGCAAGTCTTAACGTTTTCTAGTAGCCAACATATTTATGCGATGGGGCAGTCATAGATTTTTTTCATTTTTAAAATTTTGCTATAGTAAAAAGTGTAGTGGCGGTTCGGAGGTCAATGACAAGGCATCGTAGAGATGTCTACGCTTAACGGTATGTGGGATTATGTTAGTTAGGCAATTCTAAATGTTTTCTAGAAGCCAACATATTTATGCGATGGGGCAGTCATAGATTTTTTTCATTTTTAAAATTTGTCTATAGTAAAAACTGTAGTGGCGGTTCGGAGGTCAATGACAAGGCATCGTAGAGATGTCTACGCTTAACGGTATGTGGGAATATGTTAGTTAGGCAATTCTTAACGTTTTCTAGAAGCCAACATATTTATGCGATGGGGCAGTCATAGATTTTTTTCATTTTTAAAATTTGTCTATAGTAAAAAGTGTAGTGGCGGTTCGGAGGTCAATGACAAGGCATCGTAGAGATGTCTACGCTTAACGGTATGTGGGATTATGTTAGTTAGGCAATTCTTAATGTTTTCTAGAAGTCAACATATTTATGCGATGGGGCAGTCATAGATTTTTTTCATTTTTAAAATTTTGCTATAGTAAAAAGTGTAGTGGCGGTTCGAAGGTCAATGACAAGACATCGTAGAGATGTCTACGCTTAACGGTATATGGGATCATGTTAATTAGACAATTTTGAATGTTTTCTAGAAGATAACATATTTATGCGATAGGGCAGTCATAGATTTTTTTAATTTTTAAAATTTTTCTATAGTAAAAAGTGTAGTGGCGGTTCGGAGGTCAATGACAAGGCATCGTAGAGATGTCTACGCTTAACGGTATGTAAGAATATGTTAGTTAGGCAATTCTTAACGTTTTCTAGAAGCCAACATATTTATGCGATGGGGCAGTCATAGATTTTTTTCATTTTTAAAATTTGTCTATAGTAAAAAGTGTAGTGGCGGTTCGGAGGTCAATGACAAGGCATCGTAGAGATGTCTACGCTTAACGGTATGTGGGAATATGTTAGTTACGCAAGTCTTAACGTTTTCTAGAAGCCAACATATTTATGCGATGGGGCAGTCATAGATTTTTTTTCATTTTTAAAATTTGTCTATAGTAAAAAGTGTAGTGGCGGTTCGGAGGTCAATGACAAGGCATCGTAGAGATGTCTACGCTTAACGGTATGTGAGATTATTTTAGTTAGGCAATTCTTAACGTTTTCTAGAAGCCAACATATTTATGCGATGGGGCAGTCATAGATTTTTTTCATTTTTAAAATTTTGCTATAGTAAAAAGTGTAGTGGCGGTTCGGAGGTCAATGACAAGGCATCGTAGAGATGTCTACGCTTAACGGTATGTGGGATTATGTTAGTTAGGCAATTCTGGATGTTTTCTAGAAGCCAACATATTTATGCGATGGGGCAGTCATAGATTTTTTTCATTTTTAAAATGTTGCTATAGTAAAAAGTGTAGTGGCGGTTCGGAGGTCAATGACAAGGCATCGTAGAGATGTCTACGCTTAACGGTATGTGGGAATATGTTAGTTAGGCAATTCTTAACGTTTTCTAGAAGCCAACATATTTATGCGATGGGGCAGTCATAGATTTTTTTCATTTTTAAAATTTTGCTATAGTAAAAAGTGTAGTGGCGGTTCGAAGTTCAATGACAAGACATCGTAGAGATGTCTACGCTTAACGCTATATGGGATCATGTTAATTAGACAATTTTGAATGTTTTCTAGAAGCCAACATATTTATGCGATGGGGCAGTCATAGATTTTTTTCATTTTTAAAATTTTTCTATAGTAAAAAGTGTAGTTGCGGTTCGGAGGTCAATGACAAGGCATCGTAGAGATGTCTACGCTTAACGGTATGTGGGAATATGTTAGTTACGCAAGTCTTAACGTTTTCTAGAAGCCAACATATTTATGCGATGGGGCAGTCATAGATTTTTTTCATTTTTAAAATTTTGCTATAGTAAAAAGTGTAGTGGCGGTTCGGAGGTCCATGACAAGGCATCGTAGAGATGTCTACATTATCATGGTTATTATGATGGTTATGTCTGGATATTATCCAGAATAGAAATCGCAAGTATTCGTCAAATACAATTGCGTAGCGAAGCATAATAATTCTATAAGGTATTGTGATTGTACTTTGTGTGTAATTCATAGTTTTTTCAATATTTTTTTGTTTGGTCACTGCGCCGTCTGATGAGACCACCGAATTTTTTAATTTAAAGAATTCCATGTTTCATTAGTTTGAAACCAAACTTTCTACGTGCTGGTAACCTCACCTTGATATATTTAGAGCAATTTGACTTCAACTGAATTTTTCTGAAATTGTTGCCAATGTCTAATTCGGTTGCGCTTTCTTCTTAGATCTTTATTGTACCACGGAGACTTGGAAAGATGATCTTTTGACGAGGGTTAGATACTGATTGTTTGATATATTCAAAAATTTCTGAGTAATAACAACCAGTCTAAATGTCAATGTCATAATTTTTATTCAATGAAATCAATGTTAGCCAATAGATTATTGATTTTTTCGAAATCAGCACTCCCTTGTTCATAACAAAAGAAGATTGAGAAGGGAAAATGGCATTGATGATCTTTGGTGGATAAGACTAGATTAGCTTCTATAACGACAATGTTAACGGCGTTCGAGGAAAATACGTAATCAAGCTGCCTTTCTTAGTTGTTTTGAATATAGCTGATCTAAGATAATTCTGAATTAAACTTACTATCCGTGACTAAAGTTTCCGTTACAGTGTGTGCAATCGTAGTATGTAATGGGTGGTCCGAGCGCGACCACATATGATAAGGCAAATTCAAGACTCCAACAACAAAAAGGCTTTCTTCCATCGACAGAAAGGACATCCTATTCAATAATGTTAAACACAAATAAATCAAAAGCCCCCATTATAAGCTGATAGGTGCCAACTAGACTAGTGGGGCAAATGTAGGGCCTGAGAATAAAAATATTTCTCCTGCTAGTGTTAATTCTCACACAAGGCAGCTTAAAGTTATCGGTGTTGGAAATAGGAGCTGCACTTTCAAAGTGAACAATCAGAATTCGTCTTTCGGCGAAGCTTGCAAAGTGAGTAAATTACTATTTGTAATGAAAGCATTGCACTGTAGGTATTTTTGTTAACTATAGGCGGAATTATATTAGGTGAGGATGTTGATTTACCGAGAACTGTTTCGAGTAAAAGTTCCTGATCAAGGATGCGTGTATTAGGTGGGTCTGCACTGATAGTTAATAAATAATCGCTGTTTTCAGTTATTTAGGCCGTAGGGGTAGTAAAAATCAAGGGATTGTCTTGAAATTTTTGCATTGACGGTTTTACTAATTTGCTAACATAAAAAAGGAGTGAGACCGATGGTAATTTTCCGGAATTACTGTTCTTTTAACAAAACTAAATTTGTTAATAAATAAATTGAATTCAAATAAATCTTAGTTCTAATTAAATTAACTTAAATAATTAAGTTTGAATAAATAAATCCTTTAATATACTTAAATATGTATTTATTATGTGCCCCTGAATATATGCAAATCAATAGCAATAAGAAAAAATGAAATTTCGTAAGATTTATGTAGTATGCAGTTCAATCGGGTGGATTAAGAAATTCCATTTTGCTACTATAGCCGTTTCATTCATTATGATACCGAAGTTTTAGATAAATTTGATTATGGTTGATGACAAGGTGTCGTATATATGTATAAGCTTAACGATATATGAAACCATATTATTTGAAACATTGTTTATAATTTTCACCGACAGATTCATGCGGTGGGACAGCCATAGATTTTTTGAATTCTAAATTTTTGCTATAGTAAAACGTATAGTGGCGGTTCGATACACAAGGCAACACAATAATGCAAGAAATCATATATATAATATGTATACATAGTTACATACAATTTCTGCGCGTAGACTTAAATGAAAGAATAAAAATTTATATATTTATACATATCGCACATGACAATTTAACACAACTCAAAAAATTAACTTTTTGAGTTAATTTACTAGAAAAATGCGCAATGTTAGATTTCATATACCGCAAAAAATCACTTTTGTTTTCTTTCATCGAAAGTGATAGAGCGTGTCGTTCTTCGTTTTATGATTTTGGTATTAAATAACGTAATTACTATTTTTTGTTTTCGATCTCCAGAAAATTTAAAATTGTTGAGTTGTGTCACTGTTCTTTGTCAGGTGCGATATATAGTATATCCAGAAATTGCTTAAACATTGTTCTACCATCATACTAACTGTATTACATTTAAAATACAAATATATCTTCGTTGTAATTGTAATTCTCTTTTAAATAAAAATTACAGTTTGATTTTATAAACCGAGAGTTTCATTCTAAGCATTAAACTAAACACCAGCGCACATAATAGAATTAATCCTGTTTGTCTTAGTTATATTGAAAATCAGATTATTGATTAGTTAATTCCATTAAAATCTCAATATTTTATTTACAAAGTATACTCGTAGTAATTATCATAACATCAGAAATCAAATAATAAAGCAAGAACTTCTGGAACGTAATAGTTCAACTAATTCACATCAATTTACTGTTAATTTGACGAAATTTTTAAATTGAAAAATTGTATTACTGCCCCACCGAATAAATAAACTTGCTTATAAAAACCATAAAGAAAGTCGAAAGAAGTTCGAACCGCCACTACACTTTTTACTATAGAAACATTTTAAAATCAAGAAAAGTCTATGACTGCCCCATCGCATAAATATGTTGGCTTCTAGAAAACATCCAGAATTGCCTAACTAACATAATCCCACATACCGTTAAGCGTAGACATCTCTACGATGCCTTGTCATTGACCTCCGAACCGCCACTACACTTTTTACTATAGCAAAATTTTAAAAATGAAAAAAATCTATGACTGCCCCATCGCATAAATATGTTGGCTTCTAGAAAACGTTAAGACTTGCGTAACTAACATATTCCCACATACCGTTAAGCGTAGACATCTCTACGATGCCTTGTCATTGACCTCCGAACCGCCACTACACTTTTTACTATAGCAAAATTTTAAAAATGAAAAAAATCTATGACTGCCCCATCGCATAAATATGTTGGCTTCTAGAAAACATTAAGAATTGCCTAACTAACATAATCCCACATACCGTTAAGCGTAGACATCTCTACGATGCCTTGTCATTAACCTCCGAACCGCCACTACACTTTTTACTATAGCAAAATTTTAAAAATGAAAAAAATCTATGACTGCCCCATCGCATAAATATGTTGGCTTCTAGAAAACGTTAATAATTACCTAACTAAAATAATCCCACATACCGTTAAGCGTAGACATCTCTACGATGCCTTGTCATTGACCTCCGAACCGCCACTACACTTTTTACTATAGCAAAATTTTAAAAATGAAAACAATCTATGACTGCCCCATCGCATAAATATGTTGGCTTCTAGAAAACGTTAAGAATTGCCTAACTAAAATAATCCCACATACCGTTAAGCGTAGACATCTCTACGATGCCTTGTCATTGACCTCCGAACCGCCACTACACTTTTTACTATAGCAAAATTTTAAAAATGAAAAAAATCTATGACTGCCCCATCGCATAAATATGTTGGCTTCTAGAAAACATTAAGAATTGCCTAACTAACATAATCCCACATACCGTTAAGCGTAGACATCTCTACGATGCCTTGTCATTGACCTCCGAACCGCCACTACACTTTTACTATAGCAAAATTTTAAAAATGAAAAAAATCTATGACTGCCCCATCGCATAAATATGTTGGCTTCTAGAAAACGTTAAGAATTGCCTAACTAAAATAATCCCACATAACGTTAAGCGTAGACATCTCTACGATGCCTTGTCATTGACCTCCGAACCGCCACTACACTTTTTACTATAGCAACATTTTAAAAATGAAAAAAATCTATGACTGCCCCATCGCATAAATATGTTGGCTTCTAGAAAACATTAAGAATTGCCTAACTAACATAATCCCACATACCGTTAAGCGTAGACATCTCTACGATGCCTTGTCATTGATCTCCGAACCGCCACTACACTTTTTACTATAGCAAAATTTTAAAAATGAAAAAAATCTATGACTGCCCCATCGCATAAATATGTTGGCTTCTAGAAAACGTTAATAATTACCTAACTAACATAATCCCACATACCGTTAAGCGTAGACATCTCTACGATGCCTTGTCATTGACCTCCGAACCGCCACTACACTTTTACTATAGCAAAATTTTAAAAATGAAAAAAATCTATGACTGCCCCATCGCATAAATATGTTGGCTTCTAGAAAACGTTAAGAATTGCCTAACTAAAATAATCCCACATAACGTTAAGCGTAGACATCTCTACGATGCCTTGTCATTGACCTCCGAACCGCCACTACACTTTTTACTATAGCAACATTTTAAAAATGAAAAAAATCTATGACTGCCCCATCGCATAAATATGTTGGCTTCTAGAAAACGTTAATAATTACCTAACTAACATATTCCCACATACCGTTAAGCGTAGACATCTCTACGATGCCTTGTCATTGACCTCCGAACCGCCACTACACTTTTTACTATAGCAAAATTTTAAAAATGAAAAAAATCTATAACTGCCCCATCGCATAAATATGTTGGCTTCTAGAAAACGTTAAGAATTGCCTAACTAAAATAATCCCACATAACGTTAAGCGTAGACATCTCTACGATGCCTTGTCATTGACCTCCGAACCGCCACTACACTTTTTACTATAGCAAAATTTTAAAAATGAAAAAAATCTATGACTGCCCCATCGCATAAATATGTTGGCTTCTAGAAAACGTTAATAATTACCTAACTAACATATTCCCACATACCGTTAAGCGTAGACATCTCTACGATGCCTTGTCATTGACCTCCGAACCGCCACTACACTTTTTACTATAGCAACATTTTAAAAATGAAAAAAATCTATGACTGCCCCATCGCATAAATATGTTGGCTTCTAGAAAACATTAAGAATTGCCTAACTAACATAATCCCACATACCGTTAAGCGTAGACATCTCTACGATGCCTTGTCATTGACCTCCGAACCGCCACTACACTTTTTACTATAGCAAAATTTTAAAAATGAAAAAAATCTATGACTGCCCCATCGCATAAATATGTTGGCTTCTAGAAAACGTTAATAATTACCTAACTAACATAATCCCACATACCGTTAAGCGTAGACATCTCTACGATGCCTTGTCATTGACCTCCGAACCGCCACTACACTTTTACTATAGCAAAATTTTAAAAATGAAAAAAATCTATGACTGCCCCATCGCATAAATATGTTGGCTTCTAGAAAACGTTAAGAATTGCCTAACTAAAATAATCCCACATAACGTTAAGCGTAGACATCTCTACGATGCCTTGTCATTGACCTCCGAACCGCCACTACACTTTTTACTATAGCAACATTTTAAAAATGAAAAAAATCTATGACTGCCCCATCGTATAAATATGTTGGCTTCTAGAAAACATTAAGAATTGCCTAACTAACATAATCCCACATACCGTTAAGCGTAGACATCTCTACGATGCCTTGTCATTGACCTCCGAACCGCCACTACACTTTTTACTATAGCAACATTTTAAAAATGAAAAAAATCTATGACTGCCCCATCGCATAAATATGTTGGCTTCTAGAAAACGTTAATAATTACCTAACTAACATATTCCCACATACCGTTAAGCGTAGACATCTCTACGATGCCTTGTCATTGACCTCCGAACCGCCACTACACTTTTTACTATAGCAAAATTTTAAAAATGAAAAAAATCTATAACTGCCCCATCGCATAAATATGTTGGCTTCTAGAAAACGTTAAGAATTGCCTAACTAAAATAATCCCACATAACGTTAAGCGTAGACATCTCTACGATGCCTTGTCATTGACCTCCGAACCGCCACTACACTTTTTACTATAGCAAAATTTTAAAAATGAAAAAAATCTATGACTGCCCCATCGCATAAATATGTTGGCTTCTAGAAAACGTTAATAATTACCTAACTAACATATTCCCACATACCGTTAAGCGTAGACATCTCTACGATGCCTTGTCATTGACCTCCGAACCGCCACTACACTTTTTACTATAGCAACATTTTAAAAATGAAAAAAATCTATGACTGCCCCATCGCATAAATATGTTGGCTTCTAGAAAACATTAAGAATTGCCTAACTAACATAATCCCACATACCGTTAAGCGTAGACATCTCTACGATGCCTTGTCATTGACCTCCGAACCGCCACTACACTTTTTACTATAGCAAAATTTTAAAAATGAAAAAAATCTATGACTGCCCCATCGCATAAATATGTTGGCTTCTAGAAAACGTTAATAATTACCTAACTAAAATAATCCCACATACCGTTAAGCGTAGACATCTCTACGATGCCTTGTCATTGACCTCCGAACCGCCACTACACTTTTTACTATAGAAAAATTTTAAAAATGAATAAAATCTATGACTGCCCCATCGCATAAATATGTTGGCTTCTAGAAAACATTAAGAATTGCCTAACTAACATAATCCCACATACCGTTAAGCGTAGACATCTCTACGATGCCTTGTCATTGACCTCCGAACCGCCACTACACTTTTTACTATAGCAAAATTTTAAAAATGAAAAAAATCTATGACTGCCCCATCGCATAAATATGTTGGCTTCTAGAAAACGTTAATAATTACCTAACTAACATATTCCCACATACCGTTAAGCGTAGACATCTCTACGATGCCTTGTCATTGACCTCCGAACCGCCACTACACTTTTTACTATAGCAAAATTTTAAAAATGAAAAAAATCTATAACTGCCCCATCGCATAAATATGTTGGCTTCTAGAAAACATTAAGAATTGCCTAACTAACATATCCCCACATACCGTTAAGCGTAGACATCTCTACGATGCCTTGTCATTGACCTCCGAACCGCCACTACACTTTTTACTATAGCAAAATTTTAAAAATGAAAAAAATCTATGACTGCCCCATCGCATAAATATGTTGGCTTCTAGAAAACATTAAGAATTGCCTAATTAACATGATCCCGTATACCGTTAAGCGTAGACATCTCTACGATACCTAGTTTATTAACTTTTGATCCTTACTAGACATGATTAGTGTAGGTAACATTTATTCTTAATATTTGTGTATATACACTTTTAAGCTTTTGTAAGGTTTTTTGTCAATTTGTCAGAAACTTCACGCTACCGATCATCTCTTAATGAGATGAGCGAGTATTTAAGAATCCAGATATGTTGGATCCCTGGTCACTCGGACGCCACGGGAAACTGCAGGGCAGACAAACTAGCTAGGAATGACTCTTCAGATGCAGCCGGAAATGGCAGGTCTGGGAAGACCTATAGCAGTGCTCAAATTGGCGCTCAATAAAAAGGCAATCGCCTCGACAAATGAGAGATGGACCAACACTCTCACGTGCAGGATAGTAAAACTGGTTTGGTCAAAACTGGACTTGCGGCGCCCCAACGCACTAGTATCCCTGGGGAAACGAGAAACAGGATTGGTCGTAGGGATACTGACAGGACACTGCCTTTTTGGGGAACATGCGAGAAGGCTGGGTCTGCGGACGAATGACTTTTGTAGAAGTTGTATGGACGAAGAGGAGGAAGAGACTTTAGATCACTTCCAATGCTCGTGTTTGGCACTATCAAACAGAAGGCATAAATACTTAGGTGTGTACGGTGTGGACAGTCTTTTGGAACTCGCGGACTGTGGAGTGCGAGTAATTTTACATTACATAAGTAGCTCTGGATGGTTTCAACGGGAGTAAAGGGGAGATAGGATCCTGTGGTATCACAATGTGCCACTATTGGCCTAAGTGTGCGATAGCAGCCACTCTAACCTAACCTAACGCCAACTTTTAGAGTATAATTATTATGATAAAATTTGATCCCGGTATTTGCATGAAATATACATTTTGACGATCTTTTTTTAGTAAAGGTGTGCTATTTTCACTTTTAACTGCTAAACTTTTTAAAAGTTACACATTTCGTTAAATTGTGTAGCTACACTTTTCATTAATATGTGAAGCTACACTTTTCGTTAAAAACTTCACACCGGTACAGATATGAGCTGATTAAGTAATTATATAAGCTGGTTCTTAGAATTGTGGCCGAATGACGCCATTTGATTCTAAGCAATGTTTTGTCCCCTCGAGAATGGTTTTAACGTGTTTCTTTTTAAGGTAAAAATTTACCATATTCTACTACAAAGAAAACTATAAAAATATCTAACCAAAAATCTTATTCAACAGGATATTCTCAGATTAATGGTCCCTTATTTATTGTGAGCTTCCTAAATTGATGTTCTTAAATGCACACTTACGATATTTTAACTGTAATTTTGAAGTATTTACATCTTATAGCATATTGGGTCCTTATTTATCGATTTGTTATAAGTCATTGTTATCCTAAAATTATCTCGACAAAAATATTTATTTAGGAATTAAATATTTGTTAGTTATATTTGTATTAATCAACCCTACACACGTAAAGACTCAACGTAAGATTTTGCATATAAACTACACGGTAAAGAGGAGCTTGTAAAATAAAATGATTGGAAGATAAAAATAAATTTTTAGTGCTGCTCCTATATTATGTTTCATACCAAAGTTTTCACCATTTAGGAGTTTCTTGACAGAAGGGCAAACAGTAGTACGCAGTAAAAAAATTAAAGAGATAAAAATAACTTTTGCTTTTATGAACGTAATGACCAAATTTATTTCACAAACATCGGTTGTTTATTATTAAATTTATAAAGGACATGTATTTGACAGGTTAACATTCTCGAATTGAGTTCATATATGAGTATATCACAGCATGTTACCTTTGTTATGTTTGTTATGTTATCTGACACCTTTATCCACTTAACTAAATGGTGTAAATATTGATTTGGCCTGGATAAAGTGAAACTCATCCTCATCAATCGGCATAAAGTACTGAATCAGTTTGTTTTGTCTAAAAATTAAACTTAAAGATTATATGTAAATTAGTAATAACAATAAAATTGTTATCAATTAATAATATTCCAGGCGACTAAAGAGCGTCAGATAGTCGGTATTTATGAATGTTTGTGTGAAAGTCGCGACTGAAAATTGTAAAATTGGAATGAGGACATTTTAGTTGTTTAAGTGAAACTTAAAAAATTATTTTTCATTTAATTAAAAACAGATTTTATATTGTCCTAAAAATAAATATATAATTAAATAAAAAAAAATGAATTTTAAAATATTTAATGCCAACAATTAGCATAATATAATATCCAGATAATTTATTATTCAACTAAATTAAATAACAGCAAAGAAGTCGGTTTGGAGGCAGCTGCCAGGAATACCAAATAAATAATTTATAGAATAAGATTTTGAAGAGCAAAATTATAGAAAACAAGTAACAGTCACTAGGTTAAGCGGCGAAAACACTTATTAATTACCCGTTTGAAGTTAGACCTAACTTAATCCTAAGCCTAACCAACAAAAACAAACGAAAATTTGTATGTATTGGTTAAAAAGTAAAACAAGAATGTCATTTAGGCGAAATATTGAATTTGTGAACTAATTCCAATTGCAATTTATAATAAATAATTAGGTTCAACATTTATTAGGATGGAATATAAGAACTTACTATTTTCTTAAGAAATTGAATATCTCAAGACCCAATATGTTTATCAAGAATGTTGTTATATTTCTCTGATAGGTCTAAATTAGGACTATCTATATTCCAAGCCATTTGAAAAGCTAATAATTTTTGCGCGGTCAAATTAAATTTTTGTCAGTCCTTACTAACCTGAGAAGTTAGGATTTTCTTAAGAAATTGAATATCTCTTAATACCTAATATGTTTATCAAGAATGTTATCATGGTTTTCTGAAAGATAGATTCTAGTTATATTCAAAATCATTTGAAAAACTTTGTAATTTCGTATCTTGAAAAATATCCTAAAATATCGAACAATTTAACATTTTCTCATAAATAACGGGAAATTGCGTTTATTTTTTTTTTCATTTTTTAAAATAGTATATAAAGGTCCGAATATTTTTATTAGTGCATAGTGTAAAATCATCCTTTTCGTTGATTTTTTTTGACAGTTTCTCGTAAAATAATTGTTCGTGTGTTAGCTTGGGGTTAGGTTGGGTTCCTTGATCTATCTTTTGAGATTAAGGTTGTTAGCCGCCTTGGAGGTGATCAATGTGGTTTGGGATCCCACATCTGTCAGAGCCCTTAAGGTGACTGGCCGACCATTATCCGACCGCGCTTTAATTATTGCAGTAGTAGTTAGTGCCTGTTGGTTTACCAACAGAGATTGTTTGGCAGAAGAAGGCGCTGCATTATTGCAATGCAGGAACGTGAGATGATGTTCCTTACAGACCATGTACACGTTCGCCTTGCGTGAGCCACTTCATTGCTCGAGCCATCTTACATAGAGGTGTTCACCAATGCCATACATTGCTGTTATATGTAGTGATAATTAAATCGAATTGTGTTACTGAACATGTAGTGATCGTCCTTAAAATTTTAACAATACCTAAATTTTTTGTATGGATCAAATTTGTTTTTGGACATATTTCACTTTAGTAATTTTTGTGAATATTATTCATTATTTTTCAGCCGATTAATTAAATAAACCAATTAATTATTTAAACAAAATATCTATGCTAAATAGCAAATTCAACAATGCGTCTATTGAAAGATAATAATCTTAAAGTTACTGTGAGTCATAAACCTCTGGAAAAGCGATATCTAATTAACAGAAATATTACAAAGCTTAATTCCGATAGCTTATTGAAAGATTTAAATATTGTATATCCTGATCTAAGGCTTCATGAAGGATCTTAGATAATTTTCTGATGAGTCAAAAAAATTTGTTCAATTTTGAAAATAACGAACTCTACCCAGAAGATGCATTATTTATGGAATCGTAAAAGTAAGAATATTCAAACGAAATCCCAAAGTAATCAATCCCAACTTACTGAATAAGTCAAATGAATACTGTAGTGAAACCGGTGGCCTATCCTTAAGCGAACCCCATAGCCCATCTTTGACAACGAATTACAATACAGTTTTTTCACCCTCCAATTTGGAAATTCAAACCATAACCGACCCTTTAAACACAAATGGTACAATAATACTTCAGCTAACCAGTTTAATTCGTAAACCCGAACTTGCTCTTGAAGTCAATCCTATTGTTATTAAACAAAATAATCCTAATGAATGGTCACACCGTGGAACTTTTAAAGTTTCAACTAATGCGGCTTGGAATATAGATAGTCCTAATCTAGACCTATCAGAAAAACGTAATAACATTCTTGATAAACATATTAGGTCTTGAGATATTCAATTTCTTAAGAAAATAGTAAGTCCTTATATCCTAATAAATGTTGAACCTAATTATTTATTATAAATTGCAATTGGAATTAGTTCATAAATTCAATATTTCGCCTAAATTATTATTATTATTATTATTATCTTTATTTCAAATTACAAAAGGTAATAAAAAGTGAAAAATATAAATATACAATTTAAAATTTGAACTAAAGTACAGCTCCTTTAGACATTATGTCGGTAGTGGAGCAAAGAGAATTTATGATTGACATAAAAATAATATTTATTATTTATAATACAATTTCCACATATACCATATACAAGCTCAGTTTAGATTTGTTATTATTCTAAGTTTACTCTACGAATCTTTTGGATATCATATAAACAGTTAATTTCATTACTAAAAATATTGCTCGATATCATCGATGCCAAGCAGCCAAATCCGAATTTCTCTCAGAAATTTGTGTTTCCGCTCCAATGGAAGCCTTTTAATGTGATTCGGTAAGAGATGGAACCAATACGGTGCCATGTATAAATAAAATCTTCTGAATTTTTCATTATTACAACGAAGCCCGACAAAATTGTTTGGATTTCTCGTATTATACGCGTGATACATGCGACTATGGTAACTATTGCTGCGAACAAAAAACATTTTCAATACTTTAAACACATATAGATACCTCAGAGGCAACAAATTCAACTCACGAAAAAGCGGAATTGTGGGTGTAACTGTCGGACGAGCGTAAATTAATTTAACAATTCTTTTTTGCGCTATAAAAAGATCGACAATATTAGCAAAGTAAATTCCACCCCAACTAGGAATCCCATACATTATGATTGATTCTACAAGAGCATGATATAACCTTCGCAAAACATAAGAAGGACACAAAGGTCGAAGATTATAAAATTTATACATGGCAGTAATCACAATTTTCCTGATATTATTTAGGTGGGACGTCCAATTAAGCTGAGAATCAATTGTAACACCTAGATATTTAAACTCATTCACGCAAAGTAGATCAAAGCACTGCTCAGAACATAGGTTCTTATCACATGAGTGTACATGATACTTGATAAAGATTTGATCAAATGTTGTGTCAGGACGCCTAAAATGCATAACTCTAGACTTATCACTAGCTACAAGTCGGTGATAGAAAAACCATTTACGTAGAATGCAAAAGTCACTTTCAATAAAACGTTGAATTTCAATGTAATCGTTGGACGCATAGGTTAATGCCAAATCATCTGCGAACGCTGTAGCACAGCCAGTAAGATTAATTTCAAAAACGGAATTAAAATAAATTAAAAACAACAAAGGTCTCAGAACTGAGCCTTGAGGAACACCACATTTAAGATGGCCTGGACAGGTATTCACCTTATTAGCTCTAACAATTTGACTTCGGTTTCGGAGGTAGCTGGTAAACCAATCTAACAACTTGCCTCTTATTCCGATACTTGATAATTTTGTAAGTAGTATATCGTGGTTAACAGTGTCAAATGCTTTGGAAATGTCCATAAAAACAGCTGAGCATTTCTTATAGTCGTTAGTAGCTAGGTATATATTACTAAGGAAATGCAGGAGAGCTTCTTCAGTAGATTTTCCAGCTGTAAAACCAAATTGGTGGTCATTGAGAAATTTAATTTTACCAAGATACGAAACCAATCTTCGTTTTATTAATTTTTCAAATAATTTGGAAAATGGACTCAATAGCGAAATTGGCCTGTAATTATTAAGTTGTAAAGCATCACCCTTTTTAAAAACTGGAATAACAACAGCTGTTTTTAAAGTATCTGGAAAAATTCCGCTCTTTAAACTTAAATTAAAAAGAAACTTCAACACGTCAACCAGATACCAAGTACAATTTTTAATAATCACATTGTCGATACCGTCGAAACCTTTAGAGTATTTGTTTTTTAATTTCTTAATTTCGAGTAGAATCTCAAAAGAATTGATTTCGTCGAAGTAGCAAGAAGTGCAATAGTTATCCCGGTTTCCCAAAATATGCCGTTTGTACTCTTCACTGTTATAAGTACTATTTTGAATAAGATCGGAAGTTAATTCAGTTGAGACATTGATAAAAAAATTATTAAATTCAGCACAAATGAGTCGCTTATCCGAGAGAACATGGTCAGATTTATTTTTATAAATTTGCGTTAATCGGTTCGTGTATGAATTTCTGCCCAAAATGATAACGATTTCCTTCCACATAAGCTTAGAATTGTTTCCTACTGATTCAAACTTATCTTTGTAATATAACCTTTTAACCCGTTTAACATTATTATTCACGTATTTAGAAAGTTTTGCGACATAATTAGCTAACCGAGCGTTATTTGGATGCATTCTTAGTTTCTTAGAAAGTTTTTTAAGTTTATTGATTTGGCCTAGAAGATATGAATTCATCCAAGGTTTTAATTTCTTGTTATTTTGAGAAGTAATTCTATCTTTGCAGAAATCAATATGAGAATTGAAAATTTTCAAGAAATTGTTGAATGCTATGTTACAATCCTTTTCACTATAAACAAGGTCCCAGTTTTCAGCTAATAGGCGATCCCTAAGCTTGCCATAATTTACTATCGAGAAATACTCACTATTGCATTTTACTTGGCTATTTGAAGCCGCCCAGATATATAGTGTAATTAAATTATGATCCGAAAATTGAATTGGTAAGTTATCAGTCGTAAAATTGTATGTATTACTGGATTTAACAAACACATGATCTAGACATGATAAATTCCTGGTTGGATTATTAGAAATACTGACGAATCCATATGATGCAAGCAATGTTTGGTAGTTAAAACTGCTAACATTGAACAAGTCGATATTGAGATCACCCAAGATAACTATATTGTTATTGTTGATTGTTTCGAGCAAGTTATCCAAGTCGTTACAAAAAACATTAACGTCACTATTGCAAAAACGGTAGAAACAAAGAAAAGTCCAAACAGTTTTATCTAGTTGAATGTCCAACCGAAGAACATCAGCTGAACTCCAATTACAATTATAACATGATCCAGTTATTAGATTTTTATTTATAAATACACCAACACCACCGGCACGGTAATTATCGTTACAGCATGCATTAAAATTGTAATTAGGCAAATAGAATTCGGTACTTTCATTAGAATAAATCCAAATTTCCGAAACAAAAATTAAATCTGGTTGTGTTTTCAGACTGGCTATAAACGTACTAAATCAATCAAAGTTTGCTCTTAATCTTCATGTTTTGATGTAATATACTATACCGAATTAACATTCTCTTACAATGTTAATAACTTACGATAATCAAAAATATATTGCATACAACGATAATAATGAGCGATAATCGTAAAATAAACTGTTAAATATAGTACACACTTAATGATAATAGAGTATAAGCACACATATAGATTAAAATAATTCAAAGAATTGAGAAAGTTTGAAGATGCGCAACGCACTAAAAAACAACTTCCATCATGCTTACTATCTACAGTATTAAAAATGAATGTTACCAACTTTAAAGAAATTAAACACAAAATCAAAATCAAAATAAAAACTGTCAACAAAATGTAAATAAACAATACTATAGACAGTAGTAGTGATGGAATCTTTGTAAGATGGGATAATAACACAACAGAGGATACACATTGAGCTTGTACAGGTAAATGCATTTTAATACTTAACAAACTATATAATTGCAGATTCCCAAGTAGATCAAGCAGATGTATTGGATTCAATAGGATAGTGAATATTTTTAATCCGAAAAATGTCATTGAACGAAGAAATTCGATGAACATCAGACTCCGCCGATTTCCGTAAGTATATTTGTCCAGCTTTACACCACAAATAATTGTACTTATACAGTGTTTTTTATATTTTTAGCTTCTCGGTATAATCTGGACTGGAACGCTGACAATTGATGCATTATGTAGATGCGCTGTACAGGGTGATTTATTGGTAAAAAGACACCCAAATCTTCTGTTGAAAGTGATTTGTGTTTTCTAATGTGTGTCAATATATTGTTTTTAAGCTCAGTAGAGCTTAGTTTTACAATAAAGAAATCTTTTAGCATAACCTTTGATTTTTTTTGATGTACTGATGTTGTGCTAATTTTTTTGTGAATTTTTTCAAGAGATACAATGTCATCACCACTCATATCAACCCCGATTTTCTTGATAGCACAAGTGATTAGACCACGAATGTCTTCATGGTTAGATGGTAAGCCACTGATAACAATGCTGGAAATATTTTGTTGTTGAATCGGTTTATCCATATCAGCTTCTAGTTGATGTATTATTGAGGCCTGCTTTAACAATTGTTCCTCCAAAAGACACACTCTCGACTTAATCATCATTTTCATGCTTTAACGATGTTACAATTTCCTTCAAGTCTTCCAATGCTGAAAGTTTTCTTTCCATACGCTTAAGCTGGATCATGACATCGGATAAACTTACATTCGTATTACCAGAATCCGACAAAACCTGATCGTCATCCATAATAGATTGGTTCGATGTCGTTCTACAGTCTTCGCATAGCCAATTAACCGATCGAGTTTTAATGTCTCTCAGAAGATCGTCCGAAATGCGAGCACATTTGACATGGAAAGGTTTCTCGCACGGTCCCCCACATTTGACACCAGGAAATCTTCCCTTGGTAATGTTGGAAGAGCAAGTATTACAGGTTGCAGACATAGTACTTAACATGAACTCAGTTTAATAATATTTTTGAAAAGGTAAGACTTTTGACTGGAGAATTTGTCGTACTTGAATAGAATTGTTTATTAAATATTATTATTTTGTCGTAATTGAATTAAATTATTATTAAATATTAAATATTATATTATTATTATTATTATTGAATTTATTTAAATTAATATTTTAATTTTATTTAATATAATTTTTATATCACAAAAAAGTAAAAAATACGTCTGTTTCAATTGACGTTTTGACAAGATTGAAGATAAATGACATTCTTGTTTTACTTTTTAACCTATACATACAAATTTTCGTTTGTTTTTGTTGTTTAGGATTAAGTTAGGTCTAACTTCACGCGCGTATACAAGCGTGTGAAGTTTGTGCTAAACTAATCCTAAAGTTAGTTCTATACTGGTTAGGTCTAACTTCACATGCATTATTAATTTCCAAATTTTGAATTTAGGGAATAGAGCTCCAGCTAGCTGTTCAAGTTCTGTTCAACAAAATATGTTGATAATATCAAACAACCTATTGAAGCAGAAAGCAGCGTTGCGTATTGATATGAATACTTGTCAGTCATCTTCCGGTTTTACAAAGACACCTGGTACTTATACTTCTTTTTCTCCCTTCGGAGCCTTATTACCAGTAAATAAGTTTAACTAAAATTCAGAACTAAGTGTTATTTAATTATTGCGGCAGATTTATTTACCGCCGGCCAAAAAGTTAACTTTCACAAAACAACTTGACCAATTACTGTAATAATAATTACATCAAATTTTTCATCAATTCCTACGCTAATTTACACCACTTTATCCTAGCAACACCAATTCTAGAGGTGGGCAGCTTTTAGGCGAGGGAATTAAACCAAATCCAATAACAGAATGAAGGATGCGAATAAATGAGTGCTACTAGCACGTTCAATTACCGATTTGAATTGATTTCTTAATTATTTTAAATTTAATTCTTTAAAATAATAATTAAAGAAATATTTCTTTGTAAAACCCATAAGAAACCTCAAAATAAATATTTGATCTACACACATCAAAAGTGTAAATGGAACACACGGTTTTAGGTTGCCATTGCCTTGAATTTGGTTTGGTTTAGGTTTTGCTTCTAGAATATACATTGCACATACAATATCAAAAAATTTCAGGGATAACGGTAAACACGGTTATTGTATTATTTTATTGGAAGAAAAACACAAATTTACGAATTTTGCCCAATTCAAAACTTTGTTTACTTCTTTTTTTAGTACAGTTATTTTTGTTTCTTATTAAGTGGTGTTGCCTCTTCTTACATTTATGACAGATTGGCATCTTCTGGACATGGAGCTAATAACGTATCGAAGATGTCTTGTGGAATTTGTCTCAAGTGATATTGATGTTAAATGTGGCGTGTGCAACTCCGCTTCCAACCAGTCTGTTGTGATTCTTGCTATGTGTGGCATGGCATTACCATGTATTAAGATGAATTCTGATCTGATTTGTGTTGATAATGGAAGCACGACAGGTACAAGTATCTCATTGATGCAATTGACTGCCGATAAGTTGCCTTATGGAAAAATGAGATCAGTTATTTTGTGTTGCAACTGTTCTTGCACAACTCTTAGCCTTTCGGCGTTACCAGGTTGTCTCCATATTTTTGTTCTTTTAGTATCTGAGTGAAATCTGAATCTAACTCATTCGTGAACAAAACTTTGGACCATTGCCCTTCTGTCCAATTTCTATGATTTTCAAGCCAATCATTCCTAAGCTCTCGATTTCCATGTTGTATCGGTGGACATCTCAACGGGCGGCGAGAGTGAAGATTGTTTTCTTGTAATTTCTTGTAATTATCTTGTAATCCCCGGGTATAAGTATGCCCTATTGGGACAAATACATCACGAGATTTATGCCACTAAAACCATCTAGCGATAAATAATGGATTTATTTTTCCCCAACCCATTAGTTTTCTAACAATAGGTTTTGGATTGGATAGTTTGGCAAAGTTTCAAAATAAAAATAATTGTGTTTTAATTTATATCTAGACATGAAAATGCGCCTATTGAAATTAGTCAATAAAATTTAATAGGCAATTAACAGATTATTGTTCATGTTAAATCGGGCAATAAAAGTTGGAAATTTAATATGGATTCAAGTATCAATTTTTATAATATCCTAATCCAATCGATATCGTAATAGCAATATCCAAGGAACATTTTCATTATTGCTAAAAGGTATAATAAACTCAAACAATTGAAATCCCTAATACAATATGGAATTGCTGCAATTAAATTATTTGTAAGCGAAAATATTTTTTGAAAATGATAAATTTCCGCCTCGGTTCGATAGGTTCTAGAGATCTCCAGGCCATCCTCTACGCCTTTAGTAGAGCGTTTCATGTTGTCATTTTTTTAGAATTGTCCGTGTATATATTCCTAGGTCGTTGTTGTGATGAATCCGATACATTAATCCGAGGCAGTTGTGTAGGGTTCATAAGTTGATGGTTTTTGTGAAAGTACGTAGTCACAGCTCAACTCTCTTTTTGCGTGTACGGGTGATAAATCTTAAGGCACCCAGCCATACCCTTAACACGGAGTGAAAAGATCCAGATGGAAGACACCTGATTCATCAGCTCTAAACAAGACTTACCCAGGAAGCACCTCGATTAGGTATTTATCTAGAATTTTACCCGTCAATTGGATATCGCTTTTTCTAATAGACCAGTGCGCCATAATCTGATCTAGTTCTGAATTTGCCCGAAGGTGTTTGTACCTTCTCTGTCTTTATTTGATTATCAGTTCCTAATTTTCAGTTCCTACTTTATTGTTTCTCATTTATTGTCTTTCGTTTGCAATTATATATCCTCTGTAGCTAGCGGGATAAGTTTTCCACAATGTATACACTTCAAGTAGTGTTTCCGCCTTTTAAGTCGACGCAATCTGCAATTAGGAGGTTCCAGCACACTGAGCACTTATTAGATCTTAACTCCAATATCGCTGCATGTTTCCATATGCTTAGCATCGTTTGCATTGTGGATTTAGCTTAGATTTCCATAATGGTTCTATTTAGACTGACATGTTAAAATAAAAATTTTTGTCCACAACTATTCTAAAAAAATTGTCATGATACTTTTGATTCTTCAATTATATATTGATATGAATTCTTAGCGACCATTACACAATCAATATTAATGGCAATACTATTTCACTTAATAAACACATTATACTTTTTTAAAAAATTTGTTCAAAATGTTTAAAAAATTACTCGATCGATTTTGACTTGTTAGGTCATCATCAGGAGGATCTACTGATTTGTAAAAATAAAAATTTAGTTATAAATATATAGTAGAAATAAGCAAAAGAAAATAAAAGAAGGAGGGACAAATACCGGCCTCAATACACTTGTGCCAACGCTTTTTCCAATCCTCGAAACAGTTGTTAAAGTCAATTTCCGGAATAGCCTCCAATGCGCGTAGCGACTCACGTTTAATGTCTTCAATTGACTCAAAACGGTTTCCCCGGAGCGGTCGTTTGAGTTTGCTGAACAGCCAGAAGTCACACGGAGCTAAATCAGGCGAATACGGTGGTTGCGGAACGATATGGGTGGAATTTTTGGCGAAAAAATCACGTAAAACCAATGCAGTATGAGAAGGTGCATTATCGTGGTGCAAAAACCAAGAGTTGTCGACCCATAATTCCGGCCTCTTTTTACGAATAGCTTCGCTACGACGCATAACACTCAAATAGTATTCCTTGTTGACAGTTTGGTCGGTCGGAAGGAATTCGGAGTGCACCACACTTCGATAATCGAAGAAAACTGTCAACATCACCTTGATTTTTGACTTGCTTTGACGTGGTTTTTTCGGCTTCGGCTCGCCTTTGGCACGATATTCGGCCGATTGATCGTCTGTTTCCGGGTTGTAAGCATAGATCCAAGACTCATCGCCAGTTATAATACGTTTCATGACATCTTGGTACTCGGAAAGCATTGTTTCACAGACGTCAACCAACCGTGCTTCCACTTTTCTTAGGCCCAAATGATCTTTCAAAATGGTTTTTACTGATCCTTCCGATAATTCAACGATGCCAGTAAGGTCTCTGACTGTTAATCGTCGATCCTCGAGCACCAATTCCTTGATTTTATTAACGTGTTGATCATCAGTTGATGTTGATGGACGTCCTAGACGTGGTTCGGCGTCAACACGTTCTCGACCCTCTTTGAACAATTTGTACCAATCAAAATCACTGGCTCGCGACATACAATTATCATCGAAGGCCTCTTGCAACATTCTGAACGTTTCGGCGACAAAATTGATTCCGCAAAATTGAATGGTTGTTGTGATGCCAATAAGTCTAATTCACATATAGAATTGTTGTTGCATGCGGAATGAATGGGATTTAGCAACATACAAATATATTCGCTGTTGCTATGCTTGCAATGGCTAAACTCGTCCTTTGTCATCATGTAATATTCATCACGATGTATGGCGGTAACCAAATAGCCCATTGATGCTTGAATGAAGACTCCTTCGATTGTAGGAAGAGGTGCAGGTTTAAATACTTGATATTTCGCCGTGTTCATCAATGGAATTTTTAATTCAAAAATTAAATATTGACCACTTAATTTTCCTCTGCATGACATGATTTGATACAGGCTCAATAATTCATAGTTTTCATTTTGTGAGGGCAGCAGAACGTCTGGAGGCATATGCTGTTTTATATCTTGAAGTGCCTTGTTAAGTTGATGTGGTGGTAGGATTGAAGTGCTCACTGCTTCGTTGTTTGAATTTTAAAGGACATCAATTAGTTTTTGCTGAGTGTCTTTGAAGCCGAGCATCAGAAGGAGTGCATGAAACTGTTGTTGATGTCACCTAATGCGGAATGACGTCTGTTGTCTTCATCAGTTAGTTTTAAGATGTTTAAAGTTGCGTCAGCAATAGATGTTTGATTCTTGGCTATCATTAAAAGGTGTTGGTGATTTAGTTTAACCTGTTGTACTTCCTCTTCATAGTGCTTCTCATCTCGATCATCTAGAACTCCAAATAGGTCTCTTGCCAAATTGCCCACGATATTTAGGATCCCACGTTTTCTTCTTCTTTCTCTGTAGTGAAGTATTGCGCTCTTGTCCTCGATCTCAGTTAGAATATGCATGAGCTGAGTGTTGATTACAGAGCATATCTGATGATTGTCTTCAGCTGTTTCTATGGAATGTTGATCCATGTTCCTTGCCAGATTTCTGTATGCCATCAAATCTAAATAGTAGGATGTGAGATTGAAGTAAACTACTATTTTCCACTGCTGATTGGTAAATCGGAGATTTCCTAAATTTTCTAGATACAGCCCAGGTTGGTGACTAAGAGTGGTGATGTTGTACATCAGCTGTTCGGTCGAGGACACTGGACTCGGCAGTGTAGTGATCGCCACTAAACATAGTATAAGTAATGGCAGAGCTATGCGATTGGTGGCTTTAGGAACCTTGGTACGGAAGTCATTCGCTGATTTAGTTTGCGACTTCTCGGTGTCGAGCGGTAGGACACTAATTTTGGTAATGGGTCTTTTGAATATGGAACCATCCCCTCCTTTTACTGTGACTACCCTAGTCAAACCATCGCTGCCAGGATGTAGATCAATGATCCTTCCCAAAGGCCAGTTTGTTGGCGGCAAGTTGTTGCCTTTTATTAAGACAATGCCGTCTACTTTAACCATTGGTTGATTGCTGGTCCATTTAGGTCTTTGTTGTAGTTCGGTGCACAGTTGCTTTGTGAATCTATGTTTTGGAATCAGTATCTTTGGATGTCGGGTATCATAGTTCAGGTTACAATTAGTAATTCTTCCTCCTAACTCTTATTATTTAATGTTCATCAATAAATGGACTAAGCGAGAGGAGCTTACTTTTCTTGATACTGAGCTTTCTTTGTTAATCTGCATGATTCCATTCTGGAACTCCGCGTGTTGAATTATTCTAACCAGCTCGTTGTAGGATTCATTAAGTTCTTCAGCAGAAAGTAAAGTTGGCAATCCGGTAACTTGTTTTTCAAACATTTATTTATAAATCGTCGACAGAGCCCAACAACGCGAACTATTATGTTCATGTTTGAAAATCGTTCTATAATCTGTACAAACGGATTGACTATTGTTGATGTTGCAAGTGTAACCAATTGTTTAGTTTCTAAAGTACCTTCTTCTTGAGCAGTAGTTTGTTGTGGCCAACGTTCGGATGAAAATTGTAGTCAATCTGGACTCGTCCACCATAAATTGTTGCTCTTTAGTTCAACAATTACACTCACTTAATGTCCCTGACCCTACACTACAAGTTCCGTGGCAAGAATTACAAACACCTTATTATCCAAAATGGAAATTGTCCTTTTATGGTAGTGGGCAAGGACTTGATGTCCATGACTTTTTATTTTCGACTAGAAGTGACTGCCAGGAAAAATGGTATTGCAGATTATAAACTACCAAGAATAGTACATCATTTTGTCTCTGGGGTAGCTGAGAAATGGTTTTGGGTACATACCATGGATAACCCCGACTCTAATTGGAGACAAATGCGAAGTGCTTTCGTATCACGGTTTTCAAGCCATGAATCCGAGAAGGAGACTCGTAGATTAATACAGAAATTGACTCAGAAATAAACGGAATCCTTTAGTGATTTTACTCTCTAAATTCAAATGCTTAATGGTAGATTGACGAACAAATTTTCAGAAGATGAACTTGTTGAGATAATGCGTGATAATATGAATCCCTCGCTACAATGTGCTGTATTGAAATTTCGCTACAATACAATCGAAGAATTTAGGCTGGACTGTCACAAATTTGAGTGACTTTGGTTAAAAACCGGTTATGATCTCGCCAGCGGCAAATGTTCGACATAAGATCCATGAAGTAATCTAACTTCGCATATTGATAGTATTCCATTGGAGGCTCTTAAGATCGATGAGCAAGATTCCGTGGATCACCCAAATATCTCAGCTATTCGCCCAAAAAATAGTCAAGACGCTAGCGGTATCACGATTATTTACAAGATTTCAAGGATATCTTCTGTTTTGAATGTGGTAGATCTAGGACTAGGAAATGTAATTGTCCAAATTGTAAAGCTTACATGGTGGGAAACTCAGTACCGAACGCGATTCGTCCGAGAGAAACCCGTTCGGCAGCGGCTCAAATCCCTCCTCGGGAATAAATTTTCCTTCTAACCCCATTGCAATATCGCTAAACAAAAATCAACTAAACCAATCCAGTCTTATTTCGTTAAACAACACTCGCTGATCCAATTCGTATAGTCAAAACTCGAACATAGCTAAAATCGAAAGGGTTGGGAGTGGCTGTTACGCGAGCAAACAAAAATCTCGATTTTAATTATTGGAGGGAACGAAAATATCTAAACAAGCTTTGTTAGTGCAGCGATGATTAGGCAGGACAATGATCCTCGACCGCATGTGTGCATACGTATTCTTGACAATGAAATAATAGGATTATTAGACAGTGGAGCTTCTATTAGCATTTTAGGCAAAAATGCTTTAAGTCTGATTAACAGATTAAAGTTACCCTTTAGAAAAATTAAGTCGTACATTAGCGCGGCCGATAGCACCCCAAATACCATTTTTGGCTTTGTAGACGTATTAGTAAAATATGAGGGGAAATCAGAAGTTATTCGATTTTATGTGGTTCCTAGTTTAGAGGGTGAACTCTATCTCGGAATTAGCTTTCTGTCTAAATTTAACTTGGCTCCGGCAGTGGTAGCTTCTCTATGTGGTTCCCCAATCGAATTGAAACACTGGGGAAAACTCATCTATTAGAACATGTCATTGACGTAGGAGAGGCACCTCCAATCAAGCAACGACATTATAATGTCTCTCCGGCTATACAATGTCTTATCTATGAAGAACTCGACCGAATGCTCCAGTTGGGAGTGATAGAGGAGAGTAGTAGCGCATGGAGCTCTCAATCGTACGCGTAGCAAAACCAAATGGTAAATCAAGACTTTGTTTGGATTCGCGAACGTTGAATCTTGTAACTCGCAAAGACGCGTACTCACTATCTCTCATTGATTGCTTATTAGGAAGATTGCATGACACGAAGTACATTAGCTCCATTGACCTCAAGGATGTCCTTTGGCAAATCCCCTTGGCCAAAAACTCCAGAGACAAAACGGCATTCACGGTGCCTGGTAGACCGCTCTACCAGTTTACCAGTTTATGTCGCCTAATGGACCGCGTCATACCACACCAATACCACGATAGAGTATTCGAGTACTTGGATGACCTGCTCGTGATCTCTTCTAGTCTTGACGAGCGCCTTTCTCTATTACAAACTGTGGCGAAACTTTTAGTTGAATCTGGTCTAACCATAAATTTTGCAAAGAGCCATTTCATAATGCGTGAAATTAAGTATCTGGGTTATCGTGTGGGTGAGGATGGCCTTCGTACCGACCCAGACAAAGTTGAAGCTATCTGCAACTTTCCAAGCCCTACAACGATTAAACAAACAATGAGGTTTCTGGGTATGGCGGGTTGGTACAGGAGGTTCATCCTCAACTATGCGGAAATAACCGCTCCAGATCTATTGAAAAAAGGGGTTAAGTTTTAGTGGGATTTGGAGGCGCAATTAGCATTTCAGCAGTTAAAATCTCTCCTTTCGTCAGCTCCAGTGTTGATTAACGCTGACTTCAAAAAACCTTTCTTGAGTGGGATGCGTTCTCTACCAGAAGAATGAAACCAATGACGAACGTCCTATTGCTTTTTTTTCACAAAAGTTAAATCGGGCAGAGATAAATTACAGCGTAACCGAGCTCGAGTGCCTGGCCGCCCTGTTATGTATTCATAAATTTCGTCCCTACATCGAAGGATTTCGGTTCACAGTGATTATAGACCACGCTAGCTTGAAGTGGCTGTTGTCCCAATAGGACCTCAGTAGTCGACTGGCAAGGTGGAGCCTAAAATTGCAGGCATTTGACTTTGTAACAAACACCAGAAAGGAGCTTTGAATGTTGTACCTGACACGTTATCGATACATTGTGATTCCTTATCGGAACTCCATCAAAATCTTCCTCTTCTACTAAATTCGTTAGATATTAACTCTCCTCAGTTCTTAGAGGATGATTACACCAGCATTAAAGAAAAAATTTCAGAATATCCTAAAAATTTCTCTAATCATCGTATACACAATGATAGAATTTATATTTGATTCGAGCCTCAGGCGAATGAAGTTTTGACAGATCTTCCTGTTTGGAAATTACTAATTCCTAACTCCATGACGGATGAACTTATTCGCTAAGAACACGAAAGCGTCAACATGTACAACAGTTCATTAAATCGTGCGAGATATGCCAAACCACGAAAGCTGCCAACCGGATATTACGTCCTCAAATGAAGGGTGTCAAATTCCCAGAACGACCTTTTCAAAAAATGTATATAGACCTGCTCGGACCGTACCCAAGATCAAAAGATGATAAAACGGTGATACTAATTATTTTAGATCGCCTCACTAAATATTGCCATCTTAAAACTCTTAACAGAGGGATGGCTAGTAAAATTACCGAATTTCTCCGAAACGAAGTGTTCTTTACATATGGGGTACCAGAAGTAATACATGGCGATAATAGGGTACAGTTTGTTAGCAAAGAATTTCAAAGTTTACTTAGCGAATTCGGTATTAAACATGTTAAAACAGGCATCTACTCGCCTCAATCTAATGCCTCTGAGCGGATAAATCGCTCCATTATCACGGCAATTCGAGCTTATATCAAGGTTGATCATCGATCGTGGGATCAGCAACTGGGAGCCATTGCAAGCGCTTTACAGAACGCGATTCATGAATCGGCCGGTTTCTCAGGAATAGGCCACGCAAATGAGTATGAACTTCTTCATAATATAAATTGTATCCAAGAAAATGAAGTTGAGGTTGAGGTATTGCCTGAACGGATTGGTCTTTACCATGCCAAGAATATCTAACTATAAATTAAAGAATATATTAATGTGTCGAACGACCATATAGTTAATCTTTTATAGTCTCCAACTTTTTCGATAATGTGCAAAACACACATGAAAACAACATGTGCTGTATCGTACGCCTGTTCTTGTATGGCAGACTGTACGTGCTTGTACCTTAATTGTTTTATATATTCGAGTAAATGTAAATGGTATAAAATGAAAACAAATGAAAAGCGTAAAAATTAAAAGAAAACGAAGAAGAGCTGGTTAATTGAGGTTTTTGCTCGAGACAAACCGGCGTCAATGTGGTAAAGGTGCTCTCCATCTAATTTGTGTGCGTGAAAGCATCAATAAAGAACCCGCGAGTGGGTTATTCATACGGAAGGCATAGGAACCAGAACGAGGTTAACCAAAATCGAGGCGGCGACTTACCGTAGTATTATATATTGTAACAGACCATTGAAAACTAAACTAAACACTAATTAAAAACATACCCGCAGGGTAAATTGAATAAAAGGAAAGTCTACGATTTTGCCTCGCTCGAAAGGAGCCAGCTATTGACAATCGGAATTAACGTAAGCCAGCTGAGGAAATTGTAAAACCATCTGGAAATCAACCGATGGTATAGTAAGGCGATAATACGGAGTTGAACTACAGGGTCAATTTCCGAAACCTAACGGAGTACCAGACCATCACCACGAGGTAACCTTCACTCAGGCTACATGTGACATGTATTTATTATTGCCATCCCGTACGGTTAGTCTTATTATTATTATTCAATTTTCTTTTTGCATTCCATTATTCCGACCTTACTTATTGATGTTTAAATAACTTTTCATAGGGCTAATTTTCAATAATTTTGTAAACTCATACCGCTATATATGAAAGCAAGTATACAATTCAGAGTCGTCGGCAATACTTAATCACCAGATTCTTTTCATTTATTTTATTTTTATGGTTTAGAAGAGCTTCAATAAGATGTTCAACTAATTAGTTTCATATTGGGAGGTGGAAGGTGGTAGATTTGGTTTAGAGGTAGGGTCATGAACCTCACTCGTTATAGGGGTCCTACCGGCACGGACGTATAGGTTACTGTAGATTCAATGATATTTTTTTCCAGTGTTTTCTTTGTTTAAGGGCACATGATGACTTTAATATAATTCGTTACCTGTATTATTGTCAACTCCACGTGAACCGTCCTAGCTGAAGCTCCCGGTAAAACCTAGCAAGCATGTGCGTGCAGGCAGTAATAGAACGGTTACAACTTATGCTGACGAGTTTCTTGTATTAATAACACTCGACGAGGCTAAAGTTACCGCAGTTAGTTACAGAGTGTAGAATGTACTGCTATTAGTACGCCAATTTCTTTGAGCTAGTTTCGAGAGAGCAATCGCATCTGTAAACAACGTAATTATGGCCCAAAAATTCAGCCCTCCGTATTTAGGATATTAATGAAATTTCACATTTATCATAAATCGCTGGCCTTGGCTTAGAGAGGACATAGAAATTTAACACACAGGCACACAAACATACGTACATGCGATTATTTTTTAAATACCACGTTTCTTTTACTCCGCCAATAAAGCGAAAGGTGAATCAGCAAAAAACTCGAGGTCGACAAAATTTAAACAAAGATGTGAACAGATTTTGTATGAAATTTACTTTACAATCTGTTTGATTCTAATCATTTTTTCGAACGGTGGATTCCAGTAAACATCACTAACACCTCCAAATTTGTGGAGAAAGCATAATTGTCTGGACTGTAACGAGGCCAAATTTTTGAGAAAATCAGTTTTTTGTCAAAACTCGTCATTTCCGATTAAATTTTGAAAATGTTATGTAGACCGATATTGTTGCAAATTTTCTACAATTTTTTCGTTCAGTCGTTTTTGTTATAAATGATATACATTTCAAAATATTTGCAAAAAACAAAGCACCACACAGCATTTAGCCTACACGGCACTACACACAGACCCACGCAAAAAAAGGAAAATATTGAAAAGCGAGAAAACACGAACGATACGAACAAATGTTAGAAATGCTAACAATATGACTATTAAAAACTTTTTTGAATTTTTGACTTTTTCTGCAAAAACCAAAGGTAAAATATTAAAAACTCTGTCTGTTAAGACAAGACAGTATGGTAAAAGATGTCCCAATTGTATTTATTCTAATACACATTTTCATACGGAGCTCTTTATATTCTATTAGGCTCCAATGCTTTGCTTTTTAATAATCTTCCCTTAAAAGGATTTCAACATAAACCAGTTATTTTGTTTGCTCAAATTTATTTTAAAATATTTTATATATAGAAAAAATGCTCAGAACAGCGAAAAACCACAATTCGAAATGTTATTAAATTTTTCTTAAAACTCGACTCTCCTGCGTATGGTGAATTGTTACACACACACATCACGTACATATGCACAGCAAGTACAGAATAAACAATATGCCATTATCCTTGTTTATGTTATTTATTAGCTTCAAAATATTTCATTTTTAAAACAGCATGGTTTTCAAATTAATCTGCGATGATTAAACACATTTTTCTGGTTATAGGACTTTGGTACGTAGGTGTTTCGAACCGAATACATAATATTTTTTTGTGTTAAATGAATAAGTTTCAATGTAACAACCATTGTTGAAATGTGGTTTAATATTTATTTTCCAAATAAATTTTTAAATCTACATTTCATCCACGCCACTTTGGCGTTATGGTTTATTTTCTTGTGTGCGGGTATACCTGTAAATATGTTATACAAATATTGTACATAGATACATTTGTACGAGTAATTTCTTAGGTAAACATCCAAAAGGTAATCAGTTTCTGTGGAAAATTTACTATGCATGTTTTTCTTTGTAACGGATCCATTGTTAGCAAATTTTCTCATATTTGCATACATTTTTTTTTGAAGTAACTACGTTCTAGTCTTATATTCTGTAACCTAATCATATTCTTGCTTATAAATATTTAAAGTATTTGAGGTAAATGGGGCTGTTTTTGTCAGACTGTGACGTTTGTATAGTCATGGTTTAGAAAAATATCAAAATTCAGATAGGGTGACCAGATATTTTCGAATACAAAAGTCTGTTTTTATGACATTTTTAAAGGTCGTAAGTTTATTAAATTCTTTTAAATTAAATAAGTAAAATAACAAATATTCATGTAGATGTACATTATACATCAAAAATAAAATGCTTAATATTCTGAAACACGCACATTTTGTTACAAAGTTTTGTTAATATTGCTATCTTAATATTTCTCGCTGCTCGCCGCCTTTTCAATTAATCCTTGAATTCAGAGCAACTAAGTTTCACGTTACATTTAATAATCATTATTTTCTCTAGTGATTCAACAGATAATTGGATTTTTTCATTGGTCCAATAATTCGAAATTAGACGCCTTCAACGTATCTTCTTTCCAATGTACCCTTTTGCTCCGTTTTGCGTAATAAATTTTCTGCTAAATATGGAATAAATAAAATGTTTCTCTGTCTTCTATTTTTTACCGTAGTGAACAATATAAGTGTGGAGCTTTTTTAGTAGTTTCGTGGAAAGCTACCCAGTTAATTCATAAATAAATGCCAAAATGCTTCATTCGAGAAAAAAATTGATGAAACTAAACATGCATGTGAAGTTATCCCAGTTTTTCATCCCAGGAATTTTTTTTATTATTATTTTACACGAACTATTCTATTCAATCCCAGTTTTTTCCACCTTAATAAAGTTGGCCGAAAGTTTCCAGCCGAAAGGTAATGCAGATAGTGTCTTTGATATCCCAGCCGAAAGGTATAGTGTCTTCGCTAGCTCAGCCGAAAGATGATAATGCAGATATTGATTTTGCTATCCAAGCAATGCATCCATTGCCACCCAATTTGCATTAATTTAGCATCCATTTTATTGAGAAATTTGAGAAGGGGATGCAGGGGTGTAATTTTGCAAAAAATCTCTATTTCAATATAACAAAAATTCAATAAATGGCCTGTCGTTGAAGATTAACGTGTTTTGTCATTTATGCCACTATGGTTATTTGATAGGCCATAATGTATCCCCTTCAGAATTTCTCCATGATTAGGCCAAAGTTTGCCTAATCATGGAGAAATTCTGAAGGGGATACATGCCATACAATGCATTTTCGATATATTGAAATAGAGATTTTTTGCAAAATTACACCCCTGCACCCCCTTTAGAATTTCTCCACAATTAGGTCGAAGTTGACCAACATTATGGCCCATCAAATTACCGTAGTGGCATCAATGACATAGCAAGATAGTCTTGAACGACAGGCCATTCAATGCATTTTCGATATATTGAATTACCGAATTTTTGCAAAATTAGACCCCTGTATCCCCTTCAGAATTTCTCAACAAAATGGATGCAAATTGGATAGCAATGGATGCATTGCTTGGATAGGAAAAACAATATCTGTATTCTCATCTTTCGGCTGGGATACCGAAGACACTATCTGCATTACCTTTCGGATGTGATAGCAAAGACACTATCTGCATTACCTTTCGGCTGGAAACTTTCGGCTAACTTTAACCGTATGTTTTTTCCTGTTATACCTCTATAAGACAATTTAAATTATAAACACAACAACAAATTATCCCATCCCTCTTTTTTCGTTTATTTGTTGTTCATGTAAAACAAATTCATCGTTGGAAATAATGAATTGGGTTTTGGCAACAATACGCCATAAAATTAGTTTAAAATACCAAGAGTAGCTTATAATGAGGACCTCAGTGCCAGCCGTATGTTAGGATTGACACAATCTTCCAGCTTCGATATGGCCCCATATAAATGTATATGAAAATCGTCTATCACTTGCTGACTCTTCCTGAGCCGGAAATAGCGATTGATGGTTTGAGATGGTACGTAATTAAGTGATTGCTGACCAAATGGTTAGTACCAGCCGTATGTTCAAATATGAGCAAATGGCCAAGTTTAAGATTAAGTTAAATAAAAATTTGTATCTCTTAAGTACTTTCTAGGCAGCGCAAACTATGGTGATTGACCATTTACTAAAATTTGAAAATACGGCTGGTGCTGCTAGCCATTTGGTCCACAGTCGTCTCATAGAGGTATACTGTGGTGGAATAGAATAGCTACGTGTAAATAATAATAAAAAAATTCCTGGAATGATAAACTGGAATAACTTCACATGCTTAAATTAAACAATTGTCAGCTTTTGATCTGCGAATAAAATTCGTTGAACACGCAGCATTTTGTCACTAATGCTGCGTGCTAAACGAATTTTATTTTGGAATGAGTAAACAGTACTGAAGTTTATTGGATGATAATTTCCTCAACTAAAGTTGTCCAGAACCATCGACCTATTATTGTACACGATTCGAAAAAATAAATAAATTATTTCCACAACCCAAAAAAAATGAATTTTTATTTATATATTGTTAGTGTACAACTTTAATTTTTGACTGACGATTTTTACATTAATGGCTAATATTTCCGTGACCGACTTTATTAATCTTGTTAGAAGGTGCGCAGCACAAAGTTCTAACCTTTCCACAGAGATTTTCTTTAATGAAGCAACCTTGGATTTAGCCGCACTTTGCAATTTTACTTCTTCCAATTGATGTAATTGCTCTCTGATACTCATCCAATTTTGGCTAATTTGCTGCGGCAATTCATCGTCCCACGCTACTGCGGTCAACCATAGTGTCTGGAATAATATTTTAATTTTTATGATTACCGGCGATAACCATCCCAGTGGATCAAAAATCTGACTGCATTCTGACAATAGCGTTCGTTTCGTAAGAAGTGGAACTCCCATATTTACGCAATAAGAAAACAAGTTGATTTTTGGATCCCACCGAAGACCCAGAATCTTCAACGTAACGCCTTCCTGTGAAAAATCTTGCGTGACTCAGCAAGGATTTTTACCAAACTATTTCGCAATTCTTCCGCTTCCTCCAATATATGTGCACTCGACATAGTCCACGTTTGTGCAACTACTCAATGCATTCGCTGCAGCTGGAAGAGTAGTTTCGTGTTTGAGTGCTATTTCCTTTAGCACTCTCGGTGCAAGACACTAATCAGCTGAAGTCTCATACGTTAGCGTTTTAAGTTTGAAATATTTCATCGGCTGTTTGTCACTCGATCTCCACACTATCGCTTGATATTTTAATTGATCTTCTTTCACCAAAATCTGTCGGTGCATTTTCTTTACATCCGAACTAATTGCTGTCCTGAGTATACGGAAACGAAGTTCGATTGCATACAAAGTTGGCTGTACTTGTGAGCCGACTAGTAACAGATCATTCAGCGATGAACCATTTGAGGTTTTAACAGAAGCGTCAAAGACGACTCTAAACTTTGACGACTCTGGCTAGGTAATTCAAAGTTTCGAACTCCCTGCCCTTGACTTCCTCTATATGTCCAAGCTGGAGATATTCTTGCATGAACTGGTTGTATAGTCCCTTGAATTTGTCGTCCCGTTGAAATTTTAAGGATTTCCCTAGTTCAACCCTAGTGGATTTAAATGGAGAATTGCACGCCGAACCTGCCTGTTGGAGTGCGTTAAGTTGTATCTGCGAAGAGTTGTTCATAACGCTTGCTTCGTCAGTCAGGTTGCTTATCGTTGGTAAATCCTCAAGTTCCCAAAATCTCTTGATTATTTCATCTGCCTTGTTGCCTTCTGTAGTCATTTGGCTTACGCCGCTTGAAATTGTATTAGAGGATTCCAGTTCACCGCTTAACACCAAGTTAAAAATGGTTTCTACAGCGATTGTGTTGTTTTTCAGTTTCATCCTGCCATCAAGTAACACATTAAATACCTGCTGAACACCTAAAATGATATCAATCTCTTGTGAATAGGTATAGTTGGAATCAGCTAGAAATAGGTTGTGATTCGTTAAGGTAGAGTCAAATGATTGGACAGGCAGCTTTGAGCATAATTTGGACACGACTAGCGCTTCCACCTGAATATGGTTTTGATTGTTGACCCGGGATGTTAGATTGACCGTAACACTTCCCTTTGCAAACTGATTGACCGACCCACCAATGCCGGAAACAATTGTTCGATTCCGCCGTCTTTATGAGACTAGATATTGAACCAGAATCTAATAGGACCCTACATTCAAGTTCATTACCGCGATGATCCGTTGCTGTTGCAAGTACCGATGGCAGTACGTTGTTCGTCGATACCTGTGCATGCGCAGTTGTGGTTCGAGCTTCCTCCGTTGCTGGTTTCCTATCTTGTTCATTTGATTCAGATAGATGCAAAGGCGTATGATGTTTTTTGCCACAATCCTGACATCTTTGTTTCGACGGGCATCTAAACACGAGATGGTTGACTCGTAAACCGTTGAAGCAACAATTATCGGCCTTGATACATTGTCTGCGGTTCATGACAGAGTACTTCAGAAATGTTTCACAATATTGCAGCGAATGGTCGAGACCACACTAAGAGCAGGGATCTTTCTCCGCTGTCACATAAACTTTAGATGTTCTTTGGTTTGTTGGTTGGACGTTTGTTGGTTGGTGGTTTTAGAGACTCTACGGCATCAAATCGATTCAACAAAAATTTGAAGAAACTGTCTAATGTTGGTAATTCGTCCGCACAAGAAGTCTGTACCCACAATGCACGAGTTTCTGCAACTAACTTTACTTCGAGGATGAACAATAGCCAAACATCTCGTGAGTCAGTTTCCATTCCTAGTGCCTTCAAACCTCTGAGGTCAACTGCGTTTGGTTGGAGACTGGTTGGTTGGTCTATGAATTTTCGTATGAATTCCTTTATGGTATGCTTCTTTCGATTATACCTATCGCACAATTTTCGGAGAGCGTCGAAATAATTGGTTTCGGTGAGGGAAATGTGGTTCAGCAAGTTCTATGCATCACCCTTTAAGAAGCCATTAAGATACTGCAGCTTTTGCGCTGGCGACAAATTAATGTTTTCATGAATCGTTTTTACGTACAAATCGTGAAAACGATTGCCATTTGGTGTATCGTCCTGAAAACGGTGTAATATTAATTTTCGGGAGCTTATAACGTCTATTGGTTGGCTCATGGTGGCATTCATGCTGGCGTTGGCTGCACTCTGAGACTCATCTGGATACTGCGCATTATACTCTCGTATGTACCAATTTAACCGCGGTTCCACAACGTAATATAGTTCGGTGAAATCGATCATACTACTCTCGTGATCTGGCTCTATCTCAAAAATTGAAGTCTCGTTTTCCTCGAATTGCTTTAATAGTACCTTAGCACGTGCCAACTTGAATTGAAGTGGATCTGTTGCATTCCAGCTTGAACTACCATCTCGATATCGTGGAGCAATGTATCTGGTGTTTGTTTTTCCATCCTGGGAATAAAAAAAGTGGTTTTGATTTTCCTAAATGTTTCATTATCTACCTTACTTGAGAATGAACATTTACATGTATTAGGCTTTTCTGAGTTCATTTTGGTTCCTGTAAGTCCTATACAATGATGCGGATAGTTTTTCTCACTCCCGATATTTGATCGGGCGAACTCAAAATTCCATAGACTAGTTTGAGTCTATCGATAGTACATGCAATGAGATGTAATGGGAATTTATCTAATTTATATTTAGACGGGCGCCGATTTGTAGAACTAGAGGTAAGTCTGTTAGTTCTGAATCGGAAGCTGTGCTTTTGCGATCGTTGTGATGTCGTAGCGAGTAGCTGCGAAGGAAAGCTCGTGGTCGGAAGTTGAAGATAGTGTATTGGCGGCCACATTGTCTTTACCTTGAATGTGTTGTATGTCTGGCGTAAATTGAGAGACATAATCTAAATAGCGTGCTTGCTTTGGATATCGTTCCGCTTAAGAGGTAATTGCTCTAGTAAGCAGTTTTTGATGTTGCAAGAAAATCCACAAAAAATTTTTATTGCTTAAAAAATTGAAAGCAATTCACGATGAAACGCGGAATATTTTCTTTCGGCATCTGATAGTATCTTGGAGAAAAATCCAAGAGGTTCCCATGTCTTATTATTGAGTTGCTGTAAGACCGCGCCTATTGCTGTGTTGGATGCTTCAATGGTGATGCTGTATTTGGTTGCATTTAGCGGATGCGCTAAAAGAGCAATATTTTCCGTCCTAGTAGTTTACTATGCCGATGAATTGTTAAATTTGTTTCACGTTTTGAGGTGCTGGGAATTCTCTGATTGCATTAATTCATCCTTCAGACGGCAGAATGCCATTATGTGTAATTTTGGGATTGAGAATGATGCGGTGTTGATGTTGACACCGTAATTTGATAACTTTTGCAAAGTTGTACCAAATGTTGTAAATATTGTTTCTCGTCTTTTGAGACTACGAGAATGTCGTCGATATAAACGAAATCGAGATCTCACACGTTTTCGTTGATGAAACGTGTTTGTTGTGCAGCAACAAAAATATTTGTGCAGCATTTCTGAGACCAGAAAATACCGGAATACATTTTTATTATCAGATATTTTATGATAGATTGGATGTATTCCAATAATATACTCCGTATTTATGCTTTGTAGTTCTAAACCAGATTTAATTTCATCAGCAGTAAAATCGTTCGGTAAACCATGAATACAAACTTTTAGAGGTCATACCAGATGATGATCGCCTCATCATCATGAGTGGTCCGTCAAACTACGAAAATATCGAAAATACTTTGAACTTACATACAAAGTATAATCACAATTCCTTAGCGAATTATTATAAATATGAAGAGATTTATTATTATTAATTTTGCTGTGTATTTCTTAATCCCGTTATAAACTCAAATTATTTTATATTTGACACGTACTTGCGTTTCTATATGAAATTTTGAGTTATTCTAGGTGACGCATGTCTGCGTTAAATATAAAAAAATTTACGGTTACGAAGGAGTTAACAAATGCGCAGTAAAATTAATACTAATAGTTCTCTGTACGTAATAATTCGCTAAGGCTTTGTGATTATACTTTGTATGTAAGTTCAAAATATTTTCGATATTTTCGTAGTTTGGTCACTCAGTCTGATGAGGCAATCGAATTTCTTGATTTAAAAAATTTAGTGTTCTTACCTCGATATCTAAGTTGAATCCATAAATTTAAAACACTTACTTAAGATTTGATTTGAAAATTCGCCAAAGTTTGTAAACAAATATTTTATTATTATTTATAAGAACCACGAACTTAACTTCACTCACTATGCAACAATTATAATATCAAATAAACTATTCTGAGTGTTTGGCACTTCTGTTTTCTGGTGATCTTGTCTGTAATCAACAGTCAATAAAGAGTTGCATTGCATGTAGTATTACCTTAGTAGGAAAAATTAATAATTTATAATGGGTTAGGCAAATAAAATTCTGTTGTGGTAAACGAAACACTGGATAAAGGACTCCGGTGATGCGAATACCAATACACTGTTATTAAATCTAGTCTGCAAACGGTTTATAATTTTATGTATAGGTTTGTTATTTAAGAATCGAGACTTTGCACTTGTAGCTAAATTTTCAAAGTCATAATAGTGTTAATTTTCATCACAGATCATAATCTGATGATGGAACATTCTTTTTGCATCCTGCCCGTATCATGATTCGAACCCGGTACCTCCCTATTCAAACGCCAAAACTTTAACCACTCTGCCGTTTGGAACAACCGACTTATTGGCAACCAAGTTCGATGATCACATAATTTCAAGAGATCCTGATGTAAATTGGCCACCAAGATCATGCGATTTGATACCGTTAGATTATTTTCTTTGAAGTTTTTTGAAAAGTAAAGTGTATAGCAATGATCCACAGACAATTCCACATCTTTGGATGCGAGCCTGTTCGGACACGAGCCATGATGGTCATATGAACGATATTGTATTCCATACATAAATGGTATAAAACAAAATTTCATTTTCAATAAAAAAATTTGAATTACCAACCTATATTATGTGTTTTTTTAATATAAAAAACAAAAATGGAACGAAAAGTTATAAATCACTAATACCCCAACTGTTAATGCATGAAACGTTTGATCCATCTAGCATACCGATTAGAAAAGTCTTTCAGCTCCAATACGAATATTTCAGCCTTGTCTTCTCCAAACGTCTCTTTCATTGCGTTGTAGTCAGCGCTGTCAAAAGGGCCATTATAGTGCCTTTCGGGCACTTTTAAAGAAAGCAGGGCACTTTGTCACAAAACGGCACTAAGAGGCGCAGAACGAAAAATAGTTAAGACACTCCTTAATATTAACACCTAAAATCAATTAAAAATTGCTTTTTTCCGTTCAAAACAAGGCTGGCGCAGAGCTGAATATCTTTCAAACGGTTATTTTCATTCGCGCGTTCCAACAGAGTAGCTAGCATAGTTTGCTGTGAAGCAAGGGGATCAAAACTGCGAAAACAGTGGATTTGACAATTCTCGACCTCCTTGTATTCATTATTGATTAGACTCTCGTATGAAGAACAGCAAAAATATTTGCGAAATGTAGTGGAGAATTTAGCTTCAGACTCTGAAGACGATGATTTTGACGATGATGAGGATATCGAACCGGATTTTGTTCCCTCAAATGATGTTGGTGAATCAGATGCAGAAGAGGAACATGTAATGGCGAAACTAAACGAGAGCTCTGACTCTGAAACAGAACATAATGAAAATTTGAGTGTGGACTTTGTTGGTGAAGAGAGTGCTAATCACGAATCAAATCAGGATTTGGAGGTTTTTTACATCGGAATAGATGGAATTAAATGGAGAAAATCTCCGCCAAACTTACAGCGGTTAAAGGCACATAACATAATACGCGAATCATTTTTTATTGGACCCAATCCTAACACCAAAATGTTGAGCGATGCGGACAAATTTTGTGCTTTGTTTGACACGTTGATGCAAACCATAATTTGTAGACATACAAATAGTAAGGCGGAAAAAGAATTTAGCAAATGGAATGCGGCAAATTTGAATAAAAAACCAATGATCTGGGCGCCATTGGCTTATATAGGAATTCTTATTGTGTTCGAGACGCAAAGATCCAATTATATAGCAGTTCGACAACTTTGGAAAAAAAATTCTTACCCCCTGTATCGAGCAACTATGTCCGTTCGACGATTCCAAAATTTAACTCCCTTTATTCGGTTTGATTTCGATGCCACCAGATAATCTAGACTAGAAACCGATAAGGCAGCACCTATAACGGAAATTTTCGAAATGCTGAATGCAAACCTGAAAAGTATTTACAGGCCAAATAAAAATATAACAATTGATGAGCAGCTGTTCCCCTTTAGAAGGCGAACGAAATTCACGCAATATATACCTTCGAAACCAGCAAAGTATGGTATTAACATTTGATGGGCTTGCGATTCTGATACAGCTTACCCCATGAATGGACAAATATATACCGGTAAAACAGGAAGCATGAGAGAAAAAAATCAGGATGAGCGAGCCGTCAAAGATTTAGTCATCCAATACAAAAATACTGGAACGAATGTAACCGTTGACAATTTTTTTAGTCTCTTCCTCTAGCCAAAGGCTTACTAGGATGGAACCTTTCTATAGTTGCTACTATGAAAAAAATAAAGCCTACATCCCTCCTGAATTCAAAGCATCAAAATCTAGAGAGATTTTTTCGTCAAAATTTGGGTTTGGAGAAAAAACTGTTTTATGTTCTTACGTTTCAAAAATCAAGAATTCTGTTGTGTTACTATCTACGCAGCATAATGATACAGGCGTTTCCGGTCCAAAATGTAAACCAAACATTATTTTATATTACAATTCAACTAAAGGTGCAGTAGACACAATGGACAAAATGCTTTCTCAATATACTGCAAAGAGAAAAACCAACCGCTGGCAATGTTCTTTAATATTATTGACATTGCGGCGCAGCTTTCATAATATTCACAGAAAATAAACCATCTGTCAAGCACAATGTAAAAACTGGTCGTCGTAGGCTATTTCTTGAAGAATTAGGCGAACACTTTTCTATGCCTATTATAAAGAAACGAGCTCATAATCCACGGGCTATGGGTTATTTTGCAACTAGAAGTGCCGTACAATGTATTTTAGGAGTTTCTATTGAGGAGTTTCTATTGATGAATTTCGAGAGCCACAGAGTGTCCCATCCATTCCCGATGATTTAATGGATCGAGATGCGTCTGGTCGACACAGACACAAAGGTGCATGCTATATGTGCTATAAGGAAGAAAAACGAAAAAGACCCACAAGAAAAATTTGTGTCGAGTGCTTGAAACTCATTTACCAAATACACAGCCTTACGCAAACGAAATGCCAGGAATGCCATCTAAACAATTAGCTCTTAATTTTTAATGTACTGAATACTTTTTATAATTATTTATTCTTGAATTATTTATTTATTTTTTGACATAATAAAATTATGACCAACAGAATCTTTTACTGACTTCTTTTACTGCCTTCTGCTCACAACTTTAGTAAGGAATTCAACTTGCAAATAGCAATTGGATTCCTTACTAAAGTTGTGAGTATGTTACAGATAACAATTAAATTATGCAAAAATTTAATAAAATGTATGAGAACATTATTTAAAATATATACATATTTGAGCAATGAATTATATCCCCAGGTATAACATATACTGTGAAGATGGTCGAACTAACGTAAGCAAATTTAAAAAATGTACTTAAATGTGCGTAATTTTTCGGAATAACTGAATTTTCATAAATTTCATGTAAATTGAGTCAGTGAGTCGGAACTGATCTGTAATTAGTTAAAAAGTCGCGGAGAAAGTCGAATACGAACATCATGATATTTACCCGGGTATATACAGACAAGGTGAAGGTTAAAACAGTGTATCGACAAAACAGTTTAAATTTTTTTTTTAATCTTACGACATCTTTATTTCTGTATAATATTATCCTAGCTTTACCAGTCCTTTGATTTCAGCGACTTAGGGAACCACTAGTTCTAAAGGTTTTGTTAGTTTTAGACGCTTCGGTCCGTTGGTGCGATCCAATTCAGCAGCTCCTCGTTGCCATGCTGCTGCAGTCACAGTTCATGGCTCCTTTCCAAATTGTATATTTCATCGCTGACGTACTCCATGCTTAAGTTTCGATGGAGATTGTCATTTCTAATGTACCAAGGAACATTCACAATGCTACGTAGTATTTTGTTTTGAAATCTTTGTATGATCTTAACTGTAGTTTTCTTTGAGCAACTCTAAAGCTAAAGATCATACGTTCAGATAGGTTTTAGTATTTGTTTATATAACAGCAGTTTGTTGTGCGTTGTCAGTTCGGAGTTTCTTCCAATAAGCCAGTGCAATGTTCTGCATTTTAAATTCATTTCTTGCCTTTTTTACATGTGCTTTCCATCAGGTACTTAGCGTTATCACAATATGGAATTTGTGGCAAATTCAGTCTAATCGCAATATATTCTAATTTCCTATTTATAAAGTTGATATGTGTTGATTTCGATTCGTTTGGTAGATCATTTGTATACAGGAGGTATAATGGAAGGCCCAGAATACTGTCCTTGCCGATATTTTCTTATGTTTTGAGTATTCCCCTTACTGTTTCACCCGGAAGTAACGGTGGTTGATGTAAAGCTTTAACAATTCAAAATATTGTTTTGGCAAATCTCGTTGCAGCTTTAATTCCAGACCTCAATGCCAAACCTTATCAAATGCTTGGGCTACGTCTAAGAATATTGCTGAACATATTTTCTTTTCTTCCAGCGCCTCCTCAATTATATCAGTAACCCTATGTACCTGTTCTATCGTTGAGTGCCTTTCTCGAAACCCATATTTATGTGCTGGTATAAGATTTCTGCTCTCTGTAATTGGCTTTAGTATCTTGAGAACCAGTCGATGTTTTGTCGTTTAGCGGTTTACTAGGCTTTGGAATCATTATGATTTCTGCTACTTTCCACTGTCTCGGAAAATAACTTAGTCTAAAGATAGCATTGATTATGTGCTGTAGTTTCCTTAGTGTTTTTTTCTCGGGTAGGGCTCTGATTGTCTACCTCGTTATCAAGTCGTATCTAGGGGCTTTTTTATCTTTGAGGTTTTTTACTTCTTGTTTGATTTCTTTCAGAGTGACTGGTAGTACAGATATCCCGTCTATTTTGCTTATAGGTGTTAAATATTCATTATCCGCTTGTCCAGTTGGTGGTTTGAAGGTATTTTCTAGGTGTTCTGCAAACAGGTCAGCTTTTAACTTTTCGCTGCGAGCCCAGGTTCCATCAACCATTCTAATGGGTGGCACTTGCATTTTAGGCCTTTTTTTTTTTTTTTTTTTAATTTATTTATTTATTATTGCCTAAATAGTCTAAGAGACTGTGGCAGGCAATCCATAGCAATTTAAAACATACACACAATTTACAATATCATAATAACATAGAAAAAAAGAAAGAAAAACAAAACATTATTATATTTAGAATTAAATAAGATTTAACATTAACATACTGAAAACTCATTATGAGATCTTGTCACTTCAAATCTGATCCTTTGATTAATCCGATAGTTTTTTTTATAATACATATATGTATATTTAAATATTCTTCACGTAGCCAAGTTAGTGGTTGCTGCTGATTGGAATTTAAATTTGATTTTAACTTGTCTACTAGATCTCTCTATAATACATTCAACCATTTACTGATTAAGTGATCCTTCAACAGCCGTTTGTATTTCATAATATTGGACTCTATTCTAATAGCCTGGGGAAGCTCATTAAATAGAGCAGGGCCCATATAAAATGGATTACTTTGGGAACGGCTTGTACTTACGGTATTTAAATAATATAATGAGCTTGCATTGTTTCTTGTATAATGTGAGTGAACTTCTGATACGGCTATAGGAGTGAGATTACATTTCATCAGAGCCCTCTGAGCTTTCTTAATAAACATCAACAATTGAAATTTCCCTAGAATCTCTAGGGGAAGTGTTTTGGAAGAGTACAAAGATTTAGTCGACGTTAGTACTGGCAGGCATTTGATAGTTTTGATGATCCTGTTTTGAAGAACCCAAAGGCTTTTGATGGAATTTTTCGGTGTAGTAGTCCATAGCGAGCTCATATAACTCAATCTAGAGTTGGTATATGCGTCATAGAATAACCATGCTGTTCTTTCATCAATTAGGCTTCTTATTCTCTTCAACGCAAATGCATAGGGCCAGATTTGTTTTTTAATTTTCAGTACTTGTTCCTTCCATTTCAGGTTTTGGTCAATGAGGAGCCCCAAGTAGGTAGTAGTTTCAACTTGCAGTATTTTATTATTATTTACTTCCAAGTAACGGGGAAAATGCGCAGGAAACTTTTTGTTTTGGAAAATTATGTAATTGGTCTTTAACATGTTCATGCACATTTTATTAGCAGTCAGCCAGTATTCTATTTTAGTAATATCTTGTGCCATTTGATCAAGAAGGCTTAAACCATCTGAAGATTTATACACTAGAACAGAGTCATCCGCATACATAAAAAGTTTTCCAGGCAAGTCTATATTGAACATGTCATTAACGAAGAAGTTAAATAGAATTGGACCAAGAATAGAACCCTGCGGCACACCAGAAACCATTGTCAGCGGCTCGCTCTTAATACCATTTACCACCGTGTATTGGACCCGGCTAGTGAAATAAGATGTTAAAATGGATAGGGTGGCTACGGAGGGATTTAACTTTGTAATTTTTGAAAGTAGGATTTTATGTGGCACAGTGTCGAAAGCTTTTTTAAGGTCTATAGAGAGCATCGATACATATTCCTTGCACTCTAAACCCAAATAGATTTCATTGAGTACAGACACTGCCGCTGACTGTGTGCTAGATGCTTCGACAAATCCAAATTGGTTAGCATGTATAATTTTATTGCACTTAAAATATTCATTTAATCTAGCTACAATTATTTTCTCAAATATTTTGGAGAACACATTCAGGATTGATATTGGCCGATAGTTAGATGGAGACATTTTATTTCCGGCTTTGAAAATAGGGTGAACTATTGAGGTCTTGAGACAGTCCGGAAAGTGGCCAATATGTATGGATTCATTGATTAACTTTACTGTTAAGGGGATGAGAAAAGTGTTACATTTTCTTATAAACTTCGCTGAGATTGAATCATATCCTGATGCAGCAGTTCGATTAAGATTATTTATTATTGTAGCAACTTCTAAATAATCAGTAACCGAGAGATTAAGTTGCGGAAGACCTTCATATTTTAAGTAACTGGAAAAAGGGGGCATTGTAGTATGGGTGGTTGTGTCGTCGGTTAGGTTTCCAATGTTTATGAAGTATTCGTTAAAAATATTAGCGATGTCGTATGAGTCATGTTTAACTTCAGACAAATTGTTAGTCAGTGCAATAATTGGATTCCTAGAGTACTCGTCATCTTTGTTAAATATCAACTTTTTTAGAACCGTCCAAGTCGCTTTGGAATTTCCTATAGATTGCTGGAGCGCACCAAGGTTGAACGCAGATTTGAGCCTTCTTTTAGTATATATTACTTGGTTCCGAAAATACTTGAATCTTTCTTTATAATAACAGTTACTAGGATATTTGTTTTTCAGACGATAGAAGACATTCCTTATCTTTAAAATAGATACAAATTCTTCGATTAACCAGGTTTTAGTGGCATCCTTCTTTAAGGATTTCGTATTAGAGGTAATGAGTTGCGATAGCTATCACACAGTTGTTTAAAAGTACTTATACAAGAGTCATTATTGCATATATAGGGAAGATAAGCGAAGACCCTATCGTAGTTAGTGACACTAAACTGACGGGATATACGTTTAGGGATAACAATAGAATCGGATTTATCTACCAGTATAATTCGATGATCGAAATCGGAGGAGTCAATTAGGCTTATGTTAAATTTTGATAGGATTAGGTCAGTGATGACATGGTCAAGTACCGAGGGCGTTGAAGAAAATCGAGTGTAAAACTCGGGGCTCAAGTTGTTGAATATCGTGTATCCACTACTAGAGACCACCGACTTCATCCAAGTCGTCTTATATTCACTTGAGCTAAACAAATTAATATTAATGTCACCCAATACCATTGATTTGGGGTATTTTTGTAAAACATTCTCAAGAGTGTGAAAGAAAACACTATCTGGGCATTGTTTGGTGCGATATATACCAATCACTCTGCTATGACAGAGTGGTAAATTAACAACAAGGAAACTAGTACCATGCAGAGTTAATTGTTCTTCCTCTATTGCAACAGTAGAGTCAACAATAAACATTGCAATGCCACCACCCCTATCTGCGTCCCTACAACAGAAAAAACATTCATACCCGGGTAGAATGTAAAATGGCACTTCGTTGCAATAAATCCATATCTCCGTAATTACGATAATGTGAGGTGGCGTGTTTAATGTTTTTAGAAAGTTACCAATATTTTCAAAATTTTCGCGGAGAGATCTAGCATTTATCAATACATACCTCAGACAACCATCGGTATAACTTGGCTCTGCGTTTAGATAGTGATTTAGTGACAAGTTGTTAAAAATTTCAGCTTCGGTAATATCAGTTGACGATTCCATAATATAAAGCGAAATAAATTTGAAATAACAAAATCCAGAATGAATCTAAAAATATAGAAAAAACAATATTAGTTTATTAGGAAAAGAAAATAGAAAACAAAAGAAAATGTGTGTATGTTATAATGATATACAATAATTGAGATAGCTCGACACAGATGTTACGTAATCGTTGACGCCTTGCCGATGTGAAGTAGTATTCAATGGGCTTCTAGTTGGCTGGTAGCTGTGACATGTAATATACAACCCTGGGAATGTCAGCCTCCTTCTCTTGAATGTAGACCATTTTTTATGCTGCTAAATTTAAATGAGATAAATAGCTGTACAGTTGTGTGTATTTTATCTCCACTGCCTCTTGAATTAACTCTGTGGAAGTAGTTATCAACATCATGCAATTTAAATTTAAGTACAGCACCTAACTTTATTACAAACTGCTCGTAGTCAATAGTGTCCGAATTTGCAGAGCTCGGTGGAATCCCCAGCACAATTATATCATTTTTGAGTGACTGTTGCAGAACGAACTCGTTTTGATACTCTAAGGTGTCAATACGCTGTTGAGATTGAGCAACTTCAGAAGTAAGTGTTGCGATATTACGCGTGTTACCATTCACATTATCATTGATAGTATCCATTTTCACATTGATATCGTCGATTTTAGATTGAAGCTCTTGGCTGAGTAACTCGGTTCTCTGAATAATGTCACTATTTGAAGTACAAATGGCTTGTATTATATCCTTTAACGTAGGGCTTTCAATCGATTTCAAAGACGTTAATGTTAGAGTTTCAGCCACAACAATATTTTTTTGTTTTCTGGTAACGACATTAGATGTGAACCCCATTTTCACGGACGCACTTAATTATAAATTATTTTATGTAATCAACGCTTGCTATCGATATGTATGTATAGTGGATGGCATGCGGTAAAAATTACATCAAAAGATGAGCAGCACAGTATTGGTGTAAAAACGTACTTTCAATCTAGGTTAGTTATCCGCGTATGTGTGTATCTGGATTGTAATATTAATTTATTAATTTCGCTGGTCCAGGGATACCGCAATTAATTAAAGGGTAATGGTATTCAATTTAACTCTCAATCGACAGCACCCGTATGTAAATATAAACCATATATAACTTGAATTCATTCAAGATAAAACCATTTTTCACAAACGAAATGTTAAGCACGTATAAATGATTATGCACAACGACTCAAATATGGCACACAAGGTATGATTCAAACAGTTACTTGTACGTGATGACAATGAAACGAAAACACTATAAATCACTGTTTAATAGCTAAGTTATTAACGCTATGTTTTCGACACTCTAATATGATACGATATTGTAATTGTAATTTAATTTATGAGCAGCACCGTTATTGATATAAAATGCACTTCCAATCAAGGTTAGTTATCCGTGTATGTGTGAATCTGGACGGATTGTAATAATAATTTCGTCGATCCAGAGATACTGTATTAATTACAGGGTAATGGTATTGAATTTTACTCCGAGTCGAGACTTGTTATCCGTATATATGTATATACTGGAAATGTGGTAGATTACTCCAGTTCCAAAGCTGTTTTTCACATACAAAGTATTAAGCACGTATAAATGACTATGCACAAAAATATAAATATGACACACAAGATATTATTCATACAGTTTTTGTTCACAATGCACTATAAATCAACGATTCGACAGCCAACTTTTAACGGTATGCTACCGATATCCTCCGATCAAGATCAGCTATCCGTGTACGTGTGTATCCGCAATAATAATTACGTCGATCCAAAAATACGGTAATAAATTATATCGCGTGGTGATATGACAATAGCTTTAATTAAATAAGAGGTTTAAACGGAGAGAACTAATTAATTAGATGCACAAACAACTATCAGATAATATAACACTATTGAGCACAATAAAAAGCCATTAGTTTAATTATAATAATTTTTTTTTTTCACATCAGCAAAGTACGACTTATTTATACTGCAGCCATCTTTTTTTTTTACTTGGTGCTAATCCTTTGGTGGCTGTCCAAAGGGAATATTTCGTTTTTTTAGTTTAGATTAGTTGTAAAAAAGGGACTGAAGAAGAAATAATACTGTGGGCAAAAAATAGTAAGACTTTGTTCATAATTTTAAATTTCTTTATTTATTTCTCCAAATCTATTTCTTTCTCCTACAAAGTAATCCCTTCCCCCGCCTCAATACACTTGTGCCAACGTTTTTTTCAATAGTCGAAACAGTTGTTAAAGTCAATTTCCGGGATAGCTTCCAATGCGCGTAGCGATTCACGTTTGATGTCTTCAATTGACTCAAAACGGTTTCCCCGGAGCGGTCTTTTGAGTTTACTGAACAGCCAGATGTATCTAAATCAGGCGAATACGGTGGTTGCGGAACGATATGGGTGGAATTTTTGAAATGAAAAGGTGCATTTCGTGGTGCAAAAACCAAGGGTTGTCGACCCATAATTCCGGCCTCTTTTTACGAATAGCTTCGCGCAAACGACGCATAATACTCAAATAGTATTCCTTGTTGACAGTTTGGCCGGTCTGAAGGAATTCGGAGTGCACCACACCTCGATAATCGAAGAAAACTGTCAACATCACCTTGATTTTTGACTTGCTTTGACGTGGTTTTTTCGGCTTCGGCTCACCTTTGGCACGATATTCGGCCGATTGATCGTCCGTTTTCGGGTCGTAAGCATAGATTCAAGACTCATTGCAAGTTATAATACGTTTCATGACATCCTTGTAGCCGGAAAGCATTGTTTCACAGACGTCAACGCAACGCTGTTTTTCCAAAAAATTGAGTGATTTTGGAACCAATCGTTCTTTCACTTTTCTTCCGATATTTCTACGATGCCAGTAAGGTCTCTGACTGTTAATCGTCGATTCTCGAGCACCAATTCCTTGATTTTATTAACGTGTTGATCATCAGTTGATGTTGATGGCCGTCCTAGACGTGTTCGTCGTCAACACGTTCTCGACCCTCTTTGAACAATTTGTACCCATCAAAAACACTTGCTCGCGACATACAATTATCCCCGAAGGCCTTTTGCAACATTCTGAACGTTTCGGCGCCACAAAATTGATTCCGCACACAAAATTTAATGGAACTTCTTTGTTGAATAATTTTACTCATTGTAAAAATCGCCGAATGCATTTTTTGTACTTCAGAAAGACAAGCGTATACTAAACACTAATGATTATTTTGTAGTGACATTTGCCTCAGATGTCACTGACAGTCATACCAACATAGAAAAAAAAATATTTCGACGAATGTTTTTCCACGCGAAATTTAAATTGAAAAGTCTTACTACTTTTTGCCCACAGTAGTACATTTTCGAAATCGATCTTCCTAATAATAAAATCAATAAATATTGTCCCTCTAAGGAAAATTTTTTACAAGTGTTTTACTAAAACAATTCAAATTCGAATATTTCGTGTCAGTTTACCTGTCAGGTTACTTAGAAAGCTAGCAACTGACTCATTCTTAATCTCCTTTATAAGTAGTTTAAGTTTGTTGCACGGGTTGTTTATGAATGTTTTATCTTCAGTTCTCTGCTAAATCTTACGATCTCTTTTTTTTCGTTAACCAACTCTCACACTGATCACACTTACCCAGGCTGCTTTTGGCCTTCCAACACTTCCAATGAGGCTTTCCAGTTCTTGTTTAATCATGTAAGCGTTCGAGATCAGCAGCTGTATATTGACGATTTTTTCGACTAGCTGCCTAAATTATTCGGTACGGCAAGTTTAACAAGAGTCATAGTATTTTAAAAAATAACACTTCCATTTTTATGGATTAAGTCCGATTTATTTAGGTTGTGTTGCTCTAAACTAAAATATACTTTTACGTTAATTACGAGGAATTGATCGTTCGGCTGAATAAAACTGTTTCGCATTCTACATTGTCGAATCTCGATATTTTTCTATTATCGATAAATATTTAGAATTCCAGTAGATCGGAGTTAGAAAGCAAAATGGCACGAAAAACGATGAAAACCCGTTTAGGTGAATTGAGGTTTGCGATTTATTTCAGAGTGCTGCAACCAAAAATCGAAATTGTTTAAAACCTTGCACTACAAATTCAGTAATGATACGCAAGAAGTTTCTAGCTCATAACTGAGTGAGCTAAATAATAATTAATATGACACGGACAATGATTCCAACGCGAAAGCTCTGGCTTGTAGTACTCATTTGGCTTAACTTTTATCTAATTTAACCTGTATTTAAAGCTTGAAATGTAAAGCTATTTTCAAGAAATTTATAATTATTAAAACTGCAGGAATTTCAAATGAATTTAACACAAAACTATAATCATTTTATTTTTTAAGGTGAGCGTAACATAAAAAATTCTTCTTCTATAACCTGTAGAAAAACACTTGTTCCTTGCTACATAATAATCATTAAGTAGCGTTAACGCTATTTTATTTAATTTCTAAATACCTTTGCTTGGTTTGTTCATCAAACAATGGATCCGCTTCGCGTCGGGCCCAAACTTCTTTTCTCACACAAAAAAATTCCACTGCTAAATGACATGTTGCTAAATTATGCTATATACACGCACCTATTCGTCAACTTCACATACCCTCTACCAACTCGTACGTGTTTCTTTTAGCACTTTACCTTTATAATCAATTTGCTACTTTGCTAGTCTTAATTGAAAGTATTTTTACGAACAAAGAAATTAACATTTTAGATTTATTTGGCAATTCGAATATATCACGAATCATCTCACACCCTATCGTAGCCAATCAAAAATTCATCACCAATTAAACAACACCTTGTCGTTGAACCATTTAAAGTGAATGCCTTTTATTTCAATTAATTTATTAGCCACTTACTGTTTTATGGTGGTTTTATGTATTCTAAAATGATGTCGATAATTGGTATTACGTAGAGTCGAAAGTCAATAAAAATGTTTTTTACTTGGAAAAGTTCAATAAATCACGTTTTGGCCATAAATGTCGGGAAAGTTATTTATGAAGAATGTTATTGTATATTTTTTGTTTGCTTAATAGCTATGCCATTTCATTGTCTGATTGTCATTGTAATGTCTGCCACAGAGAAAAATTTATATCAATTCTGAAAACTATTTAGACTGTGAGTGAAATCCAGTACGTTCCTATTGTAATTTTTGACAATGAGTTTCAAAAATGTATGCGAAACGTCTGGCAACACAACCAAAACAACTGTAACCTAAAACGTTTGGTTTTATTTTAATGTGTATCCGCAGGTACATTTTTACAACATACGCTCAATCAACTTCTTCCTTGAAAATGCGACTACAAACTTCGAACACATCAACAATATTGGAATACAACGACTCCGAAACATGACAGTATAAACCGCGAGTACCTTTAGGGAATTCCGGAGAAACTCTTTTTTCTGTCAAATTTAACAACGTCTGGGTCTGTATGTAGGAGGAAAAACAACATTGAAGGTTCGCGCTGTATATTTAATAAATTTGGCCAAACTCTTGGATATGCAGATGATATCGTGCGTTTTGGCTGAAGACGTAGTGATATTAAGGATAGTTTCATACTACTCGATCGCTGCACAAGAAGACTTAGTTTAAAGGAGAATAGTAGAAACCCCAAATTTTTAGCAAGACCCAGTATCATCTCCATGGCAAGCCTCGGAATTGGCGACCACAATATTAATAGCGTTCAAAATTTTAAATACCTCGAGTCATTTATAACATCGTTGAATGATATGCATTCAGAAATAAAAACCCAAATCGCTGCCGGACCGAATACCGCATTCGCATGAACCACGTAATAAAGCAACTTCTCGGAGGTAACAATATCATCGGATTCATCAAATCCAATCGAGTTAGACGGCCCCGCCACGATGCAAGGTCCCCACCACAGCGGATGATTAATAAAGTGTTCCATCAAGAACTAACCAGTGTGCATCGCAGAGGAACACCTGAACTGCGCTGGCGGAGCGACGTCGAACAAGACCTAGGGATAACAGGATGACAAAACTGGAGGTCGAGAGCGATGGGACGAGACGGATGAAGGACCATAGTCCATGAGACTAGAGAAAGAGAAAGAAACTTCGAAACTAGGCATAATTTATGAGTAAGCTATAAAATTTACAGAAATAAATTATAGATCAGATAAGATCGATACTGTGTACTATAAGATAGACATAGTAACCGACCTTACATTTTTTGTACTACAGGATCGGCAAAAAATTAAGAAATACGTTAACCGTCGCTAAACGCGAAAAGACGAAAAACCATATTTTGTCAACGAGAACAAAATACATAATTTACGATTTCTCGAAATGTCGAAATCAATCGAAGGGGAAAACTCTATCGAGATAAGATATTTATTTTAAAAAATAAAAATTTAAATCAGGTAGAAGAAAACACCTCTCCGACCATGACCGATTTGGAGAAGATATCGGCTCAACTGGGTGCTATATCCCAACAAATTACGCATTTAAGAGAAAAACAGGTCCAATACAACCAAATGCTCACAATTTTAAACCAAAATAAATTGGAGATCGGCTGCGGAGCCCATGGAAACGCTTCGCAGAAACAATTAAATTTATAGATCCAATAAAATCCATTCCATCCTTTAGTGGAAATAAAAAACAAGTAACGTCATGGTTAAAGACCGCCGAAGAGGACTTTGTAAAAAACAAAAAAAAAAAAAAAAAAAAAATGGTCCCACCTCAACAGTTCAAAATGTACCTTCAAACGATCAAGAACAAAATTGAGGGCAAGCCCAAAGATATATTCTGTTATGCTAGAGATTCAGAAACTTTTACGGATACCAGGCAAATATTAATCGAAGTCTTGAGGGACAAACAAGAACTATAAATCGTAGCTTTGGAGTAATAACCAAGAATAAATTATGCCTGTGAATACTTTTTTTTAATAAAACAAAAGAAAAACTCCAAAGTATTAAATCACAAGCTAGGCAGAACCCTAAGTACAACGGTTCTTAACAAAAGATATGCAGCTCGAAGAAGATGCACTGTAGCAGCATTCATTTTCGGTCTAAGAAAATCGTATTTCGTATATCTACAAACGGCGAAGCAGAAAAGCAAAGAGGAAGCCTCTTAAAATACAAATTCAATTCTTATGAAACCATAATCGTTAATTCAAAAAGGGCGAATGACCAAAATAGACCCAATCACCTACAGCAGAAATGGGGCATTACCTCTACCGCTGTAAGTGTCCAAATATAAAAGCAACATTGGTCGTGACAAGATAAATTCGAATCCATTCCTATGAATTTCGACCTTTCCAGGCAATAGAAAAAAAATATTTATAAAGGAACCGTCAATAACCACGAGACACATCCAGATATTGGACCGAAACAAGAGAGTTCCGAAAACAACTCAAATCTGAACTCGAAAAATGAACATTTTTGGGAGGATTACAATTCAAACTCGGAAGATTAAATTTCCTTCATTATATAAAATGCCAAAACAATCACGAGGGCTAACAAGAACATATTCAAACATAATATAACACCCAATCATCTATTATCATTAAAAAAAAGAATATTTTAGGAACGCAGGAAGTGGTGAAAACAGGCAAATTCAACTTTTTCGAAAACAGTCTACCAAAACTACCCTACGAATATTAGGTTCTCAATCAATAGTTAGCATGGACGTCAAAATTGATTTTAAAACAAGTGCAATAGCATTAAATGGCCAAATGTTTTACGAATTCTACTCTACACAAGCATATCACTCGGTGGTCGACGGGAAAAGTTATAGACCACCAACTGTTACCAACCCCAATCAACCCATATCGCGAGTTCGAATATCGATGTTGTCGGATCAAGTATTCCTCTGATTGGGTGGGAATAGGATTTTAGAATGACATTCCAAGAGGAGTGGAAAATGGAGATAAGTGAAATGTTCTCGAATACACAACTACATGAAAATGATTTGCAATTGCAAAACGCTTATATCGATCGCCAGATGAAATAAAAAAATAATCTCGAACAGCTCGAGGCAGCCACAGTGGTAATTTAACTAGAGAACAGCGCAAGTCAAAAAGTAAACAGTGCGAAAGGTAAAAGTGAATTAGTGAGCAATGAAAGAGTGAAATTAGAGAATTGCTGCAGAAATTAAAGGTGTTTGAAACTAAATTTAAATGTGAACAACTTCGATATAATTCAACACTTAAGAAATGATCCAATAGATCAAAAAACGATCAGTAAAATAATCCGAACAGAGCACATAAAACTCTGATACCACAATCATTAAACATAAGATCATACTACAGATGAGAGGAGTCACGTAAACACAAAAATATACAGATGTCCTCACTAATTTAAAAAAGACGTAGAAGATCAAATAAAAAAGTTGCTATACAGTGGGATGTTTAGAAATTCAGCAGTCCCAACATGGGAAGTTCCGAAAAAACTGACGCTTCACGTTTCCGGAAGGTCAGAATAGTGATTGACTACAGAGAATAATTAACTTCAAATTATCCATATAATCAAATAGAGGAAATACTGAAAAACCTTGGGAAATCTACCTACTTTTCAATTTTAGATTTAAAATCGGGGTTTTACCAAATCCTAATGGGTAAGAATTGAAAAAAGAGCCGACGACCTTCCAACGGGCCATGAATAACGTCCTATGCGGACTAATGTTATCATCGTTATGGGCTTCAATTTAGATAACCAATTTGATCTTCAAAAAGTCTTTAAGTGTGTGAATTCCTAAATAGGGAGACGGATAACTACTTTTCTTAACAAAAATTCGACCTATGTACAGCCTAGACAGGTTGGCGGAGTGGAATGAAACTTAGACTAAAGCTTCCAGCATAAATTTGGAGGTCTAGTGATATTTGACCGAAATGGGTCTACCGGAAGTGACAGCTTCCATCGAAGCCTTTCGATTTTGCAAATATAAATAAAATAAATAAATAAATGACAGCATACTTGACGTTTATCTTTGACAGATGTCGGTATACAGATTTCTACTTTATCAACCTCGAATTGGATAACCCTATTCATCCCTATTCTTCCCTATATATTTTAAAAATCATGTCATTTAGGAAAAAAACGACTATCAAATAAAAGATTGTAAATTAATTTTACAACGATACCGGTCCAGACCAGTTTTCTAAAATTTAAGCAGAAATGACAAATTGACAAAACATTGTTTTTCAGGAAAATTTTTGACCCTTTACAGTTCAGACGATTGATTGATCGGGCTGGAACTTCATACTTAAAATACTTGAATGTGACGTATAGATGCCCAGCGATGTTACTTCCGCCCTAACGGAATACTACCCTAACATTAGTAGTATGAACACCGTGCAAATCTCGACCAAATTTATAAACCTGCCGTCAAGATTGTCGTCGCCACCTAAGTTAGATAACGCATTCTGTATTTCTTTTACAAAAGCTGATACACAATCAATCTCCCAGCTTAAGGTACCAGAATCTAGTAAAGTCAAGACGATCCACGAAGCACAAGGATTAACCTCACCAAATGTAATATGTATTAGAATAAATTCACAACCACTTAATCTGTTCGATAGTGTACCGCATGCCATAGTTGCTATTTCAAGACACCCACACACAGTCATTTAAATATTTTTCACCAGTCACTAATGATAGACTACACTCACTTTTAATGAAAGCTCGAACCTATAAATATCAAAACGTAAACCAAATGGCATGAAACTAGTGGAAAAAATAGTGGCACAAATTCGGGATGTAATTATGGCACCCCAACCTTGTCACATCCACAAAAAACTATTAAACAGACATTTTACTTCCAAAATGTAAATAAAATGTCTCAAAGGCAGCTCATTTTCAAAATTTTGTTTTAAAAACACTCTTTCCGGTTTATATCATCTGTGAAACTTCATTGAACGATAAAATTTTGAGTTCGGAATTTCAAACAAGATTTGTTTTAAATTTTACCGGAATTGATAAGTATTAATAAAAAAAAAACTGTTTTTCAACAAAATTTGGCATCTCTACAGTCCAGGCGAATTGTCCTCTTCCTCCCAAACCGTTTATAAGAACTTTTCGATGAGTTATTTTTGTACGAATAACTATACTACGAAAATGATTACGATAGTAATGTACGAACGCCCTTAGTTTATAATTGATTTGGCGTTGTTACTTGATAATAATATAAATGATTTTGTCACACTACATCATTTTTCATCTCAAAGAACACGGTACTTGAATAACACGAGCTTCCAAGAACACGGAACCTTCCTTCGAATTACACGGTTTCAAACTACACGATTTTCGAGTACATCTTTTGAATAAGAATAAAATGTCTATTATATATCGGAGTGAAGTTTATGCCAAAATATCAAAATATACACTGTGTCCTATAAGTAATTAGAATTAAAAAAACACTCAGAAATTGTACTTTCAAAATAATATTTGAAAATGTTTAATAAACACAAACATTTCTGCACAATAAATAGAAAATATTTAATTTTTCTGAATAGTTTTGAGTTAATTTTGTAATAAGAAATTTTAACAACAAAACACACTACGAATCGCACAGAGGTGATCGTAGTGGTTCTGAAGTAGTACTTGATGTAAGAAAAAAGTTTATCCACATGCTCGGAAATCTCTGAGATTTTAGTTATTCGAGAGAGTACATCATTGAGTGTAATACGAAAATTCTTAGACATTTGAAATAATTTATCTCGGTCCCTACGGATCGCACAGAGATGATCGAAGTGGTTCTAAACTAATACTTGATGTAAGAAGCAAATCTTATTTATCCTCATGCTCGGAAATCTCTTAGATTTTAGATATTCGAGAGAGAACACCATTGAGTGTAATTCGAAAATTCTTAAACATTTGGAACTATTTGACTCGGCCTCTACAGATCGCACAGAGATGATCAAAGTGGTTCTAAAGCAGCCTTTGATGTAAGAAGCAAATCTTATTTATTCGCGTGCTCGGAAATCTCTTAGATTTTAGTTATTCGAGAGAGAACATCATTGAGTGTAATCCGAAAATTCTTAAACATTTGGAATCATTTAACTCGCCCCTACGGATTACACTCAATGATGTTCTCACTCGAATAACAAAAATCTCAGAGGTTTCCGAGCATGTGGATAAATAAGATTTGCTTCTTGCAACAAATACTGCTTTAGAGCCACTTCGATCATCGGTCTGCGATCCGTAAGGGCCGAATTAAATAATTCCAAATGTTTAAGAATTTTCGAATTACAATCAATGATGTTCTCACTCGAATAACAAAAATCTCAGAGGTTTCCGAGCATGTGGATAAATAACATTTGCTTCTTACATCAAATGCTGCTTTAGAACCACTTCGATCATCTCTGTGCGATACGTAGGGGCCGAGTAAAATAATTCGAGTAAGAAAAAGATCTCGTTTATCCACATGCTTGGAAGTCTCTGAAATTTTAGTTATTCGAGAGAGAACATCATTGAGTGTAATCCAAAAAATTTTTATCATTTGGAATTATTTAACTCAGCCCCTACGGAATACACTCAATGATGTTCTCTCGAATAACAAAAATCTCAGAGATTCCCAAGCATGTGGATAAATGAGATTTGTTTCTTACATCAGAGGCTGCTTTAGAACCACTTTGATCATCTCTGTGCGATCCGTAGAGGCCGAGTTAAATAATTCCAAATGTTTAAGAATTTTCGAATTACACTCAATGATGTTCTCTCTTGAATAACTAAAATCTCAGAGATTTCCGAGCACGTGGATAAACAAGATTTGCTTCTTACATCAAATTCTGCTTTAGAACCACTTCGATCATATCTGCGCGATCCGTAGGGGCCGAGTTAATAATTTTCGAATTACACTCAATGATGATCTCTCTCGAATAACAAAAATCTCAGAGATTTCCGAGCATTTGGATAAATAAGATTTGTTTCTTACATCAAGTATTAATTTAGAACCACTTCGATCATCTTTGTGCGATCCGTAGGAACCGAGATAAATTATCGCAAATGATTAAGAATTTTCGGATTACACTCAATGATGTTCTCACTCGAATAACTAAAATTTTCGAAATTTCCGAGCATATGGATAAATAAGATTTGACTCTTACATCAAATGCTGCGTTAGAACCACTTCAATCACCCCCTGTGCGAACCGTAGGGGCTTAGTTAAATAATTCCAAATGTTTAAAAAATTTCATATTACACTCAATAATGTTCTCTCTCGAATATCTAAAATCTAAGAGATTTCCGAGCACGTGGATAAATAAGATTTGCTTCTTGTATCAAGTATTAGTTTAGAACCATTTCGATCATCTCTGTGCGATCCGTAGGGGCCGAACTAAATTATTTCAAATGTCTAAGAATTTTCGTATTATACTCAATGATGTACTCTCTCGAATAACTAAAATCTCAGAGATTTCCGAGCATGTGGATAAACGAGATCTTTTTCTCACATCAAGTACTACTTCAGAACCACTACGATCACCTCTGTGCGATTCGTAGTGTATTTTGTTGTAAAAATTTCTTATTACAAAATTCACTCAAAACTATTCACAAAAATTAAATATTTTCTATTTATTGTGCAGAAATATTTGTGTTTATTAAAAATATTGAAATATTATTTTGAAAGTATACTTTCTGAGTCTTTTTTTAATTCTAAGTACTTATAGGACACAGTGTATATTTTGTTATTATGGTATAAACATATGTCGCTCCTCTTTTATTTTGTTTTTGTATATCATAACAAAAAACCGTTTTTTTTATTTTCACACTCCCGTTTTTTGTAGTCTCGAACAACACGGTTTGAAAGAACACGGAACCAATTAACCGCGTTCTTCGAGGCTTTCCTGTAATTCAAAATACCATCATATAGCATATAACCACATTTTAAAGTATTTACATGCCACTTGTTGCCTTATTCAAATTTAAATTTTTCATGCATATTTTATGTGTGAAGTTTTTATTTTGGGTTTGTTCCTTCCTTAAAAGGAGGTTTTTTGAGCTGGGCAGTTTTATAAAAATTTTGTTTACAGTTTTTGGGTGCACCAAAGTTTTATAAACGAAGCCCTAAAATGGTTCATTTCTTAAACCAATAGCATAAACTAGATAATTAAATTTGGGAAACGAATCCAAAAAGCAGCAAAGCATAAAACTAAAATAAACGTTTTATTGAAAACAAATGCTATTCACAGCTCAAATAAAGCAGGATGGAAAAGGCAGGTTTTTGTAGCGATTCCATGAAAACAAAACCACTATCCTTCCAATTTGACATTTTATTAATTTATTTATAAAATACTAGGATTTGTCGGTTTTAAACGCCCGATTACTGTTGATCTAGTAAAATTAGATAACCGATTCTTAAACCTTTAAGTCGCTTTATTTGTATTTAAATTTGTTAGGAGGCTCAAAGTCTCCTGAATATAGTAACATATTGTGGTTTTATTCTTTGTAAAATAATAAAAAAATTCGCGAAAGAACAGTTCCCCTTTACGTCTTTTTTCGTGGTAAGCTTAAGAATGCGACAAACAGTTTGGTCATAATCATCTTTACGAAGGTTTAAAATAACTTAGTACAATTTTATGGAAAAATAATAGAATTTTAAATTGAACAGTTCATTTCGCATTTTTCGATAGGTCATGGTTTTCCAACTTCCCAATGGTCAATCCTTACTCATTTCTTTTGCGTTTCTTTATTTCGTTGGTTTTATTCTCGACAATCTATTTTGGGCTCGACAATCTATTAACCCCTTCAAATTCTTTAACGGTTCGATTTTCTCATACTATTTTATATCGTCCAAAGGTTACTGGAGTTGTAAGAGACAACAATTTCAAATAAAGCGAAGAAATCGTAAAATTCTAAAACGAAAACATTAATTAGTTTTTTACTTGCTGTTTCATTTTTTCCAAATATTTTGAGAATTGTGTAGCATATACGAAAAAACGATTAAAACAAACACAAGTTCTGGAATATGGCCACCTGGGACGATTGTGATGGGATTTGGCATGCTGGATGGAATGGAATCCTAAAATGAGTTTTAGAAGGAGTTCTGGAATATGACCAGAAACTTTTAACGGAACTCGGAAATATTCATTTAAATGTGACTGCCAGGCAAACGTAAGTTCACTAGTTTAAACATATGTACATGACTTTTACCACACACCGCACCGTTTTATGTTTCGTCTCTTTTTTGTCGCCACAACGTGTAAATAGAATATGGTGCAAATACATCTTCGAGGTGTGCATGTTTAGTGTGTCAGTGTTTAATTAGAAGAAAATAGTGCTTTGTGAAATAGATATAATATTAGAATAGAATAAATTCTTGTAACATAATCAAATTGTAAATATTAATATGTTTAATAGCGTAATTGTCAATTTTTGCAGGTGGATTTTGACCAAGTACCAGTATGAAAATTTTAGCGAATAAACTTTCTTTTGTCATATAAAAATTAATTTTATTGATAATGCTTAAAAAATAAATATATCATTTAAATTAATAACAAAATATTGGAGTTTTATTTGAAATAAATCTTTTGGGACAAACAAGACGTATATTTAAGAACTACTTCTAAAGTACTTAAGCGGAAGTAGTGTAAAAGCTCGGAAGAAGAGCTAGGTATTTTTAAAGTAAATTTTTTATGTAAAAAACTGGTAATTCGAAAGAGACAGCTTAGGAGGAATAGACAACAATTAAAGATGGGTTCGGGAAATGCTGTACGAATGGCTTGATTTATACCTTCTGGATTGAGTAAAGACCAAACCTCGCGTAACATGTAGAATAATTTTGTATATGTTTAGTTTTTTTATCCGGCAACAAGCAAAACTGTACTTCTATTCTTTCTACCCAGTATGGTGACCATTTGAGAAACCAGAGGAGGAGAGAGCAAAAAAGTTCCATTCATATTATAACTCCTTCACATGTTCACTCCACATTGAGTGATATTTCCTGCCAAATATCAGAATATGTTGAAAGTTCGCATTGCAGCAGGCATATTTTCAATGAACGTAGCTCTTAATTGCGTCTTTTCCATCATTGTGGCTGCAAACTGTTTCACTGCATTTAATTTTTGAAGAACGACATTTGCAGCATTTTTCACAGTACAACATGAATGGTCCAGTCTTATAGAATGGAACGAACCATCATTCATATTAGAATATTTAAATTACCCCACAAATTGGGGTATTGTTCAAACGTTATTTTTAATATACAAACATCAGCCAAAGATAAGGGAAACATAAACCGAGAAAAAATTGTCATTACTACCGAGCAAAATCGTATAAATAATTAAATAAAAAGATTGTGAAAAATTACTTGGGGCATTTGGATTTTATGTTTATTCTTTGCTAAAATAATTTATTATTTCTGATTTTTTGGCATAGAAATAAGTTTCCTAGTTTTTCAGTTTTTTTAATTGCAAGTAACAATTACACTAAAAAATCAACACATTTACGCTTAAATTCTCATTAGTGATTTCTATTTTGTTTTAGTTCCGAAGACACTCAGCAAACGTAGAAGTACTTCCAGAATTGAAGAAAAGTACTTTATTTCTTGTGAAACATATTGGACAGTGGGAAAAAGTTCATCAGTTTGGAAAAAGTTATATTTAGCTTTCTATTTTACGCTTATGAAAAAAACAATACCTGCCTCTTTCAAATTACCAGTTTCTCCACATAAAAAATTTACATTAAAAGTACCTCGAATAACCAAGTTCCGTCGCAGGTGGCCATTTTCCAGAACTTCTACTAAAACTCATTTTAGAATACCATTTCCATCCAACATACCCAATCCCATCATAATTGGTTAAGAAATGGCCGAGTTCCTTCCAAGGTGGTGATATTCCAGAACTTCTTTCAAAACTCATTTCATCCACCAAATCTCATCTGAATCGATTAAGACATGGTCGAGTTTAATAAAATTTCATGAATTAAACTCACTTTAATATTTTCACTCGAAAATGTCACTCGAACCAAAGGTGTACAATCCCGAAACCATTCAATTTTTATCTTCATTTTTAATTTTTTTAAATTCTTTTTTTTTCGTCACCGAGTTGATCATCGCCTAGTTGTCCGTCGAAAAGTTGACCTTCACCGAGTTGCCGCTTACCGCTTTTATTCCATAACCATAGACCAAATAGGTAAGAATGATAATTTTCTTGTATTAAAATTGCATTAGGTTAATCAAAATATATAATTGGGTATTGATTGTACGCATGTTACCTCAATATAAGACCACGAGCTATTTTGGATTATCTAGGATTCCTTGTTACACATTATGGAAAACAATAAAAAGCGATCGGTGTTTTACTCGACTGCATAGTAAAAGAATACTTCGTGAATAGGGAGGAAATAATAACAACAACACGAAACACCAATAGCAAACAACGGCCAAAATACGGCAATCGCACATACTATCGTTTATCGCTCGAGAGTGTCCCCTTAGGGCAAACAACAGAACTCACTTCTGGATTAATTATATACGGCTAGAGGAATTGTTATAGTACGGATTCAAGACAATTGAGGCATATTTCAAGTGCGAACGAACAAATGAAATGAAAAGGACTTTTAGAGTATATGGATCATGAAAATCTTTGCAGAAACAGATTAAACCTCCTAACATTGAATTAGTCTTGTTGATTCATCAGTCATATGGTATTTAAACGAATGAATGAAAGGAATGAATTTGATCGATCTTTAGTCCGTCTTCTAGAAAAGTTCATAACTTTAGATTTAGAAAGGTAGAGACAAAGCTTATTTAAGGTACACCAGATCGCCATCATTTCGAATCTTGCAAAAACTCACAATGTTTGAAGCACCGTTTGACTTCATATAAGAATGCTATAAATAAGAGAGGTCCAAAATGGCAATATTGTGGGACGCCAGACAAAACATTTATATCTCTAGATAAAATGTTATTTTAAAAAACTTTTTCAGCTCGGTTCATCAAATATGACAAGATCCATTTTAAAGGAGGGACATCAGATATGAGCTGTTCCAAGTTCCTCACAAATAAGACATGATCAATTTTATTAAATGCTTTACTAAAATCAGTAAACACTACTTCAACAGTATCACCACCTTATAATGCTAAAGTCAATAAATTTGAGAACAAAACAAGATTTGTCACAGTTGACCGGCCAGGATAAAACCCATGCTGGTTTACAGAGATGGAATTTTTAATTAAGAAAAGATACGGTCCTTTACCATCGATTCAAATAATCTAGGAATAGCCGCTAAGATAGAAATACCGCGGGAATTTTCGATATCCTGACTCCGTCCACTCTTGAAAATTGGCTTAATGAAAGTGGATTTCCAAATTGAAAGAAATACTCCACTGGCCAAACTCAAATTGAAGAGGTACGTTAGCGGTTGGACCAAGGCACAAATACACTCTCTTAACCCAAGAGAGTGAATTTGTCTGGGCCACAACTCATATTCATATTTGCATTCAAACTGCAAACATGTCAATGGTTCTTTGCGGATCACTAACAGTGAAAGAATTGTGAGACATTGCGAGGGTCCAGAAACATTTAGGCTTATTTCTAATATTCGATTCAACCTCAATAATATAAGAATTATGGTATATTTACAAGAAACAGCTTTAATAAATATTAACGAGGCGAACGAGGAATAAATTATGCAATTGCCAAGTTCATTATTTAAAAAAACCGATCAATTTAAGCGCCCAAACTACCCGTCTTATATTGATCCCAATTAATATTGTCACTAGGGAGTGGTTCAGTGTGTAACGGAATTCTATCCAATTCCATTACCAACCCAAAATTGATGTCACGTTTTTGCACATTATCTTTATACATTTTTGTGATGAAAGCACAAAAATCGTCTATCGAAACTGTATAAAGAGTGAATGAATTTGTTAGGAAGGAGGTTTTGTTATTAGACAGTTTTTTAGAGTTAAAAATTTTAATTGTGTTTTTTCCTTGTTGTGTTTTTTTTTTGTGTTAAAATAAATTTAGTTTCTTTGTGGTGTGGTAAAAAAAAGAAAAACTGGCTATGTTTTTTTTTGTTGTTGAGTGACTATACAGCCGGTAAGTATAGGGATGTGGTAGGCCTGCGACATTGAAATCAATCAGTGGCGAGGTTCCTTGGTTGCTCTAAGCAAAAACTAAGGGCGGGAGCATCGAGGGTAACCCTGCCCATAAGCGGGACACTCCCTTTCTGCCAAGGTCCTCCTCCAACTGGATTAATAAGCAGGGCCTACGCTGCGTTGTGTGTAATCAAATCGTGTTGTTATTATTTTTCATCTTTTAATATAGTAGGTCTTTAGGGATTATGACACCCTATAAAAGCTAAATAAACCAAGGGTGTAAGCCCATTTCTCATGATGGTTTCAGACCGCCAATTTTGGGTCCGATATCCCACACAACCCTTTTTCCTTTTCTTTCGTTTTGTGGATAGTTTTTTCTTATTCCGCGCGGTGAACTAGGCCGTTTTCAGGGTACTCCAAAAGCCACGACCGTTCCCCTCTACCAGATTGAGCTGCGGGAACCAATGCCGCACGGGGTACCAGGCAGATAATGGCAATTCTGTGAAAATGGGTTGGCTTTAGCTGTAGCTAAAGTTTATCCAACCCGTTTCAAGTGGTGTATTAAAAATACTCGATGAACCGCCAAGAACATCATAAGCAATGATTGTACCATTTAATTCAACTGGTATGAGGACATTGCTGCTCTGGTTCTCGATGTTGTTAATCTGTCTTAGTCCGAGTGAACAAATTGAGTCCATCACGTGGTCTGAGGTAAACTCACATTTGAATGGCAGAAGATCATCTTCAACAGTAAGCCATTTTACTTTAGACAGCTTAAGATCTACCAAAATCATCACATAATCGATTCAGCAGCCACAAGTGCTAGTTGGTTTGAGAAAAATGCAGATAGCTCTCCGTATATATCTGCTGCCGATCCATATGTAATGTAAACAATAACTGTCAACATCAGCATTCCATTGAAAGGAGGCATATAATAGGTTGAGGTTACAGTAGATGTTATCATAATATCAGAAAGCTTGCTGAAGGAGTTCGAAATTTTTCGAAACGCAGATTACGGTTGAGTTTCGTTAAATCTGTTTTAACTCAACGAAACTAGTACGGTTGGGTTAAGTTCTATCTCAACGTTTTTTACGTGGATACTCATTCTAAATTATTAAAATACAAATTTTGAATAAAAAGATTTTAAAATTAACCTTCAAAATTAGTAAAGTATCGAAATGAATGTTAACATAGCTGTCAACTTAACTCGGTTTCATGGAAGCGGTACGAGTTAACACCAAGAAATTTTCAACTCAACGAAACCTAAACCTGTTTTAACTCGGTACATGGAAACATGGTAATAGCTTAATTCTTTGACGATTAAAGGGTTTCCTGGTTTTTGAATTCCTAATTACGGACACTATTTGATCTGACATTGAGTGACATTGACTTCATTTTGTGTGTGCCCTCGTATCAAGTATGTATATGTGAGTAATGGAATTTATTTGGAATTTTTCCAGTGCGTATAAATACATGGCAAAAACAAATCTGCAAACAAAAATGTATAAGATTTTATTGGTACTTTATTTATACATAAGAAATATTGCAGAATATTATTATTGTGTTTACCTGTTCTTTCCCTGACCACAATAATTACCCGAGTAGAACACGATGCCTTTATCAGGCCGAGTACTGGCGACTTCTTCAATAAACATTAAGACACAAGAACCTATTTCATTGGCACCTCTCTAACCCAATCCTTCATGTCAAAAATAACATACCGTGTTGTCATTTATTATGTTCGATATCTACAACAAAAATGGTCAAATAAATACATTTATTTAGAATCTGATGTTGAATTATGTTTTATATTTTACACTTCTGTAGTAAATGGCTGAAGTTTGTCCGGTGGATACTGATAGAACAGCTTGTAAATCATACTTTGCCAAAACCATGTTGGATTCTACTTGATGTGCCTTTTCCTTATCAGCAGCCTTAATCCGTAATTCCGAAAGTATTGATAAAGTTCTGTGCTCGAGGTTCTTTTGACGTGGGGCTCTATACATGAGGCTAGAAAAATTCAATGAGCATTTAAGTATGCATCGATCAGAGCAAGGTGGCCGGCGCCAAAGATCTTTCTTTTACAATTTTTCGTGACCTCGAAGTATAGCTTTCCCCGATTTTTTTAACGATTTAGCTTGTGTTTTTTCCAATGTTATTGGTTTCGCGATAAGGCGATTGGTAAGGCGATTGATTATTGCTATTACTTCTCGAAGATGCATGTGGGTTCGAGGCTGATAGTGATTCATTAGTGCTATCACTATCCGAAGACGTGTCATTTTATAATGGAACATATGTAGTTAACACTGTCTTCCCTCCAAAACATATCCTTGTCCTCTGAATCATCATTTTTATAATAGATTGGCTTTGAGACCTTTCGCGGTTTTAGCTTGGTTAAGGATTCTTGCTCAATTACACTGTACAAAATCACCATCCCAAAAGACGTTGTACTGGGTGGGTTGTAATTCAACTTTATTTGAAATTGAAACTTTATTTGTTATCTGAAAATGATGTAGTCGCAAGTTCAATAACATTCAAAATACCAGGTACGATAACGTCTGAAAATTGTTTAATCGGAATAGATAACAGAAAATTGTTTGATTTTCTTTAGGAGCAATAAAGAAAGTATTTACCACTAGCAGCTGAACTATTCAATATCGCGTTCTCCCAAATATATCCGACAACTTGAACTTTCTGAGTAGCCAAATGTACCATTAATTGCGCTCTGTTCATTTTGTAGAAACTAATTGTTCAAATTATGGCTAAACAACTTAATAATATGATTTGAATGGCGACAACATAACCTCAACAGTAACAGAAAGGACAGTTACGTCCCTGTAGAAAAAGAAAATTATTATAAATTATAAGTCGATATAACTAAATTTATAATTACAATACTGTTCCACTGGCTGATAAAATTGTAAATTATTTAAATAAAAAATGTAATTATCAATTGCGTCGTTATTTCACTGAAATTTCACACAGCCGGTAAAAACTGCACTTACGTTGTTGTAGAAAATAATCATGATCGATCACGTTCGGATGTTTTGTCACAACTGAACTTACGTCGTCGTTTTTCTGAAAACGTTGTTGAAAATGTAATATTTCAACAATGACGCATCCGCTCTCTAGCGACAATTAAGTATACTACAATTATGTCTTTGCTGCATTAGAGAAATTAATAATTTTCAGTGGCTTTGCCGTATTTAACTCAAAAATGAGAAAATTCGCACTTGCGTTGTTATTCTTCCAGAGAAGCGATATAGTGTACTCGTATGTCTTTAGTGAAATCTAATAAAGATAAACAAGTTTCGTTTAAAAATGTTCAATTCATCCTAAGCAGCAAATGTTGACCTCTGTATTATTGTGTCTAGTAACATCATAATTTTAATGATTGTCTACACAGCATTAAGTAAATCTCCTTATAAAGTATTTTGTTTTCATTGATATCGTCTCGGTAATGCCATTAATTTAGATTATTTCTGTTTTATGCGACAGTTTTATATCGATACAACTAATTCTGCTATTGTTACTTGGATTGAAAAATAAAAATGTGGGTTGAGCTTGTAATGACTTGAATTTTCGTAGAAAGCAATAATTATAAAAAATAAAATAAAAATATTGAGCGAATACAAATAGTTGCTTAAGATATTAAATGTTAATCTTGAAAGTTGCATTTTATTTTGAAGAAGGGAAATTTGAACCATGATGTAGAACATTTCTTCGAACGAACTAAAATAACCTTCAACATATTTACTTAACCCTTTCAATTCCCTTGTACATCCGTAAGAACATCGACTTTCCGAAGCTGTAGTTTATGCAATTTTATACTCTTTCCGCTCATTCATGTTTTGTTTGGTTTTTGTAACTCTCTTTTTTATTTCTAATGAAAAAAAGCACAACTAGATTGAAATGTTATGTCATAATTAAATAAACTGCGAAGGTGTGCACCACGTTAAGTTAGTCTTTAAAACTGACAGGTTTTAAGTTAATTTAATTACGGTTTGAGGTAACTGAGGTAAGTCAAATAATGTTTTTTATTCTCATAAAGGTGCAAACATGTGTATTTTAATGTATATTTGTTGTATTTAGTGACAATTCATTACATTATTGAAATAGATTCAAAGGTTATGTACATCTCCATGGGCAATACATTAGTATGTACAGTCAGCCAAAGGCATAAAATTTTCCAAAGAAAGCTAATTATTATTTTGTCCGTTTTACAATTTTATGAGTTCTAGTAATATTAAAATTATAATTGCATTCGTATTATTTTGGTTTTAGTTCAAAATGGCTCGTAAATATACTACGGATGAAAAACTTGTTGCCCTTCTAAACGAAAGCGATGATCCTGGTGCTATGGATGAAGATGAAGAGCCAATTGGCTTTAGGATTTTGACACTATTTCTGAAAGTACTCTCATTACTAACAAAAAACCAAAACTTAAACCTAGAATTGAAGTCGAACAAACTGTGGAGAACAATGATCAAAATTTAAACGTTAACGAACAGCTTAATGTTGGAATGGTCATCGCCGGAGTATCGAGCGAAGGCGTACTTTCAATTTCGGAAAACATCAATTTCGAAATGATAGATGAAATGAATTTCGAAAAAACTGGTGATATCCCAAATCCAGAAAGCTCGTTCTCGAACGTTACTGATCGGTCTCGTATAAAATGGAAAAGCACAGAACTCATACGCTCTGAAATACCATACCAACGTCGGCAAATCATCCACTCGCTGAAGAAACACCGGTACAATATTTTAATAAATATTTAACAGAGCAGCAGTTTGAAATTATGGTAAAATATACGAACATTTATGGACTTCGAAACAGCCCAGCATTATTCAAATTAACAGATATGAATGAAATGAAACTATTCATCGGAATTCATACGTTTATCGTATGTACCAAATTACCCCAAGTGCATATGTATTGGAACAGGCTAATCAAAATTGAACAGGTAATGAAAGTGATGACGAGAAATAAGTTTTGGCAATTGAGAACGAATTTCCACGTAGTAAATAATTTGGAAATTCCAAAAACCAATAAAAATGTATTTTACAAAGTTCGGCCAATAATAAACTCTGTAAGAGAGAGATGTTTACAGATTCCACTCGAGGAAAATCTCTGTATCGACGAGCAAATGATACCTTTTAAAGGTACGTTATCCGCAAAACAATACATGAAAAGCAAACCGTCACCTTGGGGATTAAAATTTTTTGTGCTTTGCGGTAAATCCGGCCAACCGTTTGATTTTGTAATGTACCAAGGTTCAAACACAAAAATTTCCGATAGTGTTCAACGAAAGTTTGGCTTTGGTGCAGCAGTGGTTAATTAAGTGAACTTAATTCAACGAATCAAAGAGTCGGGTTACAAAATATTTTTTGACAACTTTTTTACTTTTTATAATTTATTAGAAATTTTAAAAAGTAAAGGCTTAAACGCAATTGAAACTCCTCGAATTAATCGTTTCCCAAACCCAAACTTTACGGATGACAAAAAGTTTAAAAAAACATAAGAGGGTACACGGATCAATATGTCAGTAGCGATAATAATATAGCGATAGTGAAATGGCTCGATGGCAAGCGAGTGCACCTTACCTCCAATATTATAGGAACAGGAGAAATAAATTTAATTTAACGATGGGATGGATCAACTAAACGCTACAAAGACGTTCCACAGCCACAAATTGTTAGATTGTATAATGAATCCATGGGAGGAGTTGATTTATTGGATCTAATTATCCAATATTACAGGACGTTCATTAAATCCAAAAAGTGACCTTTAAGAGTATTGACTCATTTTTTGGATTTTGCCATCTGTGCTAGCTGGATTGAGTATAAATCCAGTATGCAAAAGCAAAACAAACCCGAGAAAGAGATTATGGACTTATTGTAGTTCAGGTTACATGTGGCCCAGTTTCTTATGAATTCGATTCGCCAACATAAGAAAAAGAGGTCGCTCACCATCCGATATAACTAACATTGAGTCTCCAATAAATTCATTCAAAACTCACAGTGAAGTACGCCCGATTTTCGACACTAGATATGACTGTGTCGATCATTTCCCGGAATTGAGGCTACGAGATGTAAATATAAGAGATGTGGATTTCGTACGCATGTGTTTTGTACCAAATGTGATGTGCACCTTTGCTTCATAAGAGACAGTTTTCTGTTATTCCACAAAAAGTGATATGATTTTTAAATTTGACTGAAATCGAACGCTGATTATTATTTTATTAGTATTTTATTTTATATAATTTTTTTATATTATTTTATTTTTAATGAGAATGTGATTTTTTAAATGAATTATTATAATTTATAATTAGATAATATACGTTTTAAACCAACATCAGGAAAAAACTAATTTTTTAATTGATAAAATTTACAATCTTTGGTTTCATTTGTACATGTATATGTACATTAGAAAAAACCTACTCGATGAATTTTTTTTTCCTATTTTTACTTTATAAAGGGTGTTTTTTTAAGAGGTTGCCGATTTTTTTTTTGAATAAAACACATATAAAATTATGAAATGACCAAAATTTTTTTTTATTTGGTAGATAATTTTTTGGCATTTAACATTTAAACACAATTTCTGGCATATGGCTACCACGACTATTTTTCACAAATGTCATTCTGGAGGTCCAATTTTCCAGCACTTTTTCAAGCATTTGAGGGCGTATGTCAGCAATGACACGTTGAATATTGGTTTCCAAAGCGTCAATCGATTGAGGTTTATCCACATAAACCAATGACTTCACGTATCCCCACAAAAAGTAATCGAGTGGCGTCAAATCGCACGAACGCGGAGGCCAATTCACCGGACCATTTCTCGAAATAATGTTGTCGTTGAAAGTTTCTTTCAATAAGTCGATTGTTTCACGTGCTGTATGGCAAGTGGCACCATCTTGTTGAAACCACATTTCATTCATATCCATATCTTCAAGATTTGACAACAAAAACTCATTTAACATGGTTCTGTATCGATTTCCATTCACGGTAACGCGTCGTCCTTCCTCATTTTTAAAGAAATATGGACCGATGATCCCACCAGCCCATAGACCGCACCAAACAGTACATTTATCAGGATGCATTGGTAATTCTAGAACGGCGTGTGGATTATCTTTGCTCCAAATGCGACAATTTTGTTTGTTGACGTATCCATTTAACCAAAAATGCGCCTCATCACTGAAGAGAATTTTACGGTAAAAAAATGGATCTTCGTTCAATTGATTTAACGACCAATCACTGAATTCACGGCGCAAACGATGGTCGTGTGGCTTTAATTCTTGCACCAATTGAATTTTGTATGGCACCAAACCCAAATCTTTACGTAAAATTTTCCATAAAGTCGATGGACAAAGTCCAATTTGCTGAGCACGACGACGAATCGATAAATTGTCGTTTTCTTCGACACTGGCCTCAACGACAGCAATATTTTCTTCTGTACGAACTCTTCTCATTCTTGTCGGTGGCTTGGCATCCAAAAGAGTGAATGTAGACCGAAATTTGGTAATTACGTTCTTTATGGTGGTCTCTGACGGACGATTATGTGCACCATAAAATTCACGAAGTGCTCTATAAACATTTTTAATTGAACACTGATTTTGAAAATAAATTTCCACGATTTGAAAACGTTGTTCTGGAGTTAACCTATTCATAATGATTTGCCAAACAATACTGAGTAGAAATGCCACTTTGAGCTGTCAAAACAACTGTCATAAAATAAAACGACATCTATCGGAAAAACAAACCTCCTAAAAAAACACCTTCGAATAACCCAAAATATGATGCTGTATAAGATAGCGGAAATTTCTCAGCGAAGAATAAGAGATTTCGCTACTCGCCGCAAGTGGCAGCACAATCACAAAAGAGAATTTAATTTGTTATATAATTACCAGCGGAAATTTATTATTCATTTTGTATCTCTTTTTTCATTAAATAAAACATCCCAGCGGAATAAAATATTAAAAGTGATCCTTAAATTGACAAATTGATTGATCTCCAAAGTAAAGAAACTCGGTAAATCAAATCTTGAAATTTAACAATATTCCGTCTTTCCGCCATACTAAAAGAATGACGATGAAATTTCGATAAAAGTATTGATCAGGGGTCCAAAACTTAGGAAAAAATTCTAGGATCTGTTCATGCTGGACTAAACTAGGCCATTTCATAACCAATCCTTTTGAAAATTTAAATTTTTTTATCAATTTATTATCAGTTTTTGGCCAATATCTCAAAAACTTCCACTAGGAACCAATACTTTCGGTTGTTTTTCTAATAGCTTAGGTCATACTGAGACTACGAGGAAAATTGATGGATTAGAATTTTCACTATAATTTTTTGATTTTCTGCGGCCATATAAGTTATTTTCAGTTTTTGGCCGATATCTCAAAAACTTCTACTAGTAACCAATACTTTCGATTGTTTATCTAATAGCTTAGGTCATACTGAGACTACGAGGAAAATTTGGGGAAAATTGATGACCTAAAAAAATTGTACTTCCCCTGGTTTTAATTCGGAACTGAAAGGGTTAAATCGAGTATAATACTAACATCAAGTAGTACAGTACGATATTCGATTCACATCGCACTTGTGCCAGTTTTGAAATTTTTGTAAATTGTTGCTTGGTTTGGTGAAGAGGTCGTGTGTGAGATTTTGAAACATTTTTTCTGGTTGAGTGTTTAAGTTGTACGAATAATTTGTCAAAATGAGAAATCATAAAAAAGTGAATTTATAAATATAAGTTCTAAGAATAACGTTTTAAAAGTTAAAATTTTTAAAGTTGGAATGCAAAGGTTCAGAACTTAGTTTGTATAAATTTATCTATAAAGTGCAGTAAAAATTGTTATAAATAAATCTTGCAAATCAAAAAACTAATTTCACAACATAACACCAACCAAATACCACAAAATGTTGTGCCCTAATTTGCTTTTACAACCTTAAAGTTTTCATTTAGAATTTTACCATTTTTCGCGGTGACGTCTCTAATTTGACGATCGTCGTATATAGAGCAAAGTTTGTGTGTATGCATGACGAGTAGGCGATATAGAGAAGAAAAAACGATCATTAAAGACGTCATAGTGGAAAATGGCAAAATTCAGAATGAAAAATGGAAAACTTTTTATGAAAATCTAAATATAGGGTTACACAAGCAACGAAACGATCGCAATTTTGCAAGTTTCCTGACCGTGTTATTTCTCGAAGAAGTGATCACAATTGGCCACCGAGATCTTGTGATTTAATACCTTTGGATTTTTTCTTTGGAGCCACGTGAAAGATAAGGTTTTTGCCAATCCTCCACAATCGATTCTGTACCTTAAAGATGGAATTCGTCAAGTTATCGATGACATACAGCTGCAAATGTGCGAATTGGTCATGAAAAATTTCATGAAAAGGATATGGTGCTGCAAGCATAGCCGTGGCGGCCATTTGGCTGATGTCGTTTTCAAAAATATTCATTGATTTCTCTTAAAAAATACTCGTTTTTTTAAATATCAAAATGAAACCTCTTATTGGAAAACCTTTTATATAACCTTAATATAACTTTATAAAACCTTTTATATAAAAACGGAGAACCGATTTGGCTGAATCTTTTTTGTTGTGTTCGCAATTGCCAGGAGATGGTTCTTACGAAAGAAAATTTTGAAAAAATCCACCACCCGAAAAATCAAAGAAAAAGCCTCTTTTATATGAATTGTGTATGTACAATTTTTATGAGACAGGTGGTGCAGTGGTTAAAACTTCGGTGCTTCTGCCGAGAGGTACTGGGTTCTATTCCACCAGAGGCTGCATGCTTTTTTACTTTGTTGGTCTCAATATAGCTTAGGAAAAAAGAAAATGCGGAAAACCCCAAAGGAAAATCCGAAAACTCGAAAAGATCAGAAAATCGGAGAATCTTAACCAAAACTCAAAGGAATGAAAGGAAGCAATTTGTATAGGAATTTTGTATGGAAATACACTTAACACCACCAATGAAAATTGTATTTCGACAATGATCATTCATTTATATAGCCACTTCGGAATATTTTCAATAGATGGCGTTGATGGCGGACTACTATAAATATAAGTTGTGTAGAATTTTGGCAATCTATGTACAAAATTAAAATCATAATTGTCTACATTATAGCATATATGTCAAATAATTGTAAAAATATAAAATAGAAATTCTTCTTGCATCAACCATCAAAGCAGCAACATCAAAAATTATTAATAATAAAATTATTATGTTAATTGTACCTTCATTTGGGCCAAGTTTGTTTTTGATCGTGGAACCCACAACCTGTTGGCTCAAACATTACCATTATTACAATCATATAAAGATCGGTGTGATTTTTACGATCTTAATAATTTTTTCCATAAATTAATTTGGTGCGTGATAAGTGCGGTTATCTAATTGGATTGCGTGATTGAGATTGATTCGATCGGTAAGTTCACTTTTGTGGATTAACGGCTTTAAAGTAAATTAATCAAATGAATCATTGTAATTCTTGGGAATTGATTGTTGATTAAAATGCCGAGACGTGCTCATATCGGACAAGTTCGCGCTGCTGGGGCACCAGCTGAGGTTCAACAAAACGTAGCTCGACGAAGAAGTGCGGTGAACGTCGACTTGAATCGCGATGCTTTCATTTATGACTATACAATCGCCTACAAAGATCTGCGCTGCGTTATATTGGCGCGTTGGCTGCCGTGTCCCATCATTGTCACGCATTGAAGTTCCAAACAGAAACGCCTGGGCTTTGCTGTGCCGATGGCAAAGTTAAATTGCATGTTTTGACTTCGCCACCGGAGCCATTGCGTACTTATCTCTATGGAGATACAACGTTATCCAGACATTTTCTTGCACACACGCAACAATACAATCAATGCTTTAACATGATGTCATTTGGAACCGATGTTGTTGTCCGTCAACCCGGCTACAATCCCACTTATAAGGTAATGACGTCACCACGTGTTCATCATTTCGATAATATTGAACTATTGTACTCATCATATTCATAATTGGCCTCTATTTTTATAGATTCAAGGTCAAATTTAGATGGTCAACCCAAGTTCTTCAAATTTATTTCGTTGGAAATTCCGAATTAGAATTGAGTTATCGTCTTGCGATTTTCAATGCGTCAAAACGAGAGATAATCGGAGAACTCCAATGTCGTTTTCATGAACACAATGCGCTGGTTCGTTTGTTTAAAACTGCTTTGGAGACAATGTCTTCCGATGATCACAAAATGGAGGCCATGTACGTCAGTATAATGCTCCCACTATCGACGAAGTCGCAGTTGTGTTTATTGGTGAAAATGTGGAGTCGCACGATATAGCGATCAAGCGGCGTGATGACGGACGAGTGCAGCGGGTATATGAAACTCATCGATCATATGATGCACTTCAATATCAATATATTCAATATATTGATGTTTTGTCATGGAGAAGATGGCTTACCACTTCCAGATAAAGATGGTCAATCCGCTTACCGATTAGTTATTGAGCTATCGATTGTACTCGCATTACTATACAAATAACATATTCATTTTGAAGGTGAAGAAACGAATAAGGTCAGTTCCATGCAGTTTTATACTTATCGGTTGATGATGCGACAAGGCGAGGACAATCATCTTTTGAGATATCGTCGATTGTTTCAACAGTATTGCGTCGACATGTACGTGAAGATCGAAGCGGAACGTTTAAATTTCATCCGCTTCAATCAATCAGAACTACGTTCCGAGCAGTACATTCATCTGCACGATGCTGTCGTTTCGGACTGAGATGCAACCAACGTCCGTTAATTGACCATTCTCCCAGCAACATATGATGGCAGCCCACGGCATATGCATGAATATGCGCAGGATGCTATGACGTATATGCGGCATTACGGATGGCCTGCCATACACAATTAGTAGAAACAACGGTTATCCACAATATCGTCGTTCAACCGAAGATGGTGGTAGAACAGTCACGATGACGGTGAAAGGAAAAGATGTCGTGGTCGATAATCGCTGGGTCGTTCCGTATTGCAAGCTTCTATCGAAAACATTCGCAACACAGTGCAATGTTGATTACTGTAACTCAATTAAGTCCATTAAATATGTCTGCAAATACGTAAACAAAGGTAGCGACCTGGCAGTGTCCGGCATTGCTGCTCTGGATGTAAATGACGAAGTTTCAAGATTCCAATTGGGCGGTTGTGTCAGTTGCAACGAGGGGATCTAGTGTATTTTCTCATTTGCATTACACGAACCTCATCCCACTGTTCAACATTTGTGGGTGCACTTGGAGAATGGACAACGTGTCTATTTTACCAGCTACAACACTCACGAATTTCTTCGAGATTTGCCAAAGCGATCCGTTCGCACGAACATTGCTTTGCGGCGAAATGCCACGCTATTATACTTGGAACATGACCTTGAAATGAATGACGAGATACGCAACGAAGCTTTGATCAAGTGTACGATCGAGAATCAATGAGCCAAATAGTGCGAACAAATATCACACTTTTGAATGTACAGCAAAAGGACGTGTACGATGCATTGATGAAGTCCCGACGGAACAGGAATGACAAGCCAGTGTGCTCAATTACCAAGAACACGGCGATGGCCAAGGTATTGCAAGAATGCAAAATCATCATCTGGGAAGTGTGCACAATGACTCATAAACGATCATTGGAAGCGTTCAATCGAACGATGAAGGATTTACGAAGTGACTCAAGGCACTTTGGTGGAGCGATGATTCTGCTGGCCGGCGATTTTCGTCAAATGCTACCTGTCATTCTGAGATCAACAGCTGCAGATGAGCTTAATGCATGTCTGAAATCGTCAAGTTTCTGGCGCTACGTGAAGAAGTTGCAGTTAGCCACGAACATGAGAGTCGCATTACAAAATGACTCATCGACTGCTGATTTTTCAAAACAACTGTTGACGCTTGACAATGGTCAAATTCCTGTTGACGTTTTGACCGGATCGATTTCGTTTCCTTTGAATTCTTGCATGTTCACGACGTCGCAGGAAGAGCTTATCACGGAAATGTTTCCGGACATCCGCCGAAATTGTATGAATCACGATTGGATCAGCGAACGAGCGATTTTGGCAGCGAAGAACAAGGATGTTGACACTCTGAATTACTTGATTCAAAACCAAATCGCTGAGAATGGAAATTTGTTTTTCTGCCACATTTACGAGATAGAAATAAATAAAGACAAAAGCAAACTTACCAAAAAAAAAATTTCCATAACATTTGAATGAAAGATTTATTTCTTGTTTAGGGTTTTTGAACCTACTACATACAAAGTTTATATATTTTGATATGGCTACATATACAGGCAGTGGTAGCTTTTAATTTCATAATTCACGCGGAGTTTTGATATATGTATTGTATGGGCAATAAATAATAATTAATGTGATTTGGTATAAAATAATACGATCAATGTTGCACCAGCCTTACGGTATTACGCATATTTACGAGTATACTGAGGCAATGAAAAAATTATAACTTCTCAGTGCGCTTTCTGTTACGGTATTTTATTGCTGGTACAAATACCCCGCTTGCGTGGGCAGCGATTAATCGTCGGAGGAGAAACACGTGTTTTGTCTTTCTTCGTAATAAATAAAGATTAGTAAATTAAATAAATTTTGTACGTTTGTGTAATATGAATGAGGATAATTAAAAATGATAATACAGGGTTGTGAATAAAACAAACATTTTGGGATGAAAACTCGAAATTTTTTATTGATAAGGAAAGGTTCTATGCCATTTATGTACGAAAAACAATATCGTTAATATGTCCACCACGGCTTCGTCTACAGGCCTGCATCCGAACATCAAAACTTTCGATGACTTTTTCCAATAAAAGCGGATCAATGACCTCAATTTCAGCTCGAATGTTGTTTTTAAGTTGTTGAATTGTTTGTGGATGATTAGCATATACCTTACCTTTCAAATAACTTCACAAAAAATAATCAAGCGGTGTTAAATCCGAGCTTCACAATTTCTTGAAATTATGAGATCAGCAAATTTTGGTTTCAATAAATGGATGCACCACTTGCGTAACATGTCGCTCCGTCTTGTTGAAGCCAAAGGTCGTTGATACGCAATTCATTCAATTTGGGCCACAAAAAACCATTTTATTGTTCGTTTTCAAAGAAGAACGGCCCAACGGCCACCAGGCCATAAACCACACCAACCAGTGACTCTTGGAGAATGAAGTTATGTTTCTTGAATAACATGAGGATTCTCCGCTCGAAAATGAGCTTCATCGCTAAAAATGATTTTTGATGAAAAACCTTCATTTCGTTCAATCATCCAATTAACAAAACGACGACGATTTAAATGGTCTGGTAGCTTCAATTTTTGAGTTAGTTGAATTTTGTATGAATGCAAATGAAGATCAACATGCAACATGTGTTGTAATGTGGTTCGTGAAATCTTTAGTTCGTGTGAATGATGCCTGGTTGATGTGTTTGGTTCATTACGAACACTTTCGCTAACAGCTGCCACTGCATAAGGAGTACGACCTTCCACTGATCCAGTTTCTTCAAAACGATCAATAAATTCGCCAATTGCATGCTCAGTAGGACGTCCATGTCGACCAAAACTGTCACGTAATTCACGAAATGCTGTTGTTTTTGAACGATTATTTCCATAATAAATTTGGACAATCAAAATGTGTTGTTAGCGACTCCATAATACAGATAACATTTAGTACTAAAATTCATCGATGGAATAAAGGACCAACATATGGCCCACCCTGTCTAATGTATTATTTATACATATAGACTAGTATTGAACGTGTATAACGGGATATACCATTCATTTCGATAACCACCGAAAATGTGGTTTTGTGAGGTATATAGCTTTTTATATATTTTCTGCTGTGACTCGGTCTATATTTTCTGCTGTGGCGATGACCGCACAATATATAAGGTCAGGTGAATTTTTGTTTTCATTTTATTCTATTTTTATATTACATAAGTAATATATAAAGAGTGGCCCGATTACTTTTCGAGTGTGGTAACACACTCCGTTCGTGATATGACAGAGGGTGTTTTTTATGTCTGATCGATCGGAGAAATAAATTATCTGTCAAAAAACATAGAAGCGTTTTTTTTAATATCCGTAGAAAAAAATATTTCTATGTTTTGTTTCTTTTAAGCTCGGATAAGTCTCCGATAAGATAATTTTAATCTGAAAAAAATTTGAGATTCTTATTTGACAACAGCACGAGTTTTTATTAAATTCAAACATGACAACAGTTGAACACCGTCCCATATAGCATAGCATGCGCAACATTTTTAGCTTCGCAAACTCTCCATCAAATTTTAGACGATTTACCTCCAAATTTCTCGGACGTTAAGGACATTATAAAATCTGACTTCTAAGTCGATGACTGGCTTTCAGGTGGTGCAAGCGTTATGGGTGCCAAACATCTGCAATCAAAAATAATTGAAGGATTGCAACTAGGTGGATTTAAATTAAGATAATGGGTATCTAATTGCCAAGAACTACTAAGCTCTATACCAAAACATGAACAGGACCCTCTTATTGAAATTACCAGTTATGAGGCTTTCGTAAAAACATTAGGCTTAGTTTGGATGATTCATTCGGATTGCTTTACATTCAAAATTAATAAGATAAATTGAAATTTTCTATCCGCATCTGGCCGCATTTTCGATCCATTAGGAGTTCTCTCCCCATATACGGTCCTCATGGAAATCCCTTTTTAAGATATCTGGCTTCATAAAATTGACTGGGATGATCTCCTTCTCGAAAAAATTAAATCAAAATGGGAAAAGATACTATCTACTATCTGGTCTATCTAAGAGCAGTTGACTTAAATGGAGTTGTTTCGGTGCGACTAATAACAGCGAAAACCAAGGTAGCTCCTCTTAAACAGATTTGTTTGGCGCGCTTAGAGTTATGTGCAGCAATTTTGTTTGTTAAATTAATGAGAAGACTTGTTTGTTCCCTAAGCATTCCTAATTCACAAACATTTGGGTGGACGGACTCTACAATTGTCCTTGCTTGGCTTTCCGATGTACCTAGGCGATGGAAGACGTTCATCGCACATCGCACTTTATTTATTTTGGATCAGCTTCCAAGGGTAAACTGGGATCATGTAAACTCTAAAAGTAATCCAGCAGGTTTAGCTTCGAGAGGAATATATCCAGATCAATTGATTGACAACTCGCTATGGTGGGAAGGTCCAGACTACTTCACTGAATCACCAGATCATTGGCCGAATGTATCTGATGCTCAGCTCTCCAATACAAGCTTTTATGACTTGGAATCGAACGACTATGCTGCGCTAAACAAATTTCTTTGTATTTAACAGACTCTCAAATCAAACACGCTACAATGTTTGCCGTGCGATGGTCTCAATATGAATGTTGTACCACCGGGCCCGATTTGAAACGCGGAAGTAAGCTACGATCATTAAACCCATTTATCGACGACCAGGGGACACCAAGGGTTGGTGGACGGATCAGTTTGACTACTTGCTGTTCATACGACACTAAACATTCTGCAATTTTCAACGCTTGCCATCCATTCACCGAGATACTCACGTGAACTCTACACAAGCCATACCTTCATCTACTATTGGAACAAAAAAATTTGTTAAACCTGTTGCTCGATCCTGTATCACCTTTCACTCGCCATCGTCTGAGTACAACAAAACAATAGATGGGTAATCTGCCGTTATTTCGGATAACACCTTTAAGAGCATTTACTACAGTAAGCGTCGACTTCGCGGGTCCTGTCAAAGTTAAATCTAAAATCGGATGGGGTGCGAAGATCTACAAGGGCTAGGTAGCTGTTTTTGTTTGTTTAGTTTTTAAAGCAATCCACATCGAATTGGTATCAGATTCGATGAAGAGGCACCTAATTCATACGATTGGAGAATCCGCGCTAACTTTCAAGGAATACTGCACCATACTATGTCAGATGGAATGCCGCTTAAATTCGCGATCCGCGAATTGTAATGTATTGACTCCAGGACACTTTCTCATGAGCTGCTCACCAAGTGTGTTACCTGATGTTCCTTCTGATGGACCCAAATCTTACACTAATCGTTGGTAGCTCTTACAGAATATGATGAATGGCTTTTGGAAGGTTTGGAAATTCGATTATTTAACCACGTTGCAGCAGCGGACAAAAGTCCGTTCTCTTCAAAGATGGTCGAAAACATTGGTCCAATCCACTAAAATCCAAAATGAATTGACCTGTTCAAATAAGATTCATAAAGTATGCATAGGTGTGAAGATAGCGTGAACAAGTTCACACGCATGTTAAAATTGTAAATAAAAGTTTTCTCGTTGTTGAAATTATCTGGCGAAAACTGTTTAATTCTTCTACCTTAAAGGAATAAAGCTCATTTAGCCTTTTCACATTTTATCGTACTAACAATGTTTAGTGTAAACTGAATAATGGTTCCATTGTGTAAACATACGCGTATTCAATATTAATCCAATTTCGTATTTTTATTCTGGTCTGTATAAAAACGTATAAGTGTTGTTAGAGAAGTTTATTTTCCGGCTTTTGACGTGCTTCCCAAAAAATTTTTTGGAAAATTCCTGTGACAAATAAAATTTCATTTCTTTTTTCTGAGAATCCGAAACATAGCCTACATATACAAATATATGTATTATATAGGTGTAATATAGGTTAGATGAAAAAGTTATTTTTTCTTTTATAAAAATTCTAGGAAATTTGAATTGAACTTAAAACGGGATTCCTTTTCTCTTGTCAAACTTTATTATCAAATGTTAATATGACTGCGAACGTTTATGTGACTTCAAAAATGCAACTTTATCTTTAACAACATAGCATAGACTTTCAGGTGCTTTTTAGAGACATACAAAGGAAAATTTTCTTAGATTAGGAAAATATGGAAACAGTAAAATTTTTGAGAAATGTCTTTTTATCATATGAGCGTTTCTTAGAATTTTTAACATCAGGTATTGATCAGATTTTAATAAAATTGCATGCTCATGCGAAATGTTTAAATTAAATTAATTTTATTGTAAAATATTTCGGCTTCTATAGAGCCGCGTGCAAATTTTAAATGCCAAGTTCTAAAATTCCTTAGAATTGTGATGTATTTATGCTTGATATCCAAATTCTCTGAACCTAAACGGTTGTATCGTCATTCTCGCTACTGTAATCGCGAAAAAGGTGAATTCATTCCAGGATATGCAACGCGTTCAACTTCTGACATTTGGTATAAACCGTAGGATTCACTTGCAAACAAAGGTCATAGAGCCGGTCAATATTTGAGTAAGGTTGCAACACGAAGAGCCTGATTTTTTAAAAATATTAGTAAAATTTCATTCAGGAGATAAAGTCAGTTAAAAAGAGGATATCTACTACTATTAGCTATCTACTATTTAAATTTATCTCCTAAATGAAATTTTACTAATATCGCAGAAAAACTAATACGCAAAATCATTTGTGGCTTAATGTAAATCATGGCGTTTGCAGATAGATGCTCGTTCCAGCATATCGACAAGATAAAAATAGTGGTGAGCTCACTTTCAAATTTATTGTGCCCGATTTTATATGACAATAAAATTTTTTTGGAATAATTTAACACTGGTTCCCTACAAACAACTCCTTACCGCAATAGGCGTCCTGGTTCAACGATTGTAGTCAAGCGACTGTAACGTCGGTAGAACAATTAAATCAAAAATAAAAATATCTACACGGGGCTTATTCGATTTTGAAAAAATGATAATAATAAATTATCAAGAAATTAACCGAAAAATAGACCGATCGCTAATTTATATTTATAGAAACAATAACCCATTTTAAAGGAAACAAATACTCGTAGAAAACTGTAATTTGCTTTAACGAAAATATATTTATATATTTTACTTTAAATGGCAACGAATGGCAACCCAAAGCCTACTTTGACAATGGCACATGTAATATCGACGAGAAGGTGAAGTTCATACCCAAAGAGAAGTTTCCAGGCAAAGTTTTACTGTGGTTGGCAATAAATCAAAACGGAATGTCGGAACCTGCATTTTTTAAAGCTAGATTAGCCATTAACAGTGAAAGGTACAAGGTCGAATGTTTACCAAAAGTTAAAAAATTTATAAGAAACCACCATGAAAACATCAACAGACGCTGTTTTGGCCAGATTTAGCATCGGCCCATTACTCCAAAGCAAGCACAGATGAAATGCGGCGCTTGGGTATTCTTTTTGTACCAAAAGAGAAAAATCCACCAAATGTGCCTCAGTGGCGTCCAATAGAGGATTTTTGAGCAAATCTTAAGCGGAAAGTGTATAGCAAAGGATATCAATACCATAAGCGCCATGAGAATTCTTCTAAGACGTCATCAAGAGGTTACAAGATAACAATAGCCCCATGTACTAAGTAATAAACTGTCCATATGTCATTTCCCAGCAGTCTCCCAAATTTTAAATTGTTTATTTAATTTATATGGCATAACGATTTCACCTGTTTGAGTAGTTTATATGTCGACTAAGATTATGAGGATCACAGGGATTCTTCGAAGTCGTCATCAGAAGATTACAATAGCCCCTTAGTACATGGGTACATGGGTAGTAATAAACTGTGTATATACCATATACCCTCTCTCCCCAACTTTTCATTTTTTATTTAATTTGTATGGCATTCCGATTTCAGTTGTTTGAGTAGTTTACTTGACGATTAAGTTTATGAGGATCACAGAGATTCTTCTAAAACGCCATCAGTAGATTACAATATAACTATGCACCTCAGTTTTCAATTTTTCATCAACCTCCTAATAACGTCTTAGAAGAATTCCTGTTATTCTCATAATCTTAGTCAACTGCTCAAACGGGTGAAATCGGTATTTCATAAAAATTAAATAAAAAATTGAAAATTGGGGAGACCGCTGGGACTTGGCATATTGACTGTTTATTACTTAGTACATGGGGATATTGTTACCTTGTAACCTCTTGACGACATCTTCATTCAAATACCACCTTAAACGTGTAATGGACAATACGGTGTTCACGTTAGAAGAACTCAGCACAGTAGCAACTCGAACCGAAGCAGTTTTGAATTCACGACCATATGGATCCATCATATGGATGCACTAACACCTGGAAATTTATTAATTGGAAGGCCAATTAATTAAATATCACAACCGCAATCAACCGAAGTCAAGGTGTCACAACATTTTAGTAACCGATGTAAACTGAAGTACCTGACTTCATTACATAAAAGGAATAAATGGAAGACATCAGGCAAATCAACTAAAATCGGAGATGTTGTACTAATTCGAAAAGCAAATTTTTCACCGTCCAAATAGTTATTAGGGCGAATTGAAGAAGTTCATCCAGGACGCGACGGTACGGCAAGGATAGTGACCATAAGGACGAAAACCGGAAACTTGAAGAGACCAGTTAATAAACTGACAAAGCTAGCAACGAACTGAATTGAATGAAATGATTCAAGGCGGGCGGTATTTTGCGGCCAAATATCAAAATCGTCATCCAGCAAGGGCAATCACAAATTTAAAAGATATAGATGTAATTAGAATATAGTTAATTTAAATGTAATTAATTTTAAAACGCATCCTGGTGCTACATCCATGATTTGTTTATATCTATAAATGATGTGCAAATCAGATTTATTGATCGTTATTTGTTTTTGCATAAAAATAATTTATTATCATTTATAATGCCATCTACTTGAAGTATATTGAACCTTAGTTGAACGCTAACACTGTTTTTGAATATTGAGTAAATTTATATCATTTATTGTGTCTTTAAATGATACGGTTCGTCGTCGCCTCGCCGATGCGGGATTGAAAAGTTTCAGAGCTGCCAAGAAACCCTTCATCTCGCAGAAAAATAGAAAAGCCAGAATCAAATTTGCTAAGGAGCATAAAGACTGGACCATTCAACAATGGAAGCGAGTTTTGTGGTCTGACGAAAGTAAATTCAATTTAAAAGGATCAGACGGAACTAAGACGGTACGTAGACAAATCGGAAAGCAATATACAGTAGGAACTGTAAAACATGGCGGAGGTAAGGGTTTGATGGTTTGGGATTGTTTTTCGGGATTTTCTGGGTTAGGACTACTACTACATCCATTAACGGCATTATGAACCAGTGTGTGTATCAAGAAAATTTAGAGCACCAAATGTTGCCTTATGCAGAATAAAATATGCGATTAAACTGTTTATTTCAGCAGGATAACGAAACATACCTACAAGTATGTTGAATCCTTGATATCTACTAAAAAAATTGATGTTATGACCTTGCCTGCGCAAAGTCCGGACCTAAAGCCTATCGAAAATTTGTGGAGGCAACCTAATGCGCTGGTTAGTGATGTTATAACCTAGGAGTTCAGTTGCTGTCTTTAAGAATTCCATTTTGTCCAAATTTATCCGTAGGTGGGCTTTTTCTAGTATGCTGAATATCTTTTCGATGTTCTTGACATCATCGATGTGTATGTAGCAAATTTTTCCAATATACTCCTTTAACACGTCATCAATCATCCTTTGGAAGATGGCTGGTGCATTCTTAAGACCAAAAGGAAGTCTCAATTCGTATCTCACTCGTATTTCCCGTTCATGGTGGAAAAGAGGGTCTTAGGTATATTCGATTCTTTCATTTTGATCTGGTGGAAACCAGATGTGAGGTCTAAAGTGGTGAAGAACCTAGAGTTTCCTAGGTTCGCGAGGGTATTTGATATATCCGGAATTGGATATGGATCTGCTATTGTTTCAGCGTTTAAACGTTTGTAATCAATAACCATCCTGTAGTTTTGTGTATTGGAAGCGTCCAGTTTTTTCTTCACTACCCAGATGGGTGAGTTATATGGGCTGTTGGAAGGTCGTATGATTCCATCCTTTAAGAGTTCGTCGATCTGTTCTTCAACTTCTTTTTTCATATTAATAGGATTTTGGGTAGATCGCTTCTTGAGTTATTGTTCTTATTTCAGCCTTTACTGTGGTCTCTATAGGTGTTACGTCATTTACAGGTCCAAATAGTGTTTTATATTTTGAGAGCATCATTTGAATTCTATTTTTCAATCCGGCGGAAAGATGATTATCCCTGATTTCCAAATTATTGACTTGAGGTGCCTGCTTCTCGTAAAGTGGAATTTTAATGTTCGAATTAAGCGTCAGGATGTTGTTTCCTCGATCGATAATTGCACCTAGTTCTTTTAAAGTCCCCGATGATGCCATCGAATGTTTATAATCCTGGCAGAACGAAAAACTCTGTTTTTGTAGATACCGATGCTTTTAAAAAATTGCCCGCATATTGTCTTGCTAATTTCGATCTGTCCACCAGCCGATCTAATTTTGAATTTATTATTGGTAGCTGTAGAATTTTTGGCTAACTGATCACAAATGAAATTCTTGTTCGCACTAGTATCGATCAGGAATTTGAGGGCATCGCCGGTTCGGCTTTGGTGTTTTATGTATGGTATGTTAGAGAGGCATCCATCATGAAATTTAGTTCGGCATTCTGCTCACTCTTTCCATATTCCATAGTTTCTTTGATTTCCGCGTTTTCATTTACCATTTGTGTATATTTTTCTTCCTCTTCTTGTGCTTCCTGTGTTTCTATGTGGTAAATCCTCTGCTGTTTTCGCGGTTCGTGATACGAGTTTTCTCGTTTAGGAGCTGGTGGATTGAACTGGGTTTGATGAAGATTCATTATTGACTTTGATGGATTGGAATGTGTTAGCCTGAGTGGTGCTCTGGTGTTCCTTATGCAAAGTTCCTCTAAGGTAAAGTCATTTGGTTGTGATTCTTACGGTGGTCATGTTGATTGAAATTTGTCCGTGGGAAAATTTGTTTTACGGCAGCTGTTATCACATTGTTTGAATTCTTATTGTATACCGTGAGACTACGATAGTTTAAGTTTTGAATCTGCAAACAGGAAGCTTCTGGCAACGTTTATGGTTTTTGGATTATCAGCATTCTCGATAAATCTCGATGAGAACTGTAATTGTGTCGGTAGAATAATCATCTGTTTTGATTTTATTAACAATTAGGGAGAATTGATGGTTGACACTACCGTAAAACTCATCTAATGTCTTGTTTTTTGTGATCGGTTGCCCAATTGGTGCTCCAGTGTCCTTAAATCCCGTTTGCCGGCATAGTGGAGTGATACACATTTCTTTATTGCTGCCCATTTGTCGTCGAATATATTGTAAGATATTAAAGCAGTCAGCATTCCCTCTGATTTGCTGCCTTATACTTTATAGAATTGCTCGATAGATCGGTCTGTCACGCATGATGTTATAATCTTGTAGGATGTCTTCGACGCTATGAATCCAAGAGAGGTATTGTTGCCTACTAATGGTACGAAGTATTCACAGATTTCGGTGAATATGTTGTAGGCGTATTATGATCACCTGGGTATAACACGACTTGATTTAGTGAAGCACAATTTACACTCGTTCACAAAATTATTGTGTTCAACGGGGTACAATATTTTTGCGTTTAATGGTTATCACTGCACTTTTTGTTGAAAAATTACTATGAGCGACTGGAAACAGTAATTTTTTAAACGTTCGCTTTATTGACTTTTATTTATCGGGTCCCTGTTTCGGCGCCAGTTAAAGAGTTTGCATCCGTGAACATTAAAAAAATAATTTTATTAATTCAAAATCTTACAATTAAGTTCACAATACGATGTAAAATACGATACACAATACGATGTCCTTGTGGGTCACTCGAAAATATAGCCACAGTAATGGAATTTGTGGCCGAGAATCCAGGAATTTCCATTCGGCATCGTGGTCAAGAATTAAACATTTCCAGAAGCAGTATGCAACGAATTTTGGTAAACGATCTGCATTTGCACGCGTACAAGGTTCAATTGGTGCAAGAAATCAAGCCAAAGGACCATGCGCAGCACCGTGAATTTGCTGATTGGCTGTTGAAATATCATCAAATTAATGCGAATTTTTCGAATAAAATCATTTTTTTTTCAGATGAGGCACATTTTTAACTCGACGGATACGTAAATAAGCAAAACTGTCGGATTGCTGAAAATCCTCGTATGATACTCAAACAACCAATGCATCCAACGCGAGTAACTGTTTGGTGTGCATTTTGGGCTGGCACAGTAATTGGGCCGTATTTCTTTGAAAATGCGGCTGAAAATGCGCTAACTGATAATGGAGTGCGGTATCGCGAAATGTTAACAGAGTTTTTGTGGCCCGAATTGGATGTAATTTATGTGGAGGACATGTTTTTCCAACAAGACGGTGTGACCTGCCATACAGCACGTGAAACAATGGTGTTACTACAGACTAAATTTCCAGACCGTGTCATTTCTCGATTTGGAGATCAACATTGGCCACCAAGATCGTGCGATCTAACATCGATGGACTTTTTTCTTTGGGACTATGTGAAGGAAAATGTGTATGCGAATAAGCCTGAAACAGTTGAACATCTTAAAGAGGAAATACGGCGCATTATTGGTGAAATTCAGCCACATTTATGCCATGAACATCGTTATCGTTTGACGGGAGTTACGTCAACCGATGTGCATTGGTGGTTTCTCTTGTTACTCGAGGTAACGACTAGTTGGTGTTCTAGATATTTTATTAAAGAAGAAAAGATAAAATTCAAACTTATTGTGTATGTCAACCAATAATATTTAACTATCAAGAAAAACTAGGTACATAATACCACAAAACTAGTCAAAACAAACGATGTTATATCCAAGCTTTTGTAACTTTATTAGAATGAATATCAAATTATAACTTTGGTAAATCTAATATTTTACCTAAAAAAATCCTGTAGACGAATAATAAAAATTTTCCTGCAATTCGTACCACAGAGAAAATAATATTAGCATTCCAAATTATATTTTATGAACTGATATACAAACGTTCACTCGACTCAAATAACACAAAATATCATAACAAACAACATTCCTCAAAGCAAAGTTTATCAAACTTTCTTTTGTAATAATTGTGTTATAGACCAAAGCTTGAAATACTTTTACCAAATTGAATCATGATAATATTATGAAACTTTCTAATTTGCAAAACAGTATTTGAAAAAAAATCGTTCTAAGTAGACGCCTAATTATATTACGATAAAGTAGAAAAAAATGTTTGAAGTTCTTGGAAAACATATTTTCTGTGTTCAGGGTGGCTCATAATAATGTGTTTTCTTAAGCGCTGCAAGAACCACTCACATAACGAATTTTATAAAATTCCACAATTAATGTGTAAACCGACATTTTTATTCAATTATAAAATCCAAATAAAAAGTTAATAATTAAAAATACAAAAAATTGGAAAACTACCTGTTAAGTACTTATATATTTCTCATTTCGTCTAAATTTCTTGATAGGTTCTGTTTCATGTTTCCATCTCAACTTTACAAATTAACATGTTTTGAATACAAATTCCCGATTTAAATGATTACAAATTTTCCAAATACTTCCTAACACTTAAAACACAACAAAAAATTTCATTATCATTAATTTACTTTCCACTAAATCACTCAATTTATTTCACTTTAAACACCACTAATAATTTTTCACTCTTTTCACGTTCGCTTTTAAACTATTGCGCACCGATTCCGCTGAATGACTAAGGCTGCAGTTACATTGGTTGCGAATCAGTACGAAAATGTGTTTTCACCAATTCGTAAGAAATTCAGTCGTACAAATTCATAAGTTAAAGTGTTTACATTGTTTGATCTTGCTATTAAATTGTATTTAGTGGAAACATCTTTAATAAAATTTCTTTCTCAGAAAATGTTGCGTAGATGATTATTTTGTATCTAGAGCTGAAAACGGTGAATTTGGAAGATAAAGCATTTTTTGGATATAGCAGAATGACTTGGGTAACTGCAGCAGGGAAACTTTCGAATTTCAAGATGAAACTTTGCATACCGATTAAGCCCAATTTGTGCTAATTAGTGCTCACGGGAAAAAATTAGTGATAGTCCAGGAGCCGAAAAAACGGGAAAACAAAAATTTCAAATTTCACCTGAAAGACGGAATAAATAAAACCCGATTTCTAGAAGAAACAGAAACAATTTAAGCCTAATTTTAAAACTTTCTAACGGCCGCTAAACTAATGAAATTTGTTCTTATCATAGAAATATAATTTTCATAAATTTTAATTCATAAATCGAGGAAAACCAGACCAGCCCCTGAAAGATAAAGGGTGGTTAAATTTAAGGGCCGACGTTGAATGCGAACCACACCTAAACGTCAAGTTTTTTTCTGCATTTAATTTGACATTTCTTAATTTCAGACTAGTTCAATTTGAACCATGGAAAGATACACAATCGAGCAACGCGTTAAAGTTATTCAGGCATATTATGAAAATGGGCGTTCAAATCAAAATGCATATCGTGCACTTCGTGATTTTTTCGGTCATTTAAATCGTCCAAATGTGCGTACAATCGGAAAAATCGTGTAAAAATTTGAGCAAACCGGGTCTGTAGGAGATTTTCAAACACCAGTGCATGCTCGTACAGCAGAAAATATTGCTGCTGTTCGCGGTAGTGTGGCTGAAGAGCCGTCCACCTCAACTCGTCGTCGTGCCCAACAATTGCACCTCTCACGCTCGTCGTTGATGAACATTATGCATAAAGACTTACATTTACACGCTTATAAGGTGCAATTGACTCAAGAACTAAAACCTCTTGACCATTCCAAACGTCGTCAATGGTCAGAATGGTGGCAAGAAATGGCAGCAGTGGATGATCAATTTTCGAAGAAAATCACCTTCAGTGATGAGGCACATTTTCACCTCAGTGGATTCGTATATAAGCAGAATTGCCGCATTTGGGCGAATCATAATCTAAGAGTGATTGTCGAAAAACCAAAGCACCTACAAAGAGTGACTGTCTGGTGCGGTTTAAGGGCTGGCGGCATCATCGGGCCGTATTTTTTCCAAAATGAGGCCGGTCAGGCAGTTACTGTGAATGGTGTTCGCTATCGTGAGTTGATAACGAACTTTTTATGGCCCGAATTGGAAGATATGGATGTGGACGATATGTGGTTTGAACAGGACGGTGCCACTTGCCACACAGCTAACGAAACAATGGCTCTTTTGAGCGACCAATTCAATGGCCGTGTTATCTCACGTGATGGCGATGTCAATTGGCCGCCAAGATCATGTGATTTGACACCGTTGGACTTCTTTCTTTGGGGCTATTTGAAAGAAAAGGTGTACGTCGATAAGCCGGCAACAATTCAAGAGCTAAAGGATGAGATAATTCGGCACATTAACGGCATAGAACCTCAATTATGCCTAAGCGTCATCGAAAATTTGGACCATCGGGTGGAGGTGTGCCGCCGAGGTCGCGGCGGCCATTTGGCCGATATTTTGTGCCATACATAATTGAACCATACCATATTATCATAATAAAAAGAATTGACAATAATTTCCTAAATAATTTGTGTTTTATTCAAAATCAACATAGGCCCTTAAAATTTAACCACCCTTTATAATAAACTATATTTTTAAGAAATTAAGTACACATTGTCAGTATTGATATATCTATTAGCAATTAAGGGGGCTGGAATATTACCTTTATTCTACTCAATTCCAGAATTTCGCAAGAACGAATAAAGAACAGTAATTTTTAATAAATTTTTATTGTTTTCATTCGAGTAGTTGACTATAAATATGTTTATTCGTCATTATTATCGCTATTTGCAGTATCTGAAGTAGGCCACTTAGTGAGTTCACTATAGAATTCATTATATTCATCCGGTACATACTGTACAACTTTTGCGATGTCCTGTAGCTTTTTGTGATTTATAGCAAAGCAGCCATTATAGACCTTATCGATAACAAGAACTACTTGATCCTGATTTTTTAATCTAAATGTACTATTCACCAAACCGTCGATAAGCGTGGAAGCCCTCACATAACTTCCTAGCTCATTTGTGTACTGCAAATGCCTATAAGTACTAATGCTAAAAATCTCACCAGATTTTTGTAGATCAAAAGAGGTTTTTTTAAAGTAGCGAGGCCATCATTCCTTAAAATTCAGTATTGAATCGTTAGTCACTCTTCTCACTTCAAATGGTGGATTACGCTTTCTTGCTTTTCGAATGATACCTTCGTACTTCTCTGATGAATAAATTCGATCTAATCTTCGAACACATCGTTTTATGACAGAAAAGTCTGTCAGAAGGCAGGAAGCTATGACCCAGAATTGGATAATATTGATGAATTATTTTGAATCTCCCATTCATGGTTAATGACATTAATAGTCTGGTCAATGTGTGGTTGCGGTTTTGCCCTGCATGCGTCACTAAAAACGTGCAGTTCTTTTACTTCTTCAGGAATATTTTTTAAATAGTCAAGAATAAAGCTACACACCTCGTTTAGCTATCCCGTCTGTGTATGTGTATTCTGCATATAGTCGAAAACTATCGCCCTAACGTCGTTTCGATGGTTGCAAATTTCAGTAACTTCCTCAATCTTTTTGTGGAACTTCTAGCAAATTTTTTTATGAATAAGTAGTTCAGCGACCGCAGCTCGCTTTGCAACTTCGTTAAGAGTTGATGATTTTATTTTTTGATTTGAATCCTCGCAGGTAGAACAAACATCAACTTGAGGCCTGCCAAACTTTTAGTTGAAGTTTTCTTTAAAAATCTTTAAGTAAAACTCATACTTCACTATTTTTTTTAATGCAGAACATTTTTCAAGAAACATTTCGTGCATTTTCCTAACTGTTAGGCCTGCTTCTAGATATTTTACAGTTATAGGAGTGTAGTGAGTCTCTTTTGTTGGAAATAATGAAATGTGCTGAATAATCTTGCCTACAATCGTTGAGTCAAGGCTGTTTCCACGATTTGCATGTCTTCCTCTCAAGTCAACAGGATTTTAATTTAATTGAAGGAGCTTATTTAAGCGATGAATAGCATTGTTTGAAATTTCACGTAAACATGCGTAGGCCTTACGACAAACTTACTCGACAGGATCCCTCCATAGCAAAATACTTAAATGAAGACGTGAGTTGTTTTGAATGTTCTGCTAGGGCACGATATCTAACAACATTGTGTCTTTGAATCAGTCCCATAAGATAAGTGTCTCTTTCGATTTTGGGACGCCCACTGTACACAATGTTAATAATTTCACGTTTTTCTTCAATACTAAAAGTAATCATGCAATTCTTACGACAACCACAGTTTGGGCCAGTAGTTTTCGCTTCCACTAACACGCCTTTACTAGTCACAAATTCCTCACCTCTTTGTCTAGCTAATTTCTCTTTTTCCTTCAAATGCAAATGCTTCTTGACCTTGCCTCTTTTTCTTCGTGGTTCACGCATTTCTTCATCCGACTCTGACATCCTTTACCTGATGTTAGATACCAATAAACCACTGAATAAAAATGAAATACTTATTTTGCCAATGATAAAATAAAAACTTACTCTGCAACACTTTATGTCGTCTTTATAATATGTCGTTAAACACTCTCACATAAACACTTCAAAAAGATTGATAACAATATGTGGTTAATGCCTCTTTCGAAGCCAACCATAAACTGAATACAAATAATATTAAAATCTATATTACGACTGAAACTACTTTCCACGTACTGGAGGAATCCCTTATGTAAATAATGAGTATAGTTTGAAAATAAAAAAATGTCCGTTACTTTAAGCATGTTTCGCGTGCGTACATGAGAATGAGTGGAAAAAGATAATATTACTGGAATATTACCTTTCTCAATATTACTGGAATATTACCACTCAATGGAATTTTTACGATCACATGTTTATATGAAAATAGGTGGAATAGTTTTATTGATACATTCTATAGATGCGCTACAGAAATCTGAGTACGATGGAACTCAAAACTCATTTTGGCAAATTGGAATATTAACCTTTTTCCACTCAGCCGTTCAATTGTTTCAGTAAGTTTGTTTACTCGTATTGTTTCAAGGTTGGCTGCATTCGATTACTTGTAATTGTTTTTCCTTCATTTGAAGTACAGACGTTTTGTTTTATTTTTCTTGTGACGTGAAAACTTGATTTATACAGGATACCCGACAATTGGACCATCAAAGGAACCAACTTGATAGAGGAGCTCATTTCCAACAGAAACAGCCAAGTAAAGTTGTTTTAGAATTGTTGATGGTGCACAAAAAATCCCACTTTCAGTGTTTTTTTAAAGAAATCGCATGCACACCCACCAAAAAATTAATTTAAAAAAATAGTTCTTTTGTTTAACTTTCTTTTTTAATAAGTTCTAGAAGGTGGCTTTGTAATAAAATCATTTTTATAAGCTGAATTATCTTCTGTCAAATAAAAATAATGCGACACTAATGCAGATATTAAAATGGTATCACACACCGGGCTATTCACAACAGAAAGGTTTCTGTCAATTTTTTCACAAAGTAAGTTGTGCTTATTAAAAAATGCACTTAACAAAATTTCCATTTCTAAAATCGATGCTTTGTATTGTCAGAAATAAAACAAAATGATGATGTTCACAATGGTAAACTAAAATACAACAATTTTTTTAAGCAAATCTAGTAGCCCAAATTAAACAAAATTTCTGGTATAAAAAGAAAAACATTTTGTAATTCATGTTAGTAGTTCCATACATACATACTCGAATGTTTAGAATTAAAATGTCAATCAGCTGTGTAGCTTATTCCCACAGCGAATATGCAGAAATACATTTCATTTATGGCTTTTGTAATGGCAAAGCCCGAGCAGCAGCAAGACAATACCAGAGATGATAGCTAAATGGGGAACGTTTTCCCGATTACAGAGTATTTCAAAACGTACATCAAATGTACAGAAAATGCGAAGTCCCTGGTCGTCCGAGAAGATATGAAACAACCGGGCAACTTGATATAAACACTAAAAGTGGAATAACTTTTGCACCATCAACAATTCGCTTCGCTGTTTTTGTTGGGAATGAGCTCCCCTATCACTCTGCTTCGTTTGATCGTCCAATTCTGAGACACCCTGTATATATTTTTTTACAAATAGTTTCCTTAAATTTTTTTTCTATTTTATAAAAATGTTTCTTGTTTGTTTGATGTTAAATTCTTTTTCTTATATGTAACTTTTTATTATTATTTTTAACAAAATTTATAGAAAAAACTTCCCTGAGGATGGTATGCAATACCGAAAATTTGGATAAATATCTTCATAAATAATTACGTTTTTTAAATAAAGAATATCTATATATAAACTCGCTACAACAAATAATATTATAACAAATATAAAGACCTTAGTTTACGATTGATTTTTTACTATTAAGAAATTCTATTTATTGATATGTTGAATTCTGGTTTATGCAAACTAGTGACAACAAAAATAATTTGAGCAGGCTACTTCGCCTACTGTTTTCTTCTGATTTTAATAATTTGTAGTAACAGAAACTGATTTAGTCCTCTCTATAATGGACTCCTATAATTTGCAGATTCTTTTTAGTGGCGGTGGGACATTTACTATTGACATTGAACAGATACTACCACATAATCTTAGAAATAACATGCTCTGCAATAGTTCCCTCAAGTGTCATGCTTCTGTATACTGTTGACATTCGTCGATGCATGACAAGCTCCATTACTACAGTGCATGATGGACAATAAGGGATATTATCGCGTTTATACTTAAACAAAAACTCTCGGAAGCAAAATGCGCCGTCAAGAATTCAAATAGGTACCTATTACTTACCTAGTTCTCGGCTTCTCCATGTCTCCGCTCCGTTCCATCCCAACTTTAATTTGTAAAAACTAGCGATGAGTCCATCGGGCTTTGCGTGTTTGGTTCTTTCCGACCTTCCACTCGATTGTAGTTTCCTCTAGACCAAGCTTTCTACTTTCTGCAACACTTAGACCACTGCTGTGATCTTGGTAAAATTGTTCACGTCCTTTAGCTAAGAGATCTAGTGGTAGCATTCCTGCGATTACACAAAATGCCAAGAAAATTATCATTCTTATCTATTTTTTCTATGGTATTACTGAAAAAACAACTTTTTATTTTTGTCTTGCTCCACTAGTATTCGGCGTTAATCGAGACATGGCATTGCTTCCAATGGAGCAGCATTATCTTTATGTTCCTTAAAAGTTTATTCCGCTATTAATTGTGATACCTAAGTTGATCGTTGGTTGTGGGATAATAACAAATTCGCCTACTACAGACTCCTTTAGCTTCATCTGCTGCAAATTATTACACTTCCGTTTTCTGCCCAACCAATTGTAAACTGCCTGTTAGCAGTAATGGTACATGCATACGGCTTCGTTACAGGGTCGAATTACCGCAACTTTAAGTTTAGCCACCACTACGTTTGCTATATCGTATGCAAAGTCGATGATTTTTGCTTTTTCGGTAAGCTGGAGCCTTAACACGTCATCCATAATGTTCCACAGTAGCAGGCTCAGCACAGATCATTGTAGTACACCGCGCGTTATAATGTATTCCACTGTGCCATCGTCGGTTTTATAATGAGGATCGTATTACGGATGTAAGGTAATTACGTTTTGGAAATTTATTTGTCGAAAGTAATAGCATATATTGTTGAGTGACCTGTTCTGAAGCCTTACTGGAGCTTCGGTAAACTTAGTAATCTTACCATTGTCTTCCTTAATCTGCCAGAAATTCATCATTGCTCCAATATTTATCCCGTATAGTGTGGATACACAAAGGTCTGTACGACCATTGATTTTTCGGCGGTCTTTCGGTAACCGCGCTGACCGTTGCTACTTCCACCACTCGGGAAATATAGTTTAGCTTAAGCAGAAATCGAAGACATTAGTTTGGACAATGTTCGAACCACAAAGAGGAGGGTTAAAATTACGGCTTTTTACCTTTTTCATTACTATAAATTTATCAAAAATTTTCAGTATCACTGCGCCTTAAATATTGATACTTCCTTGCGTCTTAATTTGCCTTATTTTGAGCCGTTCCGAAGACGGTTTGGTTTTCTAACATTTGGATTTGCCGTCTAGCGGTTTCTAATCATTTTTTATTTTGACACTGACATATATTTTTCGCTCGAACTATTGACACGAACACAGTTCTCTCCACAAAAAATATTGATAACTAAATATTGATAACTTATTTCTAAAGTGAGTGTTATGTTGCAGAAACAGTGCGAAACTTAAAAAGGCTTATTTAAACGGCTATGTAAACAAGCAAAATCGGAAACCCACTGGTCATCGTAGCCAAGCCAATCCATCCTCAGGAGGTAAGAATATGGTGTGGTTTGTGGGGTGGCGGCATTATTTCCCCATTTCACTTCGAAAATGTTGGCAATACTGAGACAGTCAAGGGAGAATGCTACAAAGCGATGGTTTTTGTACAGTAATTGAAGAAAAGGAATACGAGGATGTTAGTCTAAAGACCGAAGATTTTAAATTACTATAGTACTTGCTCTTTTTACGCCTTCTTCTATTTCGGATATTTGCAACCACCAGTGAAATGGTTGGTATTTCCAATTGTCTTCATCGTGTTTTATATTTAACAGCCAAGTTTACATTGTGGACCCTGCTTGCTCCCTCCCTTCAGCCGGTCCTGGATTTCCTACGCCGTTCACCATAACTTAACTGTAATGAACTCAACGTGGATTCGTGTTCGGATACAGCCCTTAACATTTTGTGCTTGCTGCCAAGTAGCTAGACAGCCGCCCTTTTTGGGAGAGTGTGTACGTGTGTGTGGATGTCTGTGGTCTCGGGCAGACTAAAAGTTATTGGTCTCTCTAGGTGTCAAAGATTTTTAGCCAAAATCGGTCCACCGGAAGTCTTCCATAAGAGCCTTTTCGTTTTCTGCAAATATTTTAAAACAAATATTAGTTTTCCAAAATTTAGGTGGAAATGGCAATTTTTGACAAATTAAACTATTTTTCCACTAAAATGAAAATACGTCGGAGACGGAGATTGACTGAACTGGATGAAATTTCATTCGTTAGATTTTTCAGATCCAGTTTTTGCAATTTTTGCAATGATGGTGAAAAGTATGGCATTTACGAATAAACGAGCACACTCTGAAAAGATTAAAATTGATTTAAAGATTAAGTTTTCAATAAGGATTGTCTTTGTTCGTTTTCTGACATTTTTGCGGGAGTTACGATTTTTTATTAAAGAAGACAGTGGTAACCAAAATTCTGCAAAATTTAAATATTCCGTTGAATAATCAAATGTGGATAAATTGAAATTTATGTACTTTCGTGGTAAAAGACAGTCGGATGTTAGCCATAATATATTTACCTCCATACACATTGAGATTCTGAGAATGTGAAATATGTTACGGTTAAAGTGCGAAATTGGTAAGTGTGAGAAATTTTAATTTTTTTTATATTTGTATTATTTTTTAAATTTCGTACAACGGTTTTTAATCACCAGATGGAAAGAGGTCCCATATTCTCGAAATTTTTGCAGGCCGCTACAAAATTAGAGTCTTTTTGTTCTAATATTCCAAATAATTTTCTACTAATACCTTAAAATGTAGTCCTTTGAGTGAAGGGTGAACCATTTCTGGACATTATTCTTGAAATCGGCGTAATTTTACATATTTTGGAAATTATTTTTTTAAATTCTTTGCATATTTTTTAACATATGTTTGCCTAGTAAGGGGAAAATTCCTATAGTAGGGAAAGAAATATTAGCAAATTTGCAAACAAATTTTATAAAATGATTAAAGTAGCCGATGAAAAATTCGAATAATACAGATCTAAAGCAAAATATATTCCGAACGCGGAAATGTTCGCCGATTTCAAAAATAGGGCCCCTGGAGGGTAGGACTCCTATTTCATAGATTTCGGAGCAGTGAACAGTTTTTTCAAATTTTTTCTTTCACAAACCGTTGATGTACGTATTTTACCATTTGTGCTTCACCGGAATTAAATATAGGTAATCATTAGATTCTTTAGTTGTCTTTTACTAGCCGTAGAAATCAAGCACGATGTACTTGCAGTTTAAGTCCATACGGGAAAAGAACGTCATATACCATATACATATTCCTACATCTGTTGTAAAGAAGTTCTAAATCCTGAAACTTGGTGAAATAAATAAAACACGGCCGCAATACAAATCATAGAACACCAATATATACCAATCCTTTTAAACCAAGTTAACTAAAATAATACAATTTTTTAACTTTAATTTAATTTGGACTAAGTAATATTTTCTAGCATTATGGTACTTACTAAATTGCTTTAATCGAAAAACTTAAGCCACAGCATTATTTATCGTTCATAACAGAATCTACAGCTACAGGTACCTTAAGGTTTGCACATAATAAATCATAGACCTACGTAATCGTAAACGATTTATAATTTTTCCTAAATTATTAGATTTCAGCAAAAAATACTTCTCGAAAAACCGTAAAACCACCACCAAGTAGCTATGTAAACATTAAAGTTATATAATTTTCCGGGAGATTTAGTTTTATCGACCAAATAATGGAAAACTTTTAGATTTTTTATTTTCATTTTTTTTTATAAATTGTTGCCGTAAGTTATTTCGCTTTCTTATTTCCACACTATTAACTTTTTCATTCAAGATTACTTTAAGAACTTTAATAAGTCTCTCTCATGCGATACATCTTCGTTTACCGCAAAAAACTTTGTAACTTGATTTGTTTTCCTTTGTGTAGGAATTCCATTAATTTTTCTTTTCTTCTCAACCAATCAATATTTAAATCAAATAAAATTTATGGGAAATTTGTACCGTGTTATGAAATGAGTAGGAATAGACGTTTGGGAATTATCCGGCGGATACCGAATAACCGTATAAAAATAAAATAAATTCTTGAATATTGAACTTCACAAAAATTGTCTGTTGAAGTCGGCTTGGCTGTTTTCAATGCCATATAAAGCAATTCAAGATTTTGTATTCTCATGGAAGTTTTCTTGAAGCGGTTGAATTCTTGCAAAGTGATCTGTCATTTGACATTTCTACCTTTTTAACGTTGGACGCTTTTGAAATATATAAATTCAGTTCTTCAGCCAATTATATTTTTGATTCAACTATGACTGCGGATTCTTCACACAGAATTTCTACTTCAGCGTCAGAATACAGCATAGTCTCAACAGAGAAAAGTCTCTTCATAAGAGCTGTAGCAAAACTAAGAGTAGATTTTGTTGGACCATTTGTAGAGGTTGAATCAACAAGACATTTTATTAAAGCAGTAATGATGTCATTTTTCTCGATTCAATTTGATTTTCAATTGACTTCAACAAATAGCGACTTATTTCTGAATTGATTGCTTCCATTTGCACCAAAAATATTTGCGGGTTTTCGATGTAATGCTTCCACTGCTAGTTTTGTAAGCTGTAGAGAATTGATTGAGATTTTTCAATAGCTCAAAGTCAACCATTTCCATCAAATAATGAGCATTCAAATCTATTAAAGTTTATAAAATTTGCGTATTCAACTTTAAAAATCTTTCTATCATGGGCACAATCGACTTCTATCGAACCTTTATAATTAGGGATAGTTCATACTCACGTTCGAATTCATTTCTAACATGATTTTGCAGGATGCTGTTGCGTACCGGAGAATATCTAAAAAACCAAACTAGTTACATTTTCGTCATTATAATCGTCGATACCGGGATCGTCCTCGGAATTTTGAAAATCATCTTCAGGGACTTCACCTTCACTTAATTGTTCGAGTTCAGTTACACAAGCTTCAGCAAGTCAATGTTTTTATACAAATAGGGTAAATTCTTCCATACTTTAACATCATTGGAGCCCCATCATGAGAGTGCATACAATATCAGTTTTAAAATTTATTTTAAATTTAAGCGAGTGATTTTTCACTTTATCCACCATATCAATTGCATTACAAGATCCTGGAATTAGAACGAGCCCAAGATTTATACGCATACGTCGTTTTCTTCATGGATATTTGCGTTCAGATATCTACATCTTCGTAAGATTGTCCATTCATCACTGGTGATACTGAATTTTTTGCCAAGTATTTTACGTTGTTCAATAATTTTTATCAATTCGTCTTTCTTTATTTCAAAATTACGATGTATCAATTTCATTACACTGGCTTCGCAGTTTGGTAAAGAAGGCCCCCCGACAAGAAATCGAATCGCGATTAAATGCAGTACAGCACGTATGGAAATATTATCAACTGCAGCCAGATTCGTTACTATATCTTCCAAAGTGTCTCGTTTAACAAAGTTTAATATCAAAGGGGAAGCTCTTTGAATTTTAGGTGTGGATTGTTTTTTTCTACGGTTTCATTTAGAATAATTTTACGAACAAGATCCAGTTGGTTTATCATTGCTCCAGTCGACCCATTTGCATTTGTTATTTTAGATTGGCATTTCAGACATTGCGCCTTTTTTCTGATGATAATGATCTTTTCTTCCCCATTTTCTGCGAAGAAACAAATTTAATAAAACTGATAGTACAGCACAAACAACGAGAATGAATTTGAAAATAAAATCAGCTTTCACATTGCTTAAAATCATAGCTTGCTTTGTATTTTCTGCCAATTTATAAAACATATTTTCAAAGCCAACTTTGTTCAGATTTTCTATGTGTAATAACGATTATTATAATTTTATGATGACCCTAATGCTGCACATGCACTTGTAGCACAATCCAAAGAAAATGGTACTGGAATTTTTTACAAATTAATTACAAATTTGTTACACAGTTAGAACATTTTTTACAAGTCCCGTTATCCTGTAATTCGTATGTGGGCTGACATTAGACAAAGCTAACCCGCACTTTTACTGGTACTGGAATTCTTTACAAATTAATTACAACATATCGGCATAGTTCAACCCCCAAAAAACTACCCCTAAGGGGTGCAATTCTTTAAAAAACATATTTTTTGTTACAACATGCTTATCGCATGTCTGTTATATTTTGTTGTATCGTATTGGGTTTGATACTCACATTTTTTACAAATTAATTACAACATATTGGCATAGGTCAACCCCCCAAAATTACCCCTAAGGGGTGTAATTTTAAAAAAATATATTTTTCATCACACCACGCTTTCTGTGAATTTTTCTTGTATAGTGGGGCTGGTACTAAAATTTTTTTTACAAATTAATTACAATAAAATGGCATAATTAATCCCCTAGAAAACTACCCCGAATGGGAGCAACCGTAAAAGTTTTTACAAAATAAAGTACAATATAGTGGAATAGTTCAATTGCCAGAATTTGCCTCCAGATACACAATCGAGCAACGCGTTAAAGTTATTCAGGCATATTATGAAAATGAGCGTTCAAATCAAAATGGATATCGTCCACTTCGTGATTTTTTCGGTCAATTTAATCGTCCAAATGTGCGTACAATCGGAAAAATCGTGCAAAAATTTGAGCAAACCGGGTCTGAAGGAGATTTTAAAACACCAGTGCATGCTCGTACAGCACGTACATCAGACAATATTGCTGCTGTTCGCGATAGTGTGGCTGAAGAGCCGTCCACCTCAACTCGTCGTCGTGCCCAACAATTGCACCTCTCACGCTCGTCGTTGATGAACATTATGCATAAAGACTTGCATTTACACGCTTATAAGGTGCAATTGACTCAAAAACTAAAGCCTCTTGACCATTCCAAACGTCGTCAATGGTCAGAATGGTGGCAAGAAATGGCAACAGTGGATGATCAATTTTCGAAGAAAATCATCTTCAGTGATGAGGCACATTTACACCTCAGTGGATTCGTTAATAAGAATAATTTCCGGATTTGGGCGAATCATAATCCAAGAGTGATTGTCGAAAAACCAATGCACTCACAAAGAGTGACTGTTTGGTGCGGTTTATGGGCTGGCGGCATCATCGGGCCGTATTTTTTCCATAATGAGGCCAGTTACAGTCAGGCAGTTACTGTGAATGGTGTTTGCTATCGTGAGATGATAATGAACTTTTTACGGCCCGAATTGGAAGATATGGATGTGGACGATATGTGATTTCAACAGAACGGTGTCACTTGCCACACAGCTAACGAAACAATGGCTCTTTTGCGCGACAAATTCAATGGCCGTGTTATCTCACGTGGTGGCGATGTCAATTGGCCGCCAATATCATGTGATTTGACACCGTTGGATTTCTTTCTTTGGGGTTATTTGAAAGAAAAGGTGTACATCGATAAGCCAGCAACAATTCAAGAGCTAAATGATAAGATAATTCGGCACATTCCGGCCATTTGGCCGATATTTTGTTCCATTCATAATTGAACCATACCATATTATCATAATAAAAAAGAATTGACAATAATTTCCTAAATAATTTGTGTTTTATTCAAAATCAACATCGGCCCTTAAAATTTAACCACCCTTTACAAAGGATGGTGGTTATGATAACATTCGTAATGTGGTTCTGAAGAATTATTCGCAATTTTTTTCACAATTACTAGCTGATCTATTTAATGTGATTTTGGAAACCGGTGTTTATCCCGGTTGTCTTAAAATTGCTAAAGTGACACCTATCTTTAAGTGTGGAAATTCCAAACTAGTTAATAATTATCGTCCAATTTCAGTTTTGTCGGTATTTGACAAAATTTTAGAAAAAATTATTGCTAACCGGATGATCGATTTCCTAAATAACTATAAATTTTTCTTTTTTCGTCAGTATGGACTTCGACAAGATTCTGGTACAGATTTGGCCTTAACAGACATTACTGATATGATGTATCTTAATTTTGACAGGCAAAACTATATCTCTGGCTTATTTTTTGATGTTCGTAAAGCTTTTGATTGTAAAGATCACAGTTTACTTCCGCAAAAATTACAAATTTATGGCTTCCGTGGCCTATCATACAAACTGTTAGCAAGCTACCTTAGTAATCGAAAGCAATTTGTGATTCTAAATGATGTAAAAAGCTCCACTTTAGGAGTGTACTGTGGTGTTCCTCAAGTGGTGTTCCTAAGGAGTGTCCTTAGTCCTTTATTATTTCTAATCTACGTCAATGATATGGCCAATTTATCGCTCACGGGTCATGTTAGAATTTTTGCTGACGATACGCCCTGTTCTATGAATCCAGAGATTGTCAGGTAACAATGTCACATATGAGGGATGATATTAATTAATTTTAATAAAACAAAATATATAATTTTTCAGTCCCCACGCAAATTGCACCATAGAGCGTATGGACAAATTCAAGTACCTTGGAGTAATATTCGACAAGCATATGACGTGGACTTAATTCTATTTGTATTAAAGTTTGCCCATTTAATTGCTGGATTAGAAAATTGGCTGATTTTGTTCCAGTACAAGTGTTAAACAAAATTATTTCTCATTTATTCATACCCGATTTACATACGCTTATTCTACCTTTGGTTCAGCTGTTAAAGAGAAACTGAATAAATTGCAGATTTTACGAAATAGGTGCTGTAAAGTAATGTATAAACTGCCTCACCTGAACTGTTGCTATAGGCATTCTCCCAACTAAAGCAATTTTTGAGATGTATGTGTCGATCTACATGTTTAAGTGTCTACACATCCCATCATTAAGTTCGACTATACAATCCGAATTTCTAGGTAATGGCTATTCAACCCGAAATTCTAGTCAGTTGAAGTGCCCCTAAATTAGAACTGAATTTGGCAGGAAATCATTAACATTTATTGGGCCATATATTTATATTATAATTTACCTGAAAATATTAAGAGCGCTGTACATATTTTTGTGTTTAAATGAATGATAAAATCTCATCTGTTATCATCAGTTAAAGATTATTTGTGATTTATAATGCCATTCATTCTTAATTAATTAAATTAAATTATATTAATTGTTATGTAATCGAATTTTATTTTTTATTATGCGTAATGTAGTTTTAGTCACTATAACACTATGCTGTATATGTTTAGTGCATATAAGTGTGAATGACGAACATTTAAAGGACATTAAATCCATGTCAATGTGGGCCACCTAACTTTTTTTTGAACTAGCGGTTATTTTGAGTATGGTAAGGATTATATCACTTCTGATTTGACAGAAAGTTAGTTTTATTCTTCCGCTGAACGAAAATGGTTGTGTATTCGCTTGAACAACGCTGGGAAATATTGAAACATTACTTCGCAAATCATGGTTGCAGAATGTGTGCGAAAACTGCGTGCGGTTTTCGGAAGAAACGAAGCACCGGGAGCTCCATATGTGCGTTATTTTGTGAATAAAGTTAAAGAAACAGGCTTGCTAATTAATAAACCAACACGACCCAAACAGTCAACCAAGCGTACACCCGAAAATGTTGATGCTGTAGTCGAGAATATGCGTGAGTCGCCGGGAACGCCAACTCGTCATCGTGCTCAAGAATTGAACATTTTACGCACAACATTGCGACGAATTCTGCATAAAGACCTTGGTATGACACCGTATAAAGTTCAATTGGTTCAGGAATTGAAGCAAAGAGACCACCCATTTTTCGGTTCGCTGAGTGGGTTTGCGATCGACTTGAAGTAGATGCCGATTTTAGCAAAAAAATCATCTTTTTGGTGGCTATGTAAACAAGACGATGCATCCTCAATGCATCACACTGCTTGGTGCGGATTTTGGTCCGGTGGCATTATTGGAGCATTTTTCTTTTAAAATGAGCAAGGAGCCGCCGTTACTGTCAATGGTGAGTGCTACCGCGCCATGATAAACGAATTTTTGTTCCCGGCACTTGAACAGGAGGACATAGGCAACATTTGGTTTCAACAAAACGGCGCTCCGTGCCACACAGCACACGTTTCAATTGATCTTTTGCGCACTGTCTTCGAAGATCGAATTATCAGCCGAAATGCTGATGTGATTTGGCCGCCTCGGAGCTGTGATTTGACGGCGTTGGACTATTATCTTTGGGGTGCCGTCAAAGATAAGTGTTATGCCGATAAACCAGCAACGATTAACGCTCTCAAGAACAATATTCGCATTGCCATTGAAGACATAATGCCGCATACCATCGCAAATGTGCTCAAAAATTGGGCCGACCGTATGGGTTGCGTCAAGGTCAGCCGAGGCAGTCATATGAATGAAATAATATTCCATAATTATTCGGAAGAATTGTTCTTTACAATGAAAAAATATTGAGAACTTTTTGTTTTATTGCATTTTTAAAAAAAATATTAGGCCCACCCTATATATAAAAATTTATGTTAAAATTAAAAATAAAATAAATAAATAAAAATCCTTCAAAGAAGAATATTAATTACGTAGGATAAATTACTAGATGATTTGTAAATCAGTTGTATTGTAATTTTTATGTGACGTGAATACAATTAATAAGTACCAACAAAACATGATAATAACCTAAATTTAACTACTATTATACTAACTATAGTACCTATAAAAGTGAAAGCGATAATCCAATAAAAAAAAAATAATCAACAAAATTTAAATTTTTAATTCTAAGATGAGAAATACGATTTATGAAACATAACCGGTGTACACAATTCAAGGAGTTCCATATGCATACTCCCCCAACAAAAACGGGACGAAACAATTCATAAGCCTACACCTGTTAATAGCAGGCACCAAGAGAGTTTTGCGGCGATTGCAAGAGGTTGTTAATTTGTCGAGGGTATAACAAGGTTGTTGACATTTCAGAAACTTAAAAATGTACAAACATACTCTGAATTCGTAAAACTGTTTCAAAGAACAGCCCAGTAATGAATCAGTGAGATGGGAAATGTGGTCGAATTTCCTTAAGCCAAAGATATATCTTAAACATGAATTAAATATAGACTGAAGTTCAGTGAGATACTTTTTTTTAATTTAAACAAAACAACGTCACCATATAAAAGATGTGGAAGCACATACGATTTTATAATTTGGATTCTTGTTTTAGACTCGAAGCATCTAGTAGTAGAACCACAACATTCTCAACAATAACACATCTCTGCGGCACACAGCATCAAAAATTAAGCCCAAATTACAAACAGCATCGGAGTAATCAACATCTATTCCATTAACATGAATTTTAGGGAAATGGTTCGTATTACGATTTGTAGAAGATATAATGATGCTTTGCGTTTTACCTCAGTTCAAATCCAAATTATTATTTATCGGCCAGATTTCAAAGTCATCAGCAAATAAGTGATATTTACTGTTGGAAGTTATAGATGGCAGATCGTTTATGTACATCACTAATAGAAATGGTCCTAAGACTGAGTCTTGGGGCACACCCCGGTTAGTATTACAAATATCTGACACACCAGAATGTGTCCTTACTGATTAAGAGCGTTCCAGCATTATCTGCTACAAGTTTAAGCGATAAGCCGACTCCGTGAATTTAAAACAAGAATGCAATTTTTTAATCAAAACTGAGTGATTAATTTTGTCGAATGCTTTACTGAAATCTAGCAATACAAGGATACATATCATACCTTTGTCAATAGCACGGCGAATATCATCATGATATGAATTAAAGCAGTACTAGTAGTACTAGTACTGTGGTTAAGTCTGTAGGCTGATAGAAATGTCGAAAATAGTTCGCTGGATTCGACAAACAACAGAATTAGTGATTGGAGTATCTTTTCAAATACTTCTTCTTCTTTTTAGGAATAGGTACAATTATTGAATGTTTCCACTCAGATGGAAAAGTGGAAAACGTTATTAGAGTATTAAATACATGCAGTATATGACAGCCAATGCGGTGCAAGAGCAACTTCAGGAATTTTATAGGTATTTCATCGATACCAGTTGCATTGGATTTAATCGTGTTAAAAGCATCCATAAACTCAACAAAATCCATATTTCTAAAGCTGAAGATTCCCTCAGCATCAGAAGTATTAATAAGATTATTCATACTATTGGTATCAGACAGTGCAGGGTCAACGCTATTAAACGAAAAATAATTGTTAAAATCGTCTGAAGAGAACTGGGCAGTTTCTTTGCTTTTTGTAGCAGAAAATGTACCAACAGATCTGATATTTTTTCAAATAAACTTTCGATTGTAATGATGGACTTAAAACCACTGAAAAATAGTTTGCTTTGGCCCGCTTAATAAGGTTATTAATTCGGTTTCTCATAAAACCCTATATTCTTGATATATATAAAGGGTGATTTTTTTGTGGTTAGGATTTTCATGCATTAGTATTTGACAGATCACGCGGGATTTCAGACAAGGTGTCAAAGAGAAAGATGCTCAGTATGCTTTGACATTTCATAATGAATAGACTTACTAACGAGCAACGCTTGCAAATAATTGAATTATATTACAAAAATCAGTGTTCGGTTCGAAAAGTGTTTCGCGATTTACATCCGATTTATGGTCTACATAATCGACCAAGTGAGCAAACAATTAATGCGATTGTGACCAAGTTTCGCACTCAGTTTACTTTATTGGACATTAAACCAACCACACGAATGCGTACAGTGCGTACAGAAGAGAATATTGCGTCTGTTTCTGAGAGTGTTGCTGAAGACCGTGAAATGTCGATTCGTCGCCGTTCGCAGCAATTGGGTTTGTGTTATTCGACGACATGGAAGATTTTACGCAAAGATCTTGGTGTAAAACCGTATAAAATACAGCTCCTGCAAGAACTGAAGCCGAACGATCTGCCACAACGTCGAATTTTCAGTGAATGGGCCCTAGAAAAGTTGGCAGAAAATCCGCTTTTTTATCGACAAATTTTGTTCAGCGATGAGGCTCATTTCTGGTTGAATGGCTACGTAAATAAGCAAAATTGCCGCATTTGGAGTGAAGAGCAACCAGAAGCCGTTCAAGAACTGCCCATGCATCCCGAAAAATGCACTGTTTGGTGTGGTTTGTACGCTGGTGGAATCATTGGACCGTATTTTTTCAAAGATGCTGTTGGACGCAACGTTACGGTGAATGGCGATCGCTATCGTTCGATGCTAACAAACTTTTTGTTGCCAAAAATGGAAGAACTGAATTTTGAGGGAAAACTTCGGAGAACAATTCATCTCAAGAAATGGCCCGGTAAGTTGGGCACCAAGATCATGCGATTTGACGCCTTTAGACTATTTTTTGTGGGGCTACGTCAAGTCTAAAGTCTACAGAAATAAGCCAGCAACTATTCCAGTTTTGGAAGACAACATTTCCGAAGAAATTCGGGCTATTCCGGCCGAAATGCTCGAAAAAGTTGCCCAAAATTGGACTTTCCGAATGGACCACCTAAGACGCAGCCGCGGTCAACATTTAAATGAAATTATCTTCAAAAAGTAAATGTCATGGACCAATCTAACGTTTCAAATAAAGAACCGATGAGATTTTGCAAATTTTATGCGTTTTTTTTTAAAAAAAAGTTCTCAAGCTCTTAAAAAATCACCCGTTATTAACATGATAAATCTGAGAGACTTTGTTTTACGTCGATGGAAGCACACAAAAAATGTGTGTTTATAAACACACATTTTTTGTGTGCTTCCATCGACGTAAAACAAAGTCTCTCAGATTTATCATGTTAATAATATCATTATTAGACCATGGTGGATGATGGGGTCATAAGTTTACAGTTCACAGTAGAACAGATTCCTCAAACAAGGTTCTAATAAACGCCGTTAAACACTTAACTGTGCCATTGGGATCAGAAATAGAATAAAGCAAACCCCAATCTAATTTGTCGCATTTGCTGTACGTGAGTGATAAATCTATATTCTTGAAGTCGCGAAAAGTAAAACTGGGAATTGCTTTAGTATGTTCAATACTATACGAGAAAAATAAAAAATCATGGTCGGTAAATCCCACAGATACTTGATTCAAAAACGTTACTTGATGCGTATTTGATATTATCCAGTCGAATAATGAAGACGAATTTGTGGAAAAATATGTAGGCTCGCAGTTAATGGTTTTGAGACCAAACTTGTTTAATAAACTTTTCATTTTTCTTGTATTCGTATTAAGGTTATTCAGGTTGCAATTGAAATCTCCACACAGTAAAATATCATTATAACCAACACTATAATTTTCAAGTATGATCTTTAAGTCATTACAAAATATTTTCCTAGGAGGTTTGTAGACTAACATTAATAGAATTTTGCTGCTGCCAAATGACAATTCAATTACAAAAATTTCCAAATTGTGAGCACCGTGTTGAATAATAATTTTGAAATTAATGTAAGATAAAGCATTATCTAGTTAACGATCGAGCCGTAAAACATTATACCCAGGAATACAAATGGACGCATCAGGAATACGATCATGAAGCCACGTCTCAATAGAACAAAGTATATCAAGGTTCAAGCTATCCATTTAGGAAAAAAAAAACCGATCATTTATATTTTTTGCAAAATATTTATGAAATAATACATTCATTTGCTTTTTCTTGTTGACGTCGTCTAAGTAATTTTAATCATTGTTCTGGTCATGTGTTATATATGCTATGTTTTTTTTTTTGAAAAAGCTGCTCTTTTGATTTTGCTATTTTGATTTTTTAAACAATTCACATATTATTTAAATATTTGTGCTTCGGATTTACTCAATCGAATCCTAGAGAGCTTGTACTAAATCAATATCTTGCATTATATTATCGAATAAAGTTTATTTATGCTTGTTCTCAACAACTCTTGATATTATGTAGACTACAACAGAATTCATCAAAAAACTTAATAATTGCTGAACTGACGGAACAGGGAAATTTTTTTAGTACACAATTTTTTGATTGTTCCTTACTTCATTTGCAACTGGAAAGAATGAAAATTAAATGACTGGATTGTATTTTTAATAAGAAAAAATGGTAAGGGGTTTGCTGGTGAAATTAATTAATTTATTTTAATATTGGATATTATAGTGTTTAATTATAAGCCAAACATTAGATGTCAAAATGATTGACTTGAAGTTAGTTAAAGTTGTTGTTCTAAATTTTTTTGTTTAAATTTCCCTGTATTTCCCCTATATTTTATCGTGGTCTCGAACACCATATTTAAAAAAAAACGCAGCTATAATACTAATTTCTTTAAGTGTTCTGGAGATAGTTCGTCTACTGATTTGACTTGGCATTTAATAAACTCTAACTAAACGGCGATCAACTGCTTCAGTTGTTATTCTTTCCGGCTACATCTCTCCCTTTATACCAGTTTTATTTTTCTATTTGTTTATGTTGTAATAAATAATACTTTTCTGCAATTTTACTTAGTTGTTGCACTGATATTCAAATTCAGAGAATATTTGTTGGTGTAGTTCTATCAAAAGCTCACTATTTTTAAGCATTTTGATAAGTTATTTATTGGCTGGTTCACGTCGGCACAATTAAACAAGACTAAAACAGTATAACAAAGAACAAACCGCTATAAGAAAATCATGTTGCGACGTGAACAAATGAAATTCCAGTTACTTAGGCGACAATGAAATAATGCACTGCTACTTAGATTTGAGTTTTTTTCCTGTCGCCATTTCAGTTTTTGTTCAAGAATTTATAAAAACTGCCAAATCTTAATGAAATTGTTCCTCGCTTTATATTTACACAGGAGATAATATATATAAATAGAATCTCATTTAAACAGAATTATAAAATTATAAATAACTCAATGTCACTCTAAAGTTTACAAAATTAAAGGCTATACACATTTAAAACGTAAGATTCCGCTTGAAGAAACTTTCAGACAAAATATTGTAAATGTTTATACTTTCGTATATTATCATTCAGTTTCTGTCTAATGCTTTCATCAGATAGGATTATTTGATGAAAGCATTTTAAGATACCCAAAAACAAAACAAAAAGTATTTTTTAACATAAATTAAGTATTAAGTATTTTATGAACATTTTCAACTAACGAAAAGTAAAATAATAAACATATTTAACTGATCTGCCTACGTTTTCTGGGAAAAAACGTATTTCAGATATTTTTAGAAGCGCTATAATGAAAATATAACTTTATCTCTTATATACAAATAAATCAAAATATTTATGGCTGTAGAACAAAACGTATAAAATTTTCTTTGTTTCGATAATTAAAATTCTCAGGTGGATTATTTATACTCGTACATTCGAGGATTGCCGATAAAATGGAAAGGAAGTGTAAATAAACTTCTATTACTGCGATATTGTTACTTTCTCTTACAATGTAAAAGGAAGTTTACTAATTATAAAACTTTTCGATCTCGAGAGTTTAGCAAACTGATTACTTGCTATATCGCTAACGTCCAAAAAAGTCAACATTATTTTGAGGTGATTTACATTACATTGCTTGATTGTATCTCAAATATAAAAGCAAAATTTATTTTATATCTGTATACGACATACCACTAAGTGGTTCAGTTAAGTTAAAGACAATGGTTCAAAATGTTGTTTGCATTATTTTCAGTAACAGATTGCTGCCCTAAAGATATACCTGACAAGTGGTTCAGTGGTTAAGCTTCGGCACTTGCTAGTATGCAAAAGCGAATATGCATATTCTGATTTTTATGCGACGACCCATCGTCCCTATTAGTGTACAGGTTGACAAGAAGCTTAAAACGTGCAGGTGCTATACTGTAATTGTATGATTGCGAAAGTAAGAAAAATTAACTTTAAAATGACATTAAATTCATAGGATAGTTTAAGCAACGAAAATGTAACAGTATTAGAGTTAAAGAAGAAGTAAGCATTTCATCAAAACTTGGGTCAATCGAATGGGTCATGCAGCCCTACATACGCATTTTTGTGTATTTATATTTGCTCATAACCTACTAGAATGTAATCGATGAGCTTATCTTGAATCTTTCAATGAAGTCTCACATGGGTTTCTTCTGTACCTGGCACCAAAGTCACTTATATACATGGCGATCGATAACTCGTTTCGGTCACGAAATACTCTTTAATAATTCATATATTAAAAATTTAATATGTACGTTTAATATGTGCGTTTCTATCAATTTGTGTTGTCAGAGCCGAGCGGACGTGTTTGACATTTAAGCAAAATTTTAATAAAAACAAAAAGTTGATTAATATTAAATAGAATTGACGCTAAATTAAATTTAAAGAAAAATTTCAATTAATTTAAATAAAAATTATAAAAGAAATATATATATATATATATATATATATATATATATATATATATATATATATATATATATATATATATATATATATATATATATATATATATATATATATCAGTGACGAGGCGTCACAATTTTCAAAAGGGAACCAAATACCCTAATAAGTAAAATTTCTGGGTACAACGATATAATTTCAAAATTCATTTTATTATAAACAAAATACATAGTTTTTCGAAAGTGCGTCCGAACTAACTTTTGTAAGTTAACTCGATACGTCTGTTTGTTTTAGCAAAGTTTTCAATAACGTTGTCATAAAATGTAGATGAACTTTTCAATTTATTTAACAACTCCTTTTCGATAGACATCAAAGCAAGGTTTGAAAAACTATCTTGGCCCATTTTATTTCGTATGAAACTTTTCAAAAGCTTCATGCACGAGAAGGATCTCTCAGCACTAGAGGTTGTCGTTGGAATTGTGAGGACTAACGTGCATATTTTATGAAATTCTTCAAAATTCGAATTGAGGCCTGAATTGTTTAGAAAATCAAGAATTTGATTTAAATTTTTTTTAGTTTGAAAATTTTGATTTCGGTAAACAACACTCAACTCTGTTTCTAACACTTGAAAGTCGAATAGTGTATTATATGTATTTTTCAGGCAATTAAAGGCGTTATAAGGAAAATTGTTCGTATATGCATGAAATTTACTAATATCAAGCAATTCTAAAAATTCTAAGTGTTTTAAATCTTCAAACCGAAATTCTATATCATTTTGAATACTGGTGGTAACTTCATGTATAAGCTTGCGAAAATAATCTTTCGGTTCACAGGAAATTTGCATTCTTAATCGTTTTCTTTTTATTTTTTCCTCAATATCCTCTTGTTGGTTAATTATCGCCCAAAATTGATCAAAACCTTGTTGTTTTTTTTGAATAAAAAGTTTAAATTCTTTTACGCTGTTAATGCAATATGAAACATTGTTAGACTTTTTTTGAAGCGTACTAAATAGCATGTCTACTTCCGGAAATATGTCCGAGAAAAAGTATAGAAGTATTAAAAATACGGCGTCTTCATCTAATAAATTTAAATATCCTCGTGAATTGTTTAAAGTATCGTTGTCCCACTTTTCCGTATCCGCGTCTATAATATTTCGAAATAATGCTCGTAAATCCAGTAAATGGTTTTTTAACATCAGCACAATACGACCATTCAACTCCCATCTGATTGGCGAAGTTGACGGCAATTTTCTTTTGACAATTTCATCAAACGCGAAGCTTCTTTTCGAAGAATGATTAAAGAAGGCTACTATTCCTGACAAACTAGAGAAAAATGATTTGCATTCACTTATTTTACTGCAAGATTGAGATAGTACTAGGTTTAATTTATGAGCAAAGCAATGGATAAAAATTGCTGATGGATACACCTCTTTGATTTGCATTTGCAAACCGTTGGAGCTACCTGCCATAACTGCTGCACCGTCGTAACTCTGAGAAATTAATTTATTTTCAATTTGACGTTGTTTCAAAAAGTTAAAAACAAACGATGCTAGACCATCCGCGCTGCGGTCTGATGAAACGTCAACAAATTCTAGAAATCTTTCCACTATATGCCCATTTTTGTCCAGATAGCGCAAAACTACAGATAGTTGTGATTTCCGGTTTACATCCAATGATTCGTCTAAAATTATTGATATAAATTTTGTATCTGCGAGTTCCATTCGAATATGCTTTTTAATTACAGATGTTATTGAATCAATCAAGTCATTTTGATTGTCGCTAGATATACCAGAAAAAACTGTTGATGATTCTAGATGGTTGCTGAGAGTTGAATTATGCCGAGCTAACAAGTGCAATAATTCTATATAATTTCCTCGGTTATAAGAGTTTGAACTTAAATTATTCCCTCTAAATGCAAGACCTTGCATTCCCAAGAAGCATACGGTATCAATTAATGATACAAGAATTTCTCTATTTTGCTTAACTTTGTTATTGAATTTTTCAATAGCTAAGGTACGGCCTGAATTTAACAAATTTTCTATTCGCACACTGCCAAAAGTTTTCATTTCAATTAAAAATTGTAAATGATTTTGAGATTTTTCATGCCGTGTTGTTGCCTTAAAAAAATTGTTCATATCAACAAAACCTTTTGAATTCCATACGGATTTATCATTTGAAAATAAAACACATGGCCAACAAAAACGGCATTTAGTTTAGCACAACCGGTAAGCCAAGTAAATTTTTCATAATAATTTACTGAAAATTTACGTGCACAACCTTTAATTTTTTTGTTTAAATTTGGTAGATCTGGTTTAGGTCTCCCTTGTTTTAAAATAGCTGACTTTTGGTCAAAACTATGCTGATTGAAAGATGTTTTTAAAATACTTTCCAATATACAATCACAATGCTCCATCATAATTTTCGTGATATTATAATTTAATTTAAAACAAACAAAATATTTAAGAACACTTGTTTTGTAACTACACTACACACACTACTACACGTTTATATAACAAACGAAAACAAATGGGAATCACTAGGTTATGTTTTTCTAAACAAAAATATAATATGATAAATTACGATAAAATTATATTTTCCTCTTTCAACTGCTTTGTAAAAATAAAAATTATGTGAGACAAAAGTGTATGTGCAGTTTTGTTTCTATTTATTTCTATCATTAGTAAAACAAAACAAAGTTTGATATATAATGTTATAAAATATAATTTAATTTTTAAGTAGGACCCTTTAAAAGAAAAGCAATCAATCTGTTTCGTTTTTTGCATCCTTTTTTAATATATTAATTCTCAATAGTTTAGTCGGTCCGACATCTTATTCTACTTATTCAATCATTAGCCCCACCAAAATAATCGTTGTTTATTTTGAAGGAGAAAACATACGAAAAAATAGAAATATTAGGGGAAAAACTGAAAATAAAGTTTGAGAACTCGTCGAAAGCGATAAACAAACGTTGGTTTTGATTATTTCCAATTGGATTGAGGTAAAACCTTATTATGAATGAAATTTATTCTAGTTGGATAAATTGTTTGCTTTTCAGTGTGACGTAGAATTAAACTATTAAGTTTTGCATTTGAAAATATTATTATCAATAAAATATACTTCTATATTTTTTGAGATAGGGAAGCAATGTGTCCCTTGCTTCTATGGACGCCTCGTCCCTGATATATATATATATATATATATATATATATATATATATATATATATATATATATATATATATATATATATATAGTGTCATTTTATTTTATTTTCCCGCCAAAATGCCATTTTTTAAGTGTGCGGAGGATTCTCCTAATTACCATCCTAACTTTTTGTGTTCTGCGGCCTCATGTAAAAAGGGAATTTCGCAGAAACAGTCGGTTTGTATGTGCAGTTCGTGTCTCAAGATTTACCACCCGCCATGCAAAGGTGTTATTGGTGCTTCCAAAATTAAAAAAGCTGCTGAATCCAATTGGATTTGCTCACCCGATTGTGCTAAATCATCCACTTTCAATCTCGGGTCTACAACTATTCCACCTAACTTTGAAACGACAATCAACCGCCTAAGCACACGTGTCGATACCCAATTTGAAGAAATTAAGGCCTTGATCTTCGAAATACAGAAATCATAAGAGTTTATCTGCAAAGAATAACACCGCTAAAGAAAATGCAGCTTTAACTAGAAAATGTGAATATCTGGAAGGGTCTTACCTGAAACTACATGCACGATTAAACTTAATGGAGGCACAGCTCGATATTCCTCTACAGAGAGAATTTGATAAAAATATCATCATGCATGGTTTGCCGGTCGACGTTCCTGCTATTAATGATTACATTTCGGACATTATGAAACAGGTTAGCAGTGATGTGAATAAAACTAAAATTGAAAAAATGAATACATAATTACCTTAAATTCTATCGAGGTGAAAAATACCATACTATCCAAATTTAAAACGATCCAGAAAATTCATCATCTTCAAATGGTTGTTATGTTATGCAACATTTTACCAAATTCCAATCCAAGCTGTATAACGAAGCCAAAAAATTACAGCACGCTCATAATTTTAAATATTTATGGGCCAAAGATGGTAAAATATTCCTGTGCAGATCAGCTGACTCAACGATTCATCATATTTTCAGTATGAACGATATTTTTTCGTTTGGATGGGTTTTATCACAAATAATAAAGGTTAAAGGACGTTGGCCATCACTTTCAACGAGGGTTTCGTTGTATGTAAAGGGTGTTTCAACAGGTGCGCTTCAACTTTTTTCCGATAGGGACGGCGAACGATGCCATATTTTTTATTAATCTTTTGTCATTTGGAAACTTCATTAGTATACATTTCATCATGGAACGCTACACACGTGAACAGCGATTGCAAATCGTGCAAATTTTTTATCAAAATAATCGTTTCTGTTGCTGCTACTTTAAGAGCATTACGGCCATTTTACGGTTCATTTAACAAGCCAGCCTGTTCGACAATCGACCGTATAGTGGCAAAATTTGAGTCTACGTTTTCGCTACATAATGTTCTGGTGCCCTCGAGAGCAAGAAGTGCTCGAAGTGTTGAAAACATCGCAGCCGCCAGGGCTTCAGTTCAAGAAGACGCGAATGTGTCGCTCACACGACGTTCGCAACAATTGGGTCTTTCTGTGACATCATTGTGGCGAATTTTACGTAAAGATCTTGGCCTACATCCGTATAAGATCAAGCTGACACAACAACTAAAGCCGTTTGACCATTTGAAGCAACGCCGATTCGTGAATTGGGCTCAAGAGCAAATCGAAAATGATGCAGATTTTCACCGAAAAATCATCTTCAGCGATGAGGCTCACTTTTGGCTAAATGGATTTGTCAACAAGCAAAATATGCGTTACTGGGCAGGAAGCAACCCACACGTGATTCATGAGGCCCCGTTGCATCCCGAAAAAGTCACTGTTTGGTGCGGATTACATGCCGGCGGCGTCATTGGGCCATATTTTTTCATCGACGATAACGATCGCTACGTTACTGTTAATGGAAATCGATACCGCGATATGATAAACGATTTTTTTTGGCCGCAATTGAATGGAATGGACTTGTACGACATGTGGTTTCAACAGGACGGTGCCACATGCCACACAGCACACGATACAATCGCGTTATTGAAGACTAAGTTCGATGAGCGTGTTATTTCGCGAAATGGGCCCGTCCAGTGGCCGCCGCGCTCGTGTGATTTGACACCTCTAGATTATTTTCTTTGGGGTTATGTGAAGTCATTGGTCTATGCCAATAAGCCGGCGACGTTGCAAGAGCTCAGAGCCAATATAGATCGTGAAATTGCTGGAATTTCGGCCGATTTATGCGAAAGAGTGGTCGAAAATTGGGTTCAAACATTGGACTTCGTAAAACGTGCACGCGGTGGTCATGCAAAAGAAATCGAGTTTCATACTTAAATGTATATGTTCAAATTCGTTAATAAAAAAAAAGTTAGTTCAAAAGTCGAACAGTTTGTGTTTTATTCAAAAAAAAAAGTGAAGTGCTCTTATTGAAAAACCCTGTACTAGGGACATTTTTCAGGCCGAAAGACATTCGCACATATTCATAATGCCCGAATTCCACTGAAAAGGCTGTTTTTTGGATGTCATTTGGATTTACCTCGATCTGATGGAATCCGGAGGCTAAATCTAGAGTGGTAAAATACATACATTACCAAGTTTATCCAAAATGACTGTAATGTTCGAAAGTGGGTATCTATCTTCAATGGTTTTTTCATTCAATTTTCGATAGTCAATCACCATCCTCCATTTGGTTTGACCAGATGCATCCTTTTTTTTGGCACGATCCATATTGGGGATGACCAGAGTGAATAACTGAACCTTATGATACCTTGCAATAACATTTTATTTATTTGGTAAAAATAGGTTTTTCGTCTTGCAAATCAATGTTGTCTTTTACAGCGTTTGCAAAAGTTAGTGGGTCATTTTCTTTTTGGAAAATGTGTTCGAATTTTGAACATAGCTTTTCAATGCTTTTTTTCCTCATAGTTAAGGTGGTCCTTCCTTATTAATTGAGTGATATCATCACAATTGGTTGTCGTAGATATGCGCTCAATTGTATGGATTTCTAACCACATAGAAATAGCTTGTTTGGTTCAATAACGAATTGTTTTTTGTTGGGGCCCATAGTTTATTACTTCAACGTGGGCGAAATTATTTATGCTTTTATAAACTCCCTTTGGTATTATGAGGTTGTTCTTCAGTATTTGAGTTTTTAAATAGATTTCTCTATTGGCAGTGGTAACAGGAACTTTTGCTACTAACTTGCTTCGTGGAGCGATATTATAAATTGCAGACATGAAATTTATTTTAAATTTTATTGGGATTTGAACTAGTGGAGTGATTAAAAGGGATTGACCTAGGTCGAGAGTTATTTTAATTTTTGCATTGTTTCCATACCAATTAGACCATATAAATAATTATGGAATTTGAAAAGAATGAAGTCGAGTTCCTCATTAGTTTTAAATTCGTAATACCTTTTAACTTAACCATTTTATCAACAGTCGTATCTTAAGTTGTTAAACTTTTCTACTAAAATATTCCTACCTATCAACTTACAGGAGGTTTGGATATCACGGGGAATTAGTAATTATATCAAGAGCACTCACCATAGAATTATCAGGAGAAAGAGATGATATGCCTTCATTCTTTTCTGATTTAGCCGCAATATCAATACTGTACAAGTACGTAATTGGGGGGGGGGGGGGGGTACTACTCGTGCTAGTAGTCAATTGCGATGGGTGCTAATTTCGGGAAAATCCATTGAGAGAGTGGTCGGCTGACACGATTTTCTATAAATTGTTGAGCGGGCGTTTTCGAGTACCACAAACCAATAGAGACGGATCCTGATGGGGGGCCGGGTCAATCAATTGCGATGATAGTGGTTTTTTAATGAATGGAATGAGGATTCTTAATGAACGTTTATGAGGTCCCCATCGAGTCCCATTTTTAAAATAAATTTAGCTCGAATAATTCCGACACAAATTGGTGAGAGGAGGAGGAGCGGTTTCGAGTACCAGAAATCGATTTCAATGGGTCCTTATGCAAAGGAGCTCTTGGTTGGGCTTGGTACTTTCTTCTACATTTTATTTGGCACCAACGATTTTGATAAAATTTGTTGATGTTGGATCTTGTTTAGGAATGTTGTGTGATCTTCCACTATGGTGCGTCATGTTGCACAATGTTGTAGAATGTTGCGTGACGTTGCGCGTTGTTGCACTATGCTGTATCAAATTGCTTCGCGTTGGATTTTACGTTAATTAGATGTCTGGTATTATGTTTCATCATATTTAGGAATGTTGCGCATGTTGTGCAATGCAACCATAACTTACGATGATATGTTGTATGTTTTCGTTAATCGCGTCCATTCAAAATGTTCGTTGTTATGAGTAACAATATTGATTCACTATCTGATTAATGCTACGAGCTTGATCTCTTTTGACATATTCTCCCGCCTCAAATGATTTTGATGTAGTTTGGTGGGACCGGGTTCCTTTCTTTAATATTTTTTATGGTCGCACGGTTTTCTTAAATAGCTGAGAGGACGTTTTAGAATACCAGACATCGATTGCGATGGGTTCTGGTCTCATTAGAGGTCATTTCGGTAGCATTTTTTAGATGTTTTTCGACTCGAACCATTTTCATGACAATTGCGGTTGATAAGGGTTTTCTAATTCGAGATTGCCAGGAACGGATTGCGATGAGTCCTGATTTTCGGAAAATTAATTTAAGGTTTTTTCGAGTCGCACGATTTTTATAAAACCGAATGAGGGCTTTTCGTATGCTAAGAATCGATTATCACGTTAAATTCGGAAACATTTGTTCAGATGGTTGTCAGATGGGGTCCGATTCCCTATTTAAAAAACAACAAGCTCGAATGTTAAAAAAATGATAAGGGTTGTCTAATTTGAGATAACCAGAAATGGATAGCGTTGAGTCCTGATTATCGGAAAATTTATTTAAGGTATTTTCGAGGCGAACGATTTTTATAAAAATTAATGAGGGGTTTCGAGTGCTAAGAATCGATTATCATGAGTTTCAAATTCGGAAACATTTGTTCAGATGGTTCTTCTTAGATGGGGTACGAGTCTCCATTTAAAAAAAAATGGCTCGACTGTTAAAAAAATTTAAAGAAGAAATTTTCGAGTGTTAGGAACCGACTGCAATGGTTCATGATACGGGAAATGTATAGGGGTGTTTCGGTTAAGCCGTTATGATGCTTCTTGTATTACAATAGGACTAAGTCATGTCTCAATAGAAGGAGGTGAAACTCAGATTACATGATGGACATAGGAATCTAATATAAATTTTGGTCGTGCCTGTGGAAATTTGTCATTTTAGATTAATCTAAACCATTTCTTAAATTATGTAAATTTAATAGAACTAAGCCGTCGCCTAATCAAGTTTGGTGTAATTATTTTATTAACTACTGGTATGGAAGCTTATTTAATAATACACCTACACTAAGCGACTGATCTTTCCTGATTTCTACATGACATGATGTCCAATACTAAAAAAATGTACAAACCCATACGTATGCTGTGATTGATGCTATAGGATCAAGAGATGGACCATTTAATTTAAACTGTATATTTTAGATTTAAATGAACGGTTCCATGGATCCTAAAATGTCGTGAACAATTTCATTTGGTATCGATAAAAAATGATATTCACTATACCCTAAATTTTTTATGTCGTTTTGTAACTATTTTATATTTTTTATAGAAATAAAAGCTAGGCAAACAAAATTCTTAAGCTTTCTAATAAATTACTCTTACCTAAGGAAATAAAATAAATTAATAAAAAAAATTAAATTTTTAAAAGGATTGGTTATGAAATGACCAAGTTTAGTCCAGCATGTACAGATCCTAGAATTTTGTCCAAAACTTACTTTAAAACCCCTGATCACAACTACTATCAAAATTTGGAATATTGTTAAATATCAAGATTTAATTTACCGAGTCCCTTTACTTCGGAGATCAATCAATTTGTCATTTTAAGGATCACACTTTTAATATTTTATTTCACTGGGATGAATTTTAGTGAAAAAAGAGATACAAAATGAATAAAAAATTTCCGCTGGTAATTATATAACAAAATAAATTGTCTATTGTGATGGTGCTGCCACTTGCGGCGAGTAACGTAATCTCTTATTTACCGCTGTCAAATTTCCGCTATCTTATACAGCATGGTTTGTTCGGATGCTTAAACTTAAAAACGACTGGACCAAATTGGATACTTCTGCAGGTCTGTTCATAATTGCTACGTGAAGGTTTAGAAAGAAATGGGTGCGGTTTAAATGCCCTTACGATATTCTTTTCAGTTTTCATTGATTTTTCGAGTGAAATAGTTTACATTTACAAAATATATTATTGCGAATCTGTGGATTATCTATTTATGAGTGATATTATTGATATTTCGATCACAAAAAGTGATTTCATTGTTTTTGTTTGTCGGTGAAAACCTAACCCCATTCCCATTGGAATAGATTGGTAATCGATTTGTTTTGTTTTCCAATTTAAATTACGGATTTAAATTGCATCTTTTTCGTTCGTTTGTTTTCTGTAGTTGGCTATTGCAAAGGTAAATTATTGATCAATGTAAACTTTATGTGCGATTTATACAAAGTGACGATCATTTACAGTTCGATATTTGTTATGATGTCAAGAAGAATCCATGGTAACATTGGTCGGCATTCTCAGAATGCAACGCGACACCGAAATGTTGCAGCACGTCGAACGGAAGAAGAACGTGCTATTGAAAGCAAATCAGCTTGAATGAGAATAATTGAAAATCGTGCGCGATAGTCAGAAGAGATCAACGAAGCTTACAATGAGCAACAACGATTGAGAAGGAGAGATGTTCATGCTCGGCAAAGTGATGAAGCAAGATCACTACGTGCGACTATTGAACGACAACGTTGACAACAACAAATTCCGGTGAACATTGAACGTGCAGCTTTTCGATATGAGCCAAACATTCAATACAGTGCGCACGCGTCAAATTAATTCGGTCAGATGTCTGTCGTTTGTCAGCATTGCAATGCAGTTAAATTTGAGAAAGAACCACTTGGATTGTGTTGCACAAGTGGCAATCTCCTAATTCGAACCATTTCTTGCAACACATCAAGATGTACAACGATTGTTTTCAAATGACGTCGTTTGGTGGTGAAATTGTAAATGAACGAAATTACAATCCAATATTCAAGGTAATTTCACAAACATCTTGCTGGATCGCTGTTGCCGCTTACAGATCAAGAATACAAATATCTGCAAATATACTTTCTTGGAGATTCACATGATGAATTAAATCAGCCTTGTGCTATCTATAATACAACGAAAAGAGAAATAGTCCAGCAATTGCAGCAAATGTTACACGAACACAATGAGCTCATCAAACTGTTTATGACTTCGTTGGTACAGATGTCATCCGATGATCATAACATTGTCATAAAAGCGGACAAACGTCCAGCAGGAACTCATGAACGATAATACAATACCTACAGTTAGCGAAATATCAATTGTAGTTGTTGGTGAAAATTTGGAATCGCGTGGTATAATCATCAAACGCCGAACTAGAAACACACTAGAGCGAATAAGTGAGACACATCAGTTAGTAGAAAAAAACACTTTGGATTGTCACTTCATAAATTGTAAATTTTTAGGGGTCGGGACAAATAAAAATATCAGTTCAATGAACTTTTGCGCATATCGAATGATGATTCGCCAAAATACTGTCAACCAGTTACTGAGATATCGCCGATAGTTTCAACAATATGCAGTTGATATGTACGTTAAGGTTGAGATAGAACGACTCAATTACATTCGATTCAATCAGGCTAATTTACGATCTGAAGAATATATTCACTTGCGAAATGCTTGTCACTAGCGACGCAGATATTACAGATGTTGGTCGACTCACAACTTTGCCATCGACATACATTGGCAGTCCGAGGCATATGTACGAGTACTCCCAGGACGCGATGACTTACGTGTGCAATTATGGACGGCCAGATTTATTTGTGACGTTTACTTGCAATCCAAAATGGCCTGAGATTACGCAGTTATTGCATCCAGGTCAATCACCAAGCAATCGTCACGACGTTACAGCACGAGTGTTCAAACAAAAACACAGATGTTTATTCGACTTCATTGCGAAACAATGTGTATACGGTACAGTTCAATGCTGGATGTATTCAGTTGAGTGGCAAAAAAGAGGTTTGCCGCACGTACACATTCTTCTTTGGATGGTGGACATAATTACACCAGACCAAATTAATGACATCATTTCCGCCGAAATTCCTGATCCTGAGATAGATCCAAATTTGCACGAAGTGGTGAAGGCCAATATGCTCCACGAATCATGCGGACAACACAATCCCTCTTCGGTTTGTATGTCCGACAATAAATGCACAAAACGCTGTCCACGTACTTTTATTTCGGAAACTCAAACTGGAAACGATGGATATCAACTCTATCGGCGTCGCTCACCAAATGACAATGGCAGAACATTCATCACTAAGGCATTTAAAACACATATCAATGTTGATTATTGCAGTTCGGTGAAATCGATTAAGTATGTTTGCAAATACGTCACCAAAGGAAGCGATATGGCGGTTATTGGCGTTGCACAATATGTGAACTGTAATGAAGCACTGTGGAGAATATTTTCATTTGCGATTCAAAAACGTCATCTGGCTGTTGTGTATTTGGCAGTTCATTTGCAGAATAGAGTGTATTTCAACGCAGAAAACGCAGCAGAGCGAGTGGAAATACCACCAGCAACAACAATAACGAGTTTCTTTTCAACTTGCGGCAGTGATCCGTTTGCGAGAACATTGTTGTACTCGGATATGTCTCGATATTACACATGAAATGCAAAGTCGAAGAAATGGTTACGCTGAAAGCAAGACCAGCCAGTAGATGGATATCCAGGTGTTTTCAACTGATGCATTGGGACGAATTTACACAATCCATCCAAAGAACGACGATTGCTTCTACCTTCGGTTGCTTTTGCTTAATGCGCGGTTCAACTTCATTTGAGTCATTGCGGACTGTCAATGGTATGGTGTGTGCAACATTTCGAGAAGCATTTTAATAGTTACAATTGCTTGAACACAACAATCAGTGGAATTAAATGCTAGACTAATAGCTGATTCGCCTGCCAATCAAGTTCGTACACTTTTCGCTATGATCATTTCGACATGTCACTCGATCGAACATTGAAAGATTTGCGCAACAATTATCATCGCTTTGGTGACGTGATGATACTGTTGGCGGGCGACTTCCGACAAACATTTCCCGTGATTCCAAAGTCAATAGCAGCGGATGAATTAAACGCATGTTGCAAGTCATCGTATTTGTGGCGATACGTGGTAATCCATTCCACTGAGTATGAATATGCGAATGTTCTTGCAACAGGATAGAACCGCAGAAGTTTTCTCCAAAGAACTGCTGAGAATCGGAAATGGAAAATTTCCGGTAGATACTTCCAGTGGTTTAATATCGATTCCATCTGAAATTTGCCAATTCACTTCAACGAAAGATGAACTCATCACTAATGTATATCCGAAAATTGGTCAAAGTTATCGTAACTACGATTGTTTGAGCGCACGCGCAATTTTAGCAAAAATATTGAAGTCAATGACTTGAATTGGACGATTCAAAATCAAATTCCGGGAGAATTGCGATCGCGTTGAAAACGAAGAGGAAGTCGTCAATTGTCCAGTGAAATTCCTAAACTCTTTGGATTTGCCTGGCATGCCGCGTCATCACTTGCGTCTTAAAGTTGGATCTGTCACAATTATGCTACGAAATGTTTATGCACGAAACTGTGCAATGGGACCCGACTGATTGTGATGAAGCTAATGAACAATGTGATAGTGGCAGGGATTTTGAAATGGCCGTTCAAAGGAGAAGAATGTCTAATTCCGCGAATTCACTTGACTTCAACCGATTTGTCGTTCCAGTTGAAATGCATTCCGTTCCCAGTGAAACTTGCATTTGCGATTACCATAAACAAGCCACAAGGGCAGTCGCTGGAAGTGTGCGGCATAAATCTAGAAATGTCATGCTTTTCGCACGACCAGCTATTTGTTCCCGAGTTGGAAAACCATCCTCACTCTTCATTTAAGCTCCGGAGCAGAAAACAAAAAATTTTGTGTCTCATGCACCCTTAAATTGAATACAATCAATGTTCTATTTTTTTTTAGATTTCAATAAAACGAATAGAATTCAGTGAAATGAATTCTTGATGTTATTCTATTTTCGCCAAATATTGCAAATATTGGATGGAACGAAGTCCGCGGATCAGCTTTCCGTATAAATATAGGATATTGAATTCAATTGAAATCGAAAAGTGTTTTATTCAATCTATAATTGAAATTATGTTATTGCGTCATCTGTTAACGATCGATAATTTTCGATAAAAAAACAAATTTCGGGTGGAATCGTGAATGCTCGAAATTAATTCAATCAAAAAATCTATTTTGGGCGAAACGAAGTTTGGCGAGTCAGCTAGTGTTACTATGTGGTCGAGTCAATTTTTTCCAAAACTTATCTTAAAATTGTTTTTGTGTTTAGGACAAGCTAGAACTCCACGAGAATCCCATTATCACTTTCATTTTGTCACTGTTGACTGAGACATTAAAGGTACGTGAGTTAGTGAGTATCATGAAGCTGATATAATGTTAATGCTTCTATTTCTCCCTACTCGCTCAAAAAAAATATGGTGGACATTATTATTTTATACATCCTGTAGGTAAATTCATTAAAGAAACCTTATGTATTTGAACATCAAGTTATATTTCTAAATTCTAAAAATAAAGGGACACTAACTACTACATAAAACAGTTTATCACGTTCAGTTCACAGAAATCATAAAATCATAATAAAATTTAATTATCTCCGTTTCAATTACAAAAATATGTTTACTGCTAAAATTATAATTGTCTTGGAGATAATAACATGTTGAAATGACCTACTTATAGCACCGACCATCACTCCTCGCTGATTAAAATCAAGTAGTAAAGAGATGTAATCAAATGTCGTCCCACCCAAAACAGCAACTTTGTTTTAACTTTTAGCAAAAAATCTTACGCTATATTCAAATGAACCGACGACAAACATAAAAAACCTCCACAGATTTTACTTTCATAAACACAATAAATTTTTTTGAGAAAAAGAAATGTACCAAAGACAGTCTAATGATAACGAGTATTATCATAAAATGTGTACGTTTTATCTAGAGAGATGGTTGAATATAAATACGAGTATAACATTATTGCCTTTATTGTTAATGCTAATAATATTGCTGCACAGTACATTTGAATATTTTAAGATAAGTTTTAAATTTTATGAGTCTCACCGATTACCAATTTCGTTACTTGTTAATTGCCTTCTTTGCGACATTTTTCAAAAAGTTTGTTTTTATTCATATTTTGGGAATCTCTATAAAAAATTCAATTAATTCAAACCATATACAAGTTGGTGTACTTAATTATACAAATTGAATTTTGTATGTTTTTATGTTTGCCACAAAGTCACAAATATCCTAGCTGTAGGTTGACACACAAAGCTTTCAACGAACAATATTAGTCAATTTTTTTTAAATCATGCTTTTTACTAGAGCATAACAATTTTTTCCAATCTCCATATGTAATTCGAATTGCACACAAAATATATAAATATTGACGTTGTTTGAAATCGAACAACATGATTGTGACCCAGTTTGGAATTATTCTAAATCTATGTATATGACAGTACAAATTCATATCAAAGCCATATGTAAGCATATACAACACTATAACCAATAACGAATTTTGCTTTTCCCAGAATATTCTGCTGACATCTCGCAATATTGCAGCAGCTTATCGTTTGATGAATAATGCATCAGTTTGTTATAAAAATTTGTAATACAGTGTGATCATAAAAATGGAGAGGTGAATATGTTGTGGTCAACTATCCCAAGTAGCAAAATGAATCCGAAGTTCCAACAAAACTAGAAACGAGGTTTAAATTGAGAGTTTCAAAAACTAGCGTTTTTAAAATGATTCCATACTGCTCGATTTCGTATAAATTGAACGTTACAAATAAAGTTTTACGAAACCTTTATGTTACTATTAACAGTTATTAACCGGCCAGAACCCAAACTATGATCGAGTAAACCGATTTCGAAGAAATTTAGTTCTGGCAAATACTTAAACAATTCGACCACACAGTTTCGGTAAGGATTAATTTAGATGAGTGGGAAGTGATCTGGAGCACGTATGTTATATCATACATTAGGCATAAGTGGATAAAATAAAACCCATTGAGTAATTCTAATAATTACCTAATTTAATCATGATTTTTATAAATAAAATTTTACTTCAATTCAGGTACGTAATTAACATTCTACTTCAAGTACTTTAGCAATTTAGGAGCATAAAATATAATTCAGTTTGATAAAATAATAAAAATGATTATAACTTAAGTAGTATGGTACTGCTTGAAACAAACTGTTAGTTGTAGACCGATGTTGCATTTCTCGTATATGCATTTGGTGCACTTGCCACATTCACCACACCGCTCTTGAGTGTCACTTATGACAATTAAATGATTTAGGCCATCATATCTACTATGTTTGTTTTTATGTCTTAGGCCAGGTTTTTTATTTGGTAGTTTTCGTATGTAAGTTTTCTGACAACAATGCAATTACGATCGATCGAATAAAGGGAAGTAATCTAATTTTGGGATTTTTAATTTTATATCAAATAAATAGATTGACTATAGACCCATTCAACACAAAACGAAAATATGGCCAATGCCATTTGTTGGATCTAATTCGAGTTCTATATAAGGACCCAAATCGGTGAAAAACATCTACTCCACCTAAACCTTGATTATAATGGTTGATGACATTGGTTGCACAACATAAACTTGTTTGCCCCTAAGCCGTAGCCGTGTCCTTGTCGCACACTCTTCGGAGGCAGGCCCTACAGATTCTGGGGTGAGAAGAGATCAAGATCTTCAAACTGAAAATAGTTTTCAGGACGAGAAGGAAAATGCCGCACTCCGTGAACAACTAAGAGAAATAAAAGAATTTACTACTAAATTGAAAGAAGAATTTACAATTTTAAAGAAAGCGAATGACGAACACAAAAAAGCAGTTGAAACACGTACAGAACTTGGGACGACACCTAGCCCAACAGTCGATGATGACATTAATTCATTCCATACGGATTAAGAAGAATTAGAAAGAGGAACAAATTGGATGTTGAACCGGAATAAAAGAACAAGTAAGAAAAGGAAAGCGCAATACTCACCAGAAATGGCGAAATCACCTCCACCAATAAATGTCGTCGGGATATCAAATTTCTCCACTATACAATCGATTATGAAATCGATTACGATAGCCGAGTACAAACTCGTATCTCTAAACAACCGCGTCTGGAAAATTAATATTGTAGACTCTGAAACTTACAGAGCTTTGGATACAAAGCTAGCATAAGAATGATCGCCCAATCAAAGTTATGGCTAGAGGTCTTCACCCAACCTGTCATTTGCACAGGTATTATTGAGGATCTCAAGCAAAAGAGTTACCAAATAGAAAATGCCGTAAACATCATTAAGAAAGAAAAAGTCGAAACTGAACAAGGAGTTCAAATTAACAAAAGAGGGCTTCCACTATTTGTGCTCAGTTTTATAACAAACAAAAAGTGGAAGATCTGTATAATATCAAGGCAATACTTAGCATGAGAGTTAACATAGAGCCATTGAAAAAAAGCAGATTAATACCGCAGTCAAAAAATGTCAAGGTTCTAGTAGATGCGTGAAATGTGTCGGAAAGCATCATGCCCAGGTATGCCCGGTTAGTAAAAATATTGCTGCAAAATGTGTCAATTGCAATATTCACTTCCCGCAAACTACCGGGGATGTAAAATAGCTAAGGAGCTACAAAGAATAAGAAACAAAACGCGAAAAAAAAGTCCAGGAGTATCGGTAAAAAATTATCAAACTTCCACCAAAGAGGAACCTAAACCTCATGCTAGTAAAACGGGAGAACCAAAACCAAAACTGTACTCGCAAGTAGTCATGACAAAACCAATTATTTCGGAGCACACTACTGAAGGTACAGCAGTGCTCCAAAAGATACTAAGAAGCATGGAAGCTCTTAACATTCGTCTAGCTAAACAAGAGAAATGCCTTCAAGCTCTAAGCAACAGGTTAGATAAGCAAGACTCTCTAAATGAAATGAAATCCATTCTCTATTAAAATGATGCAAACAACAACAAATAAAACATTAAGAATAGTAACCTGGAATGCAAATGGGCTAATGCAACATATTCCAGAATTAGAAATTTTCCTAAATACTGAAAAAATAGATATATGCCTAGTATCGGAAACCCATCTTACTTCAACTTCGTATCTTAAAATATATAGATACAATTGTTACCACGCCATTCATTCAGCAGGAAGAGCAAGGGGAGGATCGTCGGTGGTTATAAAAGAAAACATCAAACACTTTATAGATCTTAAAAATTGAAGAGGAATTTATGCAAGTAGTCACCTTAAAAGTATTTATAAATAACAACAAAGAATATAGTGTATCGTCAATATATTGCCCCCCAAGATATAATTTAATTAAACAAGACTATTGCACGTTATTTAAATCACTTGGACCAAGTTTCATAATCGGAGGTGATTTTAATGCAAAAAACACCTACTGGGGATCAAGAGTAACCTCTAAAAAAGGAAGAGAGCTGTTTGCAGCAGCAACCAACTTATTGGCCTACGGATAGAAACAAAATACCCGATATCATTGACATCTTTATCACCAAAGGTATAGACGAAAACTACATATATGTACCTAGAAATCACCGAAGGGATTATGTCGGATCACACGCCTGTTATTATGACAATCAGTGCAACGATTGTTAAAAAAACCAGTCCACCTTCGTTAACGAACAAAAAAACCTACTGGTACAAATTCGAGAAACTTGTTGAGGATAATATTGATCTTCAGGTGCCAATACAGAAACCGATACAGTTAGAAGCAGAACTAGAACAACTCAACAACAGTATACAAGAAGCGGCGTGTAGAAGTACCCCCTCAAGTCCAAAGGAAATGCGCCGAAATGCTATTTATCCTCTAGAAATTAAGGAACTGGTTGCAGCAAAACGTAAGGCAAGAAAGGCCTGGCAAAGAAGTCGAGCACCAGAATATAAAACAACTCTAAATTTTGTATCCAATAAACTAAAGTTGCTAATTAAAGAAATCAAAAACGAATCCATTAATAAATACTTGAGTGGCCTTACTGGGGAAAAAGATTCCGAATACTCCCTTTGGAAAGCGTCAAAAAGTTTAAAACGACCTAAACTACAAATTCCACCAGTAAAAAATGAATATGGCACATGGGCTATAAGTGCAAAGCAAAAAGCTTCGTTGTTTGCAACCCACCTCGAGAACGCGTTTCAGCCTCTACCTAGACAAACTGCAGAGGAAAACATACCACCAGTATATAAAATGGATAACTGCAATATATCTCCTGTCACATTACAAGAATTAAAAGAGGAAATCAATCTCAACCTAAATACAAAAAAATCTCCAGGATATGACTTAATTACAGGACAAATAGTAAAAGCTCTTCCTGAAAAAGGTCTACGTAAACTACTCCAAATAATTAATGCAGTGTTCAGACTTAAACACGTTCCAAGTCAATGGAAAGTAGCAGAAGTAATTATGATACCTAAACCAAACAAACCACTTCAAACAACTCTAAATTTTTTATCCAATAAACTAAAGTTGCTAATTAAAGAAATCAAAAACGAATCCATTAATAAATACTTGAGTGGCCTTACTGGGGAAAAAGATACCGAATACTCCCTTTGGAAAGCGTCAAAAAGTTTAAAACGACCTAAACTACAAATTCCACCAGTAAAAAATGAATATGGCACATGGGCTATAAGTGCAAAGCAAAAAGCTTCGTTGTTTGCAACCCACCTCGAGAACACGTTTCAGCCTCTACCTAGACAACCTGCAGAGGAAAACATACCACCAGTATATAAAATGGATAACTGCAATATATCTCCTGTCACATTACAAGAATTAAAAGAGGAAATCAATCTCAAACTAAATACAAAAAAACCTCCAGGATATGACTTAATTACAGGACAAATAGTAAAAGCTCTTCCTGAAAAAGGTCTACGTAAACTACTCCAAATAATTAATGCAGTGTTCAGACTTAAACACGTTCCAAGTCAATGGAAAGTAGCAGAAGTAATTATGATACCTAAACCAAACAAACCACTTCAAACAACTCTAAATTTTTTATCCAATAAACTAAAGTTGCTAATTAAAGAAATCAAAAACGAATCCATTAATAAATACTTGAGTGGCCTTACTGGGGAAAAAGATACCGAATACTCCCTTTGGAAAGCGTCAAAAAGTTTAAAACGACCTAAACTACAAATTCCACCACTAAAAAATGAATATGGCACATGGGCTATAAGTGCAAAGCAAAAAGCTTCGTTGTTTGCAACCCACCTCGAGAACGCGTTTCAGCCTCTACCTAGACAACCTGCAGAGGAAAACATACCACCAGTATTGTTCCGAATCGAGCGTTTGAGTGGACTTTTTAACTTGGTTGAATCACGTTTGAAAAAGTGTAAAAAAGCCACAATACAATATATCTTTTATTATTTTATATTATATTAAAATAAACAATAGAAACTCCATTAACAAAAAATATAAATTTATACAAGTCAAATATTTCTGCCTGCAGCGACGACAACTTCTATGGAAGTATTGATAATGAACGGCGAACGCAACCATAATTCTTTATTTGTATCAACCCTCATAACCAAAATATGTAATTACAAACCGAAACACCTAAACGCAATATTCGAATTACTAGCCGCACAATCAAAGTTCCACAAAAAAAACTTTACGTTTTAAATAAATGCAGGTGTTGGTGTGTACATTGTTTGGTGATACCAAACAAGTATATAAAATGGATAACTGCAATATATCTCCTGTCACATTACAAGAATTAAAAGAGGAAATCAATCTCAACCTAAATACAAAAAAATCTCCAGGATATGACTTAATTACAGGACAAATAGTAACAGCTCTTCCTGAAAAAGGTCTACGTAAACTACTCCAAATAATTAATGCAGTGTTCAGACTTAAACACGTTCCAAGTCAATGGAAAGTAGCAGAAGTAATTATGATACCTAAACCAAACAAACCACTTAATGACAAAAAATTCGTATAGGCCGATTTCCTTACTTCCAATAATTTCAAAATTGTTCGAGAAACTAGTTCTAAAGAGACTCAAACCAATAATAGCAGAAAGAAATCGTATTCCTCCACATCAATTTGGCTTCAGAGAAAACCATTCGACAATAGAACAAGTACACCGAATTCCAAACATAATTGAAGACGTAATTGGAAAAAAAACTATGCTCAAGCGTCTTCTTGGATGTAGCACAGGTCTTTGACAGAGAATGACATACAGGTTTGGAATATAAATTACAAAGTGACTTACCGACACTTTCGAGTTAAATTAGATGGCGAATACTCAGAAATAAAGAAAATATCAGCAGAGGTGCCACAAGGTAGGGTTCTGGGACCAACTTTATATGTTCTATACACCTCGGACCTGCCAATGATAGAGGAGACTAACATAGCGACGCTTGCGGACGATACGGCCATCTTAGCAGTTGCTAATAGCATAGAAGAATCTACAAGCAAATTGCAAAGAGCTACTAATATTGTCAGTATCTGGACCAAGAGATGGCGAATAAAACTTAATGAAACAAAATCTGCTCACGTAAACTTTACCAACAAGAAGGTCAAGTGGATACCAGTAGAACTGAACTCCCTAGCAAATTTTCTATGCAAATACGGCAAAATATCTAGGCATGACTCTAGACGCAAAACTAAAATGGAAAGCGCATGTGAAAAAGAAAAACGAAGAGTTAAACATCAAACACAGAAAGATGGATTGGCTCTTACGAAGAAATTCCGAGCTAACTGTACATAATAAGTTTCTACTATACCGGCAAATCCTAAAACCTGTGTGGACTTACGGTATTTAGCTCTGGGGCTGTACAAAGAAAACCAATGTCAATATCATCCAGTCAATCCAAAGCAAAGTCCTTAGTGGAATAGTTAATGCACCGTGGTACATAAGAAATGACAACTTCCAAAGAGATCTGAAGATGGATTTCGTTAGTGAAGAAATAAGCAAACACGCGAGAAAACACATGCAACGTATTAGTCTACACCAAAATGCTGAGATACGTCGTATGTGGGATGATTTAAACCCAGTAAGACGGCTGCAGAATATAAATTATGAAAGATAAATTACTAGATGATTTGTAAATCAGTTGTAAAAAATAAATATATATATTAAGAAAATAAAAAAAAAAAACTTTTTTACGCTTGACAGAATTCCACCGAATACACGTAGTAGCTGCCAGCTTAAGTTCATCGACAGCGGAATTTGATGCAATTAAAACTTGGTTGTTATCTCTCCATCGGATTATTGTAATACCGTTCTCATTGTCGTTTAAGGCATGGTAGCTATCTTTACTGGCTTTTTTAAATCATTTAGTGGTGCCTTTTCCATTCTGTTGCTTCTCATTGTACCAACAATGTTTACATTTTTCTGCCTGAATTCTTCTAGTAAATTAAAAGAGGTGAAAAAGTTGTCCATAAAAATTGTGGAATTCGGCTGAACAGTTTGTTCAGTTTGCATGTTGCCCCAATGGTATCTCGTCGGCTCGCTCAATTTGACCTTACAATACAAGAAAGTAAAAAAATGAAGTATAATTTCATAAATTTATTTTATCTTTACCGGTGTATGGTATGCATTTTAAGATATATCCATTGCTCGATGTAATGCACAACTTGAATCCAAAGCGAATTGGCTTGCCCCTGATAAACTGTTGCATACTGCTCCTGCCAAAATATGGTTTGGCATCGTCAATTGATTAGTTTGTACATAAAGGTTGGCCAAGCTCCAAAAATGTTTCATTAAAATGACTGATTTTATATAACTTGTCATTTGGATCAATATTTGAATTATCATTAAAATGAATAAACCGTAAAATCCTTTCAAATTTATTTCGAGACATTTTAACTAGGATGTTAAATACGTCTTCTTGTTGCTCGCAGTACATTCGCTTTGATGGCAGTTTGGAATATCCTGAGACTAATAATATTGCATTGAATTTGTACATATCATCTGTCGAGCCAGTAAAATTCATTTCGCCTTTTAAATTTGCGTATTTTATGGTTTGTGCACAAATTTGATTGACGAATTGTTCAGTAAAAATCATTTTAAATAACTGCATGGGCTGTAGATCTTGGTTTATAAACTGTTCAACAATTGCTGGACGAAAATCACAGTTTACATTCGTCGGCCCAAGTAGTGAAGTGAGTATTTCCTCCGTTCAGTTCCTAATTTTTTCTCGTTTAGATTTTTTGATTTTCATGCTGTGGTTCCGTTCCACTTACAAGAGATACTACTGGTTCAAGATCGGTCATTGGTTCTTGCACATTTTTGTTAAAGCATAAAGGCAACATATCTGGCAATTCGTGATTTTCACCTTCGGCTATCGCATGAAGCTCGCTCTTACCCGCCAGAATTTTTTTCCCTAAACATTCAAAATTTTCGATAAATTCATCGTCGCTGTTGGCATCATCTTTATTGCTGTCATCAACATCATTGGGTGGTACTAATACAACTTCGAAGTTATCAACATTTTGAAGATTTACAGATTCTAAATTATTATCGGTTAACCTTCAGAATATTTCAGAAGTTGTTCGGTATTACGCTCGCAATTAAATCTAAAAAAAGATCGAACACAAAACTGTATTTTATAACATACTCTGGGCACATTTATAATAAAATTTCACGTATTTGTGCAGTATTACAACAGACCAATGTATGATTCACCATACACTGATATAATAAGCTTATTAATTATTATACTAAAATACACAATAAACTATTTTTTACATTAATTGAAAGAATACACATTTATCTTTAAACTAAATCACCAAACATTTAAAAAAATATTTTTTTTATAATTAATAATCATTATATTTGTAATTTTGCATCGCGGATACATTTTTCAACGTGTTTAGTTCCTCAATTAATACACTGAACTAATTTAATTTTTGGCAGTGGATGTTTTATAGGTTAGTTAATTATTTTTGCAATGCGCAATAAGTCACAAACACATTTACAACTTTCCATCTATTTAAAGAAAAGGATTAAACGAAAATTGCGTTCGACGTATGATTAAACATACGTTGGGTTCTACCCGCTTAATACGGTTTCCAAATACCAGAAAATTTACTGGTTATTTTGAAACCAATTTTGAAAATTTGCATCGTTTTAAAAATTGTTTTGAAAACCACTTCTTTTATTCTGTCCATCTAGTTTCACAACCTAAATTTTTCAACGGGTTAACAACTTATAAAATAATTCGCTAATTCAATGTGTGTTTATTTTGTTTATATGTTCAAAGTATTCCGCTTTATATTTGCAGTTTGGTTACTCTGCCGATCAATGAGAAGGGATTTTTTTTTTAAAAGTAGTCTAGATTTCATATCGAAGTAATTGAGTTTTCACTTCTAGATATCTACTATACTTAGTAGTATTTGTTTAAATTTTTTGAGGAATTCCATTTTGAAATGTTCTAATAGTATTTTTAAAATTTCAAGGTGCTTCCACAAATAGCGTAACGTCTACACTTATTGGCACTCTTAAGAAATTTTTTTAGGAAACACGCCGTAGATTTAATATGAACGTTTTGATCATTAGTTAGTTCATTATTTTCTCACAGCCGAATAAGTTGCCTCTGAAATAAAACTACTCTTTTGTCGAATTAAATATGGAAAACTTGTTTATTTTGGAAAAATCTATAAGTGTTCCAAAATCTATAGTTATTGCCATGCTGTATAAGATAGCAGAAAATTTCCAGCAGAAAAAAATTGTTTTGCTATTCACTGCTAGAGGCATCACTATCATAAAAAGGAATTTTTTTCTGCTGATATTTTTTGAAACGAGCAGATTTTTGTTTTAAATTTTTAAGCAAATCAATACTTCTCAGCAGAAAGTTTTATGAAAAATCAAAGCATTTATGAAACAGAAAATATATGTTTAAACGTTTTGAAACGAAAAAAGTGAAATTTTCTGTAGAAAAAATAAAGGCTCTCAAAATATACTAAAATTCTCATAATCATCATAATGCAAATACATGTTGGCACTCTGGGTATATGTCTCTGTGGTAGCTGAAATCATAATCTACAAACATGAGCAACATAAGAATCACAACTTCCGTCAGTAGTATTCCATAAATTTTTAAAGTCATTCTAATGTGAAATGTTTTCAGTTTTTTACCAAGTGTTAAAAAAATACCCTGTAACTACCCTGGGTATATGTTTTTATGGTAGCTGAAATCATAATCTACATACATGAGCAACATAAGAATCACAACTGACGTCAGTAGCATTCCATAAAATTTTAAAATCATTCTGAAAACTGAAAACATTTCACATTAGAACGACTTCATCTTATATACGACCCTATCTTATATATTAATACTCTAAATTTTTTCATACTCAACCCTAAAATGACCGCTTAACATGATCCGATCCGTTAGATTATTTCAGGGTAGGTCGGCATAAATATTGCGCTGTGCGTGGGCTAGAAAAATTCGACCGGGAAGTACCCGAAAGAGGTACTTCAGGAGGTTTCAGAAAATTTTATATATATGTATATATATATATATATATATATATATATATATATATATATATATATATATATATATATATATATATATATATATATATATATATATATATATATATAATATATATAATATATAAGTAAAACTGAGTTTATGATTTTTATATTAACATTTTATATTTTACTTTAATATTTTGTGTTTACTTCGAAAACCAAAATGTGACAAAATAATTCAATATTTAATAAAACAATCAAATTCCATAATAAATCAACATGTTTCATTATAAATCAATTTAAAATTACATTCGTCCCATAAACAGCACGTAAATGCTATCCAAATTTAACATAAATGATTCGCTTAAAACGTACACACACTTCTTTTATATACACCACTACATACGCATGCCTTCGCAAGTTTGTTTCACTTCCCACATGAGTACGGTTTACGTATCATTTCTGTTCTATTTTCGCGTACAGTTTACGAACGCCTTAGTAGTGTGAAGTCTTCGCTATAAATGTACGTTTTTGATACGCCTGGTCTGGAGGGCTCTTCTTCGTAAACGTCAAACTGTTTTGGCGATAATCTCAAAAAATTCATTCGATTTGAGATATTTAATGGGGCAAGTCCACATTTGCTGCGTAAGTATTTTATTAAAATATAATAATTTATTGAATATGTACTCGTATTACCTAATTAAAATTATTTATAATCAAATATTCGATATTTATTTGTAGGTATGCAATATTTCGACAACCTGTAACACTATCTAGAACAGAAATATGTCTGAATTTCAACATTTTAAACTATTACAGTTAAAAATGGCTTGTGAATGAGATAAAACGAAAATATCAAGCTGGAGAGGAATTTACCAATAATAGAGGCAAAACAAGTGCGAAAAAATTAATAAATTCAAATAATTGCCTTGCGAACTGCAAATATAAATGTGCAACTTTCGTTAGTGTTTTGGACGAGACAGCATTTTTTAGAAATATTATAGAATGAATCAATCCGGCAAATATAATTTTATTGCCTCCACCACCGCGAAAATATTAAAAAATCGAGCAACGACTAAATCACATTCAAGACGAGCGTTTATATTTCGTTATTATTTTAATGTTTGCAGTGATCTCATAACAGTATGTAAAAATACTTTTAACACTATGCGCCGTAGGTCCTTGGCGAAACACATTAACACTTAATAAACACATTATACACTTGTTTAATTATTTCGCAACACAAAAAAACATTTTTTTAAAATTTGTTCAAAATGTTTAAAAAATTACTCGATCGATTTCGACTTGTTAGGTCATCATCAGGAGTATACGACAAATCAGTAGATACTCCTGATGATGACCTAACAAATCGAAATCGATCGAGTAATTATTAAATATTTTGAACAAATTTTAAAAAAAAAATTTTTGTGTTGCGAAATAATTAAACAAGTGTATAATGTGTTTATTAAGAGAATGTAAAAAATTATATCTCAACTTTAGCAATGTCACAGCAGCCTGTATATACTGTCCATAACAGAAAGGACCTGATTACTGGAAGTGCATCGGATAGCATGCAGGCCATAAAGAAAACTTCAAAGATTCCGGACGATATGAAAGCCACTGTAATGTCTCACATTGAATCCTTTGCTGCAGTAGAATCACACTACTGCAGAAAGAAAACAACTAAGCGGTATTTAGAGGGTAACTTAAATATTACCAAAATTTACGACCTTTATGTAACCCAGTGTGCAAAGAACAATAAACCAATTGTGAAAGAGAGTTTTTATCGACATATATTTAACACTCATTTTAATATTGACTTCCACAAACCAAAATCCGACCGTTGTGGTATTTGTGAATTATTTAACACAAATAAGGATCAGATAACAGATGAAAAATATGAAGAACATGTTGCGTTCAAACATGCAATGCGAGATTTGAAGAGTGCTGATAAAAAAACGATATCCCAATAATCTGCTTTGACCTTGAGAACGTCATTACTTGCACGAAATCGGAAATTGGTGAAATATTTTACCATTCAAAATTTAATTTTTATAATCTCACGGCACACTTATCAACGACAAAGACGGTATATTGTTATATTGTGCAGTATGGAGCGAGCATACCGGCGGTCGATCAGGAAATGACATTGCTTCTTCTATTCTAAAGATTTTGAAACGAATTTTTGAGAGTAATGATTTCACTAAAATTATTACATGGAGCGATTCTTGCATTCCTCAGAATTTAAATTCACATATGGCCTACGCAATTAAATGGTTCTTAGCTCAGCACTCGAACATTGAGTCCATTGAAATGAGATATTCACTTTCGGGACACTCGGCAATACAGAAACTGTCACGCTCACAGCGAAATCGACAAAGTCCTTTCCAAAAATGTGTTTTTCTCTCCAATTGGTGTATTGAGATTAATGAAGTACATAAATCGCGGCGGCCGTACATTATTGTACAAATGAGAGCAGAAGATTTTAAAGATTTTGGATTTTGTGCTAAATCATTTAATTTTAAAGCAGTGCCATTTGCATCGACCAAGATGCTTAAGTTTACGCAAAAGATACCACTAATTCAAATTAATCTAAGTTATGACACAACAACTTACGTTCAAGTTAATCTAAGACCGATAATAAAAAGTACCAGAAAAAAACTAACTCCAATGAACACCGGTTTGCCTTTGGTCGATCCAGGGAACATTAATGATAATAGAGAGGTATCTAATATTAAGGCTCAACATTTAAAGGCAATGTTTAAATACATGTCGCAGCAAGACGTTGCTTATTACAAGCAAATTTTAAAAATCGATTTTCCAGCAACATCCGTTACTACGTCCAGTCGCTTCCAGAACTAGAAAGCTTCCAGAACTAGAAAGCAAAACTATCGTCATTTCAAAATACTGAAATTTGATTCTGTTCGTTTAATGAATTTATTTAGTTTATTTTTATTTAGTATATAATTTTTTCTGATTTTTTTCAGCAATTGAAATAAGTGATATTATTTGAATTCAACAATATTGCTTTCAGATCATAAGAAAATTGTATGTGAAATTTACTTTATCAAAATTTGGAAAAAAGTAATAAAGTTATTATGAAAACCAAACCGTCATTTTATTAAGCTTCTAACGGACTATCGTTTCATTCAAATTCTCCTTTGATAAACTAAATTGAATCAAAAATCTTTAACGTAAAATCTTCGATCGACGATATCTCAAAACGAACAGTTGGTCAGTTACACTTCATTTAATCTAACCTCGCGATATGTAGATTCAATCTTATAAATAATAATTATAATAATCGCGGAATGTTGGGAAATTAAATTTTAAATTAAAACTCAAAATTAGCTGGTTTTATTATTATTATTTTTTATTTTATTTATTATTGAAAATAAATAAATTATAATCACCTTAATAATCGCTTATTGTAATAGCTTTGTGTTTTTTAGATGTTATCACCTCGAAAGTCGCAGGGAAAAAGAGGAAGAATTTGATTAAATTATTCCGAACGTTGGAATTATCAAATTTTGAGCTAGTAAATTTCCGCAATGCAAAAATTCCTTATTAGAGCAAAATTTGAATAAACTATTAACGCGCCATCTGTGTTTGAGTTCGCGAAGCAATATTAACGAAATTGCACAACTACTAAAACATGCAGTACTATTTACAACGGTTTTATATATGCGTACAATCAACCTGACAGTTTGACAACTTCAAATTGCACACGTAGTATTGGAATTAGTGTAGTGTTGGTTTGTTTACAAATAAAACAAAATAACATTTTGGTTGTACAATCACTAATTTACGAATAGCCTTTGTATATCGCGGATTGCATAGCGGCTAGTGATGATAACAATTATCGATAGCTAGTTTGGAATATTAAATTGATTTTTCATCTAAGCAAAGAAAGATGTGTTTGAATTTAAGTTTTAAAATAATCTAATTTTAATTTTTGTTGCATTTTTTTTTTTTTTTTATGTACAGCATCGCATCTTCAACAATAATATTATCACAAAAGTTTCATTTTTCATATGTTTTGCATCCATTGCATACAAATATGGGAACATAGTACACTTCAATCGACTATACTTCAGTCCAAAGTTCTCAGATCCAGAACTTTTAGAAAATGCAAAGGTACAGTTGTAGCACTACTGCCACTTGCAAGAGAGTTGCTTCCAATGTCAAGTTTTGTGTTCATTGGGAAAAGTTTCCGAACGCGATGATCGGTTGGAGGTTCACAAATCCTCATTTCGTTAGGTACTGGTGATTTATTCTCGTCTGAGAGCGTTCATTCAAGATTTCTATTGAAATATTTTCGTTTCGACAATTTTGCTCGAGGGTGTGTTCGTTCTTCTCCGAATCCGAAGATAAAGGGTTCCACAATAATTTGGTTTACAATATTATTTTCGATTGAATCTAAAGGCGATACCTCATTACAATTTCTACGAACGTTTTCTGAAAACGTTTTTCACATTTAAGAATAATTGATTGCATATCTTTTATTTAAATCAATGAGATATAATGTAAAATAATTTTATTTATTAGCCAAAATAATAAATTTACATTTATTGATCAATTTTAATTGGAAAATAGTCATTTTTCTATTGTGCCGTTCCTGGAAACGTTATTTTTTTGTGTTTTTGTCCGTACTATTCTTTGGAACGGATACCGAACTCACCCAACAATTTTGAACGTTTTTTTTTCTACGTTGTGATTCTAACCAAACTTCGTTGATTTTTGAATTATCGGAACAAAACATTCCTAGCGGGTCAGGCCGAGTTCCCAACATCAAATGGAGACAGTAGCTTACAATTCTTAAGTTAATTTGTGAAAATACCGAAGTAATGACTTATCAAAAAATGTTTTTGAGAATACAAACTTAAATATTAATTGTTCAGTACCATGAGAAACTATGAAGCCCCCATAACGAGCATCTGTCTGAAGAAAGCCTATCAGAAAACGTTAATGATGCACTATTTGAAGAGTTAATAGAAGTAGATGAGCAATTTGAACAAACAGAAGACACAAATTTGTTACACCGAGCAAAAAGGCGCCGTTGTTTTTCTGGGGATGTGGCGGACAAATTGTTAGACGCAGTAAAAAATATAAAAATTCCAGCTGCACTACCACCACCACCTTCAACCCCATACTTGGAACAATTTTTTGTTAGTTTGCAAGTTGCATCTGCAAACCTTTCGCAATACGAGGAGTTAATTGCAAATGGGATGTTTGCAGCTATTAGAAAAAATAGTTTGTGAAAAATCTCAAAATTAAAAAATCAAGTTTTATTTTTAAAGTACACATACTCGTAGACGTATTTAATAGTGGGTTCAATGTGATATTTATATTTTTGAAGGCAAATTAAAAACTGAATTATTTTTATATTTATTAAATCATGTTATATTGAAATTCTACATCTCCTTCATTAATACACCAGTTGGCAAAAAATTCTCTGATGTCATATCCATGTGAAGCAGGTACAATACACGAATTCGTAGCGGCCGAAGAGAGCGATGATGGTTGTACATTACTATGTATGAGTTCCAAGTCATTTATTCCGGACTTTACAATATTATGTAGAATTACACATGACATCACAATATTATTCATTGGTTTGTGATGTTTTACCTCAATCCTTTTCAACAAAATCATCCATGTGTTCGATAGTATGCCGAATGCATTTTCAACAATCCGTCTTGCGCGAGAAAGTCTAATAATATCTTTCAAGAGAATTTAAAACTTTACAAATTTACCTGTAATTAAATATTCGACGAATTAAAGTTAAATTTTGCCCTGGATATGGGGTTAGCAGTGTGGGTTTTAATGAGAAAGCCTCATCTCCTACCAGTACGTATGGAATCTTTTTGTTAAAGTTGGGCAAACATGACTCATCCGGAATATGTAGGATTTGTGGGTTAAGTTTCTAAAAACTGCAGAATCAGAATTAGACCCGTATGCTCCTATGTCAACACTTATAAATTCATAATTTGCGTCCACGACCGCCATCAGCACTGTGGAAAACCTCTTTTTATAGTTGAAATGCAAACTACCCGAATTATTTGGGGAAAACGTGTCGATATGTTTGCCATCAACTGCACCCAATCAGATTTAAGTTGTGGGAATGCGAGTTTTAGAAGTAGTTTGTTGTTGACTATTGTTTGGTAGATGCATTTTTCAATCGTAGACCGTCCCATTAAAAATGAGAGGTCCGTAAAACTGCATCCTGTAGCCAAAAATCTAAAACCAAATTAATTTTTAAATGCTGTAATTTAATTAAAATGTTTTAAGCCGGAAACTTACCGCAGAGTTATAACTAATTTTTCTTTTGCAGTTACAGTATCTTTTCTTCTTACCATTCTCCATGGTTTAATTTCATTTGATATAACAGAATGGATAAAATCAAAATGTCTTTTGGACATTCGAAAATATGTGAAATATTTCTCTGGATACCTTTCCAATAATTTTAGAATAGTAAAATATTCGCCCAATTGTTTCCTACGGGAATTAATGGGATGGATCCAATATTTGCGGCCTCGTTCATTTTTATAATAAAAATACATCGCTGAATATAATAATATTTTAATTTTTATTTCGCTTGATCGCGCCTTGGTCTAAACTTATAACCACTTTGACACTCTGAATAGAAATGGCGTCTACTCATAATATCGGTCAAAACAAAAACACAAAATTGTTGTTGTAAAATTCGTACGTGAATTCGTAAAATTCGCATGTGGCAAGGCAAAACAAATTTACGCACGAATCGCACGTAGTTAGATGTGTATGTGGCATCGCTTTAAACAAACTAAAACTAAAGCTGCTAAAATGCAGGTCTGAAGTTCACCGATTGCCGAATTTTTGGATTGGCCTTTCTTGCACGCTTAGGTGTTCAGGTTTTTTGCAACTCTTTCAATTGTTTATTTTTAATTTTTTCTGCTTTCCGATTTTCTTTTTCCGTTAGAATCTTTTGCTTTTGTTGCCGCTTACTTTCTTCCAGTTTAATCCATAATGGTGAAGCTACAACAAACGGGTTTTTTTTTATTTTGTTCGGTTTGCTTCCTTTTCGCAAAAGTGTTTCCGGCCAATTTAAATATTCATCGATTGATTTGGTTGTCTCTGATGGAAATATTTATACGGAATGGCGTTTGTGTTGATTCCCACTTCGAGGCAATCTCTGGTAAATGGAAAAGTGGCATCGATGTCATTTACTGCTTCATTCTGTACACATGGTGGATCATTTAAAATTAAAAATTCATTGATAGAACCAATATATATAGCTGATTCTTCCGCGTTCCTATATTCTTCATCAGTTTGTGTTGTTATAGTGTTATGGTAAGTTTCTACACTAGTATAAATTAAATAAAAGAAGAAAATCTTCATTGTAGTTGTCCATTTCAATAACATTTTTTTCAAGTTTTTCAAATGCCTCGACCTTTCTTTCACCAAGAATAACACAGAGCTTCGCAAATGCACAATCGGGAATTTGTTTAAAATTTTGTAGAATGTTTTCCTCATTTTTAGTGCTAGATCTACCCAAATATTTTGATAATTTTATTGCAGTTTTATCAAATGGATGGAACATCGGCTGGTTGCAGTATTCTTGTGGCATTCGGGTAAAGAACTACTAAAATAATTTGCAACTTTACACATAGTTCACTTACCGCTAATGTTAAATGCGTTGCATGTCCGCCAACAAAATAGATTATCGGAAATGATGTACCCACCCCTGCACCAGATAAGGATGAAGAACTTAGGAGATATATTCATAAAATATTTCCGTTGTCATCCATCCGTTACTATTAATACCTAAGCCCACCCCTTCGGCAACGATTTGCGAATCTCTTGAGGCACTCTCTTTTCGTGTAAATTACCATAGGTGGTGAAATCCAGCAGCCGAAAAAGTTTACATTGGCTAGCCCTCTATAGATTTCATACACATTCCGAAACCCTTTTGCTGCTAGAACATTTTTTGTTTTTGCGCATAACAAAAAATTTGTCTCATCACCGTTACAAATCCGCGTGGGGTCGTTTAATATATCAACGTAGTTCTGGTCGGTTAAAAACTGTTCGATAGCATCAAACCACAAACTAATATCAGAATGTGTTACTGTAGCGCTCGCCGAGGAGACTGGGACTGGTGCCCTAAACGATAGAGTTGGGTGTCTCTTTAAAAATGATTTAAACGACCCTTTACCTGGAATATTTTCATCCCCAAACGGATGTGGTCTCTTATTTTCTTCTAAAAAATATTTTACGGTTTGAGGAACGTATTTTTACGTTCAGGAAACCCTTTTTTGGGAAGCTTTGATCCAATGAACTATTCGCTCTTCTTCTTCTTTTGTAAGTACTATAGGTGGGCCTAGTCGCACATTAGGAAAATTACACCCCAGTCGAAACTGTAGTCTAGATCTTGGAACATTGTAGATTTTTGAAGCACCATTTTTGCTTAGTTTTCTAATTTTAATCTCATGAAAGATTTTTGTACATCAGATTCCTTGTACGTGTTCCTTTTCTTTGCCATTTCTATATTCTAGAATTGCATTAACATAACAATATAATTATTGGCACCCAACAAAAATATAATAATTGGCATGTTTGTGGTTTCATATACATCAACTATTGGCACTCCAGTGCCAATAATTGAAAAAGTGAAATATTTTACACTAGTTAATGTCACACTGCATATCATTATTTTATTTTAAAAAAACATTAAATTCCATTAATTTACTTCAAAGTAACGCATTTCATTGACTTATTTAAATAAAAAAGTAATATAACATGCGGTTAACATGCGGCCATAGCGCTCAGAATTGACGGTAACGGTTCGTCCATGGTTGTTCTCAAAAAAATACGGCCCAATCACACCACCAGACCACAATGCGCACCAAACAGTGACTTTTTCCGGGTGTAATGGCTTCTCTACAATCAATTGTGGATTTTCTGAGCTCCAAATTCTACAGTTTTGCTTATTAACGTATCCACCAAGCGAAAAATGAGCTTCGACGAAAATTTTGTTCGAAAAATCAGCATCGACGGCCTGTTTTTCCAACACTCAATTTGCGTATGTTCTTCGTTGTCCATGGTCAGCAGGCTTTAGCTCTTGTGTCAAATGGACTTTATACGGATGAAGATGCAAATCCAGATGCAAAATGCGCCATAATGAGCCATATGATAGGCCTAAATGTTGAGCTCGACGAGGAATTGACAAATTTGGATCTTCTTCCACACTTTCAGCTACAGAAGCGATATTTTCAGCATTGCGAATGTTTCGATGATGCACAGACCTTACAATATCAGTAACAGATCCAGTTTGTTCAAATTTATTCACTGTATTCAATATGGTTTGCTTTGTAGGACGATTATGACGACCATAATCTGCTCGTAAAGCGCGAAATGTGGATACGTCAGAATCACTTTTTTTATAATAAGATTTAATAATTTTAACGCGTTGGTCGATTGTTAAATGCTCCATATTCTTAAATGGCAGAGTGTCAACTAAATAAATGACAGCGTACTTGACATTTATCTTTGACAGATGTCGGTATACAGATTTCTACTTTATCAACCTCGAATTGGATAACCCGTTATAATATGCTTCCTTGTTAAAATACTCTATTTTTACGTCCTTAAGGGACAAGAACATTACAAGATAGTATGAATAATTAATTATAGGCTAATTAGAGCATTTATCTACTAAAAATTTTTGGGCTGCACCACTTCCAACTAAAACGATGGGTTCTGCTAGCTTTAGAAAAAGTTAGCAGAACCCATATCAAAAAATATTTTAAAAAGAATTGGAAAATTAATGGTTAATTTTAGGTTAATTAAATGCCCTATTTAAATTTTATTATTCTGCTCATTCTAGAAAAGATATAAGGCCTTATCATTTCAGAGCTAGGGGAACCCAAATCCAAAACCGGACCAAAACCGAAATTAGAACCCAAAACAAAATCAATTAACATACAAATAATTTTCGGCTCATTATGGCCTAATCAAATGCCCCATAAAAAAGTTTTGGGCTCCACTCGTTCTTGACCAAACTTCAGGTCATTTAATCTTAAGTTAGCAGAACTCAAATCGAAAATCGGACTAAAACCGAAATTAGAACCCAAAACAAAATCAACTAAGATACAAATAATTTTAGGCTCATTCTAGCCTAATCAAATGCCCCATTAAATAATTTTGGGCTCCACTCTTTCTTGATCAAACTTCAGGTCATTTAATCTAAAACTAGCAGAACCCAAATCGAAAATCGGACCAAAACCGAAATTATACCCAAAACAAGATCAATTAATATACAAATAATTTTAGGCTCATTATGGCCTGATCAAATGCCCCATTAAAAAGTTTTGGGCTCAATTTTTTCTTAAGGGCAAACTATGGTGAGCACCTCAGTGCCAGCCGTATGTTAGTGCTAGAGTGCTCACCATAGTTTGCCCCTATCATTGCCAACTCAAAATCTAAGGAATCATTTCCGGCCTAGAATGTTCTTAAGAGTTACGCATTTTTATTTACCTTAACTTGAGATTTTGGCCATTTACTCAAATTTGAACATACGGCTGGTACTAACCATTTGGTCAGTCACTTAATTACGTAACATCTTCCAAGTATGAATTTGTTTTACATGAACAACAAATAAAATAAAAAAACTGGGATGGAATAGAATAGTTTCATGTAAATGATAATAAGAAAAGTTCCTAGGATGAAAACTTCACATGTTTTTACAATTAGAATAATTTAATTTGTACGGTAACGATCTTGAAAATGGAAATGGAACTAAAAATATTCCAGAACCTGAACAACAAAATGTTACACTATGTGATTTGAAACAAAGGAAGTGCAATAGTTTAATTCATAATGAACGTAATGTTTCAAATCAATTCAGATTACACAAACGGATATACAAATAATCGATACACTGGATATCACTATCCTTATTTTAGAAAACGATAAGAATAATTCTGAAATCACTAGTTTTTTGAAACTAATCAAAACACCAGCAAGAAACGGAATCAAACATACAGAAAGAAGCTCCTACATCGTCACATCAACTTCGTATTCCAGAAAGCTCTCAAATCCAAAATTAATGAAGAGGCTGCCATGGAATAGTGCAAAATAGATAAAAGGAACAAAAAAAAGATATTAAAAGAAAAAGAACTTCTAGAACTTTACAAACTAAACGAAAGCTTTCCGCATCGCGAACTCCGAAACTAATTGGCAATAAAACAACCCAAAATCTGAATAATATTTCTATTAAAATGCTTCACCAAATGCTGGCCAGTTACAATAGACATTTTTTTTACTAGGTATTTTAGAAAAAACCGGGACGGAATCTGCTGTATCGCCGAGAAAAGAAGAAACAAATATAGTGATGGAACCTCATGTGCGCAACCTTTTTAATAACCCAGTGGTAGAAGCTGGTGACAACCACAAAAGCGTAGAACCATTTAAAATGTACATCAACGTTCTCTCAAGATCACATGAAAATATTTATTTTCTAACTTTAGCTCTTAAAATTTTGAAAAATTGCAAGAGTTCGTGCAATATTTTAAGTTTAATTTACTAAAATGAATTTTAATTATGAACTGTTTATTTATATTTTATTTTATTAATTGTTTTAACATTTTATATATTGTTGAGAATACGAGTACGAAGTTGAGAAATAAAATTCTGTTCAATATTACGTAATAGGTAGCTATATTAATTCGTAACTTGTTTATACGTGGCCTATTACGGGGAAAAAGGGGCTCGTAGCTGGCAATGAGCTCATTTTTTAATAATTTTGAAATTACGAAAAATTTAAAAATGAAACTGATTATTTAATTGTGTTCATAACATTTCAATCTTCATTTTGTCTAAAAAATGTTCTCTAAATTATTTGAAGCGAAATACAGTAATACCTCGCATAGTACTGCTTCGATCAGTACGGTTTCTCTATAGTACGGTTTTGAAATTTTCAAAAAAAAAATTGTTCTAAAAAAATAATAAAATTAAATTTTCAAAATAAAATTTTCAGTTTTTACCCTTTATTATGAAAACATGAGATTTTCGGTACTTTCCCCTTGATTATGGATACATTAGCAAGCGCGTGCCCATAGACCAAAATTGTTAGTTTTCGATTTTTAATCGTAGAGTAAGGTTGATTTTTGGATAATTAGATTTTAATTTTTATTTTAAAAAATAAAATGACTGAAAAAAGAATGTGTGAAAGTGACTCTACCACCAAAAATCGCAAATGGCTCACTTTAGAACAAAAGCCTAATGTTATTAAACTTCATGAAGAAGGTGCTCCTTTTGCTAAAATAAGAAGATAAAAAGGAATGAACGAGGCGTCAGTTCGTGAAAAATTGTGAAAAATAAAGATCAATTTGTCAAAAGTAGTGACCAGAATAAGAAGCCCTCGAATACTTAACATGGAGCGGTTATTATCTATATGGATAGAAGACCTTAATCAAAAACGTATTCCACTTAGTCAAATGGAAATTCAAGCAAAAGAACTAAGTCTTTACAAAGACTTCCAGACTAATGATGAAGTAGAAAACGAAGGTGCGGGAGCTAGTGAAACTTTTACGGCAAGCCGTGGATGGTTTTATCGCTATAAGGAACGAACTGGTATTCACAATGTGCGTATTGTTGGTGAATCTGGAAGTGCAGATAAAGAGGCTGCTTTAAGATATCCAGAAGAAGTCTTTCAAATTATAGAAAAAGGTGGCTACAAAGATGAACAAATATTCAACGGTGACGAGACGGGATTATACTGGAAAAAGTTACCGTCACGCACTTTTATAGCAGTCAATGAGAAGTCAAAAGATCGTCTTACACTATTATTAGGTGGTAATGCAGCAGGAGATTTTAAACTAAAACCGATGCTTGTATACCGTGCGGAAAGTCCTCGAGGAAGAGGAATCTTCCTTGAAGATTGGTTCACGAACTATTTTTGCCCTACAACAATACGATATTGTCAAGAAAATGGGTTGGATTTTAAGATTTTATTAATTTTAGATAATGCTCCAGGTCATCCCACCGGTAACATTTCTCCCATCAAATACGACATCGTTACTTCAACCGATGGATCAAGGTGTCATTGCAACATTTAAGAGCTATTATTTACGCCGCAATTTTTCACAAGCCATTAAAGCAACAACAGGAGAAAATGCGCCTACTTTAACAGAATTTTGGAAGAGTTACAACATTAGAAATATCATACCGCATTGTGCTAATGATTTCATTGGTTTTGAGACGCATTTTTCGGAAGTTACCAATAACATAGTGGAGCTTGGACATCAACTTGGTTTCGAAGATCTGGATTCTGACAATGTAATTGAATGCATTCAATCTAGCACGAACGAGCTCGATAATGAAACACTTATTAACATAGACGAGCAACGAGCTTATGAAGAACAGAATGACAACTCAGACAACGATGACTGTGATGAAATGTCTGCAGAAGATTTAACGGCTGGACAGCTTTCAAAAATTATTGGAATGGTCGAAAAAGTTTCAGATCATATAATGGAAGTTGATCCTAATATCGAACGTAGCATTACAATTCGTCGAACAATAAACAATGAAATTCGTTGCTACAAAGAATTGTATGAGGAGAAACGGCCAAAAAAGATCCAGACATCGTTATTGCAATTTTTTGGCAATAAAAAATTAATTAAAACATTATAATTTAAAGTGAATTGTTTTTGTTTATCTTTTTTAAATTAACTTGTTTTATTTATTTGTTTATTTAATTTTATTTACTTGTCTTTTTCAGTTATTTTTAATAATTTTAAAATGAAATGAATTGTTTTTGTTGGTTTAGTTTTAAAATGAATTGTTTTTGTAGATTTAGTTATTTTAAATAAACATAGGTTTGCATATATGTGCATATGTACTACATACTCTCGTTTTTTTACTGAAAAGCAGAAAAACAAATTATATGTAACAAATTATCGTTTTTTGACCCGATTATTATCATTATGTCCATTAACCTCCTTCATAGGGGTATAGGGCCTGTAAATAGGCGCGTAGGGCCCGAGTGCCTCGATTAGTCTGGTTTCAATTAGTACGGCAAAATGGTGGAACCGATTAACCGTACTATGCGAGGTATTCCTATACTGTGATCGAGTTAAAGCTACTATTTCTCCTAAGGGGGCTCAGAACTGAGTAGTTTACCCTACATATTGACCATCGCTTGTGACTGGACTTGTTTTATAACTGATTAGATTTTGTTCTGTATCTTGTATTATTGACCTTGGCTTTTATTTGGATTTTTTTTTACCGGGTCCAGTTTGTTCGCAGTTGTTGCAATTTGCATCAATTTTGTTGCATTGGGTATAGCCAACTGCTTAAATTAATAAAATAATTTGATCTTTTTTGGTTTATTAAGCAATACAAGTTTTTTACATTGCGGTTTCGAATATTATTTATATTAAAAACGGCGACCCGTTCAAAAGTCAAAAAATATAACTATAAATTTAAAAAAAGTGTTTTAAACCGTGAAACCTTAAGAAATTTTTTTAGATTTAATGATCTAAAAGTATCAAAAAAAAAATTCTACGGATATAAGTGTTTGCTCTTCTTTAAAAATTAAAAGCAATTTAGCTAATCGGGTGAAAATGTATGATGTTTGGCGTAAAAAAATAAAAAATGTCCACTGGGGTGGTAAAGAGCGCTACCAATAATTTATTTGGCACGGATGCTCTGGAAATGAATTCTGTATCAGAGCAGGATAAAGGAGTTGAGAATTTAAAATTGACCACCGGGCAACGAGGTATTGCATTAAATTTAGAAAATATATCGGAAATTGGTTTGATGAACGGTAATAAAAAATTACTTCTGTTGATTCGGAAGTTAATTTAAACATTAACCCCAATTCAAATGAAAATAATCGTGGTTCTCTATACTTGGCATGGAAGAGAGCACAAGTAATAATTTAATTGACGCCCAGGTCCTGGGATTGAACTTTTTGTCTGAGCATAAAATGGACACTGATAATTTAGGCAATCCAGCCATCGAGAATCTAAATATTGACCTAAGTTTCGAAAATTTACAGGTATCTGATCTAATGAGTGAAAATCAAAAAACTACATACATAGATTCGGAGACTTTTGATATTGAAACAGTCCAGGCAGACGAAAATTGTATTAATTTAAACACTAACACCAATTTAAATCAAGATAGTTTAGATTTCAATAAAACCTTGGTAAACTCAAATCAAATTAAAATACATAAAAAGAATTTCAAAGTGCATTTACCTATCACCGTTTGGAACAAGATATATTCAGCAAGAAGAAAGAAAATTGAAGAACTATAGTCTTATCATTTCCGAAATATTAACAAAAAAGACGGGATGCTTAATATATATAAAAGGACACGACCTCTCTAAACACCATTTGACAATTAGAGCCTACTGTGGTCATACAAACAAGACAACTTCTTGTCGAGTTTTAAAATTGGTCAATAAAAATTTGTCATTTGGCTCTTTCGACATGGTTAGTTCTGGCCTTTTATTTCATCCTTTCCGGAAATTTCAACGCGTTTCAACCACCAAAGGAGCATTACTTAAAAAAACATTATTAAATAAACCGGTCGAGCAACTAGCAGAAGAACTTATTAATGATGAAGAGGCAGATTTCTTTAAAAAAGACAAATACTATCGTAGCATCAAAGTGGCATACCGTTCTTATGAAAATTAGGTCTGAGGCGTTAATAGACAACGATAACCATGCGAACGATTTTTGGGATATTGCTTTAGAAATAAATAAAGAAAATTCTGAAAACTCGTATATTCAGTAACTGTACTATCACCCGTTTTGTGTAGTTACTTATAGTCATCGATGTTTTAAAAATGATGCGCATTCAAAACAAGGGTGAACTTGCAGCATATTTGTAAAATTGTACTATATTATGCTCTAGTGATAGCTGTGAAATGTAATGACCTAGACGTAACTTCTCCATTTCCAATAACGGATATCATTAGCTCCAGCCATACGGTAGATTCTATTGGGAGATGGTTGACTTCGTACAGGTTTTTTGCTGAACAGTTTTTAAAAAGTTGCCTATCTTTAATTCAGTCGTAATCGATTTCTCGTTCGCCGAATTGAATTCCTTATTATTTGCATTTAATAAAATGGACATTATTGAATATCTAAATATTACTCATGGTTTAGTAGTTAAAAAACCTACCGACAAACATCGAGAACATTTACTAAAAGTTTTTTGTGCTGCTCGCATTTATCACACACTGCATTGTTTATATTGCAGATTATAACAAATTAAAAGAACTTTGGAAATATTTAACCGTTTTACTTACACCTTACTTAATTTTGAGTACAGTGCGTAAGGCCGTAATTTTGGATACTGACCCGAATGCAAATTTAATTTTTAACGACAATGGAAATGTTAATTCGGATCAAAAAACATGATTCAATTCCAATGTATATACAAAGTCGATTTTTTAATGATTTTCTAAAATTAACAAACGAAACCTCTGTCGAACAGAATAAAGGAGGACTATCCATGAATAGTTGGGCAGGAAAAATTAGTTTATACCAACCGACATTGTTGAGAATACCTTTAAACAAATATATGACCATTGCACCTCCAATCGGCATAGCAATAGTCACATCGAAAGCTATTTGCTACAGCAAAACGACGGATTAAGACTTCTAACAGTTTGGAGAAAATACCACTAAAATCTGGTAAGTTTCTACAGAAAATCCGTGTGAGGAATAAAGCTATTTATAAACAAATTTCTTGTAATATTCCAAAAATATCATTGAAAGGAAAACTGAGCCAAATCAAGACTCATTCGCCCGAATCTTCATTACTCGATTTACATCCATTTGGAAACGTAAAAGAGTTAATTTAAATATCACAACACCAAAACAAAATTCCAGCTTCAATTTGGTTAAGCTATCCAATTTACATAATATATCAGAAGTAGACCGAGCCGTCACCAGCATGGAAATTTTGAGCCAAGGATCGAAAGAACTGGACAACTTCATGGTTACACCAGTTCGCAAAACAGCATCTATGGAGCGTAAAAAAAATAATTTTAAATTTAATAATTTGCCGGTACTTTTAAATGCAACTAAAAGTTGAGATTATTTTATAAACTTTTGCGCTTTGACGCGTTAGTACAATCTTTGTCTGCAGCCTTATGTGAAATTGGTCTTTACGATATTACTCCGGAGGATAAACCAAAGCAACTACTTAGGAAAAAATATTAATTGATATTTTTGGAGAATTTTTGGAGAAAAAAACGATTGCATTTGTAATGTTTTAGAAGTAGCGGATAAAATACTTGAAAGTTTCAAAAGCATTACTGTGAAATTAGAATGCACAGTATGTTCGACAATCTGCATTGAAACTAGAAAGTATCTTTTAGTTAATATGCTAAGTTTAATCAAATTAGGGTTTTCAAAGGTAACAGAATATTTCCATGTGGGTTATTTTAATTTTAAATACACAACTTGTACAAATGCAATGTTATGTATTTCAAAATATACCACAACTTACTAACTATTTATACTGAAAGTGCTTATTCTGACCAAAACAGTGTTAACTTTGCAGACATTCAAGCTAGCATGGCAGTAGATGGAAAGGAAAACAAATTGGCCAATTGTCTGTTGTATCCTTGGGCACTATATAAAGTTACATAAGCCGTAATGCAAAATGGCACAAATATGATGATTTTAATTCTTACGCAGCTTACATTCGAAATCCAAAAGCTCATAAAATCAAACTACACCCTCCTATCTTCGTTCATAAAACATAAAAATGTTTACCAGGAAGCACAATAAAATCCTCAATATGGAAATTGTGTGTGTGTTCACCATTATTCATCATTAATCCTCGTGATTTTCGAACCGGCGCCTGAATATATGTTCTAAGTAGATTGGCACACCTAACTCCATATGCCAAGGGAGAGGGTCGTCTCTGAGTTCGCCACAAGGTAATGAACATATTTTCAATTGAAGTATGCATAGAAAATTGTTTTCGGGATGATCAATAAAGTATTCGGAATCGCTCGAATTATCAAGTTCAGTAGTTGGTGCAAGGGCTCCTAAAACATCATCATCAGTTACGCTATGAGATGTTTATATCATTTCATCTACTTCCAGATAATCAGTCAATGAAGTGTTTAGTTCCATTATCTGAAGATTATTGTCGTTCCAGAGTAAATTCAAATTATCTACGTTATAGAAATTGCTGGCAGTTCGAAGTGTACTCATTGAAGCATCAAGAGCACTTATTTTGCCATCAAACGCAGACGACATGGCTTCAGATTCAATGCAAAACACTATTTTTCTCAAAATTTGTTCCCGAAAATATACCTTCAAAATTTTAATGACTCCTTGGTCCATAGGTTGCGCAAAGTTGAAATTTAATTGATTTCAGCCCTGACACGGTATAATGAGAGGGACAATTATCAGCCACAAACAAAACTTTTCTGTTTTCTTTCTTAAATTTGTTATCCACATTTTTCAAATAATTCTGCCATTCTTTGGTGGTCATCCACGCCTTTTTGTTACTAGCATTCATAGATGGCAATGTTTTAATACCTTTGAAACAACGCGTGTTTGCTGATTTACCTATTACTAAAATCGGCAATTTATCAGAATCATCAGCATTAGCACCAACCAATACTGTGAGCCGCTCTTCACTCCAGCGGAGGTAGCTGCAATCTTCATTTTTAAACACAATAATTTTTGATGGCATTAAATTATAAAAAAGTCCAGTTTCATCTAGATTATAAACATTCTTCGGTTCGTAATCTTTTAATATGCTTGGCAGGTTTTCTAGCCAATTCTCGTAAATTTGGGTGAGAACTGATTGTTTCTCACCTACAATATTCATAAATTTTAATCCATGTCGTTTCTTAAATCTATATAAATAGCCATTAGATGCAACAAAATTCGGTAAATTTAATTTATCACCATATTCACGGGCTTTCTTTGTTAGCAAATTTCCATTAATGGCAATATTTTTTGACCGCATTTGCCTAATCCACAATAACAAAGCCTCGTCTAATTTAGGATAATTAATTTCCCGTAACTTTTTCCTGTTGGTATTGCTTTCAATATCTTCATACTTCTTTCGATTTTTTACAATATCACTTATAGTTCCTTTAGAATATCCAAACTTGTTCGCTAATTCTTGATAGGTAAGTGTATTTTCAGCCACAACCAGTAAAATTGTTTGTTTTGTGGCTAATGAAATGGCCCGCCGTTTCAAAGATTTTGTAGTACAATTTTTTCCATCCTATCTCAAAACAGAATACATAAATTGTTTTATCTAGAGTTTCATTATTGCAATAAATACTCACTTTTTCCGAAGCAAATGTATGTTAATGTTTATCCAACGATAATATCTATATAGGATATATTATGGCAATTTTGCAACGTGAATAACAAAACTGTCAATTTAAGAGTAACAGAGATGTTTATACATATGCATGGTTATTTTTATTCACATTCAAATAACACAGTTATGACATTATCTCGTTCTAATTTCCGCGAGTAAAACAATTCGACGTAAAATGGAGGTACTGATTGTACCGAATGGTCCCTTTCTAGTAATTTATATTATTTCACAGAACGAGACGAGAACGATGAGAGAATGGTCTCTCTTTGTTTGCTTATTTGAAATTTTTATTTATGCGACGTTCGTTATAACCGAGTAACTTTTTCAATTAGTTTGTTATATCTTGTTAATTATATATTGTAGTTAGTTTGTTACATATTGTATATTAAAGTGAATCTTTTTTACTGCAAACAGTTGTATAGTTTTATAATATTCTCGGGCTGATTTTTTATTTAATTTAACAGAATTTAACATGTCTGCCCAAGACACACATTTTATGAAAAAACAAACTTTTTGGGATGGAAATTTCGGGCCAACTTCTTATACATGGGTAAATCGTTTACTATGGTAAAAATTAATTTTACTACTCGATCACGTTACCATAGAGTTTTTCAAAAATAATTGAATTTACCGAAAAATTTAGTTAAAATTGACTTTTACCCGACTATTGGTACGCAGCCTCAGGAAACATTTTCTTGCGCTGCACTAGTCAAAAATTAGGCAATTTGTTTTTCAGTGACTTCCAAATTGCAACACTTTCGGCAATATTACATGTGTCACTCTGTATTTTACATGAAGCAACATACTCCTAATAGTTGCACCAATTCTTTGCGTTATATTTTTATAGATATGTATGTTTTGCAAAAACGACTACATTTCTTTATCAATGTTTGCTCTGTGTTTGTCACATATTCTCGTTATCGCGGGCCAATTTCTTCTATATGACTCGAAAATTTCGTTTAGCCAATTTTAACGAATTTCAATCGATAAGTTTATATAGTTTGATTTAAATCCAAGAATTTTGTAATTTTGTCACTATGCTTTAAATCATTCGATGTAATCAATTGATTTAAGCCATAAAAATCCTGTACGGCAGTATGTCATCCAGGAAGGCATGGTGCTTATACCACTTTAGTATTTAATCGACAGAACATCCCCTTTAGGCTAACCATTATAAAACAAATGTAGGGCGGTAATATCGGTAATACTACACTTTGATCATCTCTAATGCAAGTTAGAAGGCAACAAACACAAATCTTAAAAAAATATTGACCTTAATAACCGAACACCAATATTCCTATTGAGGTAGATTATAACTGTAATGTTGTTAAAATACAACAACGCTTCCATAACATATTTACAAGAGCTTAAATATTCGAAATATTTATCTTTGACCTGGTCACAGTCATCGCTTTTTGATTTTAAACTAATAGTGACGATCTGCAAAAAATAGATAAAGGTGTCATGGATGTATGCAGTTATAACAAAACATTATTTTCGCATTGTTAACTTTCTATCAATATATTTTCCATCAATGTAATTTAATATGATTTTCTTTAAGCACCATTGAACTGTAGTTGAGAAAATGCAATCTCTATATTCTTTACGGTTTGGCAGGTGTGCTGATAAATTAAAATTCTCATAATTTGTACAATGTATGTCCTCTATATGTTTTAATGAAATTGATAATCCGGTGAAATTAAAGCAAAATTCTTATTTTCCTTATACAAGATATTTCTAAGACTGATGTACGATTAATAGATTCGTTGCACTGCTACAATATCTATTTCTAAGTTTCGTTCGAGCGTATATAAAATTCCCTTTGATACGATATAACATTAGGAATTTAACACTATACCAAAAGAAATGGATAATTTTGAACACAAATCTGGTTACAATCTAGAAATTTAATAGAATTCGAACATAAATAAGTAACTACTCGTATAAAAAAATATGCTGCACAAATCAAGATTTGTATAAAATTGTATCCAGAGGATTTGGATGCTGAACACCTCGAAACAATTTTGTTTCTTCACAAAGAGGAAAAGAATAACTGATTTCATGAAGTTCAATATTTTTTCTATATTCAAGTCAGCAGGAGTTGGAGGAATGCTGGACAAAGTGGTATTGAAATTCAACTGTGCGTTGCTATAATTGATATTGAGGTTTGACAGGAGCTGGAGCAATAATGACCTGGTCAAAGCAACCAAGACTTTTATTGCACGACTAAATTGTTTTAGAAAATGGTGTTTTTCATTCTTTCTTGAGGAATTATATTATTTATACTCATCTCTGAAAAGGATTTTTGCTTTATTGCTTTCTTTGTAAATAATCTGCTTTTTTAAAAGGCCACCACACTTCTTTATGTTATGCCTTCTCATCAGATAAGTGGCTTGTCGAAGGTTCACTAAACCTTTTCTTTTTCTCGGAGTAATGGTTGTGAAATACATACCAAAAATGTATACTGTTAAATTTAAAAACATTCCAGAAATTGAAACATTTTTAGATAATCTTTATCATTTATACTAGAGAAGTCCCTGAATCCCTAATAGTGTCGCTGTAAAGATCAAATAATTTTCTAGCAATTTGAGGTAAACACGAGAAAATTGTGATACAATTTACTAAAGTTTTTTTAATATGTACTAATGAAGGTTATTTTAGACACTGTTTCTACTTTTATATCTCCGAATCTAGGGATGTTCACTAGGTCTCACCTATATGGCTGAGTAGCTAAGTCCATTCTGAAGGCAACTTAAATTAAAAATTAGTTAAAAGACTTAAATATATTTCATGCGTTTGCGATCAAACAAGGACATAATTTATCACACTAAGCCTCGAAAACGATTAATAACTGATTATTAGCTCCAAAATTACAAAATTAATAAAAAAGAACTCGGCTCCGAGAGAAACGACAGCACAAACTCCGGCTAATAGGAAATTTTGAAAATGACACATACCGGTTCGGTGGTGAACAGGATTCCAGAGTTGATGCCTTCCTGGATGCTGTGAAAATTTATTAGGGCGTAACACGAATGTCTAACGAAAATGCTCTAATCGGATTGCCATTGCTGCTAGACAAAAATCCGCTAAATGGTGGCAGGGTATTAAATATACGGTAGACTCGTTTGATGAGGCGACAAATTAATTGCTATCTGTTTATGGCGAAAAAAACAGCTTCTAAAATTTAAAATGAAATTTTTTTCTATGTCACAATTTGAAAATATGCAAACGGGTCGTTTCGCTTATGTTTATGGTATTCATGTGCTGTTTGCTTACACAGAGAAATATATCTTATTTTAAATTGATAAATTAATGTTTATCATTTTTTAATAATATTGTTTTATTTATTTGATAAAAATAAGTAAAGAACGGATCATCAATTTGTATCAGAAGCGTTCTAGCTAAATTTATGGTATCAGCATGATAAATTGGATAATAATTACAAAATTTTGTTTTCAAATGAATTATGTTATACAAAGTGTAAGAAATGTACTAATTTCTTATAAAGCTTTAAAAGATTTCATCCACGCTTTGATACATAATTTGTAAATTTTTAACGAATTCTTTAAATAATAAATTTTTTAATGTTTTGTTTACATTATCAATATTTTTAAAGCCCCTCAGCCAAGGGTACTCAGAGGGCTTCGGCTGTCTCTGTATATACCTAGGTAACACCAAGGTAGCCGCGTCTTCATCTCGGGGGTCGGGTACTGCTTCGACAGTAGCAACGTGCTACCGGGGACCAAATGCCAGTGGTATAAATTGGCTAAATCAAACAATGAGTACAACAAATACGGAATGTAATATTCCAGGTGGTACCAGCAGATATGCTGCCAAATCCACGCTCTTCGGAGGTAGGCCCAACAGATTCTGGGGTGGGCCAATCATTGTTTAACCGTTTTGGACGAAGTTCCAAACTATCAAGATCACCAAGATCTTCAACTGGAAATATATTTCAGTACAAGAAGCAAAATGCCGGACTCCGTAAACAACTAAGAGAAACAAAAGAATTAACTACTAAATTAAATGAAGAATTTACAATTTTAAAGAATGAGAATGAAGACTTTACCATCAACTTCAAAAGAGGTTTCCAGAAATCAGTTAATCATCAAGAAACAACTAGCTCTAGAACAACAACCAGCAACCAAAAGAAAAATCACCTCCACCAATAAATGTCGTTGGGATATCAAATTTCTCCACTATACAATCGATTATGAAATCGATTACGATAGCCGAGTAAAAACTCGTATCTCTAAACAACGGCGTCGGGCATCAGTGGTTTACCTATGAGGATAAGAATGATCGCCCAATTAAAGTTATGGCTAGAGGTCTTCACCCAACCTGTGCAAAAGAGGAAATTATTGAGGATCTCAAGCAAAAGGAGTTCAAGTTAACAAAAGAGGGCTTCCACTAAAGCAATACTTAGCATGAGAGTTAAAATAGAGCCATTGAAAAAGAATAACTGATTAATACTGCAGCGCAAAAAATGTCAAGGTTTTAATCATACGCAGAAATATTGCCAAAGAGAGACTAGATTCGTGAAATGTGCCAGAATGCATCATGCCCAAGTATGCCCGGTTAGTAACAATATTGCTGCAAAATGTGTCAATTGCATTAAGTCACATCCCGCAAACTACCGGGGATGTGAAATAGCTAAGGAGCTACAACGAATAAGAAATAAAACGCGAAAACAAAGTCCAGGAATATCGGTAAAAAATTATCAAACATCCACCAAAGAGGAACCTAAACCTCATGCTAGTAAAACGGGAGAACCAAAACTGTACTCGCAAGTAGTCATGACAAAACCAATTATTTCGGAGCACACTACTGAAGGTACAGCAGTGCTCCAAAAGATACTAAGAAGCATGGAAGCTCTTAACATTCGTCTAGCTAAACAAGAGAAATGCCTTCAAGCTCTAAGCAACCGGTTAGATAAGCAAGACTCTCTAAATGAAATAAAATCCATGCTCTATTAAAATGATGCAAACAACAACAAATAAAACATTAAGAATAGTAACCTGGAATGAGAATGGGCTAATGCAACATATTCCGGAATTAGAAATTTTCCTAAATACTGAAAAAAATAGATATATGCCTAGAATCGGAATAATTACTTCAACTTCGTTTCTTAAAATATATGGATACAGTTGTTACCACGCCATTCATCCAGCAGGAAGGGCAAGACGAGGATCGTCGGTGGTTATAAAAGAAAACATCAAACTCTTTATAGATCTTAAAATTGAAGAGGAATTTATGCAAGTAGTCACCTTAAAAGTATTTATAAATAACAACAAAGAATATAATGTATCGTCAATATATTGCCCCCCAAGATATAATTTTATTAAAGAAGACTATTGCACGTTATTTAAATCACTTGGATCAAGTCCTGCTTGCAGCAGGAAGACTATGCAATTGCGATTTTCATTCTGGAAATCAACCAACTTATTGGCCTACGGATAGAAACAAAATACCCAATATCATTGACTTCTTTATCAACAAAGGTATAGACGAAAACTACATATACCTAGAAAGCAGCGAGGGGATTATGTCGGATCATACGCCTGTTATTATGACAATCAGTGCAACGATTGTTAAAAAAACTAGTCCACCTGAACTAACGAACAAAAAAACCTGCTGGGAGAAATTCCAGAAGCTTGTTGAGGATAATATTGATCTTCAGGTGCCAATTAAACACACCCGATACAGTTAGAAGTAGAACTAGAACAACTCAACAACAGTATACAAGAGGCGGCGTGGAGTAGTACCCCCTCAAGTTCAAAGGAAATGCGCCGAAATGCTATTTATTCTCTGGAAGTTAGAGAACTGGTTGCAGCAAAACGAAAAGCAAGAAAGGCCTGGCAAAGAAATCGAATGCCAGAATATAAAACAACTCTAAATTTTTTATCCAATAAACTAAAGTTGCTAATTAAAGAAATCAAAAACGAATCCATTAATAAATACTTGAGTGGCCTTACAGGGAAAAAAGATACCGAGTGCTCCTTTTGGAAAGCGACAAAAATTTTAAAACGACCTAAACTACAAATTCCACCAGTAAAAAATGAAGATGACACATGGGCTATAAGTGCAAAGCAAAAAGCTTCGTTGTTTGCAACCCACTTCGAGAACACGTTTCAGCCTCTACCTAGACAACCTGTAGAGGAAAACATACCACCAGTATATAAAATGGATAACTGCAATATATCTCCTGTCACATTACAAGAATTAAAAGAGGAAATCAATCTCAACCTAAATACAAAAAAATCTCCAGGATATGACTTAATTACAGGACAAATAGTAAAAGCTCTTCCTGAAAAAGGTCTGCGTAAACTACTCCAAATAATTAATGCAGTGTTCAGACTTAAACACGTTCCAAGTCAATGGAAAGTAGCAGAAGTAATTATGATACCTAAACCAAACAAACCACTTAATGACAAAAAATTCGTATAGGCCGATTTCCTTACTTCCAATAATTTCAAAATTGTTCGAGAAACTAGTTCTAAAGAGACTCAAACCAATAATAGCAGAAAGAAATCTTGTTCCTCCACATCAATTTGGCTTCAGAGAAAACCATTCAACAATAAAACAAGTACACCGAATTACAAACATAATTGAAGACGTACTTGATAAAAGAAAGTATGTTCGAGCGTCTTCTTGAATGTAGCACAGGCCTTTGACAGAGTATGGCATAAAGGTTTGGAATATAAATTACAAAGAGACTTACCAAAGCAGTTTTATGAAATTCTAAAATCTTACATATCTGGCCGACACTTTCGAGTTAAATTAGATGGCGAATACTCAGAAATAAAGAAAATATTAGCAGGGGTACCACAAGGTAGCGTTCTGGGACCAACTTTATATGTTCTATACACCTCGGACCTGCCAACGGAGACTTACATAGCGACGTTTTCGGATGATACGGCCATCTTAGTTGCTAATTGCATAGAAGAATCTACAAGCAAATTGCAAAGAGCTACTGATATTGTCAGTACCTGGACCAAGAGATGGCGAATAAAACTTAATGAAACAAAATCTGTTCACGTAAACTTTACCAACAATAAGGTCAACTGGATACCAGTAGAACTGAACTCCCAGCAAATTCATGGGCATTCATAGGCATGACTCTAGACGCAAAACTAAAATGGAAAGAGCATGTGAAAAAGAAAAAAGAAGAGTTCAACAGCAAACACAGAAAGATGGATTGGCTCTTAGGAAGAAAATTGTTTTATTATTTTTAAAGTTCTTCAGGTAGCCGGTTTGAATCACGTTTCATTATTATAACACATTTTACCTAGCATTAGTTAAGTTATTAGGGTTGTAACAAATATTTGTTATTTTTATTTAATATTAGTTATTTTTGAATTTCCAATCTGCCTGCTGTCTATCATCTATATGAACAAATGATATTTTAGGCAATGAACAAAATTATTTCGCATACATTAGTTCTACCTTCGGGTTCTACTTAAAAATATAAGTACATTGCAGCTTCAATCTGGATGTGATTGGAAGTTGGCATGCATCCATCTATTTATGAAAATTAATTTCGGAATAATTTTATAAAAGTTTATCAACCACAGTGACCTCGTTATGTCTAAGCGTGTCTACCATAAACTACATACTATTTATTGTTTCATATATTCAAAATTGTTGTGTGGCTCTGTGCAGAATGCTAAACAATATCTCAATGGGCCATGATATTTTAATACTACGTCCCTATTATTATATGAACAGTTTTTATAGAACTCCGTAAATATTGTGTTTAATAATCTGATGGCCGTGCTAAATTAACTGAGCGAACCAGTGTTTTCTGCAGTGATATAATTATTCCTCAAAAAACTAAATCATAATAGCTTCAACTTATAACAAGCATGTATTTAATTTTGTTTTATTTATAATAATTGTTATAGTTATAGTTTAGTGATTCCCCCACAACAAAATTCAAAGTTGAGAAACGATATTTATGTTGATCGTTAAAAATTGGCTTTAGGTTTTTATTTTTAAGAAAAAAAAACTATTGGCTATCTAACATATGCCTTTCTAACTATCTATTTTAGGTTCTTTAGCTAAAGAATTAGCTCATGAATAACTGTCAATCTGGTTTTAATGGTTTTCGTTCTAATCAAAGAAGTACATTGAAGTAACGTCGATGGTTTGAGAGGTTACACCCTAATCCAACTGATTTTATTTTACGATCAGAAACAGATTTCAATTTGTTAGCGTTTGCAACATCTATTGGATGTCTTTAGTGTTCAGCATTTCATTAAATTTCAAAAAAGTATTAACTGTTTTAAGAAATTCGTTGAAGATCTTTCAACGAAATAATATAAAGACAAATTTAGAATATATACAATCAGCCCAATATTGTGTTTAAACAAGTACCAAAAATTATCCATCAGATGCTCTGTGGATACCCATTGGAAAATTTCGTCACAAAGGAATAGTTAAAACTGAAATGAAATGTATGGCTAAAACAAGTGGCTGCATCCCTGAAGTAACAATTAAGGTACAATTGATAAGAGTATTTTAAGCGACCCATACATTCGTTTGGAAATATGACTCTTCTTTTAGATTTAACTGATATGGTAAAAGTGAATAGTAGTTTATCTAACGCTGTTCTATATAAGTTTTCTAATATTCCACTGAAATATATGCAATGTTGGCAATTTATGGGGAACGGCGACTGGGACTTGTTTTACTTTTTATTATTATTTTTTCCCCTGCTATCTGTTCTAGAGGGTCAAGGATCTCCCAACTCTTTCGCGGTTTGCTTATTTACGTCCTTACCTTTACGCCTGTATTAGCCAATTCGAGGACGTACGGATATAGGTCCGCTTTTATTACCATATGCACATTGCATAGCTCCATGCTCGCCTATACTGGCATGGAAGATGGGTCGGCCCATAAGTTTTGCACTCTGACAGGGGGTCATAGATGTGTTCCTTTTCATCACAAATCGTAATTTGATGATGATAATTCTCTTTGCATCCTGCCTCTATCGGGATTCGAACCCGGTACCTCCTGATCCAAACGCCAAAACTTTAACCACTATGCCGTTTGGTCGGTAAAAATTGTCTTATTTGTTCATAATTAATAAACCACTTATTTAATTTCTTGAAGTCGTTCATAATTTTGAAAAATTTTGTAAAAATATTAATAATAGTAAATCGAGTTATGTATTTAACACAGAAATTTATGATTAAATAATTTCTAGTTTCATCAATTCCTTGTTTTAATAAAATAATTATCATTTTGTTCCATTTTGTAAGACTATGAAAAGAGAAAAATTAGATTTTGCAAAAGCACATTGTATTATCGAGATCATAAATTAAAAGTAAAATTTTAGCTGTGCAAAAATATTTTTGTGAAATGGCGAAGGATATTAGTTTAAAGAGGATAATAAAAGCTAGTTGTGGATATTTATTGTCGTATAAAAAGTAAAAAAGTGCCGATACGAACATAACCTACAAATTTGTAGTTCTCCGAAAAAAATAAAACAAAATCAATTTTGTATCAATTATGTTCAATTATGTAAGTATATTAAATTAATAATAACAAAATAATTCTAAAAACTTAAGAAGTGTATAATTAAAAATAGTTGTTGGGGCGCTTTCATAATTGAGAACGTACTCGTATAGCGTATTTTTCTTAAAATTCAGTAACTCGTTTTGCGTTCATACGGTGGTTTTAACGAGTGTCCCATTTTACAAAATGCGCCTGTTTACAAAATGAGAGCCGCTTGGGGCGATTATGTACACATTAAGAGTATTGTTTAGTTACGAGAAATGACGTCACAATGCCATTTATTTTAATAAATTGTACTTGTTCAAAAATTTATTTATGAATTCAAAACTTTGTTTTTGAATTTTTAAGCTATCATTTCACTTAACCCATTTGGGAGCAACTTTTTTTTTAAAATAAATTCGCGGTTAATACATAGATTGTATATAAAAACAACAACTAAAAACACTTTTATGAAAAAGAAAACATGATTGTGTAGCTTTTGTTGAACTTTTTTTATTGATCCCCATTTGGGAACCATGGGCACATCAGTGTAAGAAAATTTCACATAGAAAAAAATTAAATAGCATCTAAAAAAAATTCGATTTAATTTGTCTAAATTTAATCTTATTATAGAAGTACACAAACAAAAATAGAGGTTCAAATACATAAAAATATAACATAAAATAACATAAACAAAATTTAAAAAATTCATTTAAAAATATAAAATACCATTTATGAGTGTTCTGTCCTACATAAGATGGAATTGTTCAAAACAATCGACATGCATTCCCACATTACATAACCGACATTGTTTCCTGGCATTTTTTTTTGCATAGGGCGCATTTGTGTTGTTTTCCTTCAGGTGTCCTTTCTATAATGTGACCTGGACCAGTTTTAGATGACGATAAAATTCTTTTAGTAACTGATGCATTTGAAGGTCTCCCCATATTTTTCGGATTAGAAATAGATTTCCTCTTTAGGTAGTCAGTTGCAAGCATTCTTTTAAAATTTAAAAATGGAAGGTTGCCATGCGACATTGAATATAAAACAAAGGCGTTATAAATAGCAACATCAACTGCATTTGTAAACAATGGAAAATACCATTTTTTCCACGTATTTTTATTCTGTACTTTTGCACATGCCAGTCCAATTTATCCACACCACCCATATACTTATTATAGTCACTTATTAAATTAGGCTGTTTAATATCTACATACGCCTTTTTTGTTTTACTATATCTTTTCACAGACACAACAGGCTCAACCGCTTGATGATTGGATAACATTTTGACAGCATTATTGTCCTTCCAAATAAGTGCTAAAATTTCATTTTCTTTGTCAAACACATAGTCGTAAAATCCACGGTTTTCTTTTTTTAAATTTTGATCGTTTTTCAAAATATTCAAACCTGCGTTTTTCATCCCCATCCTGTTATATCTGGCAGTTCCGGTACAACGTATCCCTTTCTTGGACAGTAAGGCCATCAACTTGTAACTGGTAAAAAAATTATCAATATAAATCTCGTGCTCTGTTGGTTCAGTAATAGCTTCAATCAAATTCAAGACAACTCTCTCGCCTAGTCCATTTAGTGATTGCAATTTTTGGCTTTTTTGGTCTTCACTTTGTTCCTTTCCTTGATATACAGTCATTTTCACAGTATCCAGTTTCTCCACAGGCCATAACCCACTGTTTTAAGCCAAATCTTATTGGTTTCCCTCTTATAAATTGCTTCATAAAGTGGTGTCCATAATAACGTACCATTTGCTCATCGATGGATATTTTTTCGGAGAATACTCCAAATTTAATAAAACTTGTATTTAGTTTATCAATGAGTGGACGTATCTTGTAAATTTTGTCAGGACAATTCTGTTGTATATGGCGATTGTCGTTGAAATGAAGCATACGTTTTATTTCAAAATACCGATTTCTTGCCATACATTTACGTACTATTCGTCTATCGATATCCTCATCCTCTGACCAGTACAGTTTTTCTTGTGGTAGACTGTTGTATCCGCTATAAATAAGGATCCCAATAAAATTTCTTAGACAATCGGTTGTCATGTTAAAGTTGTGAAAATTTTTTTGAGCTGCATATATTTTTGATTGTTCAACAATGTTCTCCATTATATCCTGATCGAATAATAATTCAAAAATTTCAACAGCAGATTTTGTCAATAAGCTAGCTTTCAATTTCACTTTTCTCTCTTCGGTTCGAGTTGAATATTCTTTAGAATAGCAGGGTTGTATTTTCCTCCATTTCGGTAGTCTGATATTTACAGATTCTGGAGCAGATGTGCGCTGGCTAGTAGAACTGGCTGTAGATACATCCATTCGTGGTCGTTTGCTACTATTTTCTGTATCATACGTATCCTCTCCATTATCATCATCATCATCCCGAGGTATGTGGATTTCAATTTCTGTTGCTAGATCTGCACGATTATCCTCATAAATTTTGTTTTCATCAAAATCTTCTAAATCCGTTACTTCATCCACAGTGCTTGGTGGTAACTGGACAAAATCGAAAAAATTGCAGCCTAATTCCTCATCATCATTGTCAGATGCCATCTCTTCTATCAAAGCCGCGGCTTCGGCTACAGTAAAACACCTTTTGGTACTCATATTTTAGAAATAAACCTTAAATAACAAAAAACTCTAATAGGACCATGGTTTGCAAATGGGACTAATTGTAAAATACAAAAATATAACGGAAAAAAATGCTTACGGTTAATCTTTTTACTTTCCTTAGCAACAACAAACAAAAAAAATGTTCACTTATTCTATTTGCAAATACACCGTTATTTCGTTTAACTGTTAAAACTATTTTTCACCATATGCGAAATATATATAATCACTTACCTACATCAAAAAAACGTTTAATTTTAATACAGAAAACAGATTTCACGATGAAATTAGGTGAATCCCCAATTGGGACCTATGGCTAGAAATGGGTTAAAACAAAAATTCTATGTTCACCGATACGATGTTCAAATTGTTGTAAACCGTTTTCAAAAAAATTAATTTTAATTTTAAAAATGTATAAATTTTATTTTCAAATCCGTATTTAGGAGGTGTTTTACCAAAATAAAACTGGGGGAATGCTATTTCGCAATTTTTATAATTTTAAAAGAAGTTTGGTTCTTCCAAACAAAACCAAAACAAATTACAAGAATTTAATCGAGGTCGGCCAAATTTCATGTAAGTGTCCGATGTTAATTTAAAAACATGTTGATGTATATACATATTTTTTATATTGTTCAATGTTTAATAGATGATTCTAAACAAATTGTTCCTTAGAATGTGGAGCGTCGTATGAAAGCACTGAACGGATCGAGCCACCCTTTTTGATCAGAAATTGAGGAGCATTGAGTTGCTACGTGTACAATGCGTATAAATAAGGTTAAGGTCTCAACAGAAAATGCGTTCACCAACTGACATCAGTACAAATGGATTTTTGTATCCGCAGTCTACCGCATTACTAAAGATTTTTCAAGGAATCCAAAACAAATTATTAGGAATTTTTGATAGAAGCATCCAAGACGTGGGAAGCAGGAGAATATTAAAAAAATTAAAAGATAATTGGGACACGATCAGTGATAGTGAGTATTACGTTTGAATTGAATAACAGATCAATCAAGTTGCTTATAACAGCAAATTTTTATTATTAAGTAATTAAGTATTAAGATACAACCTTTGTAAAGTTCCATTTCTTTATGATTATTTTAAAAATATTTTGAAACAAATAAGTTTTCTATATTTTCATAACATGGCCGTATGCCTCTTTTAAGCATCCATTTGGGAACAAATCAATTGCAACTCAAGTTTTGTTAGAGTACTTAATTGTCTTCATTTAAATTTCGAGCTCGGAAAATTCTCACCAGCCTATTCATTTACCAGAATTTCCACTTCGAAGGCAGCATTGTAATGGTCGGGTTAATCAGAATGTAAACTTAATTTGGAAACATTTACAACAAAGCAGTTCATCTCCGAGTAGCAATGCTTATTTTTATTTATTTTTATTTAGTTACTTATTATTATTTTTGATTCTAATTATAGACAGTCGAGCTTATATAATGTTCCATTTATTACCTTGTGTGATAATACCGACTACCAGAAGAGTATCAAAGAAGGCGTCTGGGGAACAATCTATTAAAAAGTTTTCGTTCAGAGACTCTCAGGAAGCGCTATTTACAATAGCTTCGAATCGAATATTCAATTAAAAAGCGATTCAAAAAAACCAATTTAGCCTTTAATTATAGTGGAAGAAGACACTTTTAAAATAAACAGCATTATTTTGTATATAGACAATGTAAAATATAAATTTGAAAATTTCTTGGAAACCATCGATGTCACATTTACATATACAGATGTTACATAAAGAAAATGAACTTTTTTAAATTCTTTAAAAATTCCATGGTTTCCTTAAATTTGAGTTATCTTATGAGCGGGTTGTATGATGAACCAAATGGTATTTATTAAATTAAATGTGTAATAAATTAAAAACAAAATTTGTTATTTCCTTAAAAGCAAGTTATCGTATCAATAGAAATTCTTTTGTGAATTATGAATGTCGTATCATCGAGAAACAGGATTGTTATCATTTACTTACAAATTGCAATGAAGTTTGTAAAAAATTGTAGCAATCGTACAAAATGCTTTATCAACGTGACGAACCACCCACATCAATTTTAAAAAATTATTTATGAATTATTTATAAATTTCTTATAAATACAATACATTATTCATACTTCCTAACCGTATTTGCTTTTCCTCTTAATCCGATGAAATGATTTGTCGATTTTGTCAATTTTAATTATGGATTGCGTTTTTTATTAATATTACTGATTTTATCAATTTTGCAATTCAAAGTTATTTTCGGTGCAGTTACCCCGTAGGTATAGGGTGGTGCGAAAGGACCGTTCTAGTGTGAATGTTAATAGCTTTTTCCTAATTATGTTTTTATTAGCTTTTCAGAATTTTGTAAGGAAGACTTGGGAAATTTATAATGGAGAATTAAAATAATTTAATTTTACTATGAAAACCAACGGTCATTTACTTGGATGCAGCGTGCTTATCGACGGTATTTTAATGTGTGTTCTGTACCAACTAGACCAAAAATAAACCGCTTGGATACCAACAGCAAGGTGCCGTAAGGAACCTCCCAGTTTCCGGAAGACGACGTACGGCACGCACGGATGATAATATCCGACGGGTACTGGAACGTGCAGAATAGTCCAGAAACGTCAACAAGGAGGCGTTTAACACAACTGACACTATCGCGAAAGTCTATACAGAGGATTTTGATGTCAACTGTCCAACGCAGTATGCGACATTTGATTGAAGTGTAAACAACTAGTATTTTTGTCGAATTTTATTCCAAATAAATATCATTTGCAGGAAGTTCTATGATATTATTTTATTGGCAAAGAAAAGTGCAGCGGAAATTTATATCGTTTGCTTGTAGAAATTTACGGTGAACATGCTCCATCGAATACGACATGCACCATCGAATGGTTTCGACGATTTAAAAATGATGATGTTGGCTGAAGATAATTCTCAAACACAATCAGAATTAGCGGTAGCATTAAATGATGATCGATCAACTGTTGCAAAACGTCAACAAACGGAATGGTTCAAAAAGCTAGCAACTGGGTTCCACATGAATTAAAAGGAAGAGACGTCGAACGCCGAAAAATCGTTTGTGAAATACTGCTTCAAAGACAACAAAGAAAAGGTTTTTGCATTGAATAGTTACTGCAGATGAAAGATGGATTTATTATAAGAATCCCAAACGAAAAAAAGCTTGGGTGAGGCGAGATATTCATTGCAATAAGGTTATGCTTTTTATCAGGTGGGAGCAGAAAGGTGTGGTGGAATCAGGTGACATTATCAACGACGATGTCTACCAACTACAATTAATACATCTGAAGTGAGCTATAGAGAAAAACGACCAGAATGGGTAAATAGACAAAACAAATTAATTTTTCTGCACGACAATGCAAAACCACATGTTGCAAACGTTGCGAAAAAAATTTAATAAGAGAGAAACGAGAGATCGAAAATTGGCTTATTGATTGGATTCAGAGAGGGAAATGGTAAATTGCCTGAAAGATGGGGGGAAGTTGTAGCTGCAGATGAAGCATATTTCAATAAATATTTTTTTTCATTTTCTACACAAACAAATGTGTTTTATTTTAATAAAAAAGAGCGGATTCATATTCACACACCCAATAAAATACAGCTTTTGTAAGAATTACAACCGTTAGACTATCAAGAACGGCTTGATTTGGCTATTTCGCTACGAGGAAAAGTTGAAGAAAATCCCAATTTCATTCACAGATTAATAACTAGCAACGAAACCCATTTTCAATTAACTGGCTTCGTAAACATGCAAAACTGTAGGTTTTGGGCAACAGAAAAATCAAGAACAATTCATCAGCGACAAGTACATCCACTTAAGTGTACTGTTTGGTGCGTAGTATCGTCTGAAAATAGCGTTGGCCCATATTTCTTCAAAAACGAAGTCGGCGCAACAGTTATTGACAATATTGCTCAATATCCAACAAGATGGGTGGTTCCAATAAGAGGGAGCTACACTCCATACTGCAAGGAACACAATGGCTCTGTTACGAGACATCTTTGGAGAGTAAATAATTTCGAAAAGAAGCAATTTCAATTATCCGCCGCGTTCACCAGATTTAACCGCATCCGACTGTTTTCTTTTAGCTTATTTGAAAGAAAGAGTGTACGTCAATAAACCAGCGATCATACCTAATCTATAAAACATCGTTCGAAATGAAATCCTGGCCATAACACCTGAAATTTTGAGAAAAGTTATGGAAAATGTGTTAGGAAGAGCACGAATGTATGAAGCAGAAAATGGCAATCACTTGCGAGATATCATTTTTCCCGATTAAGCTAAAAAATGGTCTTGAAATATACATACAGTATTTAATAAAAAAATTAACTCAAATAATAAATAAAAATTAAAATTAAATTAAATTTATTATTAAACATTCACAACATTAAATCAGAAATAGTATGTAGTTTCTGTAAAAAGCAAGGCCATTCATATAAAGTCGAGAGTTTTAAAGAAGGAAATTCAGTATTATTCATGTTGGTCATATTAAAACCAACTGCCCAAATTGTAGCTCAAACCAAATACCAATACTCCAACTGATACTAATGTTGCCTACACAGATGTTCTCAATTATTTAACGGCCGAATTTGATTCGTTGACGAATATCCCATTCTTTATGAATCCGCAAGCCTAATGCCAATATGTCTTTGGATAAATCCGAAAATCTATTGAGGAACGAGGAAGACACAGCCTTAACAGAAATCGAAAAAATCCGAAATCTCATTACTCAGTACGAAGAAGTATTTGCATTGCAGGGGTAGCCTACTACTTGTAGGATACCCAACACACTATTGGCACAGGAGACCACCCACCTGCTGCACACCCACCATATAAAATGACTCCGAGTAAAAAAGATATTCTGAAAAACGAAATAGAACAGATGTTGAAGCATGATGTTATTCAAGAGTGCGGATCGCCATAGGTAGTTCCTGTAGTACCGATTAAAAACCAAATGGATCGTACAGGGTATGCATTGCCGCAAAATAGGGTTAATATTATCAGGTGTGCAACTAAATTTCCGGGTTTCACACATAGATGGTGCTAGCGTCACATCTACATAGTTGTCATTTATGTCAGAAGTTGTGTTTTGTTCATAGCGTGGACAGTTGTTAACGATAACCAGTAACGAATGTTTATGAATACCAGCACAGATCACAATGCAAAAAAAAATTCTAAGAATGAAAATGTCGCTAAGCAAACAGCATTTGCGAGAAGCTTTGCTTTTCTGCTTCAACTTGAAACAAAAATGCAGCTGAAGCATGTCATTTGCTTGAGGTGACCTACCGCGAAAATTCACCATCGAAAACTACCTGTGAAGTTTGGTCTAAACGCTTCAGAAGTGCCGATTTCGACATTGGGGACACGAAGCGCTTCGGAAGACCAAAACATTTAAACACACCGAGCTGCAAAGGTTATTGGATGAAGATGATACGCAAACTCAAGATCAACTTGCAGAGGCATTAAGCACAACTCGCCAAGGATTTCCAAACGTTTACATGGAAGAGGGAAAATGATTACCGCATGAGTTGACTGTGCTTCTTGAAGAAAGAGCTTCCCGCATCAAATTGTTACGGGAGATGAGAAGTGGATCTTTTTAAGAATCTCAAACGCAAAGTGGCTTCCACCTGACGAAGCATCAACATCGACGGCACGGCCATATCGCTTCGGAAAGCAGACAATGATCTGCGTTTGGTGGGACCAGAAAGGAATCGTGTACTATGAGCTGCTGAAACAGGGCGAGACTGTCAATGGGCAACGCTACCGCCAACAACTCATCAATCTGAACCACGCATTGCTCGAAAAACGGTCAGAACGGGACACGAGACACGAACGAGTGATATTGCAGCACGACAATGCTCCATGCCCTCGCACTCCCATCGTCCAGGACACCATCAAGACGCTGAGATGCGATCTGCTACCGCATCCGCCTTATTCGCCAGACCTGGCCCCCTCGAATTATCACTTGTTCCGGTCGATGGCATATGGCTTGGCAGGGCTACACTTGACCAGTTGCAGAAGTGCAAAATTGGTTGGATAAATGGTTTCAGTTCATAGACGCGTCGTTTTATCGTCGTGGCATTCATGTATTGCCAGAGAGATGGCAAAAATGTGTTGATAGCGAAGGACAATATTTTGAATAAACCATTTCAACAACCAATTTCTATTGAAATTTTCCATTTTTCAAAAAACCCGGAAATTTAATTGTAAATGCTCCGCGTAGGCGATCTGCTTCATATGACCATGAAAACCGTAACATGACCACTCACTAGATTTATTAGCCGGTTATAAACAGCTTTTGTGTCTTCGTTTGGCCTTTATCGATTTAAACGAATGAGTTTTGGTCTTAAAAACGCATCGGCCACACTTCAACGTCTTGTTGACAGGCTCATTAATTATTATTATTAATTAAATATTATCACCGATCAAATGGCACAGTGGTTAAAGCTTTGGCATTTTGATCGGGGAGGTACCGGGTTCGAATCCCGATAGAGGCAAGATGCAAAAGGAAATTTTCATCAACAGATACGATCTGTGATAAAAAGGAACACAACTACGACCCCCTATCCGCATACAAAACTCATGGGCCGACCCATCTTCCATGTCCAGTACTATAGGCTGGCATGATGGCTATGCAATGCGCAGATGGTAACGTAAATCGGATCTATAGCCGTCCGTCTTCGATTTGGCATAACTGCGTAAGGTAGGACGGGAAAAACAAACCAACAAACTGCGAAAGAGTTGGGAATGCTTCGGCCCCAGAACAGATTGCAGGGATTAAAAAAAAAATATTATCAGTAATTTTAGTTTATTGGATGATATTTTGGTGCTTTCAGAATCTTTTGAACAACATTTAGTAGGTTAATAAAATGTTTAAAAGACTCAGTCGATTTAATTTACGCGTTAATAGAGAGAAATCTTGAATTGTGCTACAAACTATTAAGTTTTTGGAGTACATAATTGATAAAGATGGCCAACCCCTTAATGTAAGAAACGTTAAATCGTTTCTTCAAACATGCAGTTGGTTAGAAAATTCGTTACGGTATTTTCGGAATTTATGCGACCCCTAAGTAATTTAACAAAAAGGAATGCAAAATTTATATTTGACGATATGCAATAAACTTAAGACCGCGTTGGTTCGTGCAGCATACTATATTAAAACAGGCGGACGAAACTAAACCATATATCATACAAACCGAGCCAGGAATTACGCACTTGGAGCAAGTCGTTCATTACTTCTAGCCGAATAAAACTAACTACATAGTACAATGAAACGACACGTTATGTTGAAGGGGTTGGTATAACGATACAGATAGATCACCAAGCGCTAAAATGGTTGATGACACTCAAATCGCAATAAGGGAAAATTTATTAGCAAGATGGTTACGTCTTAATTTAAAGCTCTATTATATTACAGGAAATATCAATTTGATGACAGATACGCTGTCCCTACCACCGATTGAAGACGAAAAGATAAATGTTTGTGGGCTATTCTTCAGCATCGATTTTCTGAACTATACTCCAGTCCTTCTAAGGGAAAGCCAGTTGGCCTATGAAGACTCAAGAAAGATTGTGGATACTTTTGAGCAAAAGGATCAACCAGATAGAGCAAACTGGACCGGTTAAGGTTACCCAATGGATCAGGGAGTATTACATCGCTATTTTGAGGACTACTATTTTTGGAAATGTAACAGTGGAAACTTGGGCCAAATAGCTTATCTTCAAGGTCTTTTTACGATATAGAATTCAACTAAGGTTAATATCGGATAATGGTCCATAGTTTGTCGGCGCAGTATTCCAACATGTAACTGACTGTCTTGGAATTACACAGCGGCTTATGCCTTATTATCAACCTCAGGCTAATCCTATACGCAGCTTGATTTGTTAGTAGAGAGAGACCACCGCGACTAGGATAGACTACTGGACAAACTCCTGCATTTCTAAAATTTGGTCGTGAATTACGATATTTAGAAGAAGTTACGACAAACATACGTCCAATAGTCGAATTGCAAAATTTGTTCCTCAAATATTGCCATAATTGTGAAAAATGCAACAACATTTGGACGATGCCCAGGAGCGTCACGGATTGTCATATGACAGACCATGAGGAAGACAGAGGCCTTTTCAAGTGTTCAGTCAACTATAAAAAGTCAACACGGTTGTGAAGATTTTCCTAAACTTCTGAGTGATTCCTAAAAAACAACAACACAACTAAAAATTTCAAAGTATTGGTAAAACTGCGAACTAACGAATAGATTCCAAACTACGCATTAAGAAATCATGAAATTTTATTAATACATTCGCAATTGTTAAGTTAAAAATATACTACAAAACAGGTACAAAATTTATTAAATCAGTTAAAAGTCTGATTTCAAGCACATAGGATTGACCATTTCTAAATAATCTATCGAGAATTACAGTATATCGAGTTTGCATGAATTTTTCTGGTATTACTAAACACCGGCCATCCTAGCGGAAACTTATTTTGAGTAAGTCACGATCTACTCTAACAGAAAATAAGTAACTTTTAAAAAATTCCTTGGTCCCAGGCACTTAGGATGGACAATTTTTGAATAAGTTTAACGATTTTTAAAATTTCTGTAGAGAGCAATCGTATGTCGTGTTTGCCTGAATTTTTCAGGTATTACTAAACACCGGCCATCCTAGCGGAAACTTATTTTGAGTAAGTCACGATCTACTCTAACAGAAAATAAGTAGCTTTTAAAAAATTCTTTGGTCCCAGGCACTTAGGATGGACGATTTTTGAATAAGTTTAACGATTTTTAAAATTTCTGTAGAGAGCAATCGTATGTCGTGTTTGCCTGAATTTTTCTGGTATTACTAAACACCGGCCATCCTAGCGAAAACTTATTTTGAGTAAGTCACGATCTACTCTAACAGAAAATAAGTAACTTTTAAAAAATTCTTTGGTCCCAGGCACTTAGGATGGACGATTTTTGAATAAGTTTAACGATTTTTAAAATTTCTGTAGAGAGCAATCGTATGTCGTGTTTGCCTGAATTTTTCTGGTATTACTAAACACCGGCCATCCTAGCGGAAACTTGTTTTGAGTAAATCATCATGATCTACTCTAACAGAAAATAAGTAACTTTTGAAAAATTCTTTGGTCCCAGGCACTTAGGATTGACGATGTTTGAATAAGTTTTACGATTTTTAAAATTTCTGTAGAGAGCAATCGTATGTCGTGTTTGCCTGAATTTTTCTGGTATTACTAAACACCGGCCTTCCTAGCGGAAACTTATTTTGAGTAAGTCACGATCTACTCTAACAGAAAATAAGTAACTTTTAAAAAATTCTTTGGTTCCAGGCCCTTAGGATGGACGATTTTTGAATAAGTTTAACGATTTTTAAAATTTCTGTAGAGAGCAATCGTATGTCGTGTTTGCCTGAATTTTTCTGGTATTACTAAACACCGGCCATCCTAGCGGAAACTTATTTTGAGTAAGTCACGATCTACTCTAACAGAAAATAAGTAACTTTTAAAAAATTCTTTGGTCCCAGGCACTTAGGATGGACGATTTTTGAATAAGTTTAACGATTTTTAAAATTTCTGTAGAGAGCAATCGTATGTCGTGTTTGCCTGAATTTTTCTGGTATTACTAAACATCGGCCATCCTAGCGGAAACTTATTTTGAGTAAACCACGATCTACTCTAACAGAAAATAAATAACTTTTGAAAAATTCTTTGGCCCCAGGCACCAGGATTGACGATTTTTGAATAAGTTTTACGATTTTTAAAATTTCTGTAGAGAACAGTCGTATGTGGACTTTGCATGAATTTTTCTGGTATTACAAAACACCGGCCATCCTAGCGGAAACTTATTTTGAGTAAGTCACGATCTACTCTAACAGAAAATAAGTAACTTTTAAAAAATTCTTTGGTCCCAGGCACTTAGGATGGACGATTTTTGAATAAGTTTAACGATTTTTAAAATTTCTGTAGAGAGCAATCGTATGTCGTGTTTGCCTGAATTTTTCTGGTATTACAAAACACCGGCCATCCTAGCGGAAACTTATTTTGAGTAAGTCACGATCTACTCTAACAGAAAATAAGTAACTTTTAAAAAATTCTTTGGTCCCAGGCACTTAGGATGGACGATTTTTGAATAAGGTTTACGATTTTTAAAATTTCTGTAGAAAATATATCGTATTTCTATTTTGTTTGTATTTTGGGTTGATTTTTTTAAATTATTGTTCTTAAATTCAGTTTATTGTATGATAAATGTTTATTATTAATTTATTGATGTGTATCACTAAATTAATTATATTTTAAATATAATATGTGTAATAATGTATTATTTTTAAATATTAATGTCCATAGTAACAAAAATATTATTAATAAAAATATAAAACCCTCCTAATTTTTTTAAAGAGATTTTATTATTTTCTCTGAATATGTATGTTCTTCAATACGAGTATTTACTGTAACAATTTTTATTGATTTGCAATTTAAAAATCTGGAGTCTACGAAAAAGTATTATAAAAATTAGTAACATAAATTAAATAACATTTAATTTGTAAGGATCCTGCGAAATAAATATCAATAAATCTAATAATTAAATAAGTTAAAATTAAAATAACCGTTATCAACGACTGTTAAAAAGAGTAAAAGGATATTATTTTGTTGCCAAAATGTACACTCAAAACCACCGTTATTCGAAGTATTCATTATTATTTTCATAATTAGAATTTAAATAGTGTGAAACCATTTCTTATTCAAAACTTATTCAAACATCGTCAATCCTAAGCGCCTGGGACAAAAGAATTTTTTAAAAGTTACTTATTTTCTGTTAGAGTAGATTGTGACTTACTCAAAACAAGTTTCCGCTAGGATGGCCGTTGTTTAGCAACACCAAAATACTCGGATAAACTCAATATACAATTATTCTCTATAGATTATTCAAAATTCAGCAGTCCGAGAGCATAAAGTTTTTTTAGTTTGTTATTTTCCTAAATAGCAGACCGTTTTATTTGTTAATTTTAATAAAGTAATTTAATATTTATATGATTTTGAAAATTACAAAAGAAATTTTCAGAAACAATAACGTTTTTATGGTTTATAAGTAATATTTTTTTTCGAGCAACGTAATAAACGAATTAAAAAATATAAATATCTGTTTAATATGGATTGTATATGTTATTTACACTAACACTTGCAAAACTATCTAGGAATTGGAAATACTTCACATTTCTCCAGGCACACATGAAGTTTTTCCTACAAATATTTTTTTTTATTTTAAGAAATACTTCACGTGTATCAAGTCAACAGTAACACAGTCAACTATTATGAGACATCCTGTAGTTGATGTTCCTTTTTATTTTGTTTTTATTTTATTATACTCTCTCCATTGCCGCTATATAAATGGCCATGACAACATAAAAAAATATCGTTTAGTGTTAGTGACAGGCAAATGCGATACGTTCATAGGAATAGCAAGCGTAACAAAAAATTATCTGTAAACCCAATTTAAGGCGAAATAGTACAATTATGTTATACTTTATAGACTGATTGTTGAATATGTAGCAACAAAGAACTCTCTGGACGAGTGTTTCCCGTAAACATTCAAAAAAACTGACAAAGACTATTCTGGTATGAAATTTTAATTTAAAATGTAAATCAAATATTTGAAACAACTCAAAGGAAAGAAAATCCTCCTTCCTACCAAGACTGAAAATTAATTGGAATCCTGTTAAAATATAAATAAATTCCGTTTTCTATTCATACAGTATATTCTTGTACTCGTACATCTTTCATTTTCTGTTTTTTGAACCAAACTAAACTAAACAAATTTCCACAGAAATTGGTTAGAAATATTATCTTACATAATTTTATAGTATTACGTGGTATTATGCTTTAGTGCTATACCACAGAGAAATAAATCACAATCAGAGACCTAAAAATAAAATATCTCTAGCGGTTGTTTATAGAAATGTTTAGCTAAAACTCAAACCCTATTTTGGTATAGTTGCTCAATTGCTCATTTCTCACTCAATATATTTTTTCTATATACGTACGTACGTGCATAATGAATGAAGATTGTTTTTTTTTGCCTACAGCGAACACCACCATTATGATTTTCATATTATAATACAAATTAAAAGGCAATTTTGAAGAGTAATTTGGGTGTTATACTGTACAAACAAATTAATATTTTTTTATTTATACGTGTGCGTATAGAAAAAATATGTTGAGCGAGAAATTAGCAATTGAGCAACTAGACCAAAATAGGGTTTGAGTTTTAGCTAAACGTTTCTATAAACAACCGCTAGAGATATTTTTCCATTTGTAACGAAATCGTGAATTTAATTTAACAATGAATTTTCCTCCCGTTTAGGTCTCTGATTGTGATTTATTTCTCTATGGTTATACCATTGCAAACGAAATGTCACAAAATAAATACTAATAATTTATAGTTGAATGCTTCAAAATAGCATTGCATTAAGAAAAATACAAAGAAAATTACATATTAAGATTCTTGCTCGTAGACGTTGTTTTTAAATCAGAGATCATAGTACATACAAAACATACTGTTTCTGCATACTTTTACTTCATGAGTTTTTCTGTATGTTTGGTAAAAGACATGACATATTTATAAACTGAATGGATAAAAAAATCCCAGTTTAACAAGATAAACAAATTTAAGATAATTTATTGTGATAAAAATTCTTTCAAGGGTGAACATATTTTATTATAATTAGCTTGTAAACTTGTACGCTTTTGATAGCTTTAAGTATTGGCTTAGCTAGTTTTTAAATTATTGCTAAAATTATGTCTGTATCATGTCAATGATTTTCTGTTTTTTTTTGTTTTAACCCTATTTTGGAGAAAACATTTTACAAAATTATAGAGGGCGCTTACCAGATCGTCTAAGAGTTTCGATGATATTTAAATTTTAGATTTTCGGCATCAAACATAATTGAGTATGGTCTGAGGCTAGGGGAAAGGATCGTAGAGATCTTTGTTAGATTAATTTTAAATCCATTTTATTAATAAGCGTGAAACCATTTACATATAGCATATCTAGATATTTGAAAAAAATTGGATTTTTGTTTGTAAGACACTTATATTAAAATCTCCTACCACGATCGCTCAAGGAAATGTCTTTATAATTTTTCAAATCGCTCAAAAAATTATCAATATTTGATCCCGAACATGTGAACAACTAATTAACTCTAAATTTTTTATAATCGAGGTAGTTTACATCGTCATATTTAGTCCAGGACTATACACTATATCTGACCTAAACACATGATGTAAACGCTAGTTACCCAAATTAGGTCGGGTAACTTTTTTATGTGAACCGACCCAAATTTTTTTCCCCTGCTATCTGTTCTGGGGCCAATGCTCTCCCAAGTCTTTCGCGGGTTGATCATTTACGTCCTTACCTTTACGCCTGTATTGGCCAATTCAAGGACGTACGGATATAGGTCCGATTTTATTACCATCTGCACATTGCATAGCTGCATGCCAGCCTATACTAGCATGGAAGATGGGTCGGCCCATGAGTTTTGCACTCCGACAGGGGGTCATAGATGTTTTCCTTTTCATCACAAATCGTAATTTGTTGATGAAAATTCCCTTTGCATCCTGCCTCTATCGAGACTCGAACCCGGTACTTCCCGATCCAAACGCCAAAGCTTTAACCACTATGCCATTTGGTCGGTCTGACCCAAATTACGTCGTTCAAAAATGTGATGTAAACGACACCGACCTAAACGGTTGTCTTACTATGAAATAGACGTCGATAGTTGCAGTGACCTTAACTACAACGCAGTCTGCATAAAATTCAGTTTTACGGTTATGTTAGAAGACAACAAAACAAATTAGCCAAATATAAAATTTAAAATGAACGATTTTAAGAACGAGAGAATTACCCAAATCATTTATGATTATGAGGAAAACATTAACTGAGATGAAAACGTAATTTTCATCCTGAGTCTGATCAAAATCTTGCAACTGTTAAGAAAAAAGGGGAAAACTGGAGTGATACGGAAATCAAAACTTATGTTTAGACAAAAATATTATGAGTTTGATGGATGATAAAAAGCACAGGCATAGTGATATGTATAATCACATCGAAGTCATCGCAGCCAAAACTCGGAATCTGGACAGAAACTTGTTATTTGTTAGTATCTATGCAACTCCAGTGTTGTCTACGTCCGACAGAGAGAAAAGCCAACGAGGTTTTCAAATTTTGTTTGAATGGGTGGAAGGCAAAAGTGACGTGATTCTAGAGGGTCATCGAGAATATGGGGGAGTAAAAGAACCGATGCGAGAGGTAACTGGTTGACCTGCCTCATTCTGTATTTCGATCTCGTAGTCCTGAATGATGGTGGGTCGACCAGAATGGCGAGAGTGGGGTCGACAGCCAGCGCGATAGATTTAACTTTAATATCTAGCGGGCTGGCGGGCCAAGTCACTTGGAATGTCACAGATTAGAATTTGGGTAGTGATAATTATTTGATCAGGATATACTTAGGTGGTATAAAAGTTGACATAGACCGTAAGGTCATTATGAATGGTAAGAAATGGGTCGAACGTATGAATGAGACTCTCATAATGAAAGAAGCAAATGAGGTTAACCAACTTGAGGATGAAATAGAGAGAGTGAATGCAATCTGTACTATCATATCAGAGGGAAAATAAATATCAGAGGGAATGAATACAAGGTGAATGGTTGGTGGAACAATGAAATCCAGTATTGGTATGAAAGGAAACGGATAGCATTGAGAGAGTTCAATAGGTGTATATGTCATGAATGCAGAATAAATTATGGAAGGATGAATGCAAAATTGAAAAAGGCTATTCGTAGAGCGAAAAGGAAAAGTTGGCGGGACTATGTGTCCAAAATGACATATAGAACCACAACTAAGGATGTATGGGATAAACTTAATAGAGTGAGAAGATATAGAGCGCAAGGCAGAAATGCAGTGTTAGATGACAGAGAGAATGGAGGTGTCTTTTTACAAATGATTACGGACGTACGTAGCAATTTGAGCGATAGATATGAAGTTTTATTACCTGGTGGTTACAAGGAGTTTGAATGGGAAGAGTTCCGAGGGGTTTTAGAAATATCCAAATCTACTACCCCCGGAAGTAGATTAGAATTCGAAGCCAAGTATGAATGAGTATTCAGATACCGGAAAAATGGAAGAAAAGCAGAGTGGTACATATTCCTAAAAGGGATCGGGATTGAAATTCGGCAACAAATTACAGTGTAATATGTATGTTAAATGTATTTGTTAAAATTGTAAATGGTATGATGAAAGGTCGTATAGATAAATTTGTGAATGAGGGAAATTTGATGCCGGAAACAACCTTTGGGTTCCGTCACAACCACTCTGCTAATGAATGTGTAGAAAACTTTGGGTGGGAAGTACAAAAAGAAAATACGTATGTTGTGGCGGTATTTTTGGATATAGAAAGGGCATATGATTACGTTGTTCCAGGGAAACTTTATCAGATCCTTATGGACTTAGGGTTTCCTTGCAAAATTTTCAAATGGGTGTATGAGTTCATGAATGAGAGAAAGTTAGTTTTATGTGGTAGAGGGTATAGGTTGGAAGGAGCGGTGACTATGGGCCTCCCCCAAGGCAGTAAAATCTCACCGACTCGCTTCAACCTGTACACGAGCTCGATACATAGGTATAACTCCTCGGGAAAAGACATTTTGCAATTTGCAGATGACTTTGTATTGATGGGCAAGGGGAATACCATCGAGGAGGCCTTGAGTCGGGCTCAAGAATGTGTGAATCAGGTAACCGAATGTTTGAGTGAATTGAATTTGAGGGTAAATTCGAGTAAATGTTGTAGTATGGCTTTTTCAGAACGAATCTGATGGTTGATGTGCGAGTATATAATGAGCGAATTGAGTGTGTGAAATTGACTAGGTATTTGGGAATGTGGATTGACAGAATAATGAGTTTCAAAGTGCAAATGGAAAAATTGACCGATAATTGTAAGAGTATATTGAACGCGATTAAAAGGGTAAGCAAACCGAAATGGAGAGCTCATCCGGGTGTGACTGATATGTTACGAAAGGCGCTAGTGTCAACTAGGCAATGACACAAGGGAGAAGGAGAACAGTGTTATTCTCTGACTCCCGGAGTGGGTTGGAATTAATTAGTATTAATTAGTAAGGGAGGTCATCCATCAATGGATTCCTTCACACCTACAGATTGAAGGTAATGAAAGAGCCGATATGCTTGCGAAACGGGGTTGCTTGATTGAGGATGTAAATGAATATGAATTCATGGATGCCAGAGACGTACTTCGCATGTTTCAGGTGAATCTGTGGAGAAAATGGGAGAGAGAGTTTGTTGAAAAATGTCAGGTAAAAGGTAAGAAGTACTTTGCGTTGATTAGGTCTCCTTTGAGGCAACCGTTCTTTAAGGTACTCAAAAGAGATACTAGAATGTTACGAACTATGGAACGAGTGAGATTGAATCATGGAAATTATTATTATTATTATTATTATTATCTTTATTTCAGTTAAAATACAAAATAGCTTATACATACAGTTGATTGTGTAATGAAATAAAGTAAAGCTCCTTTAGATTACAATCTGTGGTGGAGCAACAAAAAAATATTTCTTAAAACTATGTAATACAAAATCTTTAGTTGACAAAATTTACAATATCACCTATTTACTAAATATATTAAACTTACACACTATCTTAAAATTATTTATTTGATTCTATAACTAAATATAATGTATTGTAATATTAAAAGTATTGTTCAATGTTTTCTATGGTGAGCAGCCATGATCGAAGTTCGCGCTTAAATTTGTGTTTACGTACAGGGTTTATACCTTTAATGTCGTTTGGTAGCATGTGAAAAAAGAACGGTGCCATATAAAGATAAAATCTTCTAAATTTCTCGCTATAACAACGAACATTGGCAAAGTTATTGGGGTTCCTCGTGTTGTATATATGTACAGTGCGATTGTGAAAACTATCACTTCGAATAAAAAATATTTTGAGGACTTGATAAATATAAGGATATCTAAATGGTAGTAAGTTTAGCTCACGAAACAATGGAACTGTTGGTGTTGTATGAGGGCGTTTGTAGATTAATTTAATAATTCTTTTTTGTGCGATATACAGGTCCTCTATGTTAGTAAAATATGTACCACCCCAACTGGATATGCCATACATTACTATTGATTCTATTAGGGCATGGTATAGTTTCCTTAGTGTAGTTCTAGGGCAGACTTTTCTAAGGTTATAAAATTTATGTATGGCCCAAATTACACTCTTCCTTGTGGTATTGATATGAGACTTCCAATTGAGTTTCGAATCAATTATTAAGCCCAAATATTTAAATTCTTGTACAGACTCAAGCACAAAACACTGAGCCGTGCATGGATTTCTATTGCATTTATACATGTGATACGTTTGTGGTTGCGCTAATCTAGTATTCTGTCGCCCAAAATACATGATTTTTGATTTATCGCTGATCATGAGACGATTATGATAAAACCATTGGCTTAAACTATGAAGATCCTTTTCAAGAACAAGACTGATGTCATATGTATTAACAGTCGTTGGCATTCCATAACTTAGGGCTAAATAATCAGCAAAAGCAGTCGGATATCCTATTAGATTAATTTCAAAAATCGAATTAAAGTAAATCAAAAATAATAACGGGCCCAAAACTGATCCTTGGGGAACGCCATATTTTACCGTGCACGGGTCACTTAAAGTTTCACCTATTCTAACAATCTGACGCCGATTTTGAAGGTAGCTTCTAAACAAACCTAAAATTTTACCTCGTATACCAATATTACGTAGCTTAGTAAGCATTATTCCAGTGTCGACTGAATCAAAAGCCTTGGCAATGTCCACAAATAATGCTGTAGACCTCTGCGAACCGTTCATTGCCAAATGTATCTGACCAAGGAAATCAATCAGTGCTTCTTCAGTGGATTTACCAGCAGTAAATCCATATTGTTTATTGTGCAAAAAATCAATTTTATCAAGATAACACACTAATCGTCGTTTTATTAGTTTCTCAAAGATTTTAGATACGGTGCTTAGTAGAGAAATCGGTCTGTAATTGTTTAATTGTAATTCATCGCCTTTTTTAAAAATTGGAATTACAATGGCTAATTTTAGAATATTTGGAAAAACCCCATTGTCAAGGCTCAGGTTATACAAAAATTTTAAAATATCTACTAAGTACCAAGCGCAGTTTTTAACAACAAAGTTATCAATTCCGTCCGAACCTTCAGATCTTTTGTTTTTTAACTTACGAATTTCATTAAGAATTTCCGCAGTAATTATAGGCTCAAAATAACATGATGAGACATAATTTTTTGACAGAGACCCAAAGATAAATTTGTTATGATCAGTATTTTCATTATTTACCGAACTAAATTTAGAATTTATTTCTTGTGATACGTTTACAAAAAAGTTATTAAATTCGTTGGAAATGGACTTTGAACACGTAAGGATATTTTCAGTTCGCAATTGATATATTTGAGTTATGTGCTTATTATGAGAAAAACGTCCTAACACTTCATCCACTATTTTCCAAGTAGCCTTGGAATCATTAATGGATGAATCAAATTTATTCTTGTAGAAGAGATTTTTTGCAGTACGAACATCCATTTTTACCTGCTTTGATAGATTGACTACATATTCTTCCAGTCTCTTGTTGTCAGGATATCGTTTGAGCTTCCTGGAGAATTTTTTCAATTTATTCATCTTATGCAAAAGATTATTACTCATCCAAGGTTTGCGGTTTTTTATTTTTGGATTTTCAGAGATGGAAGTGGAAGATGACATGTGAGATCTTAGAATATTGACAAAATTTTCAAAAGCCACATTGCAATCGGATTGGGAATACACAGAATCCCAATTTTCGAACTTTAAAAGATCATTTAGTTTAGTGTAATTAACATGTGATAAATTTGACGTATAGTTGACAGTAACTGAACTAGATGGAGATATATGGAGTTTAATCAAATTATGGTCAGAAAATTGAATAGGAAGGTTGCTAATGTTAATGTTAAATATTTGTTCACTTTTGAGGAAGACATGGTCTAAACAAGCTTGCATTCTAGTTGGTTCGTTTAAGAAGCTGATTAAACCATATGAAGCCAACATTGTCTGGTAACCGTACGCTTCATTGATATCTAGCAGGTTTAGGTTAAGATCTCCAAGTATAGCTACGTTATCGTTTGTAAGCGTACGCAATAAGATTTCCAAATCATCACAAAAGGCATTAATTGACCCGTTATTCAATCGATAGATGCAAATGAATGACCACTTTTTCCCTGCAAGATCAAGATCTAAACGAATAATATCAGCTGTAATCCAGTTGTAAACTTCGATTGAAAAATTTGCAAAGTTTTCGCGTATAAAAACACCAACTCCACCAGAACGGTAACGGTCATTACAACAGGCCTTAAAATTATAGCTCGGTAAACTAAACTCACAACATTCTTTAGAATAAATCCATATTTCAGTCACAAAAATTAAATCAGGAATTTCATTAAGGCTTGCTACATAAACACTAAACGTATCAAAATTTGCACGTAGACTTCGAATGTTTTGCACCAATATGCTAAAATTACCGTTTTGTATATTACTCATAACCATGAACAATAAAAGAAATATTCAAAAGTATAGTAAACTGTAAATACAAAAACAATGATAAATTACATTTTAGTACTGTATTTTTCGAGTAAAAATAATAGCGGGTAATGAATAGCGCATTACGAGCAATAGCAACAAAATTAAAATAATTGTAGCAACTGATTACATAAAAATTTAAAGTCGAGTACAGCACTAATAAAGAGCACATCCGATGTTTCGAATTGATCGCGTAAATTTTCAGTGCTACCAACAAATTAGTATTAAAATTGATAATAAAAAATACAGCTGTCATGCATTTGTAAACAATAACAAAGACAAGTGCGGATTGTTTTGACGAAATCATCACAAAAAATGAATAGATGTAAGTAAAATTAAATAATAAACAATGATATTGTAATAACAAGAAAATTTGTATACCTATTAAATTATATAATTTTAGATTCCCGGATGATTTATCCACTGATGATTTTCCTCCCATTTGGATTATTTGTCTGTTGAAGCCGAAAAATATCATTGTGCGATTGGATTCGATGAACATCAGAAGCCGCCGACTTCCGTAGGTATATTTGCCCATAATTACACCACAAATATTTATAATTATATGTCGATTTTATTTTCTTGGCTTCACGGTATAACTGGGACTGGAAAGCTGTCAATCTGTGCATAATGAAAATGCGTTGCTCAGGATGCTTTTGCGGCAGTATTATATCCAAATCCTTAGTTGAAATAGACTTCTTTTTCTTCATATGCAGCATAATGTTATTTTTTATTTCATTAGTAGTGAATTTAACAACCAATAAATCGTGCAAAAGTGAATTAGATTTGTTTTCTTTTGATGAAACTGTACTCGTATTTTTGGGAATCGCATGAATGGACACTATGTCATCATATTTAATTTCCAATCCAATTTTTTTAATTGTGTTGATAACCACATCACGAATATCATCATGCTGACTGGGTAGGCCAATAATTGTTATACTACTAGAATTTGACTGCTGGTTTGGTTTGTCATTTTCCGCTTCAAGCAAATGAATTTTGGATGTCTGGGTACTCAGCTGCTTTTCTAGTGTATTTACTCTGGATGTAAGTTGTTCGTTATCCGATGCGAGTGATAAAACCATGGCTTTCATGTTTTCAAGGGCTATTAGTTTTTTTTCCATACGTTGCAGAAGAATCATAACGTCGGATAAGTTTGGCAAATTATTCATTGCGTCGCAGTTTTCCTCTTCGTTGACTATTAAAGACTGGTTCGGGGTATTTGAACGACAATCATGGCATATCCAAGTTGCAGAGCGATTTTATATTTCCTCCACCAGTTCGTCAGAGACGTTTGCGCATTTTAAATGAAAAGTATTTCCACAAGGGCCTGCGCATTTGACGCCAGGAAATTTCGCCTTGGTAATATTAGTAGAGCATATGTTGCATGTTGACATTTTATTAAATTATTATTATTTTATTATTATTATTATTACCTTATTATTATAAATTTGTGAACTATTTGTATTTGTTCGGCACCCTTTCACAGCCAAGATGGCGATAGCTTTTATATTATCACAATATTAAATACACAATTAGTTAATAATTTATAGAACGTACACAATAATTATTTAACAACATATAATTACAATTAATGATAAAAATGTTTATTAATTGATAAATATCAATTGATTATTTTAAATAATATTTTAACCACAATTTAGTTTTGTTGTTTACGCTTTGACAACCCAAGAAAGATCCATTGGAAAGAATGTTTGAAGAAACGCAATTTGGTTGTGTGTGAATTATGTGAAAGCTGTTTGTTTGTGGAGGACATCGAACATTTGATTCTGAAATGTTCTGCATTTAACCAGAGCAGACAAATGTTCGATGTTCTATTGTGTGCAAGTAGTTTGACTGAGTTATTACGAATGGGAATGAACGTATATAAGAATGTATATGGATTTATTAGAACAAATCAGATAGAAGTGTGAAAGGGGATCGAAGTGTGCTAGGTGTTTGAAAAAAAATTAAAATTGTAAATTATGAAACGGGCCATAATGGCACCAAATTTGAACCTAGAGCCAAATATAAAAACAAAACTTATATTTCATCAAGCAAATTTTTTCCTTTTTATGTAAAACAATATATAAATTAGCGCACTTTGCATTTGATTGTCACATATGTTTGGCCAGGTATCTTCGAATCACCTCAACGAGACAACTTTCTTTTTTAAATCTATAAAATGTAAATGTTGAATCACATTAGAGTGTAATTTGCAGCGGTAGTATAAATTGAAATACATATTTATTGTTTGCCTAGTTATGAAGCCTTTGTACGGCACGAGGTCAGCGTAAACAATCCAATCAATTTCAGAATTTTTAATAGTGTTTTTTGTTAACATATCAACAAAAAACACTATTACAATACAACATAATACCATATCAGTTTAATAAAAGCGCAATCTCAACCGCCAAAATCTATGTACGAATTCATGTTTAACAGTAATAAAAAATTTTATAACGCAATTGTCTATATTGAAATGAATAGTCGAATCGATTTTAGCACTTCAGGCAAACTTAGAGAATGGATGTTAAAAATGTATTTGGAAAATTGTGTAACAAAAACCAATACAAGCCATTGATTTGTTGATTATATATATATGATATATATATATATATATATATATATATATATATATATATATATATATATATATATATATATATATATATATATATATATATGCATTGCTTTGTACATGCATAACGGTTTTACTTTGTTGAAAAATCTAAATAGCAATCAAAAGCGGTTGTATTACGCTTTTATTTTTTAAATGCGATAATCGTTCAAATATGTAAATAAAAGCTTTAACAATCTAGACCACTAATACTAAAATTCATTAAATGTTTGTGCAATGTTTATAAAACGGTATGCATAGAAACAGGTCACAGTTTCCAATATGCTTTGCGAAATCAAACTAAACCTCTGATTTTTGAAACAGTCTCCTTTGCGAATTGCCTTTATTAGACAAGATCTACTTTATTTACATTGGAGGAAAAGTTAAAAAGAAAATAATAATACAAATATTATACTGAGATAGAACAAAAATTTGTTTAGAATTCCCACCTATGAACGGGAGTGTTACAAAAATGGTGTATACACAGATCATATAATCATAAGAATCATAATTCTTACAAAGTTCGTAAGTTGAATGAATTTCTAACTGTCCCTACGTACTGAGATGACTAAATCGTTTCTTTGAAAAATTGAAGGAACTTCTCTCCCGCTCCGTAGCCGCAGATGAATATTCATATATTTACTGTTGTATAAACCTGATCCGAAACATTACAAGCATGGGTTCACCCGACAATCAATCAATATTTTCCTTGGATTGCAGGATTTTTAAAATTCATCAGCGAGTGATGTGATACTTTCTAATCATGCGAACCAACGAAACAAATTCTTACGAAGGCGTATGTCACCAAGTCACATCAACGCAACCCAATGTCTGGAAATAATGATTCATGTTTTTTGAGTGTGCCCAACGTGAAACCTTTAAAATCTCAATGTTAACAAACGAAGATACATGCTGCAAAATTACAAGTTTGCTTTAATTGCTTAGGACCCAATCATCTACTAAAGCACTGTTTAAGCCAACGAGGTTAGAGTAAATGAAAGCATCACACATTCTTACATACCGAGGTGGGTAGCACCTCCACTATAATATTTCTCCAGATTTGGTTGATTTGCAGTTCCTGAACGAAACCCAAAGTGAAATCGGATAAAGTCAATTTTCATTAAATAAGTTTTAACAAATGCTAGTAAGTTTGGTTTTACTTTAATACCGACTGCGATTGTGAACATTCGAAATCAGTTTAGACAATTTAGGCGATATAACTTACTGCTAGATTCTGGGTCCCAAGTCTTGTTTGTTTCAAAAGATGTATCAATCAATTAAGAATTCGCTGTAAATCTGTTAAATTCAGAATTGAAAGGCCAGCTACGTCTAATGTGTATACAATTGGTAGTGCCACGTTGGAAATATCTTCTCAGTTCAATGTAACAAACTGTTATAGATTAGGGTTCTGGTGCTTCTTAAAATTACGAAATTATGGGCATATATCGAAATTACTAGTAGGCCAACTAACCAATTTCCAGAATACCACTACAGATTACTTCTTTCATGTGCTACGTAACAACCAAGTACGACTAACTAATAATACGGTCGTTCGTGAAGCGATATTCGGTTACGTAATTGCTGATGTTGCCAATCCTGACGAAGAAAAAAAATTTTTTTCAAACGCTACGATAATTCTGTGGACAAAAGGAAGTGATCGAATCGAATCTGGGAACAGTAAAAAAGAAGCCTGTGAGAACATTTAAAGACGACATACAGTAGAAATCAAGAGAGACGTTACATAGTCCGGCTACCATTAAGAGAGCATAAGCCACATTTGGGTCAGTTGTCTAACACCGCTTTGCAACGTCTGTTATCAGTGGAAAAGAAATTCAATCGAAATTCGGATCTTAAGGAAATGTATCGCAATTTCATGGATGAATATGTGTCCTTAGGACATATGAGGTTAGTTTCCGAGGCTCAATTAAAACAAAATATTCATGAAGTTTACTTTATTCGCGGTATATTGAAGCCAGTACGACCACTAAGCTGAGAGTGATTTTCGACGGATCTGCTGTAACTTCGCCAGGTGTTTCATAAACGATATGTTAATGGTAGAACCTACGTTGCAAGATACATTGTGGATCATTTTTATCCGTTTTCGTGGATCTAAGGGGGCTATTTCCGCCGATATAGAAAAAATAATACGAACTTATGACCGTTACATATGGCACTTCAACAACACGATTCTATGCAATCCGAATTTTGCATCAAACAGCCGAAGATTGCAAGGTTGAGTATCCTGCAATATCTGACATCATCAAGAAGAACTTTTATGTCGACGATTTATTGAGGAGGCGAACAACGAAGCACAGGCTGACATATTAAATTATATAGACAAATTCAGAGTTACAAATGAACGCATTCACATAACGGAAGAAGGCAGAATGGCTCCAATGTTGGGAATCTATTGGGATTCATTTGGGATAAATTTGGTTTTAAAATTGACGAGAATCCATACTCGTCCTCTAAAAGATTCGATTCGTTAGGATGGTTGGTGCCTTTTACTAAAAACCTAAAATTATTCTTGCAACATTGCGGCTTCGTAAGGTATCATGAGATGAACCATTTTGTTGAATTTGCATGGAACTTGGGCGAGGATGCATGGACAATTCCAATTGCTAAATGTTGTGACTATTGATATGTTGGTCTATGTTCGGACGATATTCAATTGCATGGATTTAGGCATTCTAGTGAGGATGCATACGCTGTAACTATGTAAGAATGAAAAAAGTGCAATCAGTAAGTTTGCTCACAGCAAAATCAAAAATTCCTCAGATTTGGTTTACAATGAATTATGGTTCAAGGGAGATGGTTATGGTCAAATGGGGAAACTTGGCCATTAAAACCCACCTTAATAACAAGACTTCAAAAGACATGAATCAAGGAAGTGACACTATGTCAAGCATTATTTCAAGCGACACAACGCATACGGTACACGATCTGTTAGTACGATTTTCAAATTGATTGCAGCTAATTCCGTCTATGGCCTATGTTTTGAGGTTTATAAACAACACGAGAAGTAAAATGAAAATCTTGGGAAATGTCATAGTGACTAAGCTTATAAGGCAGAAAAAACAATTATCCGATATGTGCAACATGGAGAATTCACAGAAGACATTAAATCACTAAACACAAAGAAGCGGTACCCTCAAATTCTAAACTAATTTCATTGGCACATTTTCTTGATTCACAGAACATTCTAAGAGAAAATTCTAATTGTACTTGCGAAATAAAACATCTCATAGTGGTACCACGAGATCATCAAATCGTGATACTGGGTATACGTGAAAAATGTCGACGATTTATTATCGATATACGACATTGCGTTCAGCCCAGCAAATGAGTAATCTACCACAATCGAGAATCACTCCCACTCGCCCGTTAATCAATAGTTGGCATAGATTATGCATAGGTCCAGTGGTGTTCGCCCCAAAATACGCCAGGGCGCAAGACTCTTCGGCTTAAACGTAGTTTTTGTGTGTTTTGCTACTATGGCGCTTCTATGGCTAGTGGTTTAATAACGGATGCGTTTCTGGGTGCTTTAGATCGTTTTGTTGCTCGGAGAGGGATTCCACTGAACATTATATGAACATTTCAGATTATTGTAAACTGAGGAGCATGAGACCTGCACCAGCTATAAGCGACTTCATTGGCATTTCATCCCACCAATTTCACCTTATTTGGGGGAATCTGGAAGAGTGCCGTAAGGTCTGTTAAGAATCATTTAGTAAGGATAATTTCAAATACCCATCTCACCTATGAAGAAATGGAAACCTCGTTGATACAGATTGGGGGTATTTTAAATTCAAGACCAGTGTGCGTAATTGAAAACGAGGATACATGCAACAACGACACATTAACACCAGAATATTTTCTTACTCCGAAGACATCCATTACTCGCGCTAAGTTCAAAAGCTAGTACAAATTTCTTGACGTCGGTACACAGACACATATTTAAATACATTAAAGCAACAGTAAATGGCAACAGAAAAATAAAAATTTAAATCTGGATGGTCTAATCTGCAGCTTGGTCGAATAAATCAATTGTAACCTGGAACAAATGACCTAGTCATAGTTGCCACTGAAGTACGAACAAAGGTGTCCACGTACAAACCACCAATTTCAAAACTGCTTCGATTACCGAGTCATAAATGCAAAGTAAAAACCTCATTTTTGGAGGGGAGTATGATAGGTAGTTGCTTCATAATCACAAATAAATAAAGGAAACAACAAGTTGATATTAAAATTGTATTGCTGTACTATTTCAAACTTTCTAATATATAAGCCAATCATCTGGAGTGGAATGCTACTTCCCCAATCGATCTTTGTTGCATCTGAGAGAAACAACAACAAATTAAAAACACAAGAGAATAAACATAATCAAACACTTATCTGGATGTGTACGACTGTTTATCCGCTGTACCGATGTTTGTTAGATGAAGATAGATCTAGACATTAGATTGTACTCTAAAGTAATTTTGTTTATATAATTTAGTAAATTTAATAAATATTAACTGATCCGAATTCGTACCTGTAATTATGACAGATGTTAATAAAAACCAGGTCTTATAGCAAAACTATTTTGTACGAATGTGTGGGAATGTTTTGGTGTTAAGGTTAAGGCAAAAGGAACAAATGGGAGTCGGTCGCTTTTCATTCGGTCTTTTCGGCGACAGCACGCACACACTGTCAACTTATAATTGTTTGCGAGTTTAGCCTTGTTAATGTACAATTATCATAAATTTATACCTCAAAATTAAACAATCTAACCAAACGATTAAATTAACCCTTTTCATAAATTGGAATTAATAATTATTTGCGAATTGTTATACAGTCCACGAAATTACACGTGCAGTGGTGGTTGTTGCTATACATGCATTATGAAGGACACAAACCAGTTGTATACACAACCACGAAACCCAATATGGCATAGCTTATCTAGTAGTCGACAAATGGAGCAGCTACCGTTGTGAATTTCTTAATACCCTCATCAAGTAAATTCAATAGTTCTAACAACACATCTTCAGTTCCCAGACCTTGCCTAAAACAAAATTGGCACCTACTGGAATAGTTAAAACTAGGCAGAAATTCAATCATCCGAGCTTTGACAACATTTCAAAAATCTTCGAAATGACCAAAAGAATCGATTTGGCCGATAGTTACTAATCAATTGGCGATTACTTTTCTTGAAAAGAGGAATTATAATACGTTAAAATTAATTCTTGTTTTTTATTAATTTTTTTAATTATCTTTGTAATCTGTTCGTGAGCCGAGGCTCTCCCAACCGGACCAAAGGTCCGATTTTCGATTCACCATCTGCACATTGCATAGCTCCATACCAGCCTATAGTACTGGCATGGAAGATGGGTCGACCTATGAGTTCTGCACTGCGACAGGGTATATCATAATTGTGTTTCTTTTCATCTCAGATCGTAATCTGTTGATGAAAATTCCCCTTTGCATTCTGGTCCTATCGGGATTAGAACTCATTACCTCCCCTTCCTCTTACCAATACGAATAGCACTACTAAGGTCAAATAAATCGGACGAAATTAAGGATAGAATTAATACTGAAAAATAATTTCGTCGAAGTAATAGGGCGGCTAAACTAAATAATTTGCATTTCCTTATTTAAAATGACAGATACGTATAGAATGAAGATAATTGGTTTTTTGCGACTGCCAGCAAATTAAATTGTTTTTTTCCAATAAATTTTATATATATACATATATATATTTTGGGGGTTTTGGGGCTCGAGTATAGTTTGAAGAGTTTATTATTAGATAAGTATCGTTTCTCTATTTACCGTTTTTATTGCTGGTATTATTTGGCTTTATTTGTTTTGTTTCAGATTTTGATATTTGACGTTAATCTGACTTTTGAAGAAAAAACTAATTATTTATTTTAAAAAATTTCATGAAAGTATATTGTTGTTGAAGTGCGCCACGATTCGCGATGTCCACCGAGAGTATTTCTTTGCCCTCCTTTTTACTTAAATCCATGCTTCGGACTAGGTCCAATTTGCTTAATGTGGTTAGTTTAAACGTCCAGAGTCTTATTTTAAATATTGACGAACTTCGTCATACTTTTAATGGGGTCCCAATTGATGTCATTTGCTTATTGGAAACGTTTCTATCGTCCGATATTCCCGATTCCGCGTTGGCCATTAGTGGTCATAATTTGTTCAGGCGTGATAGAGCTAATCCACCGGTTAATTATGGTGGAGTATGCCTGTATGTTAACGAGCATATTAAATGGAATGTTGTATCGGTACCCCTCTCAATTTCTCAAAGGCTCGTTTCTGACTTTGAGTGTCTTTTTTTAAATGTCTTAAGCGGAAATTCCTGTTTGGTGTGGTTTATAATCCTCGTAAAACGAACAAGAGGTCGTATGCTCAATTTAAAAAATCGCTTTTAGACATTGAGCGTCTTTTTAGTTATTTTTCTTGTTATTATGATGAGGTTTTCATTTCGGGTGATTTCAATTTTGATATTTCTCAAGAGACTTTATTTTCTCGTAGCTATTTAAATATCTTAAATGGCATTAATCTTTCAGTTCATAACACTGAAGCGCCCACTTACTCTTATGCAACCGCAAGTGGAGGTTCCTATTCTCTCATTGATCGTGTTTTCGCTTCTGCTGATAATTCCATTTGTTTTTTCAATCAATTGTCTCTTGGTATTGGTTCTCATCACGATCTCCTTGTTTTTTCTGTTAAGTATTACTCTCGTCCTAAACCTAAAAGTTTCAGCTTTAATGATTTTTCGAAAATTGATGAACCTCATCTTTCATCAATTTGTGGCTCTATTTCTTGGGACGATATTTTTTCTCTTAGTACTTCTACCGATCAAATTGACTATTTTAACTCTTCTATTAATTATGTATTTAATAATTGCGTTCCTCTCACTACTATTTATTTTAGACCTAGATCCCTCCCTTGGATGACACAAGAGATTTCGAATGCTATTTCTGTTCGTTTTTCCAAATATCGTCTTTGGAAAATGAGCCCTAATTCTATTTCTTATCTAGCTTATAAGCAATCTCGAAATAGAGTGGTAAGTTTAATTCGCATCGCTAAGCAAAAATTTTTCAAGGATAAGTTAGGTCCCTCACCCCCCATTTTGGCGTAACGTTCGCAATTTGGGTCTTGGTAGTTGCAAAGGGGGTGCTTCGGTAAGTTTCAAAACTAATGATTTTAACCATTACCTAAGTAATTCTAGTTCCACCCATGATATTTCCAATATTCATTTAGTATCCGTAGAATCCCTAAATTCTTTTTCGTTTGCAAATATATCTATTGCCGATTTGCATTCTGCAATTTGGGAAGTTAAATGGAGTGGATTGCGACTGGTCTAGATATGGTTAGTTTAAAATTTGTTAAGCGTATTTTTCCTAATGTATCAAGATACTTGTTACATATTTTTAATTTTATTTTAACGACCTCGTTTTATCCCGCTCAGTGGAAGTTGAGTAAAATTATTCCTGTTCCTAAAATTAGCAATCCTTCTGAGCTTTCCCATTTCCGATTAGTATTTTAAGTTCTCTGTCCAAGGCGTTTGAATTGGTAGTAAAACACGAAATTCAATCTCATATTGATAGCTTTAATTTGCTTAGTATTTTTCAATCGGGTTTTAGAAGATTTCACGGTACTACAACTGCTTTACTGAATGTTTGTGATGATATTCGTCGTAGTATGAGTAAAAGAGAAATGACTTGCCTTACTTTGTTGGATTTTTCTAAAGCGTTCGATTCAATTAATCACCAAATTTTGTTTCATAAGCTTGTGTCGAACTTTTATTTTTCTCTCTCTGCTGCTGAATTGATTTTAGACTATATTTGGGGTCGCTTTCAGGCAGTCTTTTTTGACAATTCGTTTTCTGACTTCTTACCTGTCTCTTCTGGCGTTCCTCAGGGGTCGGTTCTTGGTCCTTTACGATTCTCAATGTACATTAATGACGTTGCATGTTCGATTCGCCATTCTTCTTTTCATATATTTGCTGATGATGTACAAATTTATAGGAGTAGTCGCTTAGATAATGATTCCATTAACTCTAATATTTCTCTTATTAATGAAGATTTGGTAAGAATTTATAATTGGTCACTATCTAACCGGCTCGCTCTTAATGCTAATAAATCTCAGTCTATTTTAATTTATAAAAAATCTATAGATACTCCCTCTTTTGCTGGAATTTTTCTCGGTGATTCTTTAATTCCATTCTCTAATACAGTTAGAAATTTAGGGTTAATTTTCAATAAAACTTTTACTTGGGGTGATCATTTGGTTAAGGTTAGCAAAACGGTTTTTGGAATGCTTAGTTGTTTGTATAAAGTTGTTGGGTTTTCTGATAGTAATTTTAAAAAGCGTATGTTCCTCTCGCACCTTCTTCCACATTTTCTATTTGGGAATGTTGTTTTGTTTGGTATGCTTCAGGAGAATATGAATGTTCTCCAAAGATGTTTCAATGCTTGTACTCGTTTTGTTTTTAGTATCAGGAAATATGATCACATTTCTCCCTTTTTGAATTTGATTCTGGGTTGTAATTTAGTTAATTTTTATGAACTTCTCGTTTGTCTTTTTATTTGTAAGCTTCTCAGGACTAAGGAACCTCCCTATTTATTTAATAAGTTATTGTTCAGTAGGTCTTATTCTTCAAATTTACGTTTACTAGCCCCTATAAACTTGTGTAGATCTCTAAATACTTCGTTTTCTGTTTTATTTTATTTAATATTAGATATTAAGAGATCGGCGTCGCTTAGATCTTTTAAAACGTGTTATTTAGCGTGGCGCGCTTGAATGACAATACCTGAATGACACTTACAAACTTCACTTCTTGCAGTATCCTCCGTAACAAATGAGCTTGAGCTCAACATGGAGGGTATTAGCATGGAGTGGATTATTTTTTGAAAAAATCTGAGGTTTTTATGCCTAATGGAAGTATTTTTTTTTGTTAATGTCCATTTATTATGCTTCCATATGTGCTTTTCCTCTACTAAAATTGTTATGTCAATCTATCAATAAATCTAAATCTAAATCTAAATAATTTTTGTATGATATACCGATAAAGATAAATACGCAGTTTTTATTCCCAAAGAGCAAACTAAAAAATCATATTTCGGATCACCCCATTGAGTAAACTGCATAGGTTAAACAATTTTTTCAAATATTCCGAATAATGTAAACGCTTGTACTCTGCAAAGTTTTTTGTCTAACAGAATTCGAACCTGTACAAACAATTAACTGTACAACATCAAACTCTTTCTTTCAATTGCTCAAAGCGCGCTAATTTACCAGTCGATTGTATGTCAGAAAATGTAGAAATTTTAGGTAAAGCTGATAAAGCAGCGCAACATACACAATTTTCAATTTATTGTAACATTATTAATGCACTTCAGTATTTTTTGCGATAACAAGTTACGTGGGTATCATATCGATAGCTCGTCTGCCAATATTATTATGTACATATGCAACAAGAGTAATTCCCTGGAGGTAAAAAATATTTTATGTACATTCGTTATGCATGAGGTGAAACCAACACAAATGTATTCTGCAAGCCATATTGTTGGAACACAAACACAATTTTCGGTCGACTATATCATGGTATTGTGCATAAATGGAGAAAAATATTTTTATAAATAAAAAGGACACAATGTGTAAACGAAAAATAAAATAAAAATTTAAAGAAGCTTTACAGTAACAAATCCGTAATTATTATCCTTATACGGTCTACTATCGTTTCTTATTACATTAGAAATAAAATTGTTACATAACCTTTTATGTCGAGTATACTCGTCAGAACGAAATGAAATTTTTTCGCATATTGTCGAGTATACTCGTCATAAAGATAAAAAAATTACATTCGTATTATTATTCTACCAATCAACTGTAATTTTTTCACAACAAATCAACCGTAAAATTCACAATAGTTTGTATTATCGTCTTCGCCGAATAATTAAGGTTGTAAAGGGTTAAAAGAAAACTAGTAGATAAGTTTAATTCATTAATAAATGCACCACATTTTTCTCAAGATTGCTGTGAGAAAAATGGTGCATTATAGAAAAGTGATTTATTTCTTTATTTGAAAAAATTATAGCATTAAACAAAAATTTGATAGCCTTTCTCCTTCACTTCAATATCCACACTAAACAAACTAAAAATCGAATTTTAAATTATGAAATCTGGCTCCTCCTCTTCCACTTCTGTTTTACATTTTTCTTCTATTTATTATTGTTTTTAGTTTTTTACTTCTAGTTGTAGTATGGATGTGTGCGTGTATCATGTTTTCGTATATTATTAAATTTTGTGAACTTTTCCTGTTTTTTATACAAATACAAATGAATAGACGACCGAAATATTTGATATAATCGGTGTATACCAAGTACAGTTCGGCTTGTAGAATACATTTGTGTTGATTTCGCATGATGCTTAAATACATGAAATATGTTTTTCATAGTTTTATCTTTCAAATTAGTTGATCTACCGGTAATAAAAATCATTTTTATTTATTTTGTTTTCGAGTTTCGAGAATCGATTTTCATATATAGCCTGCGATACACAAATTAGATGGGAAGCGAAATCGAGTGTTAACAAAAAGTGAAGTTGCCTGCGTAATATATTCGCAGTTTTTTAACTAATTTTACAGTAGTTTATAATGAATCAGCGATGACGTAGTAGCAGTGACGATGAATAAGCCTGGCGCAATATGGAAGAAGAAAGACAACGTGATGGATACTTCAGAATTTCTCGATCTCATGAGAAAGGTAAACAAAATAAAGCAATTTGGACTGGTACAATATATTATATGGTTGTTAACCTTAAAAAACCCCCTCCCGTTACAACTGTTCTTCACTGGTCGGTCTTGCTGGTTGTGGGAAGATATTTCTCATCAAAATCATGGAAATTTGTAATCGATTCACAGAAACGAGAGCATCCACAGAGAAAGACGCGGTTGCTGTAGAAGGCATGACTGTTCATACTGTGTATAAAATCGCCATTTCGAGGTTCTAAACGCCATTATCGGACGAGGTCAAGGGTTTATATAGATCTTTATTCAAGTATGTCAAGATGATACTCATCGATGAAATTAGAATGATTGGTGCGGAAATGTTAGAACGCGAAGATTTGAGACTGAAAAAAATAACGGAAAATTATGAAGCTATTTTGGTGGATTGCACATCATTTTTATTGGTTATTTGAGGCAGTTGCCAGCGGTTAGAGCAACTCCCATTTGAAAGTAAAAAATAGAATGGATCGATGATCAGCAGCTATGGAAAGGAATTGTTTATTACGAATTAACTGAAATTATGCGGCAGGAGAATGCTGAATTCTCTTCATTATTAACAAAGTTTGGCAATGGAGGTCGATTGGATGAAAAAGATGAAAAGATGATTGAATCGAGATTCTGCTCAGAGACGGAAGCGGAGGAACACTGTCCTATTGGAATTCGATTATTCAATGATAACCGTTAGTCGATGCGTATTATTTAAGAATCTTGAGTTCATCTGATAAAACATCGAATTCAGTTGCTGATGACCAAATACTCGGGATCGCGAAAAATAAAGAGTCGTTAGAGAGAACCTTTACGAGAGATTTACCATACCAAATTATTTTCGTTGCAGATAAACTCTACATGACAACCACAAACATCGACGTTGCTGATGGGTTAGCCAATGGGACAGTAGACAAATTTGTGGTTTAAATAGGGTTCTGCGGGTTTGGTTTCTTTTCCCGAACGGCGTTGGTGCCAAATCATATGAAAAAATGGCTGGCTATACAAACCCAAAAGAAATTAGTAGAGCAGCGGTTCCTATCAATTGTAGATCCTCTCAATCGAAACAAATCGATTCATGTTAAAAGAAACCTTTTTTCACTAAAACCAGATGCTGTATAAGATAGCGGAAATTTCTCAGCGGAAAATAAGGGATTTCGCTACTCGCCGCAAGTGGCAGCACAATCACAAAAGAGAATTTATTTTGTTATATAACTACCAGCGGAAATTTATTATTCATTTTGTATCTTTTTTCACTAATCCCAGCGGAATAAAATATTATAAGTGATCCTTAAAATGACAAATTGATTGATCTCCGAAGTAAAGGAACTCGGTAAATCAAATCTTGAAATTTAACAATATTCCGTCTTTCCGCCATACTAAAAGAATGGCGATGAAATTTGGATAAAAGTATTGATCAGGGGTCCAAAACTTAGGAAAAAATTCTAGGATCTGTTCATGCTGGACTAAACTAGGCCATTTCATAACCAATCCTTTTGAAAATTTAAATTTTTTTATCAATTTATTATCAGTTTTTGGCCGATATCTCAAAAACTTCCACTAGTAACCAATACTTTCGGTTGTTTTTCTAATAGCTTAGGTCATACTGAGACTACGACGAAAATTTGTGGAAAATTGATGAATTAGAATTTTCACTATAATTTTTTATTTTCTGCGGCCATATAAGTTATTTTCAGTTTTTGGCCGATATCTCAAAAACTTCCACTAGTAACCAATACTTTCGGTTGTTTTTCTAATAGCTTAGGTCATACTGAGACTACGACGAAACTTTGGGGAAAATTGATGGATTGGAATTTTCACTATAATTTTTTATTTTCTGCGGCCATATAAGTTATTTTCAGTTTTTCAAAAAATCAAAAAATTATAGTGAAAATTCTAATTCATCAATTTTCCCTAATTTTCCTGGTAGTCTCAGTATGACCTAAGCTATTAGAAAAACAACCGAAAGTATTGGTTACTAGTGGAAGTTTTTGAGATATCGGAAAAAACTGATAATAAATTGATAAAAAAATTTAAATTTTCAAAAGGATTGGCTATGAAATGGCCTAGTTTAGTCCAGCATGAACAGATCCTAGAACTTTTTCCTAAGTTTTGGACCCCTGATCAATACTATTATCCAAATTTCATCGTCATTCTTTTAGTATGGCGGAAAGACGGAATATTGTTAAATTTCAAGATTTGATTTACCGAGTTCCTTTACTTCGGAGATCAATCAATTTGTCATTTTAAGGATCAATTTTAATATTTTATTCCGCTGGGATGTTTTATTTAGTGAAAAAAGTGATACAAAATGAATAATAAATTTCCGCTGGTTATTATATAACAAAATAAATTCTCTTTTGTGATTGTGCTGCCACTTGCGGCGAGTAGCGAAATCTTTTATTTTCCGCTGAGAAATTTCCGCTATCTTATACAGCATCAAAACCAGCCCGCTCGTTGACAATACACAAATCGCAAGGAGGGACATTTGATGAAATTGTTTACAAATACAATAAGATATGAGAAAATGGAACGATGCTTCTATTACGAAATTTACCCGACTTTCTACTGTCCATCTTCATACAATTGATCGGTTTATACTCGAAAGTGGGGAGGGGGAGGTAGGTTTTTGGCGCCTATATCAAAATGTTAGCGATTCGCAACACGACTTTACTGTCTGTGATGATGCAAACTTGAGAAGAAATTCTCTGTACTCCAGTCAAACCAAATCTGCTTTTGGGGATATATGCGCCGCGAGAAACACTTTGCCTAACGGTAAACAAATTGGTATGATCACAGTTTATATTTTAGTCAATCAAAACGTTAAAGACATCGTTCTTCATGAGGCATTGTTATCATATACAGAACAGGGTTGAAAACTATTGAAGAAACGTTGACATGAACTTCCGCTCATACTTGGCTTGCGATTTCAATATTCACTTCGATAACGATGACGGATTGCGTTTAGTACAATTTTTGAAGAAAAAAAATTAATTTAGGGTTAGTTTCTGGTAGAACACTGGGGACGACTAGATATGGTATTTTAGTTACCACAAAGCTATTGTCACAGAATTTAATAATGACGTTACTGTTGGCGGAATTAAGAAGATGGTTTTAATAGTGAAGGAAATCGATCTTCCTAACAATGTATTTATGTAATATAAGTAATATATTTTCATGTAATATATTTTATCAAATCAATATGAATAAAAGTATGTACATTCTTTCAGTATTATATGAGATGCGTTTATTTACCCCCTTTGCCTATAGTATATATTTGAAGACAATCGTTCTTAAGGAGTAAATTCCAGTCGCTCGTCGGAGCTGATACGCACTTCTTTTTTTATTCCGTTATTTAGTTTTCCGATTCAAATAAAATTGATGAAAATCAATTATATCACTTAATTTTTATGAGTGATTTAGTGAACACCAGTTGTGGTTCAAAATTACTGTCAGGTGGTTCTCGTACCACCTCACTTTCGTATCGCAAGATCGCGTTTTAAAATCACAGCACGATGTTCAATATTTTCCACATTTTAAATTTTCAAAACACATGTTCATTAAATCACTCACCGAAACTAAATGAAACAACGTCCCTAAGGCAAAAATCCATTCAGCAAAATATTACAAGTTAGTATGGATAATTATAGGCTAATAATAGGCTAATTAAATTCTCTATTATCAAATGTTGGCCTCCATCCCTTCCAACTAAAATGGTGGGCTCTGCTAGCTTTAGAAATGTTAGCAGAACCCATATCAAAAAATGATTTAAAAGCAATTTAAAAATTAAAGGTTAATTAATTTTAGGCTAATTAAATGCCCTGTTAAATTTTTTTCTACAAAAATCATTAGGCTTTATTACTTCTAGCAGAACCAACATCAAAAATCGGACCAAAATCGAAATTATAACGGAAACCAAGATCCATTAACATACCAATAGATTTAGGCTTATCCTAGCGTATTTAAATTCACCGATAAAAAATTTTCGGTTTCACTCGTTCTTGATTTGAAGTTTGATCAAGAAGGAGTGGATCCCAAAATTGTTTAACGAGTCATTTTATTTTAACGAGTCAGGCCATAATAACCTTAAAATTATTTGTATGACAATTGATGGAGGTATGCGCTCAAATTTCCGACTGTTCCGTTTTTGTCCGATTTTCAATTTGGGTTCTGCTAATTTAAATAAGCCATGATAAGCCTAAATCTATTGGTATGTTAATGGATCTTGGTTTCCGTTATAATTTCGGTTTTGATCCGATTTTTGATGTTGTGCATTTAATTAGCCTAAAGTTATCCTTGGATTTTCCAATTGCTTTTAAATCATTTTTTGATATGGGTTCTTTAAAATTTTTCTAAAGCTAGCAGAATCCATCGTTTTAGTAGGAAGGGATGGGGCGCAAAATTATTTAATACAGCATTTAATTAGCCTATAATTATCCACACTATTCTGTAATATTTTGCTAGCTGAAATTCTGAAATTTTGTCGGTGAGTAGACTAAAGAGAGAAACAGAAAACAAAATAAAAATTTATGTTACCGTTATTTCATATAGATTTACCGAACTTATTGAACACCCCTCATAAATAAACGTTCATTCAATATGCATTAAACATAATACTGAGTAAGTGAAATTATGTTTCCAGCTGGTGCCTTAAAGGTGAGAAACATCATAGCAAGTGATTTTTTTACAAGTTTAGCCAAAATGAAACAAAGTTTTACTACTTAGCAAATAGACCCTCGAATTAATTGATGCCTCGACAATATTTTATATTAAAAATTGACTATTATTTACCAAACGATAATATTTGTTTTCCACGAATTTAGTTTTTATCCTACATCATTCCAAGCGGAAGTTATGGTTATTCCAGTAAGAATACTAAAATTTAAGTATTTTCGATTCATTTACTAAAACCTGTTTACAATGCAGGAGAATCTACTACTGGTAGAAAAGCACAATCATGTGCGCATCATACAAAATTTCTTATTCAAGTTCATGAGTGAATTTTAATGACAAGGGGAAATTTTACTTGTGATCTGAATATTGTGAACAAGCCTGTTTTGCGGGGAAATAAATTCATTTTCAGCGTACAACAAGTAAGGTAATAATTGTTGCTGTAACCAAAAGGCAAAAATGTGATGGAAATGAATTTTAATTTACCGAGTTAAACATGAATTTTCATACATACTCGTAAAGTATTGCTTGGAAATGAAATATTAAGAAAAGCCTCGTCTGAAAGTGTATCACGTTTTTATCTGTTAACCTATTATTTGGTTAAAAAAGTGTAGAAAATTTAAGAGATTTACCATCCTTATGCACAAACATTCGTGAATGCCTGGTTTTTAAAGAACATTCATATAGAATCAAACCGGTCTTCTTTCTTGGATTTATAGAAGAAACTCTGGCTCTTTCTGGATGAAAACATTTAAATTCTAAGAATAGCTTATATTAGTAGGTACACTATGAATACATCCCCTCATTCATGTACAAGCTTAGATTATATTGATCGCAATCACATGGATGTCTTGAAAATGATGAGGCATTTTTTGGGTAAAAAGAAAAAAATTTTCTTCCTCCTTTCATAGAATTACGAGATAATGGTTCTAAAATTGTGTGAAAGTGCTGGATAATTGTATTTGCGAATAGGTTTTTTGAATAGAACTGTGATATTAACATCAATCATAACTTTACCCGACCTCGTATGGTGACACGAGAAGAAATACTTTGCTCAAATAACGACAAGAAACTCTCGCCTGAGGAACGAGAATCAACTGATATTGACCCGCCTTAACACATTTGATGAGCGACTACGAAACTAGGATACAGCACTAAGGAAGCTATCCGGAATATCAATGGATTCCTACAACAACAACAACAACATTAATTGCAAATAGTCCTGGACCCAGTAAATTGATATGTATCTGAGATCAGAAACATACTTTACTAGGCAATCATTTATAAAATTTAGAAACATACCCCTACCACCCTAACCACCCTGTAATTAACGCGAAGATGCTAGTGCTGTTATAATTGGAAGTAATACTGGTCATTTCGAGGATCAAAATATCCAACAGGAGAAATCAACAAAGAAGAAGCAACAGCTGTTAATGCAAACTGGGGAATAGTTATATGAGTGTCGTTAGTATTTATTGCTCCCAACTGATTCATAATTGAAAAAGACTTCAATGCAAAAAATACTCACTGGGGATTTCCTGGAACTGGAAACGGACTTATTGGCCAACTTATCGAAATAATATACCTGTTCTAATTGGTGTTTAAGTAATCGAGAACATTTCTGTAAATTATGTACAGAAAGACATAATTGCCATGCCATAAAGGCAGGACTTAAGTTCTGAGCATACCCCGAATTACCTGACGCTTAGTGAAAAAATCATAAAATAATAAAACGACCCAACTGTTGTAAATAAGCACACTAATTGGGATTTTAGAAAGTCCTTAGAATCGAAGGTCAATCTAGAAGTGCCGTTGTAAAATGCCGAGTAATTATAAAACGAACTTCAAAAATTGTTGTGCGACATACAACTATCAGCTTGGATTGAGAAAGACGACTAAAGAGAACAACTACCCTAAGGAAATTAGGAAACTTTTTACCAAAACAATCTCACTCAGCAACTTAGAAGAGAAACAAAAAAGTGGAAAAATAAATCAATCAGTAACTATCTACAAAATAAAGTTAATGACAGTAATAATTATGCAGATTCCTCCAGTAAATCAGTAAGTGGAAATTGGGTTGAAAGAACGAAGCCAATCAAATATTTCCGAAACACGTCGAAAAAATATTCCAATCACACGAAGAAGAAACATCGGAAACCGAAAACTAAAGAAGTTGTACAAGAACATGAAGAAATACTCTTAACTACACCAAATGAAGTAATGCACGAGATAAAAGGCATGAAACTAAGAAAATCTATTGATTACGAACTCATTATTGCCGAAATTCTGAAAGAGCTGCCAAGAATAGATTTTTAAAGCTTACCTTGTAAATTACCGCGTTCAGCACCAAATTCGTACCTAGTTTGTGGAAAATCCCTAGTTTGTGGAAATAATTATGATTACGAAGTACGAGAAACTACCCGTACTTTACTACTCTTACAAACCAATTTCGTTGCTAAAGTATGGCGAAGCTCTTTGAAAAGCTATTAGTGGGAAGATTTAATTCAATAATCGAGAGGAGAATTCTAATCCCAAACCATAAATTCAGGATTAAACATTTAACCTCGGAAACTTGATACTTAAGTTTTTCTCATAAAATGAGGGATCCCAATAATTTTTGGCTAAAACCGCTTCGGAAGTGGCAGTCTCCAAGCTTTCTCGTTTTTTACAAACAGTTTGAAAAATATATAATTTGTGAGTAAAACGACTATGAACTATGTGATGTTTGGCCGAAATTGTAAAATTAGTTCGATCATTTTTTAAATTTGATCAGAAGTTTTGTAAAAAAAATGTATTTCATCAAAATTTGGCATCTCTACAATCCAAGCGGATTGACTATTTTGAAAAAATACTTCATACTTAAACTTTTTCCATTAATTGGGAGATCTTTGCGAACTTTCGTGAAAATCTGTGTACCGAAAGTGACAGCATAAATGAGAGCTTTTTCAGTGTTTGAAATTATGTTGAAAAGTCTATCATTTACAAAAAACCAACAAAGATTTAAATAAATTTAAAAATTTAATTTTCAACCAACAAGGGTTGACATTGTTGCTTTCCTGAAATTTAAGCAGGGATAATGTTTTTTTTTATTATACAAGATAGTTTTTCCAACTGTTAGGAAAGTTTAATTGTTCGCTTTGAAAATCAACAGTGGTGTATTCGAGATCTATGGAAACATTTTTGGTAAAAGAAATTCGAGTGTTGGTCACAAGCACAACATATTCACCCCTCCATTTTTTAGAAGTTGCACAGGTTTTTGACATGGTTTGGCATAAAGGGCTTAGTCATAAGTCAAACCCTCTCCTACCAGTACAATTTGCTAGAATATTGGAATCATGCCTACAACGTATATTCATCAGAATAAAACTAGGTGATACCTATACTGAACCATCGAGGAAAGTATAAATATATATACACATATATCCTTCTATGACTGAACTGAAAAAAATCAATGCAATGTAATAGTGCTAGGACCATATACCTACTTTATATCAATCAGCTAATTGCAATAGAAAACAAGACTGTTACAGCAACCTAGCTGTTGCGAAAACTAACAAAACTCCGCACTGAAACTACAATCAGCTGTTACTCAAATAAATCATTTGATTAAAACTAATTAACTTCGAATTTATGAACAAAAGGTGACATAATTGAAGAAATAATACCACAGGCGAACATAGCTAAGTATCTAAGCATGATCCCAGATGAGAACCTTGATTGAAAAATACGTTAAAAAGAAAAACTACGAGTAGAGCTTAAATACAAAAAAGTATTCATAGTTTTACAACTCAGTCAATTTTATAAGCAAATATTGAAACCAGTCTGGACTTACGGTATTCCGCTTGGAGGGTGTATCAAACAGAGTGACATAGATGTATTTGTATTTTATTGTTTAGTATACGCAGAACACTGAAAAACAAGAAATCTAGCAACATCTAAAAACGACCAACAAACTGAGTACAGGGTGCTTTTTATGTTCCAGGTCGATGTTTATTTTAACAACTTGTGAATGAAATAAAATTTTATAATTTATATTTTATTGATTAATTAAATGATCTTTAAAATTAGGAATGGAATATAATGCCAGACGAATGGCCGTTTCTGGTCTTCGCGAAAAGGCGAAGTCTTTTAAGCACATTTTTCATAACATTTTTGCAGACTTTTGTAGACAATGTGTGGCAATGTTGTCTTTAAGCATCGAGGTTCTAGTTGGCTTATACCTGTACACCTTCCCTTCAAGTAACCTCATAAGAAAAATTCGGGAGGGGTCAAATCAGGGGATCATGGAGACTTAATTGATCCAATTCGGACAAATGAAAGTTTTCCCAAATGTCTGGTTAGCGGTCACCGGTAACTGTTACAGCATTGCCTCTAGCATCCTCAAACATGATGCCGCCGGCCAAAATAGCGCACCATATAGCTACTCTTCGAGGATGTAGTAGTCTTTGGTGAATTAATGTGGGTTTTCAGTGTCCCAATAGCGGCTATTCTGTTTATAAACAAAGCCAGCCAAGAAATGTGCTTCTTCGCTCACAATAATTTTTTACCTAAAATGGTTTTTGGTCAAAAAGAAAATGTTTTAATAGTTTCAACATTTTATTGCTGCCTTAGATGCCCCTTAATAAATTGGTGGTTTGTTTATTGGTGAAAACGTTCCCCTTTAAGTAACCCCATAAGAAGAAGTCGGGAGCGGCTATTCTGGCTCTATATCATACTTATTACTGATGTTCAACGTCACGGATTCACGGTGAGCTATCAAAACATTTTGGTCCTTCGAGCCGGATTCTCGTGAGCAGCTAGCGCTATACCACCACAAAATATAGTTTCGTCCAACGGGGCCTATTTAAGCTGAAGCTTATAAAACCAATGAATATATGCATTGATAAAATCATTGGAGGAAATTAGATCTTTTGCTAAGGAATGTTTGTGAATTTGTAGAACATAAATGTGCAAATCAAGCATGCTAAAGATTTATTATTGCAATACTTAGATATAGGAACGAAATTCTTTATACTCAACAGCGATGAAGTATCAAAATTTTATCAAACGACCCGGCGGCATATTAATGCTGCATACAATGTTGGGATGATAGTTGTAGGCGACCTACGAGATATAAAATGATCAAAACTGGGAATTCCAATGTTTTTGGTAAACTATACCGACTGACAATCGTCCCATAAAATGTTCATACAACAAATCGATGAATGCTTCTGACTCTCTGATATTCACAAGTTCCATTCCAACTTAATCAAACACATGGCTGTTACAAAGGTACGCCAAGAAGAGGTACGCCATAAATTCATTCGTTAGAAGATTCATTGAAAACCATAATTCGCCAAGCAACTTCGGACAATACTCGCATAATCTATGATGCATATCATGTTGTAATCAGAGGTCTGAAGGGTAGTAGTCAACAAGTTAGATAATGATAACAGGTGTGAATGGGCTGAATACTAGGCAAAGGAACAATTCCCAAATTTCAGACACTTTCTACAAACTTTTATTAAATCGTATCGAAAACTTCTAATTGTCTGCTATCGAGGTCCCTTACATTATAGCGGCTAGAAGTGCAAAAGACGAAAAATTTAAGAGAAAAATTATCAATATCCCGTAGTATGTGCGTAAATTTTGTACATAATTAACTTAATTTATTTATTGAAAATAAAATAGTCCCTTCATTTTTAGATCTATTCAAGCTCAACGCCAGAACTAGCAGGTCCTACATCAAGGGAATGTATGATGAAATGGAAAGATTTGGTAGACGTCTTTAAAAAGTTTAAAGATCTACAAACAGGAATAGCACCAATATCTACTAATTTGAACCACTGGAGCTATTTTACAAAACTGAACGACCTAATGGACACCTAGCTAAGCGTTAAGAATAGTAAAGTCATAGAGAACACAACTTGCGACATTTCTGAAAATAGTGTCGATTTCGATGACATAATCGAATATGATCCGAAGATGTCAGATGCAACGGAAGTTGAGAATTCGTCCAGTACTAGCCAAAGCACAATGGACACAACACAAATTTCGCAAGAAACGCCAAAAAATGTGAAAGAAAGACTGCTGGATCACATAAAACAAGGGGTCGAAAAAATAATGAAATCAGGATGGTGGAAATTTTTTATTTAAATAATTATCACTATTTATGTCCAGCATCTCAAACAGCTACAAAATAAATAAATTTCTAAACGTCAAGTCGTTTTATTTTTACATGAGTCCCATCGATAGCACCCACTGTCTTTTTAAACACTTCAGATGCTGCGCGATTTTCAATAACGTGATAAGTTGTTCTCGCGACTAACCTGAACAGCGTAATACAAACTTCCATTTGTGGATCGTATCCATGACGTTTTGAAGGATAACAACAAGTTTTTGAAAAGCTTCTACTGAGAGTCGGCGGTGAACAAGAATATTCTCCTCCTCCTCGTCCTTGCAGCTTCTGCAGAAGTCATTTGCATCCAGACCCAGCCTTCTCGCATGATCTCCGAAAAGGCAGTGTCCGGTAAGTCCCCTTACAATTTTGATCAAGATCTTGGATCACTTTAAGCTCAGCACAGGCCATACTTGCTTCGCTACTCTACCAGTCGGACCGACGAGCCACCTAGCATCTGCCAAGGCAACTGCTTTCCTATGAGTAGCTGCTTTCAGACCAGACATAGGCTTTCCTACACATTCTCTCCCTGGTTCCAGTTGGAGAGTCGTACCGTACCTTGCTAATTCGTCTGCTCTGCAATTTCCCTCAACGCCAGAGTGGCCCGGAACCCAGACCAACTGGGTATTAAAGTGTTCACTCATCTCGTTAAGAGATGTGTGACAATCCAACGCCACCCTCGACGCCACGGAAATTGAATCTTTGCTTCAACCAGCTCATGACCTCTTCAATCGCTATAATTTCAACCTGGTACACGCTGCAGTAATCAGGTAGACGAAAAGATAGACTTACATTTAATTCCCCACAGACACACCAGCTTCCACTCTACCATCGTTTTCAACGCCCCACTAATGAGCAAGCTGGCTGCACTCGCCTTCGCCATCATGTTCCTGTATGATAATTTCTTCAGAGCTGGCCACCATACACTCACACCATATAGTAGTACGGGCCTTACTACTGCCGTGTAATGCCAGTGCATCAGCTCCGGTTTCAGACCCCATTTCGTTCCAATGGCATTTTTGCAAGAATAGAGTGCCACAGTGGCATTCTTCACTCTTTCTATCGTGTTTGGTTTCCAACTGAGCATACTGTGAAGAAGGCACCCCAGGAATCTCACCCTATCAGTAAGGGTCAGCATATGACCATTTAGATTTGGTGGAACCATTACCAGAATTTTATATCTCCTAGTAAAAAGCACCAGCTCTGTATAGGTGTTTCCCGAGACAGCTATCGCTACGTCATCAGCATAAGCAACCACGCCTATTTCTTCCCCCTCCAGTTCCAATGGTAGTCCATTGATTACAACATTCCAAAGAAGGGGAGAGAGGACTCCTCGCTGGGGTGTTCCCCGAACTACCCGCCTTCTAATGGAGACTTCCCCCATCTCCGCTATAACTCTTCTGCTACCTAGCAGGTGATTAATTAGCCTGGTTACAGTGTATTCGATCTTAAGTGGCAACAATCCTTCCCTAATTGCCTCCATCTTCACGTTGTTGAAAGCGCCCCCGATATCGAGAAACGCCACCAACGAGTATTCTAGAAAATCCAGTGACTTCTCAATTTTCCGAACCAAGGTATGTAACACCGTGACCACGGACTTACCCTTTTGGTACGCATGTTAAGACTGTGGCCAGCTTCTGGGTATGATTCTCGAACGAATATGGACATCCAGCAACCTTTCCATGGTTTTCAGCAGAAAAGATGACAGAGATATTGGTCATACGTCCTTAGGGTCGTTGTGAGAGCTACTACTCGCTTCTAGCCTTCCTCCATTTCTTCGAGATGTACCCCAGCTTCAGACACCATTTGAAGATAACCTCCAGTCAGGGAAGTAAGACCTCCGAATTCTTCTGAATTTCTGCTGGCACAATCCCATCCGGACCAGCTGATTTAAAGCTCATTTTATCTTCCGTGTACTCAGAATATCCTCTGTACACAACAATTGGATGCCACAATCACCCCTAGACCCGCAGTCAACCAAAGGCCCCGCAATCGACGCATACTCACTACCCGAGAAGTGAGTTACCATCACAAGATCAAGAGTCTCTTCACTAGAAGCCGTTCATTCACCATCCGGTTTTTTCAGATAGCTTGGAACAGCTGGACTAGTAGAGAGAATCTTTCTTAAGTGCACGGTATCCGAGACCCCTTCCATTCTATCATAGAAGAGCCTCCACGAATTCTTTTGCGCCTTGTTTCTCTTTTGTATACTCTGAGGCATTCCTTATAGAAGTCCCAGCCTTGACTTTCTCTTGATCTTTTCGCTTTATTGAAAGCAGATTCACAGATTTTCCGGCACTCCCCAAGTGCCGAGGTCCCCCTATAGTGGACACTCTTACTAGGACTTGCAATACCTCTATGAGGAAAGCTTGCCCATTAACAAAGCTGAGGGGAAAGCGAAAACCTGTTTGGTGGTTTTCGCTTTCCCCTCAGCTTTGTTAATGGGCAAGCTTTCCTCATAGAGGTATTGCAAGTCCTAGTAAGAGTGTCCACTATAGGGGAGTGCTGGCACTCTGGATGGAATCCTGCTCTCCAATACCTCTGATCATAGGTGAAATAAAATTGGAGATCAGAGTAACATCCAGAACCTCCTGTCTATTGCTAATAATAAAGGTGGGTTCCCGACCTATATTATTAATAATGAGGTTAATTCTTAAAAGAAAATCGAAGTAGTAAGAGTGATTGAAATAAATGAATCAAAAAAACAATTTGTTGTAGAAGTTAGAGAAATGTTTTTATTAAAATAATTGTAATTTGTATTTTAATTAAATATTTTAGTTACACAAGCAGAGTAATATGCCCACCCTTGGCTAGGTCGAATTCGGTTCTCGCAGCAATTTGAATCTCTCTCTCCCTAGGCTATCTCTTTTATTCTCTTATTCTATCTTTCTGTTCTCATTACCCATGTTCGTGATCACGTGAAAATACAACTATTTATAATGAACTTTAAGTAGTCTCAATCTTTTTTCCCTTGTTACCGTTAAAATTTAATTTTACACTTTACGAATATATTTTAATCAAGTCGATAATGACCTTGTTTTCGGATTCAATATACTCGTACATAAAGGGTTATCCAATTCAAGCTTGATAAAGTAAACTTAAAAAAAACACACAAAATATTCGGAATGTATTGTAATTTTTATTTCATTTTACAAATTGATCCTTGCCATTTTTAGTTAAACAAGATATCATTCAAATGTCCTCCACGGGACTTCTTACAGGCCTTGATTCTTTTGCGGTAATTTTCAATGACTTTTCGGCACATTTCGGGCGGTATCTCGGCCATTACCTTACGAATATTAGTTTTCAATTCGTCAAGAGTTTGAGGATTGTTTGCGTAAACACGATCTTTCGCGTAGCCCCACAAAAAGAAATCCAAAGGCGTTAAATCACAGGATCTTGGAGGCCAATTGACATCAGCCAATCGCGAAATCAAACGTCCAGGAAATTTCTCTTGCAAAAGATCTCGATTTGCTCGTGTTACGTGACTGGTTGCTCCATCCTGCTGGAACCACATATCGTCAAGATCATAATCTTCGATTTTCGTAAAAAAATAATCGGTTAACATGCGGCCATAGCGCTCAGAATTGACGGTAACGGTTCGTCCATGGTTGTTCTCAAAAAAATACGGCCCAATCTCACCACCAGACCACAATGCGCACCAAACAGTGACTTTTTCCGGGTGTAATGGCTTCTCTACAATCAATTGTGGATTTTCTGGGCCCCAAATTCTACAGTTTTGCTTATTAACGTATCCACCAAGCGAAAAATGAGCTTCATCACTAAGTGAGCTAAATGAGCTTCACACTTTATAATAAGATTTAATAATTTTAACGCGTTGGTCGATTGTTAAATGCTCCATATTCTTAAATGGCAGAATGTCAACTAAATAAATGACAGCGTACTTGACGTTTATCTTCGACAGATGTCGGTATACAGATTTCTACTTTATCAACCTCGAATTGGATAACCCTTTACATATAAGACATTATAGCATTAACCCTTATGATTATTATTATTGAATTTAGCATTATCTTTCGTACCTAAAAATATTATTTTCCATTATACCTTTCACTATAGGTAATAAAAGTCTATTTGTTTGGATTCATCCAATGGATACGGAATGTACGAAACCACAAAACTGCTTGACTAGAAACATATCGAGATTAAATTGGCATCATGAGTAGATTATATGAAAAATAAACATATGTTGCAGCCTGTATAATATTAAAACTATTATCTCGTTTTGTTACATAAATGTGCTGGGAAATTTACTTGCTTCAATATGTAGTCACAATGATAATTTCTGTTGATTACTGAATTTATGTGAATTCGCAATTTTTTGCTCAATGCTATATATTTCCAATAAAGTTGTACCGTTACGAAATAACTTAACGCACCCTCGGCCAAGTTTCTTTAAAGTCATATTTTTCTTAAAGTAAACACCTGTTGTAACACATGAATTAACATTTATTCGAAAAAAATTATTGCACAATATCCGCAAGGGGTATTATGCTTATGCGAGAATACGATTCTGAAAAATAAATGAATTCTTTCGAAACCATTCATAGTAGCTGGAATATAATGCCTTTACCCAAAACCTAAATTTTTTTTTATTATTATGTCATGAACAAACCATGAAAAATATTATTGTTATGTGTATAAGAGCCAGACCATGTAGCTTGCTAATTATAATCCAATTATCATAATTTTTTGTGTATATTTAATAAAACAATAAGCTTTATTCACAGCCCCATTGACTATCAAAGCAGTTTATTCATGTTTTCAGAAATTTTACAAGTATTTTACCCATGGGCATTTTTTGTCTGTTTAACGAACGTAATTCGGAAAGTGAGAGAAACTTGACATAATTTATTGAGTTTATTCTGGAATAAACTGGGTGTCTCAAAAGGGAATATAATTCAAAGTAGTCTTGTTTGTCATTTTTCAAACTCAGTTGCAGGGAGGCATCATCAACCGTTTAGATGACCCGAAGAAATTAAGAGAAGTCTACATAAGATTCCCGTCATAATCATTCTATTTTACGCAATGAAACATTTATAATGAATCCTCGTGCATGAAACTTAATATGTGAACGTTTTTTCAATGATTAATTGATTCTGAAGCAGCTTGTTTCTTTTACTACAAGAAACACAGTGTTATTATTCCTCAAACGGCAAATATTTATCAACGAACAATTCTCCGCATATTGTATACACAAAAACGGTACAACACCAAATGTGTACACTAAAAATAGCATTTTTTGATTATATTTATTTATTACAACTAATTTACAAATCATCCAGTAATTTATCTTAAATCATAACTTATATTCTTGTTTGGAAGGTTGTAGCCCTTTGGCTAATCGTATTTACAGTTTTATTATATTTTTAGTCGATCCAAATTGGATCTAGTAGATCAAGTGTGTAGCATTTAGCATGCAATGGAGGGTATTTGTTGGGTTGAAAAAAAGAAACAAAAAAAATTTAATTCAAACAACAACAAAAAAAAATATAAATAATAAAATGAAAGGAAAATTCTAGTAAAGGCAAACAAATGAAGGAGACCGAAAAAAAAAATAAATAAATACCGTCCACCACATGCTAGGCTATAGATTTTTGACCTACTCAGGGACTCAAGCGGTTGTTGCGCGGCTAAGCGTCAGGGAGTGGGGTGGGTATAAGAGTATGAGTAGGTCAGGGTTAACCGCTATAGGAAATGATAATTACCTATATACCGACCTTGACACTCACCCTCGTTCATCCTCAATTTACTATTTTACATTGATCTCATTTTTTCTGTGCGAATTAATAACGACATAAAATATTGAATTTTAACTAAAGTATTCATAAAATTTATTACGGCAAAAAAAAAATGAAAATAAAATACAATTGTGAGAAATTCCGACAGATTATAAAAACTACCTACCTAGCTATATCTACCATCCTAACTAACTTATATTAAAAATTTTAACTATCCGCCACCAAATTAAATACCAATGAATCATTAAAATTAAAAAAAATATTTTGTTTTTGTGTAATGAAAAAAAAAAAATTATACATAAAATTCTTACGGTGTTGAGTTGATAGTTGTCGTTGAGCTTGATGCGTCGAATCCAAAATTGATGACGTGTTGAATGATGTTGAAGCTCGATTTTAAGTAAAGATGAATGGTAAAAGAAATTCCTTTCAGGATATTTTCATTTGATGAATAATAATTATTAATATTATTATCATTATTATTATTATTATTATTATTATTATTATTATTATAAATTATTATAGATTATTATTATTATACATTAGCATTATTATAATTTCCGGCTTAAAATGTCTGTTAATATTATTAACTGTTGCGATATTTTTTTTTAAATTTATATTACTCTATAATTATAACTAGAATTTTATTATATTTTCATATTAGCTTATGCTCGTACTATATAATTTATAATTTGGCCTTTTTTTCGGTAGCTTCGGCTTATCCAATCACATTCGGCACACTTCAACTTTTTCGCAAATATCACATATTATACTCACGAATATGTAAATTAAAAATTATTGTTTATTAACCTTGGCTTGGCCTGCTCTTAAAATTAAATATCACTTGCTTTTTCGTTTATTTTTTCCTCTATTTTTGTTGTTATTGTACATTACACCATTAATCAAATTACACCAAAAAAAAATTGTCTATACACTAATAAAATAAATGTTTATGGCCACTTTCTTTTCATATATCGTCCATTATCAATCACTCTTCACTAACAAGTTCTTTTTACTTAAATAAGTATATAATTCACACTATAAGTCAATTTACTTTATTACCCGGTTTTTTATTTTATCCACATAATGGTAACATACAGTTTACTTTATGCTATATTAAATTTTCGGTATTTCTCACCAAAGTTAAAACTTAACTTAAAAAAAATTATAGCTTTTGTACAAAATTATTCTTTAATTTTCAAGTTTATTACGCACGCCCGAAATGATCGCCAAACTCAAACTGACCTCCCAAAACCAAAATTTTTCTTTTCATCCTCGCAAAAAAAAATCGCGAAAAAAAAAACCGAAAAATCTATTTTTGCTAAGTCATCATTTCAACTGCTTTATCGACCACTCGATATTTTTTCAAAATCAACTGACTTAAATTATCGATCGATCGATATTTTCCTTTGACGATAACTTTCAATTACCGATTCGCACATCACAATATCGAAGTCAACATTTAGGGATATTTTAAATGAAAGTGTGCTGACATACACAAAACGTACTTCAGGCGGTTTACATACAAATTCAAAAATAATTCAGAAACTTGTAACGATGACATTCGAAATCGTTACAAGTGGTTTCTTCCTTGTTACGACACCTTGAGATGTCATAACATATACAGTGCTGGACTGGGATTTTGCACAAAAGGCGAGAAGCGAGTTTACGTTTGATTTCTCGCCTTTTAGTTTTGTCCGACAGTTTTTTAGCGATTATCAAATCGACAAAAATAAAAATAAATAAATTAGCTGTCAAAATGTCATTTTGCGTTTAAAATTATTTGTGTTATTTTGCAGTTTAGTGTTGTGTTGAATTTTTTTTAAACTTTAGTAATATTTTAATAAATTAAAATAGTTATACAAGTGAACAATGGACAATTTGCTCATTGCTAATGTTTTTGACAAAAAAAACCATATGAGAATTATCCGGTCTCGTCTTAGGGATGAGTTAAACCCTTTTGACATCGATGATACAAGATAGTTAATAATTAGTCTTATAAACTTTATGTATATATTTAATTAACGTAATATTTAATCTAAAGATTCCAGGAACTGTATCGACTTCCGAAAGGTTTAGTAAGTAATTTAATTAATAGTATTGAGGGATATTTTCCAACCCGCACGTATCATACCGCAATACCGTGCCATTTACAAGTATTAGCGGCATTAAATTACTTTGCTACCGGTGGATATCAAAGACAGGTCGGAATGAATTTTTTGTGTAATTTGTCGCAATCAAAAGTGTCACAATGTGTACGGTTAGTATCAAAAATTTTATCGACAAAACTTTTAAGCACACATATAATATTCCCGGTTACCGAAGAAGATATGTTACAAATTAAACATAGTTATTATGAGTTATAATAGAAGTTTATTTTATCTGTAAAAATTATAATATTATTTTATATTTGTAACTTTTAGATTCTTAGAGAAAACTGAAATGCCAGGTATAATCGGCATAATTGATGGTACCCAAATTAAAATATGTGCATTGCATAGAAATATCGAAAACATGTACCTAAATAGGAAGGGGTTTCACTCAATCAATGTTCAACTAGTAAGTTAACTGTTTACTTGGGATGAGCTAAAAATCACTAACGTGAATGCCAGGTACCCGTGGTCGTCTCACGATTCATTTATTTTTAACAGCCATGTGTTTCATCATTTGAAATTAAATTTTAATGCGAACCAGGATAAACATACTTGGTTATTTGGTAATTTATTATTTATCTAATTTTTCAGGAAAAATTTAATAATTTCCGATATTTAGGTGATTCGGGATACGCTCTACAGCCGTGGCTGATGACACCCTTCCCTAGATCAAGTGACATCAACCAAACAAATTTTAATAAAAAACATGCCCATGTAAGAAGTGCTGTGGAACGATGTATTGGCCTCCTTAAAGTTCGTTTTAGGTATTTATTTATTTCTAAAATTATTTCTATTTTCTAATGGTAACAGAATATAATTTTTATTAATAGATGTTTAATGGAAGAACGCGGCATTCGGTACGAGCCAACCATTGTGGGCCATATGATAAATGCATGTTGTGTATTGCACAATATAATGATATCGGTGAAACCAACTGCTGCTGAAGAAGTGGAAATGTCAGAAATTCTAGAAAGAGAGCGTCGAATGCAATCTGGCATTGATGGCTTTTCCGCTCTAGAAAACGAAACGATACGTGAAAAGGGAGTTCGTAGCCGAAACTGGCTAATGAACAGAATTTTATTATTAAATAATTAAACATTTTTATTTTTGTTAAATTCATTTTAATAAAAGAAAATTCATTTAAATAAAATAAAATTATAAATAAATACTGTTAATTGTTAGCCGAGATTAATCTTTTCATAAATTTTTGTCAATAAGCTGTTATTTGCCTCTAATGCTGTATGGATTTTCCGTAATATTTCAATTGTAATAATTTGGTTCTCCATTGAACGATCCACCACTGAAGCTAGGTAAGGACTTCTTCGCGCTGTAGCATTACCTGTTGAGGCAGATTGACCTATACGTGCTGTAATATTTGGTGTCGAGGTATGGATTCGAGCAGACGATGGTGTGTTTGCGGGTGTTGGTTAGGATGTGCTAATTGGTGTGGAACTTACAGGGGTAAATTGGTAACTGCTCATAGTTATTGGTGTTACTAATGTAGTTATTGGTATCGATCTTATTGTGGATGAGGTAATCGGGTAATGGGGCTGTACTGAGTTGGGTGGCTATAGGAGCAGATGGAAACGTATGAATCGCTGAGGATGTAGTTGTGGGCTGAGGAGCAGTATTGAGCGAGGCAGCGTATTCTAGGTTTGTGACACCTGACAGCAAAGAACTATCCATCTGGAAATAATAAATTTTCGTATATATAATTATGTATATATATATATATATATATATATATATATATATATATATATATATATATATATATATATATATATATATATATATATATATATATATATATATATATATATATATGTATATTGTGCGCAATGTAAAGTCACAAAGATAATCATGACATTGGAATTATCAGAAGTTTTTTACGCAACTCATTTTTATCTCTCGATTTATAAAAATGAGAAATCTATGGTCCAACATACGACGTATCTCTGCATTTTGGTGTTTGCTTATTTCTTCACTGAAGAAATCCATCGTCAGATCTCTAAGGAGGTTGTTGTTTCTTATGTACCACGGTGCATTAACTATTCCACGTAGGACTTTACTGTAGAATGACTGGATGATATTGACATTGGTTTTCTTTGTGCTGCCCCAGAGCTGAATACCTTAAGTCCACACAGGTTTTAGAATTTGCCGGTATAGTAGCAGTTTAATATAAAGTTAACCCAAAATTTCTTCCTAAGCGCGAATCCATGTTTCTGTATTTAATGTTCAACTCTTCTTTTTCTTTTCGACATGCTCTTTCTGTTGATGAAGTTTACGTGAAAAGATTTTGTTCCATTAAGTTTTATTCGCCATCTCTTCATCCAGGTACTGACAATATTAGTAGCTCTTTGCAATTTGCTTGTGGACTCGTCTATGCTATCAGCGAATGCTAAGATAGCCGTATCATCCCCAAACTTTATGTACTGTGCTGATAATTTCTTTTTTTCTGGGTATTCGCCATCTAATTTAACACCGAAGTGCCTGTTAGATATGTAAGATTTTAGTATTTCATAAAACTGCTTTTGTAAGTCTCTTCGTAATGTATATTCGTGTAATACTCTGCCAAAGGCCTGTGCTACATCCAAAAGGATACCTGAACTTTCTTATTTTCAAGTAAATCTTCAATTATATTTGCAATTTGATGTACTTCTTCTATGTTGAGTGGTTTTCACTGAAGCTAAATTGATGTGGAGGAACCGGAGTGAAATATTTCCTAAAAAAATTCTAAGTAAAATTTGTGTGTTTGTATTAGTGATACACACCAAAAAAACATTTAGGCGAAACTACTTTAAAAACGTAAAATAATTTAAAAAAGTTGTTATAAATTATTAATCAATAATTAAATAACAAACATATTTTATAATTTATTTTAAAATTAATAATATAAAGTTGAGATCTAACATAAAAACATAGTGAGATCGATGATCACCTCGCAAAACCTCGACTGGTATTCCGTTGAACTCGAACAAACTAAAACAGCGGCTGTTATATGCGTCTGGGCCATGTTTCGCCATTCCACAACTTGATTGATTGATTGATTGATTTTGAATGTACGACCAAGTTCTTAGGCTTGAGTTCCCGGATGACGCCGGGTCCACCGTACACCCTTTTTTACACATAACAAAACCGAAGGATTGGATAGGTTAGTTAAGTGGGACAGAATCGGCCCGGTTACAGACACCTAGGTATAGCCGATAGTTAGTAACACAAAGACAACACAATTCTAATCTACTAGATGAAGGATAAAGGCTTAATAGGTTAATGGATAACGATGGTATTGGTTTTCAACAATTGCTTCTTTAAAACGGCAACCTAAGAAAAAATATTATTATTTCACATACATCTGGAATTTTCCTGAAATTTAATTCTATCAATACTTTTCGGCTTCCTAACCAAAATTGGTTGACTCGACCCGTTACAGACACCTATGTAAAGTCGTTAGTAATAAAATGACAACACAATTCTAAACTACACAATCAGCAATTACAATGAAGCATTAATTCACAAGCATCTGTAAATTTCCTGAAATTTAATTCTAAATTCATATTTTCCGGCTTCCTAAATAATTGAAACATTTATTAATTTAATCATTCTGCAACTCCGCAACTTACAGTCGAATTTCCTGAAACCAAAGTTATTTGAACTATATTCAAAATAATTCTAAAATTCATTAGTATATTTAGGACAATATATATACAATATAATAAAATTATACTTGAATAAAATAAATGTAAAGTAACGATTAGTATTAACTAAATTAATTTGGTTCTCATAAAACAAATAAAATAAATCGAATCCAAGAAAGGCACGCACGGCCTTCCTAACTTCTAAGTCTGTTGATTTGATGGATTTATTTATAAAAAAATATTTATGAAAGTCACTTGTCCTTGTCATCCCTAATCTAATACAAATATGTTTATTTATAAAAATAGAAAATGACCAAACGAAAACTGGTTCCAAAAACAGCTAATCTGGAATCTGTAAGGTAATGTATTAATAATGAATGTTTTTCACAGCTTTAGAATCCCCAATACCTAAACAAATTCAACCAAAATTAAATAAAACTATTAAAGTAATCAGGAATCTGTAAGATAACAGAATTAATAATAAGTAGCTAGCACATCTGTAGGATCCATGATAATCAAATAACTCAATTATATGGTTCAATGCTTTAATTATAAAATAAATAAATCAGAAAAAAATTACATACATACATATATATATACATACACACACACATACACACACACATATACATACACACACACATATATATATCTACAACAGCATTAAATAAATTATAAATTATATAATCGACATACGTCGATAATTATTTGTCCAACCTAGAACAAGTTAACCAAAACCTTTACCAATTTACAGTCTTCCAAATAATCTAGAAAAAAATTTAATTAAAAAGTGCATGATCCCGAAAACTATCTACATATAGCAAATTTGACTGCATTTCAAATGTACTCCGTAGCTTCCATGTAATTCCAAATATTCAAATATTCGCAGAAATAGCAAAGTTATAAAGTTAAGCCAACAATTCCAATTCGATCACAGCCGCCTACCTCTACATGTCCTAAACTAGAGTTCCAAAATTCGTTAAATTATTATTTTCACGTTCAAAACAAGAATAATAAGAAATTTAAGAAATTTAATTTAATTTTACACTAAAACCTAAAATTCAAATTAATAAATTATTAATTTATACTTCTACAAGGATCTGTATATATGAATGCGATAATACGTTTTCCGCGGAACCAATCTACCGTGTAAATCGGAGGATGGGTGTATATGAATGAATGAATTCATCTGTCAAGGAGAAAACGAAAAGTACAGAATAACCACGATCATGCTTGTTTAGTTTCTATCCAATTTCGTCATATATTTATCCCCTCAAAATTTTGTTTTATGTATTTTATTTGTCTATTTCCTGTTTATTCTTTTTTCGTTGAAACTTGGAAGGGATAAATTATAAAACACTAAGCATGATCATAATAATCTATTCTCAGTTCTCACTCACGCAACAAGCGCAAAAACAAAAAATAGAAATGTATGTATATATTTAATATACTAAACCAAAACATATAAATGAAATGGTATTTTATTTTACGCTCCTCTCTTAACACGTTTACGCAAATAGAAACAGTTAAATACATATTTTATATAATTAAAATTTATTTCAGAAAAATATGAATTAAAATAATGAAAAACACTTATCTTAGGCATCCATTGGAATCAAAAAAGTCATACATATTGAAGATTTACATACACTGCGTACGTTGCGTTCAAGTAACGGTATCAAAATACATATAAACGAAAATTGTTATGTACATATTCTATACCATCACAAGCGCACCGTACACAGATTAAAATAAATATGCAATACGTACAACTATTCACTTCACTTATTAAATTCACGCAAATTATTATTGAAATTATTATTTATTAAAATCATCAACTATATCAATATTATAATTTTTATTAGTTAATTAAAATACATTTAAAATAAATTATTTATTTATTTAAAGGAGAGACAAAAACACGTCCTTCCTCTACGACGATCAATCGCCGACCCATGTTTCGCCATTCCACAACTATGACAAAATTCTGATAATCGTCGTGGATATGGGCATTTGATAGATCTAACATAAAAACATAGTGAGATCGATGATCACCTCGCAAAATCTCGACTGCTATTCCGTTGAAGTCGAAAAAACTCAATCAGCGGTAGTTATATGCTTCTGGGCCATGTTTTGCCCATTCCACAACTATGACAAAATTCTGAAAATCGTCGTGGATATGGGCATTTGATAGATCTAACATAAAACATAGTGAGATCGATGATCACCTCGCAAAATCTCGACTAATATTCCGTTGATGTCGAAAAAATTCAAACAGCGGTAGTTATATGCTTCTGGGCCATGTTTGGCCATTCCACAACTATGACAAAATTCTGAAAATCGTCGTGGATATGGGCATTTGATAGATCTAACATAAAAACATAGTGAGATCGATGATCACCTCGCAAAATCTCGACTGCTATTCCGTTGAAGTCGAAAAAACTCAAACAACGGTAGTTATATGCTTCCGGGCCATGTTTGGCCATTCCACAACTATTATAAAATTCCAAAAATCGCCGTGGATATGGGCATTTGATAGATCTAACATAAAACATAGTGAGATCGATGATCACCTCGCAAAATCTCGACTAATATTCCGTTGATGTCGTAAAAATTCAAACGGCGGTAGTTATATGCTTATGATTCTGGGCCATGTTTGGCCATTCCACAACTATGACAAAATTCTGAAAATCGTCGTGGATATGGACATTTGATAGATCTAACATAAAAACGTAGTGAGATCGATGATCACCTCGCAAAATCTCGACTAATATTCCGTTGATGTCGTAAAAATTCAAACGGCGGTAGTTATATGCTTATGATTCTGGGCCATGTTTGGCCATTCCACAACTATGACAAAATTCTGAAAATCGTCGTGGATATGGACATTTGATAGATCTAACATAAAAACGTAGCGAGATCGATGATCACTTCGCCAGTAGTAGTAGTATTCCGATGGATTCGCAAAAACTCTTTAAACCATATTTTTATTTCAAGTTTAATTTTATCACGAACATTGAATTTACTTTATATTATTAATTTTAAAATATGTTTGTTATTTAATTATTGATTAATAATTTATAACAAACGTTTTTAATTATTTTAAACACACAATTTTTACTTAGGATTTTTTTTAGGAAATATTTCATGCTTGTGTACAGGAGCATGCAATTTTTCCTAAACCATTCCTAATTTTTTTTTATTTAAGATAGAGTTAGGAAGTATTTCACGCGCATGTTGAGGAATAAGATTTCTTTCTTCTATTATTGGTTTGAGTCTCTTTAGGAGTAGTTTCTCAAATAATTTTTGAGTAAGGAAATTGGCCTCTAGTGGTTTGTTCATGATTCTTCATGTGTGTATCATGATTACTTCTGCGATTTTTCAATGATTTGGACCGTGTTTAGTCTGAATACTGCTTTAATTATTTGGAGGAGCTTACATAGTCCTTTTTCAGGAAAAGCTTTTACTGTTTATCCTGTAATAAATTAATATTCTGGCGATTTATTTGCAATTAGGTGAAGCTTGATTTCCTCTTTCTTGTAATGTGATAGGAGATGTATTGTAGTCTTCCACTTTATTTACTGGTTGTACGTCTTCCTCTGCTGGAACGTGTTCTCGAGGTGGCTTGCAAACAACAAAGCTTTTTGCTTTGCACTTATAGCCCAAGTCCCACATTCATTTTTAACAGGTTGGATTTGAAGCTTAGGTTGTCTTAAACGTTTTGCCGCTTTCCAAAGGGAATGTTCGGTATCTTTTTACCTAGTCAGTCCACTTATGTATTTATTAATGGATTCGTACCTGATTCTTTTAGTTAGCAACTTTAGTTTATTATACAAAAGGTTTATAGTTGTTTTATATTCTTTGGTTCGTCTTCTTTGACAGGCCTTTCTTACTTTTCGGTTTTTCTGCAACCATATTTACATTTAAATAATATGCAATAGAGATCCTTAATTAAATTATATCTTGGCGGGCAATATATGCCGATACACTATATTCTTTGTTGTTATTTATAAATACTTTTAAGGTGACTGCTTGCATAAATAACTCTTCAATTTTAAGATCTATAAAGTGTTTGATGTTTTATTTTATAACCACCGATGATCCTCCTCTTGCATTTCCTGCTGGATGAATGGTGTGGTAACATTTGTAGGCATATATCTATTTTTTCAGTATTTGGGATAATTTTTAATTCTGGAATATGTTGCATTAGCTCATTTGCATTCTAGGTTACTATTCTTAATGTTTTATGGTTGTTTGTATCATTTTAATAGGAATGGGAAATTTCATTTATGCCGGGTTGTTGGAAATGGAATTTGTATATACAACCAATTATCCACCATGTTACGGTGTTACGCACGATAGAAGCATGCCTCACTTCGCGACCTTTATGCCCTGTCTCGGTAAACGAAGATCGTATTGATGTTGTAAGTTCTGGCCATTTCTAAATCGGTAATGCCTTACTAGCCTCGATTAGTATAATGGGAAATTCAAGCTAACTTGCGAAAAATATTTTGTTACATATCTAAAGTTTGAATTTTTGTTCTCAGAAGTTAGTTATTACTTTTAATATCTTTTTCTTTTATGAAAATCTTGATTAGCCGCCAGTTAATTTATTTTTAATGTTCATTTGAGATGTGCCCTTACAATAAGATTAGCTATGTTCGTCATTACAGTTAGTCATTTGCTCATTGTGTAATTTGAAGATCAAATATATACTGAAATGGATAATTGGCTGCCGCCAACGGGAAGCCATGCTTTGCTTCGAAACCAACACTGCTAGATTTTCCAAATATCGCAGATTATCGTTGCGCAACTTGTCCGAAAGCTCTACTAAATGTTGTCTCTAGTTGAAATAAATAAAATCCAACTTTTCTAACCGACTTAATACCAAATAACCAATAATTCGATTAAATGTGAGATTTTTCGATTTTGATTTTTCCACCTACAATCTTGTTATAATATTCAATTACACCGATTTTGTCATGCACGATTAAAAATGTGTCCCACACGTCAAGTCATTTTTTTACAACACACGCACATACTCGTAATGTACATATGCATAAAATATGTGAGTATGTAATTTCTTTGTATACATGGGTGGAAAATTCAATCCCCTATCAATTTTTTAACGCTTGAGTAGAGCTATACATTTTCTCTTGCCGGAAATTGTATCATTATTTCTCAACACCTGTCAAAATATTTATGATTTTCTTACAAACACGAAAATCTTTTTACAAAACATTATAAAACGGAATATACGAAAAAATTTGTATATTTTTGGGGGGAAATCTATCTAATATGGGAATGATAAGTCGGTTTATATTTGTGAAATGAATTAAATCAAATTGTTTATGTTAAAAGAATTTTCTAGTTAATCAAGATAAATCACAAAATTCGTTTGAATTATTCAAAATATGAACGTATGAAGTCGTATATATGATCATTGAATTATTTATTTTATAAAAGTTTTACTTTAAGTAGAAAAATTTGAATCTTATAACAATATAAGTAAAACATCATGACCGTTTAGACTTTTTTAGACTTAAAAATAGTAAAATAATTGAGGATGAAACACACCGAGAGCAACGCAGCATGTTCAAAACAATCCACACCACCGGCTGTGTATAAGCATGCAAACCAAGCAGCGCAGCAGTGTGTTTCGTTTTCGTTGGAAAATCGAATTGCGTCAATTTTATTGAGGTTATGCGTAGCAACAAAGAACAGTAAATTGATGCTGCTGGGTGTGGAACGTTTTGATGCCGCGGCAGATGCCATTCAATATAATTCTTTAAATTATACATTTTTCCGTTCAACTTAAAAAATAGTTGATTTGTTTTATTGGAAATGAGTATATGTTTCCACATATACTACTGTCCGCTGCTGCTGCTTGGTGTGTTTAATCCTTTAGAAAGAACGGAAATGACACAAAACCCAAAGCAATTCACACGATTTCTAAATGAAACCTCAACTGCAGGTCGATCCTGGCTTTGCTATAGGAAAAAGGAATTAGGAAAGATATTTCATAGTATTTTTGTCGAAAAAAATTCTTTTCTGGCATACTATGGTAAACAGTTGGTTTAAATTTTTTCAAAAACAAAATTAAATTGGGAATATATTTCCGGAAAAAGATTTCCTAAATCAACATGATTTCTTAGTAGGCCAGAAAATTATATTTTTTACAAAAATCATGATTAGATTAAAACTCTGTATAAAGGCGTTTTCACGGTTGCATTCATTCTTTCAGTTGTTCAGTTCACGTTTATTCAATTTTGTGTTTATGATTTCATAGTTGACGACAAATTGTCCGAACGATTTTGCTACCATCTGGTCCACAATTATTGAATTACTTGACAGCGGCTAATAGTTTTAATTTTTGATTATTTATTAAAAAAGAAAATTTAACTAAATGTCCTTAACTATACATAATAAATCTAATAAAATAAAATAATGGAGGATATTGATGTTGCTTTGCTTACGTCCGACATGATGGTTGCTAGTGGATTTTTAATACTTTAGGACTACATTCTCGAAACCATGTTGCAAGCAAAATTGCAAATTTGCACGCTGAAAATGTATTTTCAGATTCTCGATCCTTTTTGCAACCGAGTAGTAAGCAAAGTAGCAAATAAAATTGCAACCAAGTTTTTGAGGTGGCAAATGTAAATATCATCATTCGTGACAGTTTGTTAGTTATGAAAAGTTATAAAAATAACAAATGTCATCTAAAATTTATTGTTTTATTTATCTTTATTGATATGGAGTGGATTATACATCGGAAAAGAAATCAAGTTCCTAGTACAGTATTCAGGGATAGGCAAAATCCTTTCGAATGTGCATATGAAATATTTTTTAAAAGATACCGGTTTACAAAAGATGCCGCTAAATTCATTGTTGAATTGTGTTCTACAGAGCTTGTAAGGACAATATTTCGAAGCAAAGCCATTCCACCTTATTTAACGGTAAATATTTATTTTATTTCCCCTTTGGAAATTCTGCCAGAAAACTTATTACAACGTTTTATTTGCTTAGGTTCTTTTAAGTTTAAATGTTTTGGGATCTGTGAGTTCCCAATTTGTTTCTGGAGAATTAAACTACCATCATCTTCCACAATTAACTGTAAGTAAATTGTTAAAACAATTCTTAACGGTTTTGAATTCGAAAATTAAAGATTTTGTTAAATTTCCTATTTCTTCCGATGAAATACATCTGTGGAAGATGCATACTCATTAGAAAAGAATATTTTTATATTAATATTCAAGCGGTAAATATTGGAATTATGTATAATACTGTGGGCAAAAAATAGTAAGACTTTGTTCATAATTTTAAAATTCTTTATTTATTTATCCAAATCTATTTCGTCCCCCACAAAGTAATCCCCCCCGGCCTCAATACACTTGTTCCAACGTTTTTTCCAATCCTCGAAACAGTTTTTAAAGTCAATTTCCGGAATAGCCTCCGTTTATGTTTGCTGAACAGCCAGAAGTCACACGGAGCTAAATCAGGCGAATACAGTGGTTGCGAAACGATATGGGTGGAATTTTTGGCGAAAAAATCACGTAAAACCAATGCAGTATGAGAAGGTGCATTATCGTAGTGCAAAAATCAAGAGTTGTCGACCCATAATTCCGGCCTCTTTTTACGAATAGCTTCGCGCAAACGACGCATAACACTCAAATAGTATTCCTTGTTGACAGTTTGGCCGGTTGGAAGGAATTCGGAGTGCACCACACCTCGATAATCAAAGAAAACTGTCAACATCACCTTGATTTTTTACTTGCATTGACGTGGTTTTTTCGGCTTCGGCTTACCTTTGGCACGATATTCGGCCGATTGATCGTCTGTTTTCGGGTCGTAAGCATAGGTCCAAGACTCATCGCCAGTTATAATACGTTTCATGACATCCTGGTAGTCGGAAAGCATTGTTTCACAGACGTCAACACGACGCTGTTTTTCCAAAAAATTGAGTGATTTTGGAACCAATCGTTCTTTCACTTTTCTTCCGATATTTCTACGATGCCAGTAAGGTCTCTGAAGGCCTTTTACAACATTCTGAACATTTCGACGCCACAAAATTGATTCTGCACACGAAATTTAATGGAACTTCTTTGTTGAATAATTTCACTCACTGTAAAAATCGCCGAATGCTCCTTTTTCACTTCAGAAAGACAAGCGTATACTAAACACTAATGATCCAAGATGCAATCTCAAACAAGTGGATTATACTAATCTTCTCAAAATGACTATATTGCAAAAAATATCTATTGGGGATCACGGTAAACGACTGCTAAAGGAAAAGCACTATTCACAGCAGGCAAACAACTCAAATGTGAGTTTCACTCAGGCGGTTCACCAACCTATTGGCCTACGGATATCAGTAAGGCTCCAGATCTTATAGACTTCTTTATTACAAGAGAGATTTCAGATAATTATATCCAAGTAGAGAACAGTGAAAGTCTATCAACAGATCAATCACCTGTTATTATGATTGTAACAGTGCATCCACGCACGTCACAATAATGTTATTTGTTTGATTGATGTGCGAATATTGTAAAATTGTGCGAATAACACAGCCCCCAAATGTACGCTAAGTACACCATACACAACAGCCGACTTGTATTTTACCGTGTTACCGACAAAAATTGAAATTGTTCGGATCGAGGCCAATAGATGGAACCTCTGTCAATTCTATTATGGTTCTATTTTTATGGGAAATGATTTGCAAATTTAACACCCTGTCCGTACGTCAAAAGTCCCGCGAAAAATTTGGCGGGTGTTGAGGAAAAAAAAATATAAAAGGCCGGACCGCAGTGTCAATGTTAGAATTTTGTTTGTGAAATAAATAAAGCAAAAAAAAAAGGTTCAGAAAGTTTTCTTCAATTAATTAAGAATAAAATGAAAAGTGGTCGTGAGACATAAATGGAAAAATAAATAATTATATAAATAATACATAAATAATTACATAAATAATAATTGGAATATGTAAATATAATTTTTGCTAAGTGCGTCTTTATTAATTAAATGATTAATTTTTTTTTTAAATTAAAATGAATTTATGAATTTTATCTATCGATCATGAATTTATTAAGAAGATAAAAACTAGAATAAACAGTATAAAAATAAAGGTGAAACAAAAAACAAAGTTCTAGATAATAAGATATGATGAAATGGACCTAAAGTGTTTTGTGCAAATTTTTTAAAAAAAAGTGTGTGTGTACAAAACCAAAAAAAAACAAAAACGATCTTAAAAAAAAAATTTTTTTTAATTTATGTAAGTACGTTGCATGGCCGATTATGAATCAAATAAAATACCGTCCGTTCGTTTTTTGGTGGATGTTTTTGTTAATAAAGAAAAGACAAAAAAAGAACGGAAAAAAGCAAAAAAAAACATTATAAAACACAGTAATAATAATTTGCTTGTGACGTCACATCACGCAACACCAGCTATCAACATCATCAACCACATCGAATGAGGTACCTAATATTTTTTTTCTCTCATTTTTTTTGTTATCAATTATAATTAATTAACTAACATTTTTTTTATTTTTTAATTTAAATGAAAATTTATTTTGATACAATTGCCAATTTTTTTGTTGCAATTTTAGTTAGTAGGGTATCAGGGTTTTTCTTTCTAACCATTTTTCATTTCGCTCTCATGAATTTGTTAGTTCTTTTGATTTTTTTTGTTAAATAAGTAGATATTGTGAATCATTTTACGATCACGTCTTTTTCTTTTGCTTTATTTTCGCTCTCGCTTTTGTATTGGGGGAACTTTTCTTGTTTGATACAAAATGTGCAATGATTTTTTTTTCTTTTGTTAAGTGAAGTGTAATGGATAATATGTGTAAGTAATTAAGTTAGCGAGAGGAGGATGAACTAGGGTAAGTATCCATATAGGTAAGTAATTGGCATCATTCCTTTCCTCGCGGTTACCCGTGGCTCACATATACTCTTCGAATCCCACGCCCAAACCCTGATGCTTAGCCGGCAACGACCGCTGAAGAGTCCCTATGTGAGCCCAAATTTCTATAGCATTCGTGAGAAAACACAAATTGCTACATGATACTTAGCCAATCAATGGTTATGAAAGAGGGTAACGCGAAATTAACCAGCTCTAAAACCTATTGGGATCTCTTCCAAATACATTTAACAGAAAGAATTAGTCTGCAGAACCCAATACAGGGACCAGCCCGAATAGCAAACGAACTAGATAAGCGTATCCATAATATCCAAAGTGCTGCGTGGGAAAGCACTCCTAATAATAGTAAGGAAATGAAACGCAATGCTAGCTATCCAGAGGAAGTGAGAGAACTTCTTAAAAATAAAAGAAAAGCACGGAAAAAATGGCAAAAACATCGAAACCCGGAAAGCAACTAAGAATCGTAAAAGACCCAAACTTCAGGTTCCTCCAATTAAAAATAAAGAAAATTGGGCTCGAAATGCTAAACAAAAAGCAGATTTGTTTACAAATCACCTTGAAGAAACATTCCAACCTTACCCCAAACAAACGGAAGAGGAAAATATCACCCCGTAAATAAACATGATGAAATGAAAATTACACCTGTAACATTGAAAGAACTAAAATGGGAAATCAAGAAAAATCAGAATGCGTATAAGCCTCCAGGATATGGATATTGTCTTATAACGGGTCAGATAATAAAAGTGGTACCGGAGAAAGCGATGAGGAAACTAGTGCATATAATTAATGCAGCATTTCGACTAAGATATGTACCAAGACAATGGAAAGTTGCAGAAGTAATTATGATAATTAAGCCGAACAAACTTCCGAATGATAAAGCTTCATACTGGTCAAGTTCTCTGCTACCAACATTATCGAAACTATTTGAAAAGGTTCTTCTGAAAAGACTAAATCCAATTATCGAAGAAAGGAATCTTATCCGAATTACTGATGTAATCGAGCAATCAATAGAAGCAAACAAATATGCTCAACTATATTCCTTGATGTAGCGCAAGCATTCGACAAAGTATGGCACCAGGGGTAAGAATTCAAACTTCATCGAGATCTTCCGGAGCAATTTTTTCAAGTTCTAAAATTATACATATCAGAGAGGCACTTCCGAGTAAAGTATGAGAATGAATACTTCCAACTAAAAAGGATAACAGCAGGAGTACCACAAGGGAGTGTTCTTGGGCCAATCCTTTATCTCCTATATACTAGAGATATACCAATTACAGAAGCAACTATGCCGACTTTTGCCGATGACACGGCAATACTTGCAACAGCAAAGAACATCAATGACTCCACTAGTAAATTACAGAAGGCTACTAACCTGATATGTAATTGGCCAAAGAAATGGCGAATTAAATTAAATGAAGCAAAATCAATCCAAGTGAACTTTACAAATCTAAAAGATAATCATATACGAATAAAGCTAAAGTCGATAGTAGTACCTAAACTTAGATGAAAGGAACACATAAAAAAGAAGAGAGAAGAACTAAACATAAAATTTAGAAAAATGCAATGGCTCTTAAGGAGACAACCTGAACTAGCGATCCATAACAAACTGCTGGTATACAAACAAATCCTGAAACTTGTATGGACATATGGTAGCCAACTCTGGGGTTGTGTCAAGAAGACAAATATTAAAATCATGCAAACAATTCAAAATAAAATTCTGCGATACATTCTTAATGCACCGTAGTACATTCGAAACGACAACCTCAATCGAGATCTAACGATCGAGATTGTCGCGGATGGAATCAAGCATCATGCAACAAAACACCTACAACGTCTGCACCAGCATGAAAATCTGGACATACGCTGTATGTTTACTACCACACCAACAAGAAGACTGCAAAGAACCAAACCACTGGACTTATCGCGACCAGGATGTCAGTAGACTGACTGAGGCGAAAAATCTGATGAGAAGTTACACGTAACTGGGAGTAATCGCTTAGTTACGCCGACTAATCAAATTCTTTATTATGCAATGTAAATTACTAAATGGGAACAATACTCAGTAGTAATATAAATAAAAACAAAAACAAATTCACGGAACATTGCAACCCCGTGAGCATCTTTAGGATCTGAATAATAAAAGGAGAAACATAGTCTAAAATGGCCTTTTTAGAATTAAAAATGCTTTACTGTGTCACAATTTTCTCGTGTTTATCTCAAATTGTTAGAAAATTGTGTAACCTTTACAACGATACTATTAGGGACCCAGGGTCTTTTCTAACATAAATGTTAAAGATAATAACACAAGACTACAAGGCAAATTCCAATTGGGATTTTTTAAATTTAAAAGTGTAAATTTAGTATTATTTTTGGTATGTATTTCACAATCCTAATTCCAATAACCTATAATGCTCATAACGGGAATTAACAAAATATTTTATAAAATGAATTGAGAAATTACATTTAAATAAATCAGAAATCCCATACTTAATCACGAACCTAAATAATAATGTGGTTAAAATTAAAAACCTCAAGTACCTGTACCAGTTACATTCAAACGCAGCCGATATTAAATTCTATATCGAACTACAACCATGCACAGAGAAAAACTTGTTAATTGTTTGGTCAGAATTGCGAAGCGGAGTTTTTCTTATGAACATCACCCTCTTAAATTTTAGCTATTTCAATATCTAATTTACGAACAAAACCATCATGAAAAAGTAATAAATTTGCATAAATATCATCACGTAATAAATTTGTCACAAAATTTGCGTTATGCTAAGTAATTTTGAACAAGAAAATATAAACCTATCTCAGATTACCTATCTCAAGGGGATAATTTGCTATCCATTACAAGTGTTTTAAGGTACGAGTAAGTACTGTAAAATAGGTATACGAGTATATAGTGGAACACTCATTTTTATTGCCACTATACCAGTGAAGTAAAATCCTGTGTATAAAGGAAATGCAATAAATTTTAATGATTATGGTAACTACTACGAAAATTCTTCACAAATCAAAATCATTTTATTTACTCAACGAAATTCGCCTTAAAGGCGATATGTGTATCTTATATCCATCATCATGGTAAGAGCAAAGTTCAACATTAAAGACGATAAATATGAAATAAGAAATAAAGCGTAACGAATTTTGTTTATTTTCGTTAAACTTTTAATTACTTTTAATCAAGAATAAAACAATGAACTTTTGTTTTTGGTAAAAACTTTCATCATAATAATCATGATCATGAGTATAAAAAAAGTTTTTGGCAATTTCTCGTTTTGGATCTTATAAATGTACATACTCGTACGAGCATTATGGTTTATAAATTTAGATAATATGTAAAGGCGCCAAAGTTTTAGTTTTACAAAAATAAACATTATTACATTAAGCATGGCGATTTGTTGTTGTTATTATTAGTTATTATGACCGACAAGTGTTCAGGTACATTATTAGGTAGTCGCGATTCCTGGTGTCTGATCTGATTAAGACCAGGACATCAATTTTGTATGCTTTTTTCCCATTCCACTGGGAATTTACCGGAACGTCATAGTAGTGGGGTACGTATTGGTGTGCGAGTTTTGTGTTTTTGACTTATTTAAATATTATTCGTCATATTATTTAAATTAATAATAACACTTTATGTTAATTTTCTAAATAATTTACTCAAATTCCAAGCAAATAAATCTAAGAGTAATTTCATTATCATTCACGTATCCTCAGTTGATCCATTTTCTAATTTATTAAATATATAATTAAACTTGGGGATACTAATATTTATTATAAAACATTAATAAATTTATTTTATTTAAAATTTATCCAAATATAAATCAAAAATACATAAAACAAATTTCAATTGCAACTATTTTCTTATCATCTGTAATTTATTCCACTGCTCGCGAGCAGTAAAAAAATTCTCATAATGCATCCACATGCATTTTTTTCCAACCGATAATGCACAGTTATAAACTCGAGTCAACATTTTGGCGTAACATTTATAAATCGAATCAACATTAAACGTCAACATTAGCGTCACACAGTACAACAGTAATTCCGAATCGATTTCTTCAGAATCAGAGTGAGCCAGTTTGAACTTTCGCAATTTATCATTTAAAAACATCCGCATGGGTTTTCATTTATTAAGTGACCCAATGGTTAAAACCTGATGGGCATAGATTTTGATGAGCCAGCCACCGATAAAATTTCGCCACCAACTTCACATTTTGCGTTTGATTGCTCGCATATCTCTTTTAAAGTTCCATGGATGGATAAAGAGACATGTTTGCGTAAGTTGTTTTATATCGAAAATATTACTGCAGAATTCCTTAGTAAAACGCTTTATTAGAGATACAGTGTATTTCAATTTAGATTGACTAATTAGCTTTTTCAAAGATACTGGTAGATGTGCCAGCATCAATATAATTATAGGTATTCATCCACCCGTTGATTGGGGAAAATAGCTTTAGTCAAAAGCCATGTGTCTCGAGCAGGCCCCATTCGTTATAAACGAAGTTTAAAACGTTCTTCTTCTATTGTTAGAATAGTGATGGCTATAGTGAAGAATTCCCAGGTTTCGACAGTGGATTGAACAGGATCCCTACTATTGAAAACGACCGACTTAGTTTTTTGTTTCTTTTATTAAATTTATACTATTGTTTTCGAACGCTTTCGTTACAATACAACTGCCATCGTTTATGGACACACTAGTAATTTCCATTGTACGTTTTCGACCGATGTGGGGTTTCTAATAAAAAAAACAAATTATATATGTGTTAGTACTCAATATTAAATTCTTATTGGAATAAATTGAGTGTGATTATTACACTGTAAAATTATTCTCCGAATGAAGTATATTTAAAATTTGAAATTTTTAAACTTTATTCAAAAATACAAAATATTAATGAAATACAATTATTATTACAAATATACAAAAAAAACAAATTAAAATCAAGTGTGAATTAGTTAACAAATAAATAAAAATAAAAGCTTTACCGGAAAAAATATCAGAATTGTTTATTGAAATTTTTCGATCACTTGATCGAACTTCATTTTACTGGGTATTTTATAAATCTGGGCCAATAACAAGCCACTTCCAGAGATTAGGGCAAGATACCACTACATAGGTTGAATTGGCCTATCTCTAAGGATCATTTTCCGGTATACAGTTTTCCCTAGCTGAGAAAATGTAACCTTGTTAATAGCAATTTTCCACCGTAAATTTTGACTATTTCATCAATATGGGCCAATAACAAGCCACTTTTCGTACTCAAAATTTACGTTGGAAAATTGTTATTAACAAGGTTACATCTACTCCGCTAGGAAAAACCTTATACCGAAAAATGTTCTCTATAGATAGGCCAATTCAACCTATAAAATGGTGTCTTGCCCTAATCTCTGGAAGTGGCTTGTTATTGGCCCAGGTTGATAAAATACTCAAAATTTACGGTGGAAAATTGCTATTAACAAGGATACATTTTCTCCGCTAAGAAAAACCCTAAACCGGAAAATTTGCTCTATAGATAAGCCAATTTCCTCTAAATAGTGGTATCTTGCCCTAATATCTGGAAGTGGCTTCTTATTGGCCGAGATTGATAATATACTCAATATTTTATAATATTTTACAATATTTTATAATTTAACCAGAGGGGTTAACGGCTCGCAGGTTTTCAAATATTCCGTCAGCGGTAACTGGTGGGTCGAACATGGTTGTAAAACACGCAGGCGAGTTGAAAATTCACGGATGGTGCTTCAGTAATGTGAAGAAGGTAGGTGATATTATTGCAGCCGATCACCAAGTATGTTTGGCACATGGTATTCATTTAGCAGTAGTACAAGTAATTTATAAGAAACAAACCCATGAAAAAGCTTAAACCACTGCAGAAAATGACGACGAATTTGATGTTCCAGTAAGTTTTGAGATTAATCATGACAGCAAAGATCCGCATTTCCAACTAGAACCAAATAACGCTGAAAACTTAGACTTTTCAAACGAGGAAGTAGGTGCGCTAGGCGTATGTGAAGTTATCTCCGGATTTTATCCCCGAAATTAAAAAAAAATAATCAGGCAACACTAACATAATTATATCTCTTGTGTGAAGTTGTCCCCGCCTCGTTTTATATTATATTTTATTCGAAATACACTTCATATGTGAAGTTAGCCCCGAATTTTATTATATGAAAAATCAAAATGAATATTAAAATTATTTTAATTGGCAAATTACACAAAATAAATGTAATAATTTAATAAAATGAAGTAAAATAATTTTTAAATTGGCAAGATTAAGATAATTTGGTTATAGGACGAAAAAACACATATCTCACATTTAGGAAAACAGTAAAAAAATCGTACCGTTGCAACTTAGCAAAATTAGGCTCCGGACCGAACAAAATATTTCCAGTTAATTCATTTTTGGTCAAAATTGACATTTTAACTTGACATGTAAAAAGTATTAATCTGTGGATCAGAGCTACATGGATTTGATATAGGCAGACCGGTACATTACTTTTGGCAAAATATGAACAAAATCGTACCGTTACAATCTAGTGGGATTAGGCTCAGACCAAAATTTTTCCAAGTAATACATTTTTGACCAAAAATAAAATTTTAATTTGACATCAAAAAAGTATTAATTTGTCGAATCAGAACTATATGGTTTTGAGATAGCCAGACCTAAACGTACCTTTTTGCAAAATATCAACAAAATCGTACCGTTGCAACCTTTCGAAATTAGCCTCAGAGCCAAATATTTCTAAGTAATACATTTTTGACCAAAATTGACATTTTAATTTGTCATGTAAAAAGTATTAATTTCTCGGATTAGAACTATATTGTTACGATTTTGTTCATATTTTGTAAGAAGGTACGTTTAGGTCTGGCTATCTTAAAACCATATAGTTCTGATCCGAAAAATTAATACTTTTTTCATGAAAAATTAAACTGTCAATTTTGGTCAAAAATGTATTTCTTGAAAATATTTTGCTCTGAGGCTAATTTCGCCAGGTTGCAACGGTACGATTTTGTTCATACTTCGCAAAAAGTGAGGTATGGGTCTGGCCATCTCATAACCATATAGTTCTGATCCGACAAATTAATACTTTTTACATGAAAAATTAAAATGTTATTTTTGGTCAAAAATGTATTACATGGAAATATTTTGCTCTGAGCCTAATAACACTAGGTTGTAACGGTACGATTTTGTTCATATTTTGCCAAAAGTGATGTACGGGTCTGCCTAAAAAATATTCATCTGTGGATCAGAGCTACATGGATTTGATCCATGTAGCTCTGATCCACAGATGAATATTTTTTTCATGTCAAGATAAAATGTCAATTTTGACCAAAAATGAATTAACTGGAAATATTTTGTTCGGTTCGGAGCCTAATTTTGCTAAGTTGCTTAGTATTCCTAAATGTGAGATATGTGTTTTTTCGTCCTATAACCAAATTATCTTAATCTTGCCAATTTAAAAATTATTTTACTTCATTTTATTAAATTATTACATTTATTTTGTGTGATTTGCAAATTAAAATAATTTTAATATTCATTTTGATTTTTCATATAATAAAATTCGGGGCTAACTTCACATATGAAGTATATTTTGAATAAAATATAATATAAAACGGGGCGGGGACAACTTCACACAAGAGTTAGAGGGATATAATTATGTTAGTGTTGCCTGATTATTTTTTTTTAATTTCGGGGATAAAATCCGGAGATAACTTCACATACGTGTGCGCTAGTTCAAAAATTTAGGAAGGGTTTTTTAGGTTTCAGTGGTTGCTTACTGCACACTTAGGCCAATTTTTGTAGGCCCATTGTGATACCACTCATTCACTCCACATCATTAACCCACCTACTTCACCTACTCACACAACTACAGTATACCACCTGCACATTGCAAGCTCCATGTCAACCTGTACATTGACATGGAAGGTGGGTCGACGCGTGACACGGAATTCTGCACTCCATCAGAGGGTCTTAGTTGTATTTATTAGCATCACCGATCGTAATCGATGATGAAAATTCGATTTGCATCTAGCCTCTGATAAAAAATTAGGAAAGTCGTAAAAAATTTTAAAAAAATCGCCAACAAAAAATGAAGTATACCTTCAAAAAACATGTAAAAGAGGAGTTCGGGAAAGAAATATCACTTTTGCTGGATTGCAGTACAAGATGAAATATCCATCTTTTAATGTAGGAACGAATTTTTGAATTAAAAAGTGACATACAAAAAGCACTAATTGATATTAAGAGCGATGTTTCTTTCTCTAAAGAAGAAATTACTCCCACTTCAGCTTTAATAGAGGGTCTTACACCTATTAAAATAACAATTTTTCGCGGCTTCCTAATACTACTCTCGACGATTTAGGCATGTTTAACAAAATTTCTGAGACAAATATATATACAACAAATGGTATTAGTTATCGAGCGGTGTTGTTTCTGACGAAGGCGATCGTTAGAATGATCTTCCGTTAAAGAAAAAATAGATCAAATTTTAGTGAAACGAACAAGTTCCTTTAATGAATTTCAATCACAGTCTGGAAAAAAATTTGAAAAAGGTTTATTGAGTATTATACGAGCTGAGGTAACATATTTCAATGGCGAGAAAATTAGAGGTAAATTGCTCTGATTTGCAGTTATTTAGAAACAATCCGACCAACTAGTGTAAAAGCGAAGCGGACATTTTCTGCAGCAACACATATTGTTAAAAAGAAATATTTTTTTTAATTTCGAATATGTGATGAATTTATACATAACAGATTATTTAAGTTTTGGAAAACGTTGCCAATTTCCTAGAAATCCTTGAAAACCGAAAACCGGTTTTTGAAACGTTGCTACGGTTTTGGAAGCTCTATAAGTACCGCAGATTTACCAACATGTTTTGGATAATTCGGTGCGACATAATGTAAGTATTGCGATAAAAATTTTCTTCTTTGACTTGTATCAACGCTGGTGAACTATACTTTATACATGACGCTATTTTTTTATTACTTAAGAACTATAAGTTGTGCATTGCTGGAATGTCAAAAAAAGAAAGATAATTTTATTTGCTTTTTTTAAGTATTTTTGACTGGTTGTAAGTTAAAATATATCGTGTATAAAGCCAAAAATTTTGTAAAAATCTATCAATAACATTGGGTTTTGTTCCACCCCTGCTTTTTCATCTATTAATAGCTCTTAATCTTTGCTATCATTAAATTAACGATTGTGAAATTCACAGCGCGACGATTTTAATCGTCACAAGGTTTATTACTCAATCAATAGTATATTACTTTACACGAGACGGTAAAATTCAAATTAAAAATACAATAAAAATCATAAACCTCATAAAAAAGAAATTTAGCATCTTCATTCTCAAAATATAAACTGCCCGTTCAGAATAAATGCCTTATTGTTTAATTATAAGCAAATTAGTACTGTTAATAGGTGATAACTACGTTTTAATAATAATTAATGAAATAATCGAAAAGTCTGAGATTATATATATTAGCAAGAAATTTACGACTATGAGCTTCTGATAAAATTAGAAAATGACAACATAGCGGAACATCAAATTTGTCGAAATAACAAAAAATGCAAATGTAAAACAGTTGACAAAAGCAATATTAGGCTTATTCAAAAATTTTTTTAAGAACAGTTAATAACGCAGTTATTAAACTAGCGACTTCGGCAACAAAAGACAAATAAAAATAAACCGATTAATACGAAATCCGAAATGTTGCATTTACATCTATATATATAGATGAAACTTTCCCACAATGTGCATCTCGGCAAGAGGGTGATCGTGAGCATAGTGCGATTTTGTTACAATAGGTGGCACACGAGTCACACTACCAAATATCGCGAACCGCTCAACCGATCGTCTTAAAAATTTTATCGTGTATAAGTTACATGTCCAGAACCAACCTTACGATATTTGAACAAGTTGAACTGCGGGGTCTAGAAGCGTACAAATTTATCTAAAACTCTACCGAATTACTACAACACTACTTTTTGATTAACCCAGATTATACAAAAGCATTTTTATACATTGCGATGCGTGCAATACAGGAATCGGTAGCGTACTTTATCAAAAAGATGAAGACGAAAATTAGCGTCGGATTGCTTATATGTCAAAAAAATTAAATGTCGTACAATCAAAGTACTCAACCACTGAGCTAGAGTGTCTGGCTGCGGGCCTTAGCGTAAAAATTTCCGCCCATACATCGAGATTTATCGTTTTACCATCATAACAGATCACTCTAGTCTAAAGTAGTTCATGTCACAAAATGACCTCAAGCTTTTGATTTCGATATTCAACAGCAACCAGGCACCCAAAATGTCATACCGGATACGCTATCGCGTATGTATTGCGACTCCGTGAAAACTCCTACCATTTGCCAAATAGATCTTTCGTCTAGCTCTTTTCAAGATATTGATTATGTAAATTTCCGTATAAAAAAATTGAATCAGCTCCAGATAAGTATCCAGCATTTAACATAAAGGATGGTCACATTTTCATTAGACTTGAATTGGACCCGATCGATCCAGAATTGACCGATACACCTTTATGGAAATTATGGATCCCTTTCAGCATGACCAGTGCGGTATTTCAAGAATTACATGATTTCCCTTTAGCTTCTCGCGGAGGAATTTTAAAAACGCTCGAACGAATCAGAACTCTTTACTACTGGCCTGGGATGCGAAAAGAAATCTATGATTATGTAGCTAAATGCGAAGTATGTAAGACAACCAAAGCCTCAAATTCTTTGACTAAGCCACCACTTGGACGCAAGAAGTTTGCGGAGAAACCGTGGCAGAACGTTTATGTCGTTCTCATGAGCCCTTATCCTACGAACGATTTGAAACGGTCACCCGGTTTTATGATAATTCTAGTTATCAATCAGTTATTTATGGCAAATTATGGTTGTTTCTTTTTTATACCATTATAATATAACAATAAAACCAAAACAAGAAAAAGAGATAAAAGGCTTACAAGATCTGCCGGCCGGGGAGCCATGTTCGGTATTTGATAATTACCATTAATAAAAATAGTGAAAAATTAAAAATAAAGTTGAAATTTGTTTTTTTTATTAACTTGAAACGAGATTAGTGAAATCAAAGTTATAATGATTATGAAATTTATTGTAAATTTTGATTCATCCATGCCCTCCGAAAAGATACAAAACTAATAAATTACGCATTGTGTCGGGCATTTATAATTCTTTTTCCCCCTGCTATCTGTTCTGGGGCCAATGCTCTCCCAACTCTTTCGCCGTTTGCTTATTTACGTCCTTACCTTTACGTCTGGATTGGCCAATTCGAGGACGTACGGATATAGGTCCGATTTTATTACCATCTGCACATTGCATAGCTCCATGCCAGCCTATACTGGCATGGAAGATGGGTCGGCCCATGAGATTTGCACTCCGACAGGGGGTCATGGATGTGTTCCTTTTCATCACAAATCGTAATTTGTTGATGAAAATTCCCTTTGCATCCTGCCCCTATCGGGATTCGCACCCGGTATCTCCCGCTCCAAACGCCGAAGCGCTGAAAACTTAAGATTGTTAATATTTATTAAGAACGAAAGATTTTGATAAAAATGGTAAAAATATATTGCCAGTCTAACCAAAGGAAATTAACGACGAAATTTGGTATTATAAAATTAAAATCGCATTAATCCGGTGCTAAATATCTGCGATCAGTAGTGCAATTAAGGAAAAGTTCGATTTAATTCAACCAACACGTGCACAAAACATAAAAAATGGTAACAACACCATATGATCATTCGAAAGCAAAGCCATTGATCAACCGCTTTGATTAGCGGAAATAAAACGGAAAATCGGAAGACACCCAGAATGCCGCTATCAGCCAAATATAAACCTCCGGTCTAACCATTTTACACCTGCTACATTCAAATCTTCGGTAGATGCAAATGGAAATGAGGCACACAAGGATACCATCGATCATCAGCAACATAATATTTGGTGACGTAAATATTTTGTATTAGTAGTTTTTAATTTAATAATTTAATTTTTTTTATGATATTTTCTTGCATTACAAATATTCTTGTTAGTACATATTCTTAGATAATTTTTTTTTTTAAATAATCATTTCGAAATTCTGTTTCATCTTAATTTTTTTTTGCTTCATAATATTGTTTTGAATAGATTTTGATTTCGATTACCGGGTTTATTTTTTCCCGTCCTCTTTATTATTTTATTGAAATATGTATTAACTTAATTTTGTTTTGGTTGGATTTCGTGTCACTAAGAATAGCTGGTGGATTTAAAATTTATTAAGTGATAAAGTGCCGAAGAATCGTCCAATATTTTGAGAATTTTCCTCACAAGTTACTTTAACGAAAACACTTCAAATTATTTATTTTTGACAATTGGAAATTTTTGCGTGGTAGTTCTGAAGCCCCGTTTAACCGGAAGAAGCTACCCTTTAGAAGTAAGCATATATTTGGGAACAAATCTATTGCAACTCAAGTTTTATTAGATTAAATAGTCTTCATTCAATTTCGAGCTCGGAAAATTTTCACCACAAATTTATTGATGAATTAACCATATAATCAATAAAAAAAAGATTAAATTCACCGCAAAGTGATTTAAACATTTACTAATAATCGACAATTGGGACGCAATCAAAATGAAATCTTAATTTGGGAAAATTTCCAACAAAGCAGTTGATCTCCGAGTGGCAATGTTTACTTCTAACACAAATTCTCATTTGTGTCACTCGTCTCTAAATTTGAAATACAATCCTTTAAATATTCTATATTTCAATTATTTAGTTACTTACCATTATTTTTTATTCTAATTATAAACAGTCGAGCGTGTGTAATATTTCATTTATTACCTTGTGGGAATACCGACCACCATAAGGGTATCAAAATAGCATCTGGTGAACAATCTATTAAAAGGTTTTCGATCAGGGACTATCAGGAAGCACTGTTTAAAATGGCGCCTAATCTCAGCCTATTGAATCGTATATTCAATTAAAAAAGGATTCTAAAACACCAATTCAGCCATTAATTATAGTGGAAGAAGATATTTTTAAAATAAACAGCATTATTTTAAATATAGACAATATAAACAATAAATTCGAGCACTTCTTGAAAGCCATCGATGACACATTTAAAATTGTTCAAGTATTTAATATCAAATATCCTGATGAAACGGAAATTTTATGGAATTTTATTCAAATTTTCTTTTATAATTTAAAAACAAAGTATGATATAAAATCAACAGCTGTATTGCAATTGATCGCAATAATAAAACAATTATACACCAAAATAAACAAAATCACATTAAATGTCTACAACTTACAATTGATCATATCAAAACAATACCATAAGATTGAATATGAATCCATCATAAAAACAATAGAAACCAAAGTGCAAAAAATCATAGTCAAAAAGCTCAGAACAATAAAGAAAAAAATTAAAAACATTAAAACACCAAGTAGCCAACAGAAATAACACAAATAATTTAAGTGAAAAAGTGATACCAAGGTTTTTTTAACGAATACAGAACCAAACCAATATCCAATTTAACAATAATGAGATACACCTACTCGAAAAGGGATTGAAATATGGCACACACAATCCGAACAATAAGCAAGAACAAACAAAACACCTTCTAAACATCGAGAACACCGTCTTAAAAACCAAAATCGAAGACCAGGTAGAAATAAGGGAAGCCATAATTAATGAAATCACCAAAAATAAAATAGAAACAAAATTTAAAGACAATAATGGTAAAAAATAAAGGAAAATACGCAATGAAACCAAAAAGAAGTTACAAGAAAACCAAGCCACAATAGCCAAAACCGACAAAGGCAACACCATAGTAATAATCAAAACAGAAGAATATAACAACAAAATAGAAAAATACATAGCTAACAACAATATCGAACAACTACAAGCAGATCCCACCAAAAAATTCAACGCAGAAATCAAACACATCATCATCAGATCTTAGAGAGAAACAAATAAGATACAACAAAATAATCAAACCAGCAGCACCAAATATAAAAGGATTACCGAAAATACACAAGGAAGGAAACCCAATGAGGCCGTTAATTAATTGCACAACAGCACCAACATATAAGATCACAAAGCACGTAAATATCTTATTAAAACAATATACATATAGCTTTAATTAATTTTAATTCTTTAAAAAATAACTTAACATATAAACATACCACAGAACGCAAACCTGACATCATTCAACGTAATTGAATAATGTACACTAACATACCCGTAAAAGAAACAATAGAAAATAACAAAACCCTTAATAATCGGGCCCTAAAACCCTTAACAACGGACTAACAGAAACAGACACAATAGGAATAATAAAATTAATAATAGAAATCACAAAACAAAACTACTTCACACACTACAAAACTTTTACAAACAAACCGAAGGCCTACCTATGGGAAGCCCACTATCGAGAACACTAGCAGAATTATACTTAACGGACTTTGAGAACAGACACATACTTAACTAAAACAACAAACTCAAAACAAATATAATATACTGGTATAGATACGTAGGCGACATAATATTACTATTTAGCGGTACCCACAGGCAACTGAACAAATTACACCAATACATAAACAACATACACCCAACAATAAAATTCACTTTAGAAATAGGAAAACAGAAAGAAATCAACTTCATGGACCTCACTATCAAAAACGACAATTCAAAACATGCATTCAAAATATACAGGAAGCCCACGCACACAGATCATACAATAGACAACGCATCTCACCATCCTTATGAACATAGAATATCAGCCGACAACCACATGGTCAATAGAATGAACAACATACCAATGACGAAAACAGATTACGAAGAAAAATTCAATATCATAAAGTACATAGCCACTAAATACCCAGGCATAAACACAAACTTGACAATATTACATAAAGTTAGAAAAGGACAACAATTAAATAGAATAGAAGAACTTGAGGTATATGCAAATAAAGAACAACGGTAACTTACGCAACGACAAAATTACCACAAAGGCCAATAAAATCTACGATCTAATCCTGAAGCAATAGACAAATAGAAAAGAGGAGAACCAAATGTAAACCAAAGCCATAGTATATAAGATCCAAAGAAAATGTAAATAATTGTTAGTAGTATAATAATTGAGGAAGGATAATGAATCCGAAATCGATATTAAAATAAATAAAGAACTTATTGTTACTATAAGGAAAAATACCTAACAAAATAAAAAATAAAAATAAAAAACATAAAATAAATAAAAAACATTGTTTTATTCTCACATTTACTTTTATTCTTACATTTAATTGTACAGTGCGTCACGGTGAAAATGGTCCACCCTTAATAAAAAAAATTGGTGAATAAACAATCCAATAATGTAAGAAACAAAAATGAATATTTTTAAAAATTCATTTTATTCTAGTTTTAATAAAACAAAAAATTTATTACTTCAATATCAGTAACAACAACAAATAACACATTCAAGAAAATAAATTAAAAAATCATATCACAATGAAAATGGTCCATGTTATTTTACAGTTTTAAAATGTATAACAAAAAGTCTTAAGACTACTTCAATATTGAAGTATTGTTGTGATATTCACAACCTCACCCATGCCAAATATCAATTCCATCATCAATAAAAAATAAAAAATCTAATCAATTAAAAACAAAATCGCTACGATAATGTAAACGATATCGCATATGTATATCAAAACACATATAACACACATTCTTTACGAGCATACAAAAAGCATAGTAAGCGCGATCGATGCGATACATAAAAGTATGAAATTCAAAAGCAACAACAAAACAAAACATTAGTCATACTACGTCATACACACATTACACATTCTTCATATAATATCAAAATACAATAACAACAACAAAACCAAGTATGAAGTATGGTATATCAAAATATATGACCTATATGTGTTATACTTTTTTGTTGTTGTATTCAAAATAAATATCGTTCATCGACTTATAATTCTTGCAAAATACATTTTTTTAAATTTTAATTTGAAAATGCAAAGCTACTCAAAAATATAAAAACAAACAAGTCCTAAATTATACTTTTTTAAATAAAATTGTCGAATTTCCAAAAAACGAATTGTTGGTAGAACTCTACCAAATATTTAGTATATAAGAACCGAAAATTGTTCAATAAAATCAGAAAGAAATACACAATCAGTTGATCGAAGTCAAATGGTAGAACTGAATCGTGAACCCTTAGAGGTCTAACCTCGACGGTAGTAGCATAGTTCAGTTTTACCAATAGTTCATTTTTAACCGTAAAAGTAAACAGTCAGTGTTTGTGCTCGAGAAAGAAAAAAGGGAAGAGAACCATCACCAGCAGAACAAAATAATTGGTAAGTATTTCAACAACTAACACTAAGGCACCGTTTTAGTATTTTGTAACTACTTAATCTTGCATGGCAAAGCAAGAAGGCTTGGCGAAGTAGTGCTTTGAGCACAGTACCCATACCTTGAAAGTACAATCTATTAAAACTTATCTCTTACTAACAATCCATCCGCCAAGGATGTACTCTCCATAAAACACACCAATGAAAATTCTCTCAACATAATTATTCCTTCCCAACATTAAATTGATCATAATCCATAATCCATAATCATCGACAACGATGCTTAACATTCCCTTTCCTTTCACAACATTAAATTGGCGCTGTAGCAATTCTCTCAGTCAATTTATCTAATTTTAACACTGTAGAGATCGAACCTTAGGTTAAACCCAAAAATATATTTCACATACATTCAAAAAACATTTATGGAATTTTAAAATTATAAAATTTTATGCAACATTAATTACATACAATCTTAAAATCACGCTCATAAATTCATCAAATAATATAAAATACTTCCACCTGTATTAAAGGTACACTTCATAAATGAAAGCACTCTCAATTCAAAAATCACACATTTATAACACATTTAATCACACGAACCAATTATTACAACATTATTATTATTATTAACATTTAATCACACAATCAAAATACGAACCTATGATCAATATAGATTTTTTCAACATTAAATTGTCCTCCAATCAAATTTTATAAAATTAATTAATAAACCGTCGATCAATCATTCTTCGTCAACATAAATCAGCCTTCGCCAAAATTAAGTGGCACTGTACTAATAAAACCTATGGTAAAACCTAACTTAAATCCCTAAAATATTTCCTTAACCTAAAACCCAAATAGAATTAAAACATTCAACATTTATTTATTATTCTTAGAGTCATATATTTCTGGCTTCAAAATAGAATATTCAAGTAACACTTAATAATTACTTGTTACTCATTGAATATATTTTATTCAACATTTTTTTCACATTAAACCCTTTCATTTAATCATTTTAATAAAAATCAATAAAAATTTTATTATATTGGAGTTCTACAACATTCATTAGCATACTTAACCGAAATTTACCTAAACCCTCCAAATTCAATTAATAATTTACTTTTCGTAATCCATCGAATAAATTTCATATTTAACATTAAAAATATGATCAACCGATGCCGATAATCATCTACCATTTTATCTAACACTATTCACGTAACATTCAATAATATTCACATTGTCACCTATCTGTATACAAAATTGTATACAACATTAAATCCAACATAACCCATTAATCATAAAATAAGTATACTACCTATACGGACATTATGAAATAAAATAGCTCCATGAGCCAAAAATTTTCAAAATTTCCCATTTTAAAACAAAAAAAAAACAAAGCAAAAATTCAGATCGAAATCTGACAACGATGAAACAGATAGAAATACGCTACAACTACAAGAAGGTCCAATCAGCATCAAAACACAGCATCGAGAAGCAGTACCAAAACAACAACAATTAGCATCAACACAGCATCGAAAACTACTTTGAAAATACCAATAAAACCGCATCGAAAGTGGCATCAAACCAGCATCGAAAATTATATGAAAACAGCATCGAACAATATCAAAAACAGCATCAAAAAACAACATCCAAACAACATTGAATACAGCAATGAAAATAGCATCAAAATCGCATCAAAACAACACACAAAACAGCATCGAAAATCACTTTGAAAACACAGAACCACATCAAAACAAGCATCAAACCAGCATCGAAAATTATAAGAAAACAGCATCGAACAATATCAAAAACAGCATCAAAAAACAACATCCAAACAGCATTGAAAACAGCATCGAAACCGCATCGAAACTTAATCAAAGCAGAGCATCAAACACATCAGACAGATACTCATGAACTTCGTCATAGAATATATATCACAACATCCAATATTAGTCGAATACATCATACAACATATAACACAATATACACATCAGTCAAGATAATCCTAAATGACACTGATTGAGCACACAAAATCAAGCAGTAACTACGGATTCAAGCAGTAGAGAATAGACAAGGATACAAAGAAAATACAACGTAAAACACACACAATATACACGTCAAATCAAAACACAAAAAACTTCATTCAAATATCAAAACAATGATTGAACAACATCATACATGGGAGAAAAGCAGCAGCTCATCAAAAAAAAAAAAGAAAACAAACGAGTCCAGTCACTCAACAATTAAATACAAAGAGTCCAGCCACTCAACAATTAAATACAAAGAGTCCAGCCACTCAACAATTAAACACAAAGAGTCCAGCCACTCAACAAACAAAGACGAGACCAGCTCTCGCAAACTTAGTATATAAGAAGCAAATCAAACGAGTCCAGACACTCATCAAACAAAGACGAGACCAGCTCTCGCAAACTTAGTATATAAGAAGCAAATCAAACGAGTCCAGACACTCATCAAACAAAGCCGAGACCAGCTCTCGCAACCTAGTATGTAAGAAACAAAACAAAGAGTCCAGACACTCATCAAATAAACTAAACGAGCCCAGACGCTCATCAGCAAATAACCAAAACGAGCCCAGCCGCTGAAAACAAACAAAATCAACATCCCGCCAGTAAACCATAATTCAAACAATCATTCTAAGTATCCCAATGACAATACGAAGCCACGAATACAAAACAAAAGTAAATCAAGAAACAACAAGGAAGAAGCGTGACCAGTAAAACAATCAATATGAAAGCTCAAGCACACAGAATCCAGAAAACAACAAGCTCATCAACAATCAACTATCAAATAATCAATCAACAATCGACTATCAACTAAAATCTGTCATTACAAATCTCGATACACAACACAAAATCAACATAAAACAGAACTTAAACTATAAAACGAAGATGCACAACGCGAAACCATCATCAAACAAAACCAGTCATTACATGATGTACAAATCCACCAATACAAATCACGATACATTATCAAGCAAAAACTAGTACTACAAATCAAGATGCACAACAAAAATTCATCACCTCAAGTACAAATCTCGATGTACAACAAACATTAATCTCCATCTTCAAGCAAATTTACCAATCACAATGCTTAACAAAAATTCATCTTCAAACAAATCTACAATTACAAATCACGATGTTTAACAAACTTCAACGTCAAGCAAATATACTAACACAATCGCGATGCACAACACGAAATTCACCATCCAGGAAAATCTATCGAAAATCACAATGCACAAGACAAAACCAATCTTCAAGGAAAACCAGTCATTCGTCATCAAGCAAAAACTGTCATTACAAACCAAGATGCTTAACACAAAATTCACCATCAAACAAAATTTACCAAAACTAATCAAGATGCACAACATAAATGAAGCAGAATTTATCATTACAAAAATTCATCATCCAGCAAAACCAGTCATTACAAAACACGATGCACAATACAAATCCATCATCAAAAATAACCTGCTCATCAACAAAGGACCATCAAAATCATCAAACAAAAACTAACAAACAAAATTGTAAACAAATAGATTATAAGTTTTTTTTTATTATTTCCCTTCAGGAAAACCGCACACATAATTTAACGATATTCATTTTTCTTACAAATCAATTTTTGTCATGCTAAAACGAAGGTACATTCTTTTTCACATAAGTCAAAAGTAAAAAATTCAAATATTACATTAATTCATCAAATCAATTAAAAGTAAGAAATTCATCATTCATTTGTACATTTCAAAGTAAATAGAAATCTTTAAAGTTATCCATGCAAAAAAAAAAAAAAAGAAACTTTATCATAAGAATTTATTAATTTTAAATTAAAGGCCCACCAAGCCAAACAAAAAAAAATAAAACCAAACAATAAAGTATAAAAAAATTGGTTGCAATTATATGAAAAATCTATTTAAAAAAAAAAAGAATAACATTATGTAAAATCTCATAAGCATGAACCATACAATAAGCAATTCATTATTCATTACTACATATAATAATTTAATAAATACAAAATTCGACAATATCATATTATCATAACAAAAAAAATAAAATCCCCTTCAGGAATTTTATTTTTTCACATCGGCAGAAAGATATGTTGTGATATTCACAACCTCACCCATGCCAAATATCAATTCCATCATCAATAAAAAATAAAAAATCTAATCAATTAAAAACAAAATCGCTACGATAATGCAAACGATATCGCATATGTAAAGGGTGATTTTTTTGTGGTTAGGATTTTCATGCATTAGTATTTGACAGATCACGCGGGATTTCAGACAAGGTGTCAAAGAGAAAGATGCTCAGTATGCTTTGACATTTCATAATGAATAGACTTACTAACGAGCAACGCTTGCAAATAATTGAATTATATTACAAAAATCAGTGTTCGGTTCGAAAAGTGTTTCGCGATTTACGTCCGATTTATGGTCTACATAATCGACCAAGTGAGCAAACAATTAATGCGATTGTGACCAAGTTTCGCACTCAGTTTACTTTATTGGACATTAAACCAACCACACGAATGCGTACAGTGCGTACAGAAGAGAATATTGCGTCTGTTTCTGAGAGTGTTGCTGAAGACCGTGAAATGTCGATTCGTCGCCGTTCGCAGCAATTGGGTTTGTGTTATTCGACGACATGGAAGATTTTACGCAAAGATCTTGGTGTAAAACCGTATAAAATACAGCTCCTGCAAGAACTGAAGCCGAACGATCTGCCACAACGTCGAATTTTCAGTGAATGGGCCCTAGAAAAGTTGGCAGAAAATCCGCTTTTTTATCGACAAATTTTGTTCAGCGATGAGGCTCATTTCTGGTTGAATGGCTACGTAAATAAGCAAAATTGCCGCATTTGGAGTGAAGAGCAACCAGAAGCCGTTCAAGAACTGCCCATGCATCCCGAAAAATGCCCTGTTTGGTGTGGTTTGTACGCTGGTGGAATCATTGGACCGTATTTTTTCAAAGATGCTGTTGGACGCAACGTTACGGTGAATGGCGATCGCTATCGTTCGATGCTAACAAACTTTTTGTTGCCAAAAATGGAAGAACTGAACTTAGTTGACATGTGATTTCAACAAGATGGCGCTACATGCCACACAGCTCGCGATTCTATGGCCATTTTGAGGGAAAACTTCGGAGAACAATTCATCTCAAGAAATGGCCCGGTAAGTTGGGCACCAAGATCATGCGATTTGACGCCTTTAGACTATTTTTTGTGGGGCTACGTCAAGTCTAAAGTCTACAGAAATAAGCCAGCAACTATTCCAGTTTTGGAAGACAACATTTCCGAAGAAATTCGGGCTATTCCGGCCGAAATGCTCGAAAAAGTTGCCCAAAATTGGACTTTCCGAATGGACCACCTAAGACGCAGCCGCGGTCAACATTTAAATGAAATTATCTTCAAAAAGTAAATGTCATGGACCAATCTAACGTTTCAAATAAAGAACCGATGAGATTTTGCAAATTTTATGCGTTTTTTTTTAAAAAAAAGTTCTCAAGCTCTTAAAAAATCACCCGTTATATCAAAACACATATAACACACATTCTTTACGAGCATACAAAAAGCATAGTAAGCGCGATCGATGCGATACATAAAAGTATGAAATTCAAAAGCAACAACAAAACAAAACATTAGTCATACTACGTCATACACACATTACACATTCTTCATATAATATCAAAATACAATAACAACAACAAAACCAAGTATGAAGTATGGTATATCAAAATATATGACCTATATGTGTTATACATTTTTGTTGTTGTATTCAAAATAAATATCGTTCATCGACTTATAATTCTTGCAAAATACATTTTTTTAAATTTTAATTTGAAAATGCAAAGCTACTCAAAAATATAAAAACAAACAAGTCCTAAATTATACTTTTTTAAATAAAATTGTCGAATTTCCAAAAAACGAATTGTTGGTAGAACTCTACCAAATATTTAGTATATAAGAACCGAAAATTGTTCAATAAAATCAGAAAGAAATACACAATCAGTTGATCGAAGTCAAATGGTAGAACTGAATCGTGAACCCTTAGAGGTCTAACCTCGACGGTAGCAGCATAGTTCAGTTTTACCAATAGTTCATTTTTAACCGTAAAAGTAAACAGTCAGTGTTTGTGCTCGAGAAAGAAAAAAGGGAAGAGAACCATCACCAGCAGAACAAAATAATTGGTAAGTATTTCAACAACTAACACTAAGGCACCGTTTTAGTATTTTGTAACTACTTAATCTTGCATGGCAAAGCAAGAAGGCTTGGCGAAGTAGTGCTTTGAGCACAGTACCCATACCTTGAAAGTACAATCTATTAAAACTTATCTCTTACTAACAATCCATCCGCCAAGGATGTACTCTCCATAAAACACACCAATGAAAATTCTCTCAACATAATTATTCCTTCCCAACATTAAATTGATCATAATCCATAATCCATAATCATCGACAACGATGCTTAACATTCCCTTCTCAACAGTATGTTGGAAACCCTTCCTGCTTGATAACTAGTTTTCTGGTGTACTCGGGGCTAATTTTTTCCCATTCCCCAATAACACTCTTTTTAAATCATTTTTATTGGATATATTAGGTTTCCTAATTTCACACTCAAATTTATGACATAAATTTTCAATTATATTTAAATCAGGCGATTGTAATGGTGTTTTGATTATTCTAGGGCAATTATACAACAGCCATTCTCGTACGATACCAGCCGTGTGCTTGGGATCATTATCTTGATAAAAATCAAAAGTGTCTAAAATACCCAGTTTATCAGCACTCTGATTTAAATTTTCTTTTAATATTGATTGATTGGACTGTAGGACCAAGTACTGGACAAGTGTCCCGGATAACGCCGGGCCTATTCTTACAACCTGTTTACACATAACAATAGGAAGGATAGGAAAGTTTTTTTTTTTTTTTTGGGACAGAATGCCCCGGTTTCAGACACCAAGCGATCGTACGGCACAACACAATTCTAATCTACTTCTAATCTACTAGAGGAAGGATAAAGGCTTAACAAGTTAAATGGATAATGACGGTATTGGTCTTCAACAATTGCTCCTCTAAATCAGCAACCTGAGAAAGAAATATTATTATTTCACGTACATTTGGAAATTTCCTGAAATTTAATTCTGCATTAATAATTTCCGGCTTCCTAAACAAAATTGATTAATTGAATCGGCCCGGTTACAGACACCTAGATAAAGTCGAAAGTTAGTAACACAAAGACAACACAATTCTAATCTACATAATCAACAATTAATATTTCAAAGAAATATTATTTCACAGCATCTGTAGATTTCCTGAAATTTAATTCTAAATTAATATTTTCCGGTTTCCTAAATAATATTGGTTCTGATTGATTAATTCTGAATGTACCATCAAGTTCTTACACAGGAGCTCCCGGGTGACGGCGGGCCCCCGTACACTCTTTTTTACATATAATAAAACCGAAGGATTGGATAGGTTAATTAAGTTTGACAGAATCGGCCGGGTTATAGACACCTAGGTATAACCGATAGTTAGTAACACAAAGACAACACAATACTAAACTACTAGGGGAAGGATAAAGGTTTAAAAGGTTAAATGGTTAATGATGGTACTGGTCATCAATAATTGCTTCTTTAAATCAGCCACCTAAGGAAAAACGTTATTATTTCATATATATCTGGAGTTCACAAATTATAAAACCATTTGTAAAAATATTAATAATCATAAGTCGAGTTATGAACTTGACTCAGGAATTTATGACTTACATTTTTTTATTGCATCAAAGTTATGGCTTTCAAAAATAAGTTATCATTTGCATACATTTTGTAAAAGTCAGAAAACCAAAATATTAGCGTTTACGAAAGCACATTTATTCTAGTATTCAGTATCGAAATTTTATGCCGACAGGATGTACGAGTAACTAGGTTTGTGTTTTTTTTATTAATTATAATTATTATAAATTCAATATTAAATAGTTAATGAAAAATATTGTGTGATTCAAGTAGTTTTTAAAGTGTTATAAGTGAACAAAAACTTTTTGCTGATATAAGACACCAAAAAGCGAAAATTGGCTAGTTCTTCTGAACAAACGCAAAGTTTGGGGGATAATTATTCAGGTAAAATAAACATCGGCGATAATTTCGAGATATTTTAATATATCCATTAAAATTATAACTTACAGATGGTGATGCAGATAAACACCCGAGAATAACGAGCGTCATGTAAATTCGCTAAACAGAGCAACCCGATCCATTTGGTCTAAGAAAAATAGATATTGGAGCATCTAGTGTATACCTGTACGATGCTTTTCAACCAACTCAACACTCGACAAATGCCGCAACCAACAAGCGACTTAAATTGAAAATAATTTTTAGTTTGCGGTAATAGTTTGATGTTCACTTTTCATGATTTTGGACACTTGTGCCGGCAGAATTTTTCATTACAAGAGGTGTTCCTGGAAATCCAGTATAAATTGTTGCAATTACCAACCAAAAATATTTCATTACTTTTAAAAGTTATGTTTGTTTGAAAAAATCTAAGTTCATTATAAAAATTAATTCATAAAATTAAATAAAAATTCTATATTTTCATTAAGATTGAGTTATTAAATCGAAAGAGGTTTGTTGACAATACATTTTTCATAAACTAGAAAACGAATCTACTGTGGGCAAAAAGTAGTAAGACATTCGTCGAAATATTTTTTTTCTATGTTGGTATGACTGTCAGTGACATTTGTGCCAAATGTCACATCAAGATATTCATTAGTGTTTAGTACACGGTTGTCTTTCTGAAGTACAAAAAGTGCATTCGGCGATTTTTACAATGAGTGAAATTATTCACTCATTGTAAAAATGAATGGAAGGAGTGGAATCAATTTTGTGGTGCCGAAACGTTCAGAATGTTGCAAAAGGCCTTCGGTGATAATTGTATGTCGCGAGCAAGTGTTTTTGATTGGTACAAATTGTTCAAAGAGGGTTGAGAACGTGTGGACGACGAACCACGTATAGGACGGCCATCAACATCAACTGATGATCAACACGTTAATAAAATCAAGGAAGTGGTGCTCGAGAATCGACGATTAACAGTCAGAGACCCACGTCTGTGAAACAATGCTTTCCGACTAACAGGATGTCATGAAACGTATTATAACTGGCGATGAGTCTTGGATCTGTGCTTACGACTCGGAAACAGACGATCAATCGGCCGAATATCGTGCCAAAGGTGAGCCGAAGCCGAAAAAACCACGTCAAAGCAAGCCAAGGATCTGTATATATGAATGAGATAATACGTTTTCTGCGGAACCAATCTACCGTGTAAATCGGAGAATGGGCGTATATGAATGAATGAATTCATCTGTCAAGGAGAAAACGAATAGTTCAGAATAAACCACGATCATACTTGTTTAGTTTCTATCCAATTTCGTCATATCCACTCAAAATTTTGTTTTATGTATTTTATTTTTCTATTTCCTGTTTACTCTGTTTTTTTAGTTGAAACTTGGAAGGGATAAATTATAAAACACTAAGCATGGTGCATGATCATAATAATCTATTCTCAGTTCTCACTCAGCAACCAAAACATATAAATGAAATGGTATTTTATTTTACGCTCCTCTCTTAACACGTTCGCGTAAATGACTGCTATAGAAACAGCTAAAATATATATTTTTATACAATTAAAATTTATTTCGGAAAAATATGTATTTAAACAATGAAAAAATGAAAACACTTATCTGAGGCATCCATTGGAATCAAAAAAGTCATACATATTGAAGATTAGCATGCACTGCAAATACGTACGTTGCGTTCAAGCAACGGTATCAAAATACATATAAACGAAAATTGTTATGTACATATTCTACACCATTACAGCGCACCGTACACAGTTTAATATAAATATACAATACGTACAACTATTCACTTCACTTATTAAATTCACGCAAATTATTATTGAAGTTATTATTTATTAAATTTATCAACACTATATCAATATTACTTAGTTAATTAAAATAAATTATTTATTTATTTAAAGGAGAGACAAAAACACATCCTTCCTCTACAACGATCAATCGCCGACCTGTTTTAAATTTTCTTTTAATATATTTAAATATTGGTATTTGTCCATGATTCCGTCAATAAAATGAAATTTCCCGACACCATGTTTAAGTGTGGGACGCAAACAGTGTGGATTCATTTCTTGGTTTTGTTTTCGCCAACCGTTTATCCTGCCATCAGACCCAAAAAGCCGTAAATATTACATGTTTCCAGTTCTCATCCGTAAATATTACATGTCTCCAGAACGAAAAATCTTTCATTCGATAGTTATGAGCGAACTCCAACCTAACATTCTTATTTTTCTCCATCACGAAGAGCTTCTTCCTGGCAATTCTACCATGTAAACCACTTTTGCGTAAGGCTCTTCGAACCGTTTCAGCATTGCAATTAATTTATAGATGGTGCTCCACCATATTTCGAAATTGTGGCGCTCAATCTTGGGTTATTCTTCGATTTCTTTGCAATTCAACGTTCATCACGGTCAGAACACAGCTTTTTGGGGCTTATTTTTGGTTTATTAATAATTATTTTCTCACTGACGTACCTACCCATAATATTTTGAATTGTTGTGCGAGCTTTGCTAACAATTTTTGCAATTTCCCTCTGACTTTTTCCATTTTTATAATGCGCAATAATTAATTTTCGCAACTCAATTGACGTGTGAGGTCCCATTTTTCACAACTAAATTTAACAAAAACCTATCGACAACTAAATTAGCTGAGCTAATGCATTTGTATTGAAGTGCAGGAGAGCATAAAAAACAAATAAGAAGAGAACCAAACAAAATTGTGAAAAAGTACCGTTATCTGAGAAAATAGTGGCTATATTTTCGAGTGACCGACAAGGACGACGACGAACAATGATCCTCTGATCCATCAGCGTAAGTTTGGTCTTAAATTTTGTAATTACACGCCTCACTGTCGATTCATTTGGCGCATTATTGCGACCGTTTGAATAGTTCTCCATATTCTTAAATCGCGTGGTCTGTACATGACAACTGTAAAAAAAAATCACCGTACAACTCGTATTAACTAAATGGCGGCAAATTTAAATCTGGCGCTCTTGCTGAGACACCCTTTATTAATCGTTAAATTGATAAAAACTGTTTTCATTTTTTAAATTAATTTATTTTATTGATACGGAATGTTATATGAAATATAATGATGGTTCTTAAAGAAAATACACTTTTTTAAATCCTTTAAAAATTTATATTTTCCTAAAATTTGAGTTATCTTATCAAGAGCGGGTTGTATGTTGCACAAACAAAATGTATTTGGTAACATAAATATTTAATAAATTAAAAACAAGATTTGTGATTCTCTTAAAATCCAGTTATCGTATCAATAGAAATTCCCTTGAAAATTATAAATTTCGTATCATCGACAAACAGGATTGTTATCATTTACTTACAAACTGCACTTAAGTTTTTAAACAACCGAGCTTGGCCCGTAAATGGTCCTTTTTCCTCCAGAGCATCACTTAATTCGTTCAATTGGGCCTGGTAACTTTCTTGGCATGCATATTCATTTTTGCAACTGTAGTTGATGGTTGGCCTGGTCAAACCACTGTTTTCTGCGTTTAGAATTATAACACAAAATTCACTTTTCATCACTCGTAATGATGTTATGCAAAAAATTCTTTCTTTTGTACAGAGAAAGCAAATTCATGCAGATGTCAACTCTTCGGTTTTTGTTTTCTTAGATCAGTTTATGAAGAACCCATTTTCCTTCCTTCTGTACTTTTCCCAATGCATGCAATCCAAGTAATTTTGCTTGGTGAGTAATGTTTTGAGTTTGATACGGATTTTCATCCAGTAATACTACTAGTTCTTCGTCTTCAAATTGTTTTACTACACTTGGACGTGAATCATCCTCAAGACTAGAATTGCCATCACGAAATCTTGCAAACCCCTTTCTTACTGTTGAGTGACTCACAGAATGTCCATTCAAAGTGAAATTTATCAATTTCATATAGGTTAAGCAGCATTTTTTTCATTCAACAGAGTATAATGCAATGATAAAATGTTACTTATCGACATCCATCTCTTAAATTTCATGCACGCGGAACGACAGCTTGTAAATGACTGAAACTTATGTCCGAAAAACAGCAATGACTAAGCTAAAATTACGAGCGATTTGGATGCGTTCAAGTACATTTTAATGCAACCAACTTCAGAGCCGAGTTTCTACTTGCACACCTATTATTTTAATTTATGTAGCATTGTTAGAGTAATCAACACAATCGTTGGTAGGGGTTTTATTTACAAATAACTGTCATTCAAAGTATGTTCATGACTTCTATTTATGAAGATATTAATTCAACATAAAATTGTGAAGGATTTGTTAAGGAAATTGGCCTATTCGTTCTTATTCAATGAAACACAACATAAATCACATTTTTTAAAACATAAAATAAAATCCTTCCGGCCTGCTAATTTATTTCTATTTAGATACTTTGTCATTTGAAACGAATTAGAATTCTGTAAAAGAAAATTATTTAGATTTTGTAATTTCAAACACCGTCGTTCGTATTCAAATGAACTACAGTTAACCTGTTATAAATGAAAAATGTATTTATAAATTGAAGTACCTTCGGCAAGTTTATTAAATATTTATGTAAAATAAAACCCAAATTTTGTTAAAGCAAATATATAAGGTGGGCTAAATATTTTTTTTTTATTATGTCTTCAATGGCAATGCGAATATTGTTCTTGAGAGCGTCAATCGTTGCTGGTTTATCGGCGTAACACTTATCTTTGACGGCACCCCAAAGATAATAGTCCAACGGCGTCAAATCACAGCTCCGAGGCGGCCAAATCACATCAGCGTTTCGGCATGATAATTCGATCTTCGAAGCGGAGCGCCGTCTTGTTGAAACCAAATGTTGCCTATGTCCTCCTTTTCAAGTGCCGGGATCAAAAAATTGTTTATCATAGCGCGGTAGCGCTCACCATTGACAACGGCTGCTCCTTGCACATTTTCAAAGAAAAATGGCCCAATTATGCCACCGGACCAAAATCCGCACCAAACAGTCACTCGTTGAGGATGCAGCGGCTTCTCTACGATCACGTGCGGGTTCTCCGTGTCCCAAATGCGACAATTCTGCTTGTTTACATAGCCGCCAAGATGGAAATGCGCCTCATCCGAAAAGCTTATTTTTTTGGCAAAATTCTCGAATTAATGTTTCAATATTTCCCAGCGTTGCTCAAGCGAATAAACAACCACTTTCGTTCAGCGGAAGGATAAAACTAACTTTCTGTCAAATCAGAAGTGACATAACCCTTACCATACTCAAAAAACCGCTAGTTCAAAAAAAAATTATTTTGGCCCACCCTGTATATTGAAACAGTAAATCGAAGTTTATGATATACATACTGTATTTTGATGAATCAAATTATCGTTAAAATGCTCGATTTCTTGAACAGAAGAATTTTCAAGTCATTTTAGTTTTTGTATGGTTCGATTCCACAGCCAATATTTCTCAATTTTATCAAACAAACAAAATTTTAGTTTGCATTTAGTAAAAAGGCTAAGTCATGAAATTTTAGATTACTACTTACATCTGAACGCAAATTAATAATTCCGCGCGATCAATACTTTTTGTCTTACTTTGTTTAGTTCACCAATTCAGTGGAGTTCCACTCCACGCAATAAACGAATATATTCTACTATTAGAAATTTCAATTTAAAACAGTTGGAGAGTCGCACATTACAGCCGCATCAGGTCTAAGTGCAATGAAGATTTTGCGGCATAGAAACACTCTAAATAAGATAAATAAATGAAATCTCTAATGACCAAAATGTTATAATAACATTAAGGGTTTTGGGCCGCAAATCGTCATCCATAAATTAAATTACTGTAATTGTATGCTAACGTAAATTTAAATTAAAATTTTATTCACATACCCCAGTAAGATAAACCGTCATGTATACACAATAATAAAAGTTTACGGTATACAGTGTATCCGTGTATAAACGACACAAGTTTATACGTTATAAAATATAAATACGAGTATATTTTTGTTTATTGTTTTAACTAATGTTACTTCTTGCAACAGTAGAACAAATTTTCCGGTTACCTTCCCGTCCTACCACAGATAAACGTTTAAAATAATTTAAACGAAATAAAATTGTTATTCTAATGAATACTTTTCATTTTATTAGGGCGGCAAAGAAAATTGTCAATTAAAAAAATTCTGCCGGATTTTGTTTACCCGCACTCATACCCAATTACCATATATATACGAGTACTTTATGGGTGTTGTACCATTCTGGAAATAACTAATCCTCAGTCGTGTAACACAAAACGTATCGTGTTGTCTTACATCTGATTTAAATTTGAATTTATTTATTTTAAATGTTACAACGTGCTTGGGCATATTTTTGTTTCTTAATATTATAGATTTTGTTGGTGGTAGTCGTAAATGATTTCCTTTAGGAATAATATACGATTTTAAAGAAATACTTAAAGATAGACATGTTGGTTCCCAAAAAAACAAATTGTTTATAGCTAAATACCAATATTAAAATTTCAGAAGTTCATAATTCGAGTATTTTGATTGATTGATTGATCAGTCGTGCATTCCCAAGCTTTATTAGGCAAGATGGCCGGGCTCCACCGTGCACCCTTTTTACATTTTACAGAACCGAGGGATAGGACAGATGAGTTACAACATATTTTGTTCGAGTACAGACAGCGAATAAAGCCAAGTAAAACACCTAATAGCGGACACTATTAAGAAGAGGCACATGGCTTATAACTAAGCAACTAAAACATCGTTTCCTATGTTATAACGAAAGGATTAACTATGGAACATCTAAGCGTTAAGTCAATTAAGAATTTTGGTTTAGAAATAAAAAATTAAGCGGCTTTTAGTCATAATTTTCAGCAAGGTTCAGTTTCCAGTAATGGGCACCACAGATACTAGTAACGAGCTCCGAAATTTTCCAAAGACGAACACCATTCCTATACTGCCGAAATATGCAATGAAACGAGCTTTTTAAATTATTTCCTACTTTTTAGTTCATTTAAGTAAATAAAAGCTTATTTTAAAGACATGTTTAATTTATTAAAAAAATAGTTTGCCTATTATTACAACCGAATAGTCAGTAGATTTTTATAACAATTAATATAGCTTAACAAAAATAAGGAATCATTGTAGTACTTAGTACCGATAGGTTTAAAAATTAAAGCTAAATCACATTCATTAAAAATATAAGTAGGTAAAAAGGTACAATATTTAGTAATTTCAGTAGTTGCGACTATGTATATCACAAATATTTTAATCAGTCTCTATAATACAGGCTTAGATAAATTTTTATAAAGTTTTCTCGCATGCTTAAAAATGGTATTCGACAGCCACACGTAGTCGCTAATTGCAATAAATTTACGAGCGGAGTGGAATTAGTACCTTGAGTTATTAGTAGGTGTGCAAGTAGAAACTTTGCATTTTTGGTCAAATTCAACTTTATTGAAAATATAATTGCTAGAAAGATTAATTGATTGATTGAACTGTAGAACTAAGTAGTGGACAAGTGTCCCGGATAACGTTGGGCCTATTCCTACAGCCTGTTTACACATAACAATAGGAACGATAATTTCTCCATAATTCCACCTCTAAACAGCGAGATATTTACATCAATTTGTAAGAAACATAAAATCGAGATATAATACATGATTTTCAAGATTAGTCTCGAAATGACGTAACAAAATGTAAAATTAGGTAAGAATATTAAAAATGTCGATGAATGTACTTTTCGTTTTACGCCGCAATGACGATTATATTAGACAATTTACTAACCCTAATTATGTGTCCAAGATAAGTGGTCATTAATTTATTATAATATCCAATGTTTAGTAGAAATAATGCAAATTAAAGAATTGCTAATTAATTTTAAACATTTGAGCAATATAAGTAAGGACTAGTAAACAAATTATACACAATTTTGGTACTCAAACTTATTAAAGAATCAAACCATTTGCATACCTTATAGGAGCATTTAAATATCGACACTTAAAAAGAAATTGTTTTCCTCAGTACAATACAGCCCTAAATTAAAGTTGAAAATGTACTATAATTAAAATATAATACAATTTTTAAAAAAATACAATCTACAAGTTATAAACACATAACTAAACCGTCTTCAAAAAAACCGAAACCAATAATGTATGTACATATGTAATTCTAAATAACTTAACTATTTATTATTGATGCCATCTACCGACATTTATGTAACAAACAATTACAAATGTCCACTGATAGATGTCACTTCCTTAAGTTATAATCATTTAACGCTGGTACCTATCACTAAATATTTTATTGCTTACATTTTGAATGAACAAGCCAAGCTTAATAGTGAAGTATTGTTTGCACGTGATAATACAAAAAAAAATCTTTAGAGATTATACAAAATAATAAAATATCATATAGTGATTTAAATAAAATAATTAATGGTTCATCAAGAGTTGTAATTTATAACATCACAACACTGTATGATAAAAATTAATTTGCATTTAGTGTTCATCTTCTCAGTATATTTCATTTGTTGCTTATTTGATAATACTTTAAGCAATAGAAGTTTATAAAATTCCAGGAGATGGCAATTGCCTTTTTAATGTTATTCTTCATCAGCTACAAATGGAAGAATCCCAGAACCCATCCTACAGTGTTAATTAGCTACGGACTACCGTAACTGAGTACCTCAGAAACTACTGGATTCTTGCCGTTCTATATATTCATCTAATCTTAAAATGTCTGAGAATGATTTAATAACAAAATATTTATCCAATTTACAACAAGATGGTTTCCGGGGTGGTGCTGAATGTTTATCAGTAATTTCCAAACTAAAAAACATAAAAATTAATGTGCATTACCCTAATTCCGAACACTAAGTCAATTTTATTCCTGAAACTCCAGCCTACAAACTTGAAATTAATTTATTATACACCGGAAACCACTATGACAGTTTAATTCCACAACCTAATATACTCATAATACAGAACGAATCGTTCATGCCACTGAAAATAATCCTTACATTCTTGTTGATATAACACAAGACTAGGTTGTCCTTCATCAGAAAAATATATATAGTACTTATCTAACATTACTCACACTAAACGGCGCGGCTTAGGAATATTACAGGGTGAGCCAAACGTCACTGAACATTGTATTTTTGATATATTTTTTTTATTTTCAATTTTTTAGAAACAACGTTTGGGAGATTCAGTAGCCATGTATAAGATTGAGGAACGAGCAAAAATTGTTGATTTTTATGTTGCTAGCCAAAATTTAATAATTCAAACCGAAAGAAAATTTCGAAATTTTTTTAACACCAGAAATGCACCATCACGAAATCAATCTAGTCACTCGTTTTCAGTCATCGGGATCTTTTAGTGACTTATCTCGGATGATAGACCGCTTGAAGCACGAAGCCAAGATAATATCGAACGAGTTCGGGAGAGCTTAAATGAGAACCCTGAAACTTTGACTCGTAAACGTGCCACTTAGCTTCAAATGTCCAGAACTTCACTGCGTAGAATAATGAAAAAAAATGTATTGCTGTTTCCGTACAAGATACAAATGGTACATGAAATATTACCGCAAGACGGCAAAGAAAACTGACGGTCATGAAAATTGACCGAATTATTAACGGATAATCCTGATTTGACTGTAAATGGTAAGCGCTACAGGGCTATGTTAGAAAATTTCTTGTTTCCTGATCTTGATAATACTCAAGAAACATGGTTTCAAGAAGGCGGAGCTACCTCTCATACTGCAAGGGTAACAATGAATTTGCTGCGAACAATTTTTGGTAACCGTATAGTTTCACGATTTGGAGACGTTAATTGGCCATTAAGATCGCCCGACTTAACACCATCAGATTTCTTTTTGTAGGGATTTTTGAAAGATCGTGTATACGCAAATAAACTGCAACAACTACAAGGCAACATAATAAATGAAATTATTGCGATTGATCAACCAGTTTTGGCTTCAGTTATGGACCAGATACAGCAAAGAGCAGCAGCTTGCGAAGATGCTGATGGCGGGCATCTAACAGATATTATTTTTAAAATTTAATTTTTTTTAAATCTTTTCATGATTAAAACTATCTTTTGTAATCAAAATTATTCATTTTCAATAAAAAATAAAAAAATTATATCAAAAATGCAATGTTCAGTAACTTATGGCCCACCCTGTAGTTAGAAAAAAAAAAATATTTTCGTGCTGAACGTATTAAACATTACTATGGGTCAATAATAACGCAACTAGGACATTTACCCAATTTAGGAGAAATCATTTTTTTCTCTACCTATGTTCCACCTCAAACCTCACAATACAATCGTCGACGTTCATCCAATATATTTTCGATATTATCTTCAATAATTGACAGTTGTCCAAAATCACGGGATTAAGTTGTGTTAGGTGATTTTAATGCCCGCCTTGGTGCCAATGATTGTTTGAATCCTGCTAACATTGACACCAATTTATTCCAAAACAAATCCAATGTAAATGGTATTTCATTAGGCCTCCTCGTCAGTACAGCCAATCTTTTTATTGAGACCACCAAAGGAAGACACAAGCCCATTTACACCTGGACGGATGGACTTAGTCGATCCGAGGTTGATCATATTTTAACACGACAAAAACCACATTTAATATATATAAATTCTATTAAGGTAGACATATTATATGCTGAATTAAGCGACCATAACCTTATGTGGATTAAATGCACTCCACGCAGAAAGGTCGCCTCATTACCAATTAGTACACAACAACACCTTCCAACACACAATTTTAGATCTACATAATGAACACCGATAACTCGAATGTCAAGAATTTTTCAAAAACTTAACCAATTACAAACCATTCGATCGAACTCGCAAAACTTACCAATATTTTAAACATTATAAAAGAGAGAATAATACAACTGCAGGAACCTATATTCCTATATCTTCATGGCTTCGTGAATAATTAATTATCGAAATATTCACCATTACCATCTATAATTTTTGCTATTTACCAGGTAGATGATGAATGCCTTAGCGATAGATACTTGGTGGTTTCGAAGCAAAATAGTAATCAAGCCATTTATGAACATCTTCAAATTTCGTGACCGCTGGTCTTTCAAATATGATTACATCGATCTGAATAAGTGGTAATCAGAGAGAGCCAAGTCTGGAGAATAAGCCGCATGCTGTTGCGCAGTCTAAGCCTAAGGAGAAGATGAGTTGGACGGGCGTGGATGAGTGGACGAGCATTGCCATGCAGCAATAGCACCTTCCGCCTTCCTTGGCCCGTAAATGGTATTTTTTCTTCCAGAGCAACACTTAATGTGATCAATTGGGCCTGGTGACGTTCAGCTGCAGCAACAGTTTGACTAGGTTCCAGAAGCTCGTAGTAAATTACTCCTTTCCAATCCACCAGACACACAGTAACATTTTCTTGGCATGAATGTTCAATTTGCAACTGATGTTAATGGCTGGCCTGGATCAACCTATGGTTTTCTGCGTTTAGGATAATCGCACAAAATCCATTTTTCATCACCCGTAATGATTTTGTGCAAAAAATTCTTTCTTTTGTACCGAGAAAGCAAATTCATGCAGATACGAGTATCCATCAACTCTTCGGTCAGTTTGTGAGGACCCATTTTCCTTCCTTCTGTATTTTTCTCATTGCATGCAATCGAAGTGATATTGCTTGGTGAGTAACTCCTAACTGTTCTGCGAGCTTTATTTGAGTTTGACACCGAATTTCGTCCAGTAATACTTTAAGTTTTTCGTCTTTAAATTGTTTGCACCTGGACGTGAATCGTCCTCAAGACTAGAATTGCCATCGCGAAATCTTGCAAATTACTTTTTTACTGTTGAACGACTCAAAGAATGTTCACTCAGTATCTAATTTACCAATTCCATTCAGCAGTATGTATTTCATTTAAAACCAGAATACAATGCAATGACGTAAATGTTGCTTATCGACATTCATCAAATAACTGAAACTTATGTCATAAAAACAGCAATGACTAAGCTACATATACCAAAGTAGTATTCTAATGCAACCAACTTCAGAGCCGAGTTTCTACTTAGATCTCTAATATTTATTATCACCGTGCATTATTGAATTGTTGTTTTATTTTCTATGTGAGATGAAGTTAAGTATTGTAGTTTGGCTCTGTTCACATAATTCTTCCAGGAACTTTACTATCGTGTTCTAAGGGGGAAACCTGTACCGACAGTATAAAGTAGGTGTGCACCTTATTCGTCCTTACATTCAATTTGCACCGAAATTAATTTTCTAAAAATAAATACTTTAATCGGATTGTGATTGTCATTGTAATTGAAAATAACAAAAACATTTCCACTGGAATAAGATTTTATTTACCCAAAAACCAATTCCCATAATACATATCTTATATGATATCATAAAAACTATGGGCAGTAGATAAAAAGTTAAACTTATTTCTTTTCTATTTTATTGAAGCTTCCAACTTGTAACTGTAAGAAAGAATAAAACATATCTGGTAAGAAGCAAAATAAAAGTTTTATCTACTTAGAAATATACGAGTGATACTTTATGGATTTTAGATTTACCGTACTTGATGCAATCTATTTGTTATATTTGGTTTTTGATATCGGTTTTATTAATTTTAGAGTAGATTTTTTTATATTTTATCTTTGCCATTTGACTTTTGAATTCGATTTTACACTTTGATTAACTTTTTTATATTAACGTTTACTCTAAAAGAATATGTAATAAAAGAACGGTAATCCCACATCTACGTAGAAACGTGTACAGTTCTAAAGCAAATATCTTCATCACTTGGTTGTAAATGTAGAGTACAGAAAAGTACTTATACATTGATTTTGGTAGTACTTATACATTGAGGATGTTGAAATACCGCAAATTTGATTTATTGTTTATTCTTCTAAGTTAACACTCCTTTCATTAAAATCAACACGTTGGGATGTTGCTCGACATTGGGCAAGATTACTTCAGTAAAGGGTTTGGAAAATTGATTTAAGCAATGACCATTTATCATCAAGTACCCCCCCCCCAACAACAACAACAACAAAACAGTGCCTTTTGAGTACAATCGTAGTGAATTGTTTGGTTATACAGAGTGCCTCAACACCGAACACCAGGGTATCGATTTTGTCCCAAATGTGTGAAACGAAATGAGTGTAACCGGAAAGATATAGTCGTAGTATTTATGTTTATGTTGGTTAGTGACGCGCGTATAATTGGTTTGCTTTGCTATACACATGCAAACCACGTGGCATTGTTTATTTGTTTATTCTATTAACCCTTGATGAGATTTTGGATTCCTATATTGAGGAGCGCGATTGCACTCTTTGGCACTCAAAGGGTTAACCATTGTAAACGCCATATTATTGTATTGTTTGAAAAAATTAAGAAAAATTCATCATTTTGGAACAATATGATTGGTCGAAAAAATTCTTTAAACGAATGAAAAGACAAATTAACGCAACACTGAATCCGCCTTTACAAGATAGTGTTTCTTTCTAAATATTTATGTATTTTCGATTTTTTTTTTAATAATTAATATTTTATTTTTAAAATTTATTAAATTTAAATTAAATTTGTTTATAAAACTTTAACATATAAACATATAAAATCAATTTATTATAGAAAAATATTAAATATAAAATACATTAGCATGTTAAATAATGACACTCCACAGCTCGTGAGCAGACGTAATGTGTTGAGAAAAGGAAATAAGCACGATAACAACTAAACCGATTCACCCGGATCGCGTTATTTTGGTACTGTTCATCATAAAAATGACACAAATACGAACAAAATAAAAATACAAATACAAAGACATAATTGTGTATTATACAGTGTATACGTATTCGATATTTTTTGCTTCACTCATTTTAAATGAGTAACTCACGGAACAAAATCGATATACAGATTTAATTTTTTAACGCGGTAACGGCCTGCGGGCAGGATGCCGGAATTTTTGCAAAATCGCTTCACCCCTTTGGTTGATACCAGAGGATACGCGTGACTAGACGAGAGTAAACATAAAAGATTAGTTGTGAAAAGGGTTGACAACAACAAAACATTTACGGGAGTGTCACCTTTTTACATAGAAAAAAAATTGTTCATGATAACAACACATATCAAAGAGACACAGCGCACTAGCAATGGGGCCTTTTGGTATTGTTGAACAAAGAGGATGCAATTGAGAAAATGTTAGCAGCAAAAAAACTCGGAGAAATGCAGATTCAGGTGGAGGACCATCAGTTTTTAAATCACACGAAAGGAGTAGTTTATTCCCGAGACTTGCTGATGATAGCTGAAGAGGAAATCGCAAAAGAATTCAAAAGTCAAAACTACTGATCTTGACATTTAATACAACTGAGCTGCCCTTAAGTATAAAAGTCGGATTTCTGAAACTGGACGTGCGTACATATTACCCGAATCCAATGAGGTGTCACGCCTGCCAGAGATATGGACACACAAAGGCAAAGTGGGAAAGGATGCCGGTATGCCCAAAATGTGCTAAAAACATTCCAAATGGGCACGGCGGAACTAATTGTGAACCAATTAATTGCGCCAACTGTAAAGAGGGACGGACACACAGCTTTTGACCAAAAATGCCCGACATTTCAAATGGAGAAGGCGATCATTAAAATTAAAACCGATGAACGGCAAACATATTTTAAGGCCAAAGAACTTTATTATCGTCAAAATGCTAATACCACTGGAGTTTCGTTCAAACGATTATACAGCGAAATCGTAACAGAACCAATTACCAAAATCAATTCAAAAGCAACCACAAACAACAGTAACAAAAACACACCAATATTGAGAATACAACAACAAGAATTATGGTGAATACTAATAACACTCAACAACCAAACATGGAGGCAGAAGAGCTAACATCAAGAGACAACAATAATAAACATATCAGTAAAAATGACAACAACAATAATAGCAACAATAATAACAACAATAGCAACAACAATATTAATAATATTAAAGAGGATATAACAAAACAAGGACAAAAACCAATCGAAACACAGGAGCCAGGACAAAGTAATACCAGAATCGAGATAGGAGCAACAGCAGCATGGAGCATAGAGGCCGTGAAGAGCAGGAGATACTCATTTCTCAATGCAAATGAGTTCAACATTTGTAACATTGAGGATGCTGGTTTGAGTGGGGATTAATTGTAGAGGGAAGGAGGGGAAAAGCATTAACCATTTGACCTTTAAATATGTTTTTCCCTTATTCTTTCCTTTGAATGGCAGAGCGAATGTGAAGATCCAATGAATGCGTGACAATTGGTCAGATAAACATCCGCAGATTGTATGTCAATGGCGATATGTTGCGGATTTATCTGGCCAAAAATGATGTGTCAGGTGATGCTTTTGAGTGAAACTTGGGAGCGTGAGGGTAACACGTTTCGAGTAAAAGGATACAATTTTCTGTCCAGACCGAGAAACGATGGCTTCGGCGGAGTGGCGATATTGGCACATGCCAATATCAGCTTAGTCCTGTGCGACACACCGAATTTCGAGCGCATCGAGGTCATCGCTGCCAAAACTCGGAATCTGGACAGAAATTTGTTATTTGTGAGTGTATATGCAACTCCAATTGAATCAGTGAGTGATAGGAAAAAAACTTGAAAGATTTTCAAATTTTGTTTGACTGGATGGAAGGAAAAAGTGACCTGATTGTAGGGGGCGATATGAATGCGCATTCGAGAATCTGGGGGTGTGAAAGAAATGATGCTTGTGTAAACTTGTTGACTCGCCTCATCCTGGATTCCCATCTCGTGATACTGAATGATGGTGAGGCAACAAGGATACCGTTTGTGGGGACTACAGCCAATGCTGTAGACTTAACATTAATGTCTAGCCGGCTGGCCGCCCAAGTCACTTGGAATGTAACAGATGAGAATTTGGGTAGCGATCATTACTTGATCAGGACGTGTTTAGGTGGTGTAAATGTTGACATAGACCGTAAGGTCATTTTGAATGGTAAGAAATGGGTAGAACGTATGAATGAGATTCTCATAACGAATGAAGCAAATGAGGTTAAACAACTTGAGGATGAGGTGGAGAGAGTAAATGAAATGTGCTGTACACATGTAACAGGGAATGAATGTAAGGTGAATGGATGGTGGAATAATGAAATCCAGTATTGGTATGAAAGAAAACGGGTAGCATTGAAAGAGTTCAATAGGTGTATATGTCATGAATGTAGAGTAAATTATGGAAGAATGAATGAAAGATTAAAAAAGGCTATTCGTAGAGCGAAGAGGAAAAGTTGGCGGGACTATGTGTCCAAACTGACACATAGGACCACAACTAAGGATGTATGGGATAAGTTTAATAAAGTGAGAGGTTATAGAGCGAAAGGCAGAAATGCAGTGTTAGATGACAGAGAGAATGGAGGTGTCTTTCTACAAATGATGATGGATGTTAGAAATAATTTGGGAGACAGAAATGAATTTTTGTTACCTGAAAATGAAAGTTATGAATTAATGAATGACATGTGTAAGGAGTTTGAATGGGATGAGTTCCGTGGGGTTGTAGAAACTTCCAAATCTACTACCCCGGAACTAACAGAGTCAGTTATAAAATGATTGGTAGATTGGAATTCGAAGCCAAGGTGGCCTTGCTTAGAATTCTCACTCAAGTATGGATGAGTATTGAAATACCGGAAAAATGGAATGAAAGCAGAGTGGTACCCATTCCAAAAAGAGATCGGGACCAGAACCTGGTAACAAATTACAGAGGAATATGTTTGTTGAATGTATTTGTCAATATTGCGAATGGTATGATGAAAGGTCGATTGGATAAATCGGTGAATGAGGGTAATTTGTTGCCGGAAAGCACCTTTGGGTACCGTCGTAACCACTCAGCTAATGAATGTGTAGAAAAGTTTGTATCGGAAGTAAGAAAGGAAAAGAAGTATGTTGTGGCGGTATTTTTGGATATAGAAAGGGCATATGATTACGTTGTTCCGGGGAAACTTTTTCAGGTTCTTGTGGACTTCGGGTTTCCTTGGAAAATTTGCAAATGGGTGTATGAGTTCATGAATGCAAGGAAGTTAGTGTTGTGTGGTAGAGGGTATAGGTTGGACGGAGAGGTGAATATTGGCCTCCCCCAAGGCAGAAAAATCTCACCGACTCTCTTCAACCTATACACGAGCTCGGTACATAGGTTTAACTCCTCGGAAAAGGTCATTTTGCAATTTGCTGATGACTTTGTTCTGATGGGCAAGGAGAGGACCATCGAGGAGGCCTTGAGTTGGGCTCAAGAATGTGTGAATCAGGTAACAGAATGTTTGAGTGAATTGAATTTGAGGGTAAATTCAAGAAAATGTTGTAGTATGACTTTTCGAACAAATCGTAATGTAGATGTGCAAGTTTATAGTGAGAGAATTGAGTGTGTAAATTTGACTAGGTATTTGGGGATCTTGATAGATAAGCGATTGAATTTTAGAGTGCATATGGATAAATTAGCCGATAATTGCAAGAACCGATTGAACGTGATTAAAAGGGTGGGCAGACCGAAATAGGAAGCTCAACCTAGTGTGACAGATATGTTGCGAAAGGCGCTAGTGTCATCCAAAATTGCTTATGGAATGAATGTTTATGGTGATGGGTCCAAGGTCGGGTTTAAAAAGTTAATGATGGTCGAGAATGCTTGTGCCAAAGTGGTATTGGGGGCGATTAAATCAACCCCAATACACACTCTGTGGTCTGAATTGGGTGACTCACCTCTCAATTATAAGAGGGAATGGACCACCGTGCGAGAGACTGTGCGGATGTTGACTAAGGACAATAGATTGGTGAATGAAATCAAAGAGAGGCTGCAATGAGGGACAGATTACCAAATTATTTTGCACATGTGGGAGTGTATACAGATGCTAGTGTGAGTGGTGATCGAGTAGGTGTAGGAATTTTTATTCCTTCAATGAGAAAAGCGAAAATGGTAAGAGTGAATGACAGTATCTGTATAATGAATGCAGAGTTGATTGGAATTCTGGAAGGGATCAAGTTGGGAATGACACAAGGGAGGAGGAGAGTAGTATTATTCTCCGACTCCCGGAGTGGGTTAGAATTAATTAGTAAGGGTGGGGGAACTAATGGAAATGTGTATGTGGAAATGTTGTATGAGAACCTTCAATCTTGTAGAGGTGAGGTCATTATTCAATGGATACCTTCACACCTACAAATTGAAGGTAATGAAAGAGCCGATATTCTTGCAAAACGGAGTTGCTTGGTTGATGCTGTAAAAGAATATGAATTGGATGCAAGAGATGTACTTCGCATGTTTCAAATGAATCTGTGGAAAAAATGGGAGAGAGTTTGTTGAAAAATGTCAGGTGAAAGGTAAGAAGTACTTTGAGTTGGTTAGATCTCCTTTGAGTCGACCTTTTTATAAGGAGATCAAAGGAGATAGTAGAATTTTACGAACAATGGAACGTGTCAGATTGAATCATGGTAATTGGAAAGAGTGTTTGAAGAAACGCAATTTGATTGAGTGTGAATTATGTGTAAGCTGTTTGGTTGTGGAGGACATCGATCATTTGATTCTGAAATGTTCTGCTTTCAACCAGAACAGATAAATATTCGATGGCCTCTTGCGCGCAAGGAATCTGACTGAATTATTACGAATGGGGAAGCATGTATATAAGAATGTGTATGATTTTATAAGAATGATAACATATCAGATAAAAGTATGAAAGGGGATCGATGCGTGAAAGATCAATAAAAGAAAATTAGAAATGTAAAATTTGAAAAATTGTAAAATTTTAAAAAATTGTAAAATTTGTAACAAAATTGTAAAAATTGTAGAAGTAGAAAACGGACCAAATGGCACCAAATTTTGGAGCTAGTGTCAAAATACAAACAAAAATCATTTTGGTGACCATCCTGGTTCTCCGTACGGGAAGAGAAGTGCATAAGTCATTTGATCCAGAAGAGGGCTTAAAAGGTTTGTGTTAACAAACTGATCAGCTAGATCAACCAGTATTCGCGGATAGGTGAGAATGTCACGCTCATATTGACAACTAGAATCGCTTCATTTACAGCAGCAGCCTCTTCCCGTGCTTTTGCTTCAACATCACGCATCAAAGTAGGTTAGAGCAAATCGGTTGTGTTGTCTGAAGCGGTCGATTTTTTTTAAGATTCGACGTGAACATCCCTCATTTGCTGCATGACTTTGTCGTCGCTGTCGCCTGAAAGCGGTCTCAAAGAGCTGAACTAATTCCCGGGACTGGCTGTTTTGCGGCGTTATATGTGATATACTGTGGTAAGTTTGTCGATGAATCTTGAACACATAAGGTCCACGTCCAGGTAACCCTACGATTTTAGCTCCCATAGATGCAAACGACACAACGCTATCGACCGGAAAGGGTCACGAAATTTGATGTTCTCTAGGTTGGTTGTGTTAGATAAGAGCGACCGGAGAAAAACGATATAACGAAGCTCAACGCTATTAGCTTGTCGTCATACTTGCGATTCCTGTGTTATTGCATGAAAAGTCTTCAGGTACCGAAATGAAAGTTCGGTTGATTACCAAAAGAACCAATTATCATATTTTATTGATTTACAAATACTTTTGAGAACATCGCTATTGTTGAACATACAGCATCCAAACATTCTTTAGTAAATATGATACTTATTAGACGCTCGACGATTTATGTAAAGAGTGATTTTTTCTTTTTCTTTTTTCAATCATATGTTTTTGACACATCACGCGTGATTAGCGACATCTGTCAAAGTCAATTGTTCTCAGTTAGTACCTAAACCAGAAGAAGTTTTGATACCGAAAGTTTGTTTACCGAAGAGGTGTGTTCAGCGTCGAAGTTCATTTTTTGGTTAAATGTGTTTGTTAAGATGCAAAATTGCCGTATTTGGTGTGATGAGCAGCCACATGCAATGCGAGAACAACCAATGCATCCAGAAAAACCATTGCTATGATTTCGGACTTTTTTTGCACAAAATGCATGAACTGAATCCGGTCGGACAAGGCGTCGCCACATAACACACAGCTCTCGAAATCTTGAACTTATTGAGAAATGAGTTCGATGAGCAATTTATCTCACGTTTCGGTCTGATGAATTGGTCGCCTAGATCGTATGATTTGATGCCTCTTGACTATATTTTATGGGGCTCCGTGAAGTATCTCGTCTACGATAATAAACGAACAACAATTGTAGAATTGGTCGCATGGACCACTTAAAACGTAGCCGTGGCCAACATTTACAAGAAATAATCTTTCAAAAGTAAACTACAAACATTGATTTATACATTCAAATAAAAATTCCATACATTTTTGCAATTTTACAGTGTTTTTTTGAAAATTATAAAACAAACGTTTAAAACATCCTTTAAAATAAAGTAAATTAATGTCATTTGGTATTAGTACCAGTCAATAATTACGTACACATCAAAAAGATGTCAAATTAAATACTAAATATTTTGCTCCAGCAAAGATGGAGAAACTGTCAACTGGCAAAACAAATCTAAGAAGCGATTTTTACATTTTATTTTAGTACGATTTTCTTTTGTTATATGATCTAATTTTGTTACCACCAATGTACATATAATAATAAACATTGCATGATAAAAATGTACTAACATTTTATAGTTAAATGTTCATCTTCTACAAGAAATAACCTTTAATACAAAATAGTGTACGCGTAAAGCAGCCCATACATTATACAACTTGTTGTACAACTTAGTTGTGTTTATAAGTTTCACCGTGTATGGTGTGGTTTTTCTACCAATTTGACGGTTGTCTAATCGGTTGTAGTAAAATCAAATCGTTTTGATTTTAAGTAGGCGGAGCTACTGATTGTTCAACAAGTTGAACTGGAAGAGTTAAATAAACTAACAATAGAAATTGACACCTAAAATGTCAAATATAAACAAATTTACAAATTTAAATTGATCCATGTGCTTGTATATTTTAATCAAAATTTAAAGTAAAAAAATTAAATAAAAAATGACGATACCTAATACTCAAGAATGGCGGAGTTTTTCGATAAATTTAAATAAAAGTCAATATTATGGCAAAGCAGCAGTGAACATTACAAAAATAAATTCCTTAAAATGAACGCTTGGAAGGGATTATTGGTAGAATACCAAAAAATTGATCCAGAAGTAACAGTGGAACAATTAAAGCGTAATTAGAACTTGTTACCGTAGAGAAAGGAAAAAAATAAATGCGAGTGAAAAAAACGGGAGGGTTTGACGATATATACACACCATCATTATGGTATTTTGATAAATTAGATTTAGAAAGAAATGCCAGTAGCGGGAACATCATCAATGGATTCTGAGTAGTAATTATGTAAATATTAATGTATGATATTTATATATTTGCTTAGTCTGAATCTATCGCAGAACCAGCACCAATACCACCACCAATAAAAGACGCCTCAATACTAGAGATCAGTTTTTACGCAGAGGTGTGGATTATTTGGACACTGCCAAAACTTCTATTGGCTGGGATGACAAGGATGGGCTTGTAGTTATAGAAAATTAAATGCTAAACAGCAAATGTTCGCAAAAAAATTAATTAATGAAGTATTATTACTGGGTCAATTAAAAAAACTTGCATTGCCAAATACTGTATCCACACCAGAAACCCTATGTATGTATCCACCAGCCAGGTCGGAAACTCCATACAGGAATTGATCATCAACTTCGCTGCAGTATTCCGACCGTAGTCATATTACAAGGCAACCACGATTTTTTTTATCTGATGATTCGAATACAGTAACAACATTACCAACCCAAATTAGTTGTTCATCAACTACGTCGAAAACTCCATGTATTCAAACATTTTCTCAACAATCAACTCTACTGATCTCTACTGAATTTCGAGCACCAAATTCATACTGCAAATGAGCCTCGTTCGTTTGTTTTAACTAAGGATTCTGTGATTCTATCATCGGGAGAAATTAGAAACGGCATACATATCAAAGCCTACATGATCTTTTGAGTGATGATAAATGTTCTTAGATATTTTTTAAAATAATGAATTATTTGAAAATATTATATTTATTTAACTACAAACATTTCATGAAATAAAAATTTAATATATCAATGAATTTTTATGTATTGAGTAATTTTAAAACTTCCATAAATTTATTTCTTATACATTTCGCTTCTTTACTTGAATTTCTTGACATATTGATGCATGTGAAGTTAGACCTAACCAGTACAGAACTAACTTTAGGATTAGTTTAGCACAAACTTCACACGCTTGTATACGCGCGTGAAGTTAGACCTAACTTAATCCTAACCAACAAAAACAAACGAAAATTTGTATGTATTGGCTAAAATGTAAAACAAGAATGCCATTTAGGCGAAATATTGAATTTAGAAACTAATTCCAAATGCAATTTATAATAAATAGTTAGGTTTAACATTTATTAGGATGGGATCTAAGAATTTAATATTTTCTTAAGAAATTTAGTATTTGAATATTTCGAAACCTAATATGTTTATCAAGAATGTTGTTATGTTTTTCTGATAGGTCTAGGTTAGGACCATCTATATTCGAAGCCATTTGAAAAGCTAATAATTTTTGCGCGATCAAATTAATTTTTTGTTAGACTTTACTAACCTGAGAAGTTAGGATTTTCTTAAGAAATTGAATATCTCGAGACCTAATATGTTTATCAAGAATGTTATTATGTTTTTCTGATAGGTCTAGGTTAGGACCATTTATATTCGAAGCCATTTGAAAAGCTAATAAGCTAATAACTTCTCAGGTTAGTAAAGTCTAACAAAAAATTAATTTGATCGCGCAAAAATTATTAGCTTTTCAAATGGCTTCGAATATAGATGGTCCTAACCTAGACCTATCAGAAAAACATAATAAAATTCTTGATAAACATATTAGGTCTCGAGATATTCAATTTCTTAAGAAAATCCTAACTTCTCAGGTTAGTAAAGTCTAACAAAAAATTAATTTGATCGCGCAAAAATTATTAGCTTTTCAAATGGCTTCGAATATAGATGGTCCTAACCTAGACCTATCAGAAAAACATAACAACATTCTTGATAAACATATTAGGTCTCGAGATATTCAATTTCTTAAGAAAATCCTAACTTCTCAATAAATGGCTTCGAATATAGATGGTCCTAACCTAGACCTATCAGAAAAACATAATAACATTCTTGATAAACATATTAGGTTTCGAAATATTCAAATACTAAATTTCTTAAGAAAATATTAAATTCTTATATTCAATCCTAGTAAATGTTGAATCTAATTATTTATTATAAATTTCAATTGGAATTAATTCATAAATTCAATATTTCGCCTAAATGACATTCTTGTTTTACTTTTAACCAATACATACAAATTTTCGTTTGTTTTTGTTGGTTAGGATTAAGTTAGGTCTAACTTCAAACGCGTGACATATTGGAATTAAGGCCTAGAAGTGCTTTTTCGAGGGAAGTTGAAGTTGATGCTGTATTATTGTCAATGTAAAATGTCCTCTGTTTCTTTTTTAAATAATTATGAAGATAACTACACGACAATACGACAGTTGTAACTTTTTCCGGACTTAAATTTATTGTTATATGAAGTAGCCGAAATCGCGATGATAAAATGTCAAATGCGTTTTCAACTCTTACTCTGGCTGAGCTTAATTTCTTGTTGAAATGTAACTCGTCGATTGTAAGGTTATCAAGAGCATACGACTTCATCAAGTCTAGCCTTAGTGAGAATGCATCGTCGCCAACAAAAACAAATGGTAGAATACGGGCATCAAGAATCGGGCGGAGGGATCTGGCAAACCAATTTCGCCATTATTTAATTTTTTGAAAAATTTTGTGTTTGACAAAACTCCTCCGTCGGAAATTCTTCCATTGGTTCCAACGTCCACCATTAGGAACTCAGATTCGGCGTTAACTACTGCCATCAGGACTACACTAAATGTATTTTTATAATTGAAATAAAAAAATCCTGATTTTGACGGCTTCTTAATGTGGATATGTTTGCCATATGGCAAGCCTATGGTTCCTAGGCAGTTCGGGAATCCAGATTTTTTCAAAAAAAAAATTCTTGAACCGACTTTCCAATTTTCTGAAGTTTTTGGTAACTAAAATAAATGCAAAATTATTGATAATGATAACTAATTATTTATTAGTTTCCATACTAACCATTATATTTTGTTTTAGTACTAAATTAATTGCCTGACATGTTTCAATAACAATTCTTCCGATGGCTTGTGGTGAAACCGTTTATGTAAACTTCAAATCCTCGAATGAATTCACAGTTGCTAAGAATCTCAACGTAATAGACAATCGGGTCTCGATCGAAATTGCATCTCGCATGAATGTGTCCTGTTTTTCTATAAAAGGCGAAAGCTTTTCCAAAAGATCATTGAAGCAATCTTCATTCATTCGCATACAGTTTTTATAGTACAACGGGTCTGATTCTCTTTTTTAACTATTTCGCGTTTGAATATTGTTCTTTATCCGCTTTCTGCCATTTTCTTTTTTCCCATTTTTGTTTTTTTCGTTAGACGATTCGGTAATCACCATTAACGCAATTACGGTATCCATATTTTTAAGTTAACCAATCAATTAAAAAAAAATAATGGTAGCTACTATCAAAGCACAAAAAAATTTATTAACTGTCAAAATCTTCATATACTATATATTTATCAACCAAGTTGTACAATACGTTGAATAGCGTATGGGCTGTATAAAATCGACTAGTTTTTAAGTTGTCTTTTGTTTTCGTAATGTCATTCATGTTCAAATATATTTCATTATGACACGTTTCGAAGTGGACAGTTTTGTGATTATTCTGTGTAAATACGCATATGAGTACTGTAACAAGAAATTTCGTGTTTCAATTTAAATTCAGTTCGATTTAATTTCATTTGCGTTTGAAATTAATTCTCGAAAATTTGGTAGTGTAACTGTTAATTGTTTTTACGTAGTTCTACATTTCGAGGGAATTTAATTCGGCTTGTCGGTTTTTCTATCTTAAATCATCCTTAATGATTTTAGAAACCATTTTGTTTCAAACAAATAGCATTCATAGATTCTTCTTCGTGATTTCTATCCTTTAGTGACCTGTTTTGATGATAATGTTTAAGTATAGATCGTGAATGACACAGGAAAAATTTATTTTTATTTTTAAACCACTGGCACTAATTATTTTCTTTTAAATATTTGACTGATTTGATGGCAGTTAACTCGCAATGATATAAATTGATTTTAGATGTAAGATTTTCAGCTATAATGCGAAGCTGTATCCTTCGATATCATTATTATCGCGGTTGTTAGCGGTGCCCCAAAGTAAAATCAAATTTTAAGACATATTCACATCAGAAAAATTTGTACTCCTAATACAATAATTTGATAATTTCAATTATCATTGTAATTGTTTTCAAAAACAAAACTGAATTAAAAAGTTTTCAAATTACCGTTTCTTCGAGGCCCACGTAGTATGAAAACTCGTTTCGCATGTGGATAGCAATAAACCAAACAAAAAAGTTAAATCGTAAAGCGGAAAATTTACAACTAAATTTCAACAAAAACAATTTTAGCAACTTGTTTATGAGCAATCCTTGTGCCAATTGGATTTTGTTTTTTTTCCTTATCTCCACCTTCAAATTATACGATTCAACTTATTGGCTCGTAAAGTTGTTTATAAAGAAATTTTATTAAAAACATGATCGATTGTTTATGATGTAGCTTATTCATATTTATAACTCAAACCAATGAAGAAAAGTGTAAACACCTTGGTATAAAATTTTTAAGAAGCTACTTGCTTAAATATGAGCAGGTGCATTTTCATTATTTGTTATAAATTAAAAAGTTTTGTCTGGTGAAAATTGAACTAACTTTCATTTAGAATTTTCAAACTTCAAATTTTATTCTTCAAATATTTAGCACTTGCCATCAAAACGTCGCTACAACAAAGTATGATTTTACTTCTTGAATTCGTATGGCTTCTTTAAAGAGAAAATTGTTATTTCACTGCTTAAAAAATCCCTTAACAGTTTGTCAAAGTTTAGATTAAGTTAAGATTGTTATTATCATCAAGTCGTAGTGAACGTGAATCTCGGCTGTTTATGTTTCATTGTCGGTCGGGTGGAATGACGTGGATAATACGAAGATCTATAGATCGTGTTGACGTCTTCTTGCAAACTGAAGACAAAGTTCAGAACGAGCAAACAGAACGATTTAATAAGGAAACTTCAACCAAAGGAAAAGGACCATCACATTGACTTTTTATTTATTTATTTATTTATTTGCTTATTGACAAACAATTTCGTGAACTCCACACCCTTTTTTGAGCATAAAAGCTCATTCATACAGGATGCGAAGTTCATAATGGCATCTAAAACTTCATCTAGCGATTCTTTCCGTGTATATATATTTTCCTGGCAATCGGCGTTTCCAAATTTGCATCAAATTGCAAACGTTTTCTAACTGAGGTGCATCATTCGGAGGTGCATCGTGCGGAACGGTGTTACGCGACCCCCAATAAGACCAGTTGGTCCCTTCCAGACAATGCTGATACCTGCGGAAAACGACGGAAAAGAAGGCAATTAAAATGGAAATAACAAAGCTCGATAAAGTGCAGAAGAGCCAATGAAGAGATTTTAAATAAAGTAGATGACGAGTGGCGTATCTTGAAGAGGAAATGAAGATGATTATGCGTCGACAACTCTTTGTTTTTGCACCACGATAATGCACCTTCTCATACTGCATTGGTTTTACGTGATTTTTTCGCCAAAAATTCCACCCGTATCGTTCCGCAACCACCGTATTCGCCTGATTTAGCTCCGTGTGACTTCTGGCTATTCAGCAAACTCAAACGACCGCTCCGGGGAAACCGTTTTGAGTCAATTGAAGACATTAAACGTGAATCGCTAAGCGCATTGGAGGCTATTCCGGAAATTGACTTTAACAATTGTTTCGAGAATTGGAAAAAAAGTTGACACAAGTGTATTGAGGCCGGGGGGATTACTTTGGGGGGGCGAAATAGATTTGGAGAAATAAATCAAGAATTTTAAAATTATGAACAAAGTCTTACTATATTTTGCCCACAGTATTAGATACATCAACAGTTACGAAACGTCTTTTAAAAGCAAAATTAAAAGGATTGAGGACTAAGAAGGTGCCCTTGTTAAATAAGCTTCATGTAAATCATCAAAATTGGCCCATAAAAAATGTTGTAATGCTTTATTTACGGACGAGTCCAAAATGGTTCTCTTTAGTGGTGGTGGTAGCCATCAGTATGTACGAAGAAAACCGAAGTCTGAATTTCGCTCGCAGTATACGAAAAAGACCATTAAACATGAAGGGGGAAACATAAAAGCATTAGCTTGCTTTTCATGGGTTGGAGTTGGTCCGATATTATTGGATTAAAGAAAATATGAATGCGGATAAATACGTGGAAATACTCGGCACCGTTATGTTATCTTATGCAAAATATAAAACGCCGCGTAAATGAGTTTTACAACAAGACAACGACCCGTAGCATACCTCTAAAAAGGCGAAGGAATGTTTTTTACGGAATAAAATTAATGTTATGGAGTCCCATCACAGTTTTTGAGGTCCCTCAATCTGAGAATTGGTGGCCTGATATAAAAAGTCTTATTTCTAACTCCAACCCATAAAACTCGAAGCAATTATGGGAGATAAACTCTGAATTCATACATACAGATAACCAAATCAGCTTCGATGTCCATTCCCGTTGAAACATGTCAAAATTTAATAAATGCTATGCCTAGGCGAATGAGTGCTGTGTTGAAAGCCAAACTAAATACCACAAAATAACGGATGTGAAGTTTTTAACAAAACAACAAAATTAACAAAAACAAACATTTGGTAAAAGCAATGTTAATAATGGAAACCTAACAACAGACGGATTTCTTTTAATTTTAACTATTTTCTTGAACTAATCAAAACTTAATTTTGATTGAAATAAATTTACAATTTAAAAATATTTACATAAGTAAGACAAAACATTTTATGTAATTTAATAATGTTAATAAATTGAAATATGCACTATTAAATATTCAGTTAAATGTATATTGGCATAGCAATCAAAACCAACTGCATAAACGTATACCAAATGATGCCATAAGAGGTGCTCTTAGAATGATGCCATAAGAGGTGCTCTCGGATCACATAGAATATTTTGGCGATTTTTGGGTTACACTGTATTAATTATTGGCCAGATCACAGAGATTCTAACGAGTAGCGACTATCCCGGATTCATTTTTTAATTTGTTTTCTTAGCTCAAACGATTTTAATGAAAATTGCGTTCAGGCGAGTACCAATATCCGATTACGATGGATCCTTATTTTGGAAAAAAATCGTGTAAGGGCTTGTCTGGTAGGCCCCGGGTTAATTTTTAATTTTTTCCTTAGCTCAAACGATTTAAAAGAAAATTGTTTGTAGGAGGTTTTCTTGTACCGGGGCTCGATTGCGATGGATCCAGATTTCGTGGAATACTTTGTCTGGTGGGTGGATTCGTTCTTATTTTTTTTTCTCCGCCCAAACGGTTTTAATGAAAATTGCGTTCAGACGGTTTTCGAGTACCAAAAATTCATATAATTGCTTGTCTGGTGGGCCCCGGGCTTATTTTTAACTTTTTTCTTAACTAAAGTGACCTAAAAGAAAATTGTTTGTAGGAGGTTTTCTAGTACCAGGAATCCATTGCGATGGATACTGATTTCGAGAAAAATCGTATAAGGGCTAGTCTTGTAAGGCCGGGTTCATTTTTAATTATTTTCTTAGCTCAAACGATTTAAATGATAATTGCTTGCAGGAGGTTTTCTAGTACGAGTGGAAACCGGTTGTAATGGATCTTAAATTCGAGAAAAATCGAGTAAGAGGTTGTCTGTTGGGCCACGGGTTTAACTAATTAAAAAATCACGTAGTTTTTTAATGATACCAATTTTATTTCAAAGAGCACTCTTATGCCATCATTTGATACTAACCTCTACTCGGTAGAATCTCTGTGATCTGGCCAATAATTAATACAGTGTAACCCAAAAATCGACAAAATATTCTATGATCCCATTTTCCAACGCATTAACAAATGGGAAAGTCTCGTTTATAAGACCAATTTTTTTTTCAAAAAGTACCTCTGGTGGCATCAAGTGTTGATAAAATAAAAGTGAGAAAATTATTGTCGGAATATTCAGTAAATATTTGGAAATTATTTAGAGATTATTTGCGGTATTTTCGCGAATATTAATTACGAGAATTAGTGTTGTAACCGTCAAATTATATATAACGTTATTCACAATCCAGTGATACACACCGGATTTAGCATGGCAAATTTGTGATAGTACAAACAACATACCTTAGTGTAATTACAAACCTTTTCTTGGGCATATGGTATCCTTCCAATTGCTAGTGTTATACATTTTGAAATCGTTTTAAAAATCAAATCAAAATGTGCCTGAAATAGCTGAAATACCTTTCTGGATATTTTTCTACCAGATTTTCTTTAAAATGAGATTTTATTGGTCGCATTTTTAATTATTTTTGTAGCACAAAACCATGTCTATTTTTATACTACTAAAATTCCATAAAGGGGAGTAAGTCGAAAATATTTTCGATATTAAATAAAGAGCATTTTGTTCTGCTTTATATTCATCCATAAATAAATTTTTTTTAAAAATCAGATTAATATTAAATTCCTAGAAGATGAGCAATGAGCATAAATAATACGATTTATGTAAAAGAATTCGTTGTACCGTACTTACAGAAATAACTAGATCTTCTAAGCTCTTAATTTGGTTACAGTATTAAAGAATTTAAATGCACCTTGAAGCAAAATTCTATGAATGTTTTATGAACATGAATTTAATTTCCTCAACATATTTGAAAAGTTTTCAACTAAACCCGAAAAGTATTTGGATTTCGGGTGTTACTCAACAACAAAGCTGGTTTCCAATTTTGTTTACAGTATTAGGATAGTTTCGAGTTGCTCCCATTCAATTAGTCTAGATGCTTTTATTTAAAAGATCATCCAATCCCTCGTCCGGTTGTGATCATCCAAAACTCCCTCTCCGGGGTTCTGGACATTAAAACCTTTCCGAATCAAAACATAATTCACAACAATGTATGCTAAAAATGTGCAGATTACTGAAAATTATTTAATCCATGTTTGATTAAATCGCATATTCATACTCATCTACACTACATTATTCTGTAAATGATTTAATCCTAATAATCGCATCCCACGTAAATGTATATTGATTCCCCAGCAGACGATGAACAAAACATAAATTAACACAACTAAAGTAAGGATAAATTCTGTACATGTGTTGTATGTATTTGTTCTATAAACTGGTTTTAAATCAATATAATATTTCCAACCGAGTGAGAAAAATAATCCTGTTTAATAACGCCATCATCTATGGGAATTTGAAAATTGAAAAACAAATGGGCGTTAAAATCTGATTGTGCGTTCCGGAAAATTCTCTTTTCGATCGACGATACTATTAGGCAACAAATATATCGTACACGCGTTTTACAATATTATTTATTATATATCCGTTCATCAGCGTTAATATGTATTTGAAAAGGTAAATTGTCTGTGGGCATTTCCAGTAATTAAATAAACGTACGTGATTATATATGTAAATAAATTTATCTGGATGATGCGATTTTCACATTACGTATTCATGCGCTCAAATTTGAAGGTGACCCACTGTCTACATTAAGCTAATTTTCTGGTATCATGAAATTATGTGTTTGTACTGTGAATGCGTTTTAGGAAATGCGTGATTTTTGGCAAAAAAAGAAGAAGAAAATTATTCATAAGATTTGCTATGGAAAGCCATTATGTCGAAAAATTCGCGTAGCGGTTGCAGAAAACGAATCATATTATCATATCATATTATCCTTTTAGGTTAAACCGATAAATAGAATGCCTAATATCTAACGATGTCAAGGGCAGCTTCAAACCGCTCGGTCGCAAAGCAAGAAGGTTTGGTTTGAAAGTGAACAGCAGTAAAACAAAACTCCTACCAACACTCCCTATGGCAAAAAATCGGAATCGACTACCATAACTTTGAGCGTGGAAGACTTCAAACACATCAAATTTTCTATAGCAATCTACCTAAATATTTGTTGCATTCGTGTAGCTCGCTCTTTACGAAGCACTTATAAGACCTGTAATGGCTTTCAGAAGCTAGAGCTGCACGATGACCTCTAATGACTTGTTATGATCGGCTTTGTTCCATCCTCCCATAATTAACCCTTTATAGATAAAATTCAATTAGGCGATACGATTTCTACTTTGTTTTTTTTTGTTTCATTTACGTGTTATCGTTTATTTTGGTTTATACTATATGTCCCCTTCATTTCCAAGTTTCTCGTTTTTATACCATTTTTCCCAAAAACATTTCTCGTATAAGGTCGGTTGATATTATACAAGAAAAACAAAAAGTTGCGTACGCAACCAAACGCAGATTATTGTTAACTCATGATAGCCTAATTGAATTTTATCTTTATTTAACTGTATGGTAGGATGGAACAAAGCCAAGGATTTTTATATCGTAGATTTTAGGTTAAGTGTCCTATTTTGTGCCAGAGTTAAATATTTTTGTACTTGTCGAAAAATGTTGAACAGAGCCTACGGTTTCTGGTACAAAGGTAATTTCTGGTTAATTGCGAATACCAAGAAATTGGGCGAGAATTGGGTGGTCTCATAAATTTCGTTTCACAATGCGTGGTCATTCTGGATATAAGCTCGCAAGGAGGAGAGGAGGGTCCGATTAACTCGATCGAAAGCGTTAGATTGTGGCGAGTATTTAGCCGTGAACACATGCTTTACCCCATATTTAGTGTGTATCGTTACAATAACCTCGGGAACTCTAAACATTAAGAATTTATTATTCTCCAAGAATTTACATACCTCATCCGCCGCGGCTTGACTAATCAGGCCAAGTGCTATCAAGTTGAAGGTGAACCTAAAAAGTCTAAATAAATTTTTGCCATGGCCGGGAAGTCAAGACCGCTTAATATGACCAATAGTTTTATTTATTCGCAAGTGCGTTGGAGCAGCTGTTGGAGGGCCATGCGCCGAAGCAATCAAACTGGCTTGTAATGCTTTAGGTACGAATCATTTCTAAGGCCAAAGCTCGTTATCGCTATCGGAGGACTCATTTGGATTGAGGTTTATGTAGGCATATCGATCTATGGTCTTTAAATTAGTACAAAATGGAGATTTTTCGATGATTTCTGTCAAAGTTTTATATTCTTCTGCCTCAAAAGCTGGGAACTCCAAGTAAACTCTTAACGGTAAATCGCTATTTGACGTATCAGGCAAATGCATCGGGGACGACGTTTTGCGATCCTTTTCTATATTGCATGATTAAGTTGAAACATTGGAGCTTGATACTCCAACGAGCAAGTCGACTTGAAGCATCCTTTAATGACATTAACCACTTCAAGGTGGTCGGTTATAACATGCCTGACCTTCAACATAAGAACGAGATTTTTTATGGCAAGGACCGCAGCCAGATATTTAAGCTCCGAGACGCTGTAATTGTGCTGAGAGGCGGTGAGCTTTAGCGACATATAGGCAATCGGTTTATCATGTCCTTGGTCATCTTTCTGGAGCAGTATCGGTACGCAATAAAGAAACGCATTTCATAGTTTGGGATGGCCAACACTGGAGCAGAAGTCAATGCCGATACCGACAATTTTTTTATTCTTTTTCATTAATTTAATATGTGGAGCGAATAAAGAAGAACGTAATGCCCAAAAAACGCATTATTTGTCGAACATTTTTGGGTGATGAAAACTTTCTAATGACCTACACCTCGTCCAGGTTAGGCTCAAGGCCGCCCTCACCAACTACATACCCGAGATAGTAATTTATTTTTCTGGACATATATTGTTAAGCCAGCTTTCGTTAACCTATCGGCATCAGCCATTAAATGTAAATGTTCATCAAAGCTCGAAGATGTAATCAATAGGTCGTCGAGATAGACAAACACTCGGTAATGCAGATGGTGAGGAATAATCTTATGCATCAATCTGGACAAGGCTTGTGGCGCATTGCAAAGTTCGAAAGACATAGCTCGAAAATGATACAAAGGACGACCGGGTATAGTAAAAGCTGTCTCTTCCCTCGAGTCTGGATACAACGGAATTTGCCAGAAGGCATCTTTGAGATCCAGACTAAAGATAAATTTGGTTCTGCCTAATCGGATAATCAACCCCTCAATCAAGAAGAACGGATAAGCATCAGAGATAGAGCCTAGTCTGTTCGTTTGCCTTTGTTACAATCCACATTGAAGAGCCCCAACTACTTTGGCTTTCCTCAATGACGTTTAACTATACATATTTTCTCCTGTACAGCGGGTGAAACGGAGTAATATCGCTGCTAAATTGGGGAAACGTCTCAAACATCGATCGAATGTACTATTAAGTGGGTACGACGAATACCGTGCACTTCGAAGCCTGGTAATTTATTCACTATGTCTTGCATTCTTTGTTGTTTTCGGTTTGCTGATGTCGGTCGATATCAGTGATATCACTTATGTTATTCGAAACAGATGCAACTTCCGCTATACAAATAGGGTTGAGGCCGAAAACCTCCCAAAAATCATAACCAATATATAGATTTTGGTTTAAGGACGGAAGCACAAACAATCTCATCAGGACGATTTTGTTATTATATATCACTGCAGTTTTTATGTTTTACAACGTTTTTGGGACAGAAGCGTGAATATTGTGCGTCTTTATAAAACGTGAAGAGTCCTGGCCAAGAGCACTAATGTTGGTCCCGCTGTAAAATAGCCCAGGAATTTGGGTCTCGGCAATGCTTACAACGTTTTCATTCGGGTTTACACCAGTGAACATATTTTCCGACAATTATGAAAATAAACGGACGAGCGTGATTCAAGTTTCGATGGGCTTAAAACTGGGAATGGGTTAAATGATATTTCAACGGTGGAGATCTCAGTGATGCTATTGAATTTGTCTGGGGTCTGGTTACAATATTTCGAGCATGCGGTACCCCGATGTTGTCATCCTGATAAGCGTTTTACCTGAAACCGGCTATACAATGACGGCAGTGTAGTTTAAGTAACAAAAATCGTGGGGCCTATGAATGTCACAGTCCATGTAAGGGTGGCCAGATTAACCACAATTCCACAATTAGCTTTTTCTAGAATTGCATTTACTTGGGAAAACGATTCAATGCCATCAGTGCCGACAGGTTCTTGATTTTCATGTAACTTATTACCCGAAATTTAATTTAATACGAGGATGTGATTTCGGGATAATGGCTCACGCTGGTCCACGCATCATCCGTAGCTATACACGTAGTAACTAGGTTCGATATCTTATTAAAAATTGGCCCTGTCATTAAACACGCAATCCATATCGCATATTTTTCATTAGCGTCTCCAACATTTGATGGTCCATCAATGGTTCTTTTAAAGTAAACGCAATGGCCATAAGGTTGTAATACGACGGTTAATCAAACGCAATATGTCTATGCCTGATCTCATATCTTGAAAACGGTGTATGAAGGTCTTACGTAAATCATTCCACCCACAAATAGGAGTTTGGCGTGGCGGTAACCAATAATGTTCATTAGCAGATTTTGTCAAAAGAAAGGCTATGTCGTTTACGAACGATTTGCGGCATTATTGGTGACCTCTTGCAAAATATTATTGATAGAGGTAGGAGACCAAGCAGCTTCTAGCGGCGCATTTGTTTGTATATTGGATGATTCTGGTTCCAGGGGTTATTAACCGATTGTTGCGGTACGTGATTTGCTGGTACAACATGCTACCTCCTACAAGGGCTATTCGGTTTGCTGTTTAGTATTTGATTTTCTTTTCATTTTTAGTTTTATTTTTCTGGTTGTTTTCCTTTTGAATTACTTGCGGTCTAAACAAGGCTCATCCGTATTACAGAAAATTCACCCCATACCTTGAGCTCAAGCCAGCATCATATGATCGCCTGATAGCCACTGAATGAAAAATTTCTGTGACATATCCAATTCAAGCTTGATAAAGTAAACTTAAAAAAAACACACAAAATATTCGGAATGTATTGTAATTTTTATTTCATTTTACAGATTGATCCTTGCCATTTTTAGTTAAATAAGATATCATTCAAATGTCCTCCACGGGACTTCTTACAGGCCTTGATTCTTTTGCGGTAATTTTCAATGACTTTTCGGCACATTTCGGGCGGTATCTCGGCCATTACCTTACGAATATTAGTTTTCAATTCGTCAAGAGTTTGAGGATTGTTTGCGTAAACACGATCTTTCGCGTAGCCCCACAAAAAGAAATCCAAAGGCGTTAAATCACAGGATCTTGGAGGCCTATTGACATCAGCCAAGCGAAAAATGAGCTTCATCACTGAAGAAAATTTTGTTCGAAAAATCAGCATCGACGGCCTGTTTTTCCAACACCCAATTTGCGTATGTTAAATGCTCCATATTCTTAAATGGCAGAATGTTAACTAAATAAATGACAGCGTACTTGACGTTTATCTTTGACAGATGTCGGTATACAGATTTCTACTTTATCAACCTCGAATTGGATAACCCTTTATAAGAATTGGAAGTAGGTCAAAAAGAAACGAAAATATTTTTCAAAGACGCCCGAACGTGTCTTACAATTTATTACCTCCAACCAAACCTGATTTCGTTATAGACTGTAGAATGTTACCTACTTTTGAAAGAAACGTCATTCGTTCCATCTTTGGTTCAATTAACAGCTATATCATCGGATTAATTAAACCCAACTAAATTACATGGCTGAGCCACATTGCATAAGAACTCGCCAGGAACGAATGATAAAAATGTGTTCCAGCAACAACAAGACCAACATATACAGATTCTTCTGTCTCATGAACCTTGACAGCATTGCCCCTTATTTCTTCCACATAAATATTATTATCATCTATGTATAGTTAATTAAATTATTATTTTGCAATTCATCTAACGCCAGTCACCTCACCACACATTTACTGACTCGCGATATAGATCGTACAGTGTTTAATGAAAACCCAGCCTTTTTGAAACAGTTGATAATGGTATCTGGTTTCACAGCGTTCCATGCCGCGTCCATCCAATTTAATGATTGTAAAACGTTTATTTTAAGAGCTGATTATGATACATCGCCAAGCAATGATTGTGAGATAATGGAATTCATCAACTTAAAATTTTTGATTATAGCCTGATTATGGATCACAGGCGTAGCGTTTGGCGGCAAAAATTTACTTTGACATTGGTAAGTTTTATTTGTACTTTATAAGCAGGACAATTATCAATTGTTAGTAAAATGTGTCTGATCCATGTCTTCAGAAAATGACCGGTGTGAAGTTCCTGGACACTTTTAAATTATTAGACACTTATGATCGTTATGATTTGGACAGAAATTTATGCGAGTGTCTAAAACTAATTTTTTAAACAAAATATAAATTTTAGACTGATATTTGCCCACGTGTACATTTTTAAAAAGTGTAATTATAAAAATAAATTTTGTTTGTAAAAAAGATCAAATTTTTGAATTTTATATTCCTCTTTTCAGAAAAAATTTTAATGATCAGGAATGGCTTATGGCAAATTACACGAATCACCGAGATTGACTCCAGTGACTATGTAGGTTTGAAAGGGCATACATTGTGGAATTAAAATCACTTAATGTCATTTTGAAATGAGCCGTCTATGCTCTCGCATAGAATTTTTGAACTTTCATTTCGAAATGGTATTAGGTGATTGTAATTACACAATGTATACGCCCTTTCCAACCTATATAGACACTATGGAAGCGAATCACTGAGATTCGTGTAATTTACCAATAGCTACTACCTCATTGTAATGGTTAGTGGTGATGTAAATCGTTTACTAGCGAAAATTAATTTCATGATATATAATATATCATTGTGTTGATATACGATTGTCATAAGAAATATAATGTCTTCTTGTCCACCAGCTTTTGTTCAGATAACACATAATTCATGTGTTACCCGAAAATACGGACAGTTTTGTTCACTCCCGATATTTGATCAGTGAGAACTCATAATTCCGTAGACTGGTTCGAGCCTACCAATAGAGACAGATTGTTACTTATCGCTAACTTGTATTACAAAATACTTACAAAGTCGTCGTATCACTTTGAATGACCCTTCATATGGTTGTGTGAGGCTATTGCGTACTTTATCTGTTCTTACGAAAACATAGTCACAATTTGCAGTAGCTTTGGCACGAATATGTCGTGTTGATTTGCTTTGCGCGTCTCCCTCAAAGAACTCCTCAGATAATTTAATCGTTTGGCCATCCAAGAGTTCTGCTGGTGAACATTTTTACTCATCTTTTACTGTTGCTCGGATTCCCAACAATATGATTGAGATTTCTGAGCTCCAGCTGTTTTAAGTTGGCGGTGAAGGCGCTCAGCCATGCCGTTTACTTGTGGCTAGTAAGCCGTAGTCCGCATTTGCTGTGAGCCTAACAGTTGCATAAGCTCAGTGAATCACTTGAATTCGAACTGTGTGCCTTGATCAGTCGTTATGTTGACCGGTATGCCAAATCTAGATATGTAGTTTTCGGCGAATGTTTTTTATAATTGCTGTTGCGGAAATGTCTTTTATGCAGTAGTCTTCGGGCCACCGCGTGGAATTGGTGGAATTTGTAAATCCCCGTAAGGTGATTTGATATGGCATTGTACTTTGCATTTTTGGGAGAAGAAACAAGAGTTCGCCCTATATAGAATACATCTTTGTTCGTACTGAGCCAAAAATATCTTGAAGTGGCGCGTTTGCGAGTTACTCATACACTTTGATGTGAAATATTATGTAGTGTCGAAGATTGCTCGACGTAATGTCTGTGTAAGGTATGAGCGATTGTTGCCTGTAGCTATTTCACAGTAAATTGACAAATCAGCTAATGAAAATTTATCTAATTTCCATTTGGAAGATCGCCGATTTGTAGACCTAGAGAGCAAGTCTGTTAGTTCTGAATCACAAGCTTGTGCTTTTGCTATAGTTGTGATGTCGAATCCAGTTACAAAATCAAAATGCCGTGTTTGTCTTGGGTTGCTAGGAAATTGCTCTAGTAAGCGGTTTGTGGTCGGTGAATATGGCGAATTCCCGCCCTTCTCTAAAGTATCGAAAATATTTTATTGCTTGGAAGATTGCAAGCAATTTACGATCAAATGCGAAATATTTTCTTTTGGCATCTGATGATTTCTTGGCGAAAAATCCAAGAGGTTCCCAAGTATTTTTGCTTAATTGTTGCAGAACCGCGCCTATTGTTGTGTATATAACATGCATCAGCGGTTGTGTTATATTTGGTATTGTGTAGCGGATGCGCTGAATGCGCTATGTTTTCTGAACCGTGAAACAAAATTACCAAATGTTTTTCAATAGGGGCGGTGTTGGTGTTCTTTACCATACCGACGATTTGCTGAATTTGTTTAACGTTTTTCGGTGCTGGGAAATTCCTAATTGCATTAATTAATCCTGTTACTAGTGCCTATAGTATCTCTTGTGACTGAGAAATTCAAGATTGCTTGTTCCAAACTCAAGTAAGTGTTGTTTCTCGTTTTTTGAGGCTACGAGAATGTTGTCAATATAAACAAAAATGAAATTGAGAGATTTCTGCGGTAACTGCGGTTTTATGAATGTTGTTAGGAGCAATTGGAGTATGATGTATGGCCTAACGAGATCGATTTTTGAGAAAATCAAGCATCGGGACTGCATGGAATAATTTTGGATGTGGGTAACGCAGTAACTGCATTAAACCTTCCGTAGTCCCCACAAGCTCTCCAGTCGTTGTCCTTCGTCTTCACCATGTGAAATGAACATGAAATTGGTGACCGTCGGCAGATTCCTAGTTCCATCATGTGGTGGAATTCTAGGAAAGCTATGCTTTGTGGCGAATCGGATCAAGTCGGTTTTGAAAATGGTAAATGGCCCGTAGCTGTTAAAGAAGAAAATTTCTTTAACAGTGCTTCATAGGAATTAATGATTGAAAAAAAACTTCTGGAAGATACGAGTATATCAACGCGTGCTGATTTTGCGTTGATTGAAAGTTTGGTGGATGGATCAATCAATTTGTGATTTTTCAGATCCACCTAACAAACCGAATTTGGTCAAAAAAATCCGCGTCGCTGATGAGGCGGTTGACATTGGTAAGAATGAATACGTGTTTGAAAGAACGTCTTAATCCAATGTCAACGTTAAGTAATTTGGTATCATAGGTGTTGATTGCGGTACCAATTGCTGCTGCAAGAACTAAATCGGGATTGCGATTTGTTCCGAAGCAATAGTATTTGTGGTACAGGATTACGCTTACAGCGCCTGTATTAATCAGAAATGTGAAGTTATTGACCGAATCCGGTACCAACACCAATTGTGTGTAAATTTGTATATTGGCGTTTGTTTCGTCTATGGCGAGTGAGAACACGAGGGATGTCGCGTGTGTATGATTTATTCTCTAGCTTTATTAGTCGCTCGCCAATTTGTTTTAGCATTATTTCAAGACGGCTAATGCTAGAGCTTGGCTCGTGTATGTCTGAGCTTGGTGGACGCGTGTCGCGACTAATTGAACTTAAACTCTGAGTCCGCACCAATGAAGGCGTGAAGTTTGTCGGCTATTTCAGCGAGATCTTTTTCTGGTTTTTCTTGTTGCGGGATCAAGGCTTGTGTGTAATCTAGGAGTTGCTGCATTTTTTAAAAAAATTATTGTTAAGCAGTTGCCACCAGAAAATTTATTTTAATGAATTTTTCTGAAAAAGTGTCACGAAGAACACATGTTTCCAAAAACGACCATGGCCCTATTCTAGTAATTCCCGGGGAAAGGAAATTTTAAATTTTGTAGTAGTTTTATTCCCTTTTCCCCAAAGCGTATTCTGGCTTTTGGCAGTTATAGCAGTTTTGACGTTTATTAATCCATACCTATTTTAGGAAAGATCTAGCTGCGAAAATATAATTTAACGGAAATTTATTGTATTAACTTATAGCTAGATTATAGCTGTAAATTTATACTGAAAAATGATAATATCAATGGTAAATATCAATATCCAATTTTTCACTTTAATAAACAAAATTTAATTTTGAAGTAAAATTCAATTAAAATATCATTAAAAACCAATTAAACGCAGTAAAGTATTTTTAGACATTTCAAATAAGAAATTGAGGAGAAATGTCTGTTCACGAGGAATTACCAGAATACAGTACTGTAGATAATGGATGGTGACAATTCGGGAAAATTGTATGCTTACCACTAGTCAGGTCTCAAGTCTAGTATTTCCCAAAAGTGGTCAATTATATTTAATTAAAAGTAAAACACTGCAAGCATAATTTTTTAATATAAAATTTTATTTTATCCACTTATTGTTTTAAATTAGTAAAAAAACACCAGATATTACGTTTGTTAATTTCTTAAATTTAATTAAATAAAAACTCTTTTGATTTTTAATTTTAACAAAAACGTTTTATTTATATAAAAAAATAATTGTTGGTTGGTTGGTGGTGGTTGGTTGGTGAGTCGTGGCGGCTTCGACGAAACGCACAATTTCAAAAGGCAGAATATATTTTTAATTTTCTTCTTCGTCCCTAAACCCGAAGCATCGGGGCTGCACCAAAATATTTCGGTAAACCATTTATAAAATATGTTTTGTTAAACATAAATGTGCTACAATGCCATCTCGTATATATACAATGACATGATGCATGCGTAGGTGCAAAATCAATACAAATTTTATGCATCTATGATTGAAATGATTGTAGAGGTTATTATGTAATGGAATTGTTGTATAATCATAATATAATTTTTCTATTTTGCTTGCACCAATAACGTATGTAGAAGTGTTGTTGTACGATTACTTATGTACAAGTTGTTATGTACATTATTTGCATATCCAAGATTGATGTATATTATTTGGAATAATTCTTGTCCTGAGGATTGTTCGTTGAGAAATAATAGTGCGATGTTTCTTATAGTGATCAGAATAACCCGCTACAGATATTTTGCATCTGTAACATGAAAATACATAATAAAGTGCGTAATCAATTTTAGAAGCAAAAGTGCATTCATGTAATTTGGACACCACTCGTTCTTGACCAAACTTCAGGTCCTTTAATGTAAAACTAGCCAAATCGAGAATCGAAGCAAAACCAAAATTATAATGCAAATCTAGATCTATTGACAAACAAATAATTTTAGTCTCATTATGGCCTACTCTAATAATCCATTAAATATTTTTGAACCTCAAATACGTATGTCAATACTAATTCTTTGTATGTTACTAGATCAAATTATTCGTTTCAGTTATGGCATGATTTTCGATTTGGGTTCTGCTAGCTTTAAACTAACTAACCTAAAGCTTAGTCAAGAACGAGTATGGAGCCCAAAGTAATTTAATGGATGATTTTATTAAACCAACCATAATGAGCCTAAAATTATTTGAATTTGAATGGATTTTGCTTTGTGTTCTAATTCCGGTTGTGGTCAGATTTTCGATTTGAGTTCTGCCTTTAATTATTCAAATTAAATAACCTCAAGCTTAGTGAAGAACGAGTGGAGCCTAATGAGTGAAGCCATAATGAGCCTAAAATTATTTGATGTCAATAGACGTTGGTTTGCATTCTAATTTCCTTCAAATTATTTTTATGTCCATCGATCTTGGTTTGCGTGCTTATATTTGGTCCGATTTTTAATTTGCGTTCTGGAAGCTTTGAAGTGCTTGCTAAAAAAAATTAATAGCGAATTTAATTAGCTTAAAATTAACCTTTAATTTTCCAATTGTTTTTAAATCATTATTTGATGTGGATGCTGCTACTTTTTTAAAGCTAGAGCCCAAAATTATATAATAGAGCATTTAATTAGCCTATTATTAGCCTATAATTATCCATACTATCTTGTAATGTTCTGCGTATGGGTTCTGCTCGCTTTAGGGCCGTAATTATTTTCAACAATTTTTCTAAAATTATTTTACATATACATATTTATTATAGAGAATTAATACTAATTTACTAATATTAACTAACCCTTGGAAAACAATACTCAAATGGTTCTCCTTTATCACATAAATGTTTATGTTAAAAAAACTAAGCTTGTTATGAACTATTCAGAACTTAAAATTCCTAGTTGAAAGTGATTTAATTTTCAGGATGAAATAAATTAAGTGAAGTGGAGGATGTGATTGTGGTGTTGTGCGTGGGTCCTTTGAGGGTAAGTATGACGTCTTAGCCGGTGATATATAATTCCTAATTTTCTCCAGTGGCAGTTCAAGATCAATGCATGCTTCATAAATAAATGTCGCTCCAACTCCGCTAAGCCATGTAAGTACCAGGCTGCGTAGTAATTCAACATGGACACACACACACACACACACACACAAATAAATATATATATATATATATATATAGATATACATATATATATATATATATATATATATATATATATATATATATATATAACGGGTGATTTTTTAAGAGCTTGAGAACTTTTTTTTAAAAAAAAACGCATAAAGTTTGCAAAATCTCATCGGTTCTTTATTTGAAACGTTAGATTGGTCCATGACATTTACTTTTTGAAGATAATTTCATTTAAATGTTGACCGCGGCTGCGTCTTAGGTGGTCCATTCGGAAAGTCCAATTTTGGGCAACTTTTTCGAGCATTTCGGCCGGAATAGCCCGAATTTCTTCGGAAATGTTGTCTTCCAAAACTGGAATAGTTGCTGGCTTATTTCTGTAGACTTTAGACTTGACGTAGCCCCACAAAAAATAGTCTAAAGGCGTCAAATCGCATGATCTTGGTGCCCAACTTACCGGGCCATTTCTTGAGATGAATTGTTCTCCGAAGTTTTCCCTCAAAATGGCCATAGAATCGCGAGCTGTGTGGCATGTAGCGCCATCTTGTTGAAACCACATGTCAACTAAGTTCAGTTCTTCCATTTTTGGCAACAAAAAGTTTGTTAGCATCGAACGATAGCGATCGCCATTCACCGTAACGTTGCGTCCAACAGCATCTTTGAAAAAATACGGTCCAATGATTCCACCAGCGTACAAACCACACCAAACAGTGCATTTTTCGGGATGCATGGGCAGTTCTTGAACGGCTTCTGGTTGCTCTTCACTCCAAATGCGGCAATTTTGCTTATTTACGTAGCCATTCAACCAGAAATGAGCCTCATCGCTGAACAAAATTTGTCGATAAAAAAGCGGATTTTCTGCCAACTTTTCTAGGGCCCATTCACTGAAAATTCGACGTTGTGGCAGATCGTTCGGCTTCAGTTCTTGCAGGAGCTGTATTTTATACGGTTTTACACCAAGATCTTTGCGTAAAATCTTCCATGTCGTCGAATAACACAAACCCAATTGCTGCGAACGGCGACGAATCGACATTTCACGGTCTTCAGCAACACTCTCAGAAACAGACGCAATATTCTCTTCTGTACGCACTGTACGCATTCGTGTGGTTGGTTTAATGTCCAATAAAGTAAACTGAGTGCGAAACTTGGTCACAATCGCATTAATTGTTTGCTCACTTGGTCGATTATGTAGACCATAAATCGGACCTAAATCGCGAAACACGTTTCGAACCGAACACTGATTTTTGTAATATAATTCAATTATTTGCAAGCGTTGCTCGTTAGTAAGTCTATTCATTATGAAATGTCAAAGCATACTGAGCATCTTTCTCTTTGACACCTTGTCTGAAATCCCGCGTGATCTGTCAAATACTAATGCATGAAAATCCTAACCACAAAAAAATCACCCTTTATATATATATATATATATATATATATATATATATATATATACATATATATATATATATATATATATATATATATATATATATATATATATATATATATATATATATATATATATATAATACTGTGGGCAAAAAATAGTAAGACTTTGTTCATAATTTTAAAATGCTTTATTTATTTCTCCAAATCTATTTCCAACGTGCCAACGTTTTTTCCAATCCTCGAAACAGTTGTTAAAGTCAATTTCCGGAATAGCCTCCAATGCGCGTAGCAATTCACGTTTAATGTCTTCAATTGACTCAAAACAGTTTCATCGGAGCGGTCGTTTGAGTTTGCTGAACAGCCAGAAGTCACACGGAGCTAAATCAGGCGAATACGGTGGTTGCGGAACGATATAGGTGGAATTTTTGGCAAAAAATCTGGAACCAATCGTGCTTTCATTTTTCTTAGGCCCAAATGATCTTTCAAAATGGTTTTCACTGATCCTTCCGATATTTCAACGGTGCCAGTAAGGTCTCTGACTGTTAATCGTCGATTCTCGAGCACCAATTCCATGATTTTATTAAAGTGTTGATCATCAGTTGATGTTGATGGCCGTTCTAGACGTGGTTCGTCGTCAACACGTTCTCGACCCTCTTTGAACAATTTGCTGCTGTAAAGGGCATACTTACCGCTCCTGAATGAGGCATACTGGCAGGCCGTGAGAGAGGAGGATTGTCTTGTTTTTCCCTTCCATTTTACAATTTTCTTTTATACTGTTCCCATGCGGTTCATTCAATGTTGTACTAACTCAAGCAACGGTAGTGTGTATGTGTACAATGTTTTTTGTACTTGACATTCAAAAAATACCTTTTTATCAAAAAAAGCAATAAGCATTGTTGATTTATAACTTTTCCCAATTTTGAAACGTAAAAGGAGAGGAATTAAATAAGGCAAATTAATAAGTTCTTATTTACTTGGATATATACATACGAGTATAGGGGTAAACGGAGGGGCCAGATAATGAAACTTACCCTTATCAAAGCGATTTTATTATAAATTTATGTCAACAATCAACTTGTTTGGTGCGAGTGTCAAACTTTATGTTTGGTTTATAGAAAAAAACTATATCTTTATATAACAAATTTTATTTGTTAAGTTAATTAGCAACTCATTAAATCCTAGATAGACAACTGAATTGATGTTACGTGTAACAGTTCATATCCATGATATTAAGATACTTTGAATTAAAATGGTTTTGACACCAGTTTTACTGAAATTGAATACATATAGATAATATATCTTGAATTTTTCATTTTACGTGGGTAATTTTTCACGTGTTTGTTATTAAAATAATATTGTTGTAACAAGCAAGTGGAAACCTACCTAATGTACTCTGGTAACCAAGGCAAGCTCGTGTGTATTGAAAGATTACCAGTACCCATTTGAAAACCAATAGATAGTAAACTAATAACAGCAAATGACATCCATATTATGTAAGAATGTTTCAACGCAAAATTGTTTAACGATAAATCGACTTGCCATCAACCACAGGTAAACAAGTGCCAGATTCTGCAAGAAATGGCAGGCGGGATTAATTGAACAGATTTATACTCCTACCACTCATTTTAATTTATTTTACTAAATTTAAAGTGTTTTAACTTCGTGTGACGACAAAGTCAGCATAAATATTTGTATTATATGGATTACATTATGATGCAGCTGCATCCAAATTGTATACATCAATAAAGGCAATCACAGATAGTTAAGAGTTAAAACCACGAACTCAATTTTGGGTTACCATTGTGTATTTGCAAGCTCATACCAGAGGAAAGCTTCAAACAAACTCGTAAAATCCAAAAGCGGGTATTGTCCAAAATGGTGTACGTAGATCCTCAGCGTCCCGATAATGGGCACATCAGCCTCTCTTAGCAATACTATTTTCAAGTCCTATTATTATTTATTATTTTATTATTCATTCTCATACGATAACAACGGCGGATTATCCAGTGAATTTAATATTCCTTTAAGGATAATCCAAGTTGTTATACATCAATATTCAAAGTTACAAAATTTAGATAGATATATAAATATTATAAAAATTAAAGATAACGGAAATTTAGTTCCAAAATAATAAAATATTCGATTTAAAATAATTTTTAATATTTTTTTTAAATTGTAAGTAGTTTTCAGATTGCTTTATAAATTCAGGTACTTGATTATAAATAAATGGGCCCATAAACGCCATCGATTTTCTTCCAAATTCAGTTCTAATATGATGCGAATCAATTCTGTTAAAATTCCGAGTGCACCAAATGCAAGCCGTTCAATCTATACTCGTAAATCGCATGGAAGGTAATACAGAAAATGAGATATTTCCATAAAAGGTCATAGAATTTTTCTGTATGCTGGTCGAGTGATAGAAGACACTCTAACGAATCTAATGATATACGTCATGGTACCATTAATCGCTTTTAACATGAATATCAGCACCAAGTGCAAGCCGTTCAATCTATACTCGTAAATCGCATGGAAGGTAATACTGAAAATGAGATATTTGCGTAAAAGGTCATAGAATTTTTCTGTATGCTGGTCGGGTGATAGAAGACACTCTAACGAATCTAACGATATACGTCACGGTGCCATTTATCGCTTTTAACAATAACAACAGCACCACTCGTAAATCGCACGGAAGGTTTTACTCAAAAATAGATATTTTCTATCTTCACGTTATGAAATTTTTCTGTGTGTTGGAAAGATTACGGCTTAGAATTTCGCTTAAACCCTTCGGCAATGAAGGTTAAATTTCATTTTTAAAAGGTTCTTATTCTTTCGTCTATATCAAGTGTTTCTATATTAATTGAGTCGCGAAATTTATTTGTATTTTATTTTAATTTTACGTATAATATCATCCCTTGGTGCATTAAATATTTCCTGTAATTAAATAGGTAATATAAGATTTTATATAACTATACGTTTCTACCCAAGTTACATATAAAATAATTTTAAATTTTAAAATTCGTTATAACGAGAGTTTAACCCATACATACACATTTCAAAAGGTAAGGACAAAGTTAGGACATACTTCACACCCGTAAAGCAGTATCATCTGCAAATATTCTAATATGACCCGTGAGCGGCAAATAGGAAATATCATTAATATAAATGAGAAACAAAAGTGGTCCTAAAACACTACCCTGAGGGACACCACATTTGATATCAAACATTACACTTCCTACTCCATTTAACATCACATACTGTTTTCTATTTGATAAATAACTTTTCAATAAGTTGTAAGGAATTCCACGTACGCCATAACAGTACAATTTATTTAGAAGTAATGATGATCAATACAATCAAATGCTTTCTATAAATCCAAGAAAAGCGCTCCAACATATCTTTTTGAATCAAAAGCATCATACTCCCAATTTCTGCGAATGCCAATTCAGTTCCAAAACCTTTTCTTAATCCATATTGGTAGGAATAAAAAAAATTAGTATAATTTAAAAATGTTATTAAACGCGAAAATATTAATTTTTCAAGAATTTTATCGAATATTGAAAGAGTAGAAATAGGCCTATAACTATTAAGTAAATAAGAATCTCCATTCTTTAGAATAGGAATTACTTTAGCGACTTTTAAACATTTGGGATATACACCAGTTATTAAACTTTCATTAAAAGCATCAGACAACATGTTCGAAAAAACTCAATTCTACATTTCAGCACGCAGCTATTAAATTTTTGCGGACCTCCACCTTTACTACTACTAAACAGATAACATTACAAACTTCAGCAGGTGTGATTGGTGATAGATACAAGCCATCTGAAATCCATTTAATAGTTCCAACCCTGTGTATGTCTCTGTCGGAGGTAATTTTATTTAATTCACTGATTAAGTAACCTGCATTAACAAAGAAGCAATTGAAAAGATTAGCTATCTCAAAAGAATCACTTACGTATAGGCCATTAAAGAAAATTTTATCAAATTTTCATCAAATCCCTCTGATTTAAATCTGTAAACATGTTATTAAAGTAACATTTTTTAGCATAATACTTTTTAGAAGCTAACAATTTAGATACACGTACTAATTCGGATTTCAGAGCAACGTTACTAGGATTACGTTTAATTTTTTTTAAAACTTTATTTTTTTACGAATGTCACGCCAAATGTCAAGTGTGATCCTCGAACATAACGTATTTTTCAGCTTAACATCAACACTTACTGTCTTTGAGTATCTATCTATTAATTCATTATATTTTTCAACAATAACTTCTATAGTATTATTCGGATCTTTCACATTAAATGGCATTGTAAGTAGAAAATTATTGAATAATTCATTAACTTTTGCCACGTCTACTATTTTCTTTACAAGAGTTTTCTTAATATACTTAGAAGTAAAGTAAAAATTTGACAAAAGGAAATTGTGATCGCTAATAGTGGAGTATATCGTAGAATTGACGATTTTAGTTATATTTATGAAGCTAGATACGGAATGATCTAAAATATTGTTACTTGCAGAACGAGTTGCATACGTATTTGTAGTGATCAAACCATGAGTCATCAACAGATTATTATAATCAATGACATTGCCATCTGTTTTATTAACGGCAATATTTATATCCCCAAGTAATATGTTGTCAGTACAACGATTTCCAGATTGGATATTATCCAACCAATTGAAAAAACAATCAACTTCAGAATTTGGTGGTCGATAGATATCACATATTTTTGTATTATTAAGCAGAATTTAAATAAAATGAAATGGGTATAAGCCATTATCCATGTTCAAGATGCAATACTCGATATCTTTTTTAATGTATAATACAAGACCACCTCCAGATCGATCATCTCTACAAGAAAAGCAACTATTAAAATTGTTGATAGGATAGGCTATCGAATTATGACTCTGAATAAAAGTTTCAGAAATAACTAAAATATCAATATCCGATTGTAGACTATCTATGAATTCTAACATATTATCAAATTTAACAAAATCATTCATGCCACGAATATTTATTTGTAATGTTTTCAATTGTCGAGCATTAGTCACAAAATAACAGTTAGGATTCATTTTATAGTCATCAACATTATCAAAATATTGATTATAACAGCGAGCTTTTAAACCATTTCTTAACCTATTCATTAAACAATAAATGATTGAAATAACAGAATTCAATTATACTCTTAATTGCACAAAAATCAAAAACAAAGATACCGTAATATAATCTAAATTTAATGACATTCAAAATCGTATTCCATGAAATTTTTAACGAATACACATACTCATAAATGGTAAAAAAAATTACCAGAAACTAGCAGACAAAAATAGAAAAAATCGACCATTTAGACACAACTTGGACAACGAAAATAATAAAGGAAATCAGAAACATCTGACAGTGACATTGAAGATGTCAAAGTTAAAATCAAAACAAAATAAAGAAATAGTAATAAATTGTGTAAATGAAATGGAAGTAATTGAAAATTTAGGAAAAATAGAAAATTTAAGAAAATATAATATAAACCTAATAATGATATTTGTTTAATTCTAGTGCAACAAACCGGGGCTGGCATGATCCCATCATTAATCATCGATGGGTGCTGTATCACCAACAACACCATCATTTGCTGTATTTTGTAGATGATCCCGAAATGTACTAATACGTACGATGTAGTGGATATCGTTCATCGAGCTGATGTGGAAAACATTTGATTTTTGAAACATTGGACCTTTTCTGAGTAAGATTTTGCCTTGTTTGTACCATAAATATTTGAAATTAATTTTTTGTTTTATTTTTTTAGCTTCAGAATATAATCTGGTTTGAAGTGGCGATAGATGCTCCATAATGTGAATATTAGAAGCCTTATGTTGTGGTGGACTTAATGGTGGAATTAATATAGGTGTGGTGGAATTAATATAGTTTTTATTTAATGTTTTTAGTCGATATTTTAATAAAATTGTGTTTTTTAATTCATAACTGTTTGTTTTAATTATTAACATTGGTTTTTTGGTTAACTTTGATCCAGATTGAATATTTGTGTTTACAAAAAATGCTGATTGAATGTCTTTATCAGCCGGTTTAACATCATGCACGCGAAGTATGCATTTCACCATTTCATCTTTCATGTCAACATTTGACGGAAGTCCAGTAACAACTAGATCATTCCGTATTGCTATTTGGTGCTCTGTATCCAACAGTGCTTCAAGTTTATTCACCCTTGATTCAAGTACTAATTGTTTATTTTCCAGTTGATTTGCATTTTGACATAACGTCTTATTCTCATCAATTATTTGATTCATTTTCTGTACAAAATTGTCAAATGAGTCTGATACAAATTTCTGAGAATTTTCAACATTTATGATTCTCGAGCGTAAGTTGGCTAACACATTTAAGATTTCCGGAAGACTTGATGACTGATCTCCAATTTCAGCTCCCTCAATTATGGATCTACGTTTTGTGGTTTTACAAGAACTGCAAATCCAAGCAGCTGATTTGTTACGAATATGTTGAAGTAGATCATCTGGTATATCAGCATCATATGCAATATGGAAGAATCCATTGCATAATCCATCACAAAAAATAGCCGGATTGTTTCGATTACCGGTAATAGCAGCATCACATTTTTTACACTTTTTTGGGGCCATCCTAAAATGTCACAGTCTTATAATTTTGGCGCCAAAACACTTTAATTAAACTTTTTATAGTTTGGAGATATTTTTAATAAAACAAAATATTGTTTCTAATTATTTTTAATTTTTATTTATTATTTTTATTATACACCCTGTATTTTATTTATTATCTTCACTTGTTTTATTTTGCGACTGTTCACTTCAATAGATAAGTTGAGAATGTGTACTATTGTTTAGTGGTTTCTAAAATAATTGCTTCCAACAAAACTCTAGGGAATCTAGTGCTACTACATATTTCATAAAAGTGGAAAAGGTTCTACAGCTCCTAATCAAGTGTTCCCTATTGGAATTTGTAGATAAAATGTTCCTAGTGCACACTGCATACGTATCAATTGCATTAACCTACATGTCAACATAAATTATATATAATACTACTGTGGGCAAAAAGTAGTAAGGCTCTTTAATTTAAATTTCGCGCGGAAAACCATTCGTCGAAATGTTTTTTTTTCTATGTTGGTATGACTGTCAGTGACATCTGTGCCAAATGTCACATCAAAATAATCATTAGTGTTTAGTACACGCTTGTCTTTCTGAAGTACAAAAAGTGTATTCGGCGATTTTTACAATGAGTGAAATTATTCAACAAAGAAGTTCCATTAAATTTTGTGTGCGGAATCAATTTTGTGGTGCCGAAACGTTCAGAATATTGCAAAAGGCCTTCGGTGATAGGATGGCTACTAGGATGTCATGAAACGTATTATAATTCGCGATGAGTCTGGGATCTATGCTTACGACCCGGAAACAGACCATCAATCGGCCGAATATCGTGCCAAAGGTGAGCCGAAGGTGAAAAGCCACGTCAAAGCAAGTCAAAAATCAAGGTGATGTTGACAGTTTTCTTCGATTATCGAGATGTGGTGCACTCCGAATTCCTTCCAAACTGTGCCAAACTGTCAACAAGGAATACTATTTGAGTGTTATGCGTCGTTTGCGCGAAGATATTCGTAAAAAGAGGCCGGAATTATGGATCGACAACTCTTGGTTTTTGCACCACGATAATGCACCTTCTCATACTGCATTGGTTTCACGTGATTTTTTTGTCAAAAATTGAGTCAATTGAAGACATTAAACGTGAGTCGCTTCGCGCATTGGAGGCTATTCCGGAAATTGACTTTAACAACTGTTTCGAAGATTGGAAAAAACGTTGGCATAAGTGTATTGAGGAATACAAAGTGAATTTTAAAATTATGAAGAAAGTCTTACTATTTTTTGCCCACAGTATTATATGAATGCAAATACTTAAAAATTCGAACCAACGCAAAAATTCAACAATTCCCCAAGGGCCTTTGGGCGGGATATTAGGTGCGTAAAATGCGCCGATAACCACAACTCGAAAGACTGCACTGTTTGCCGAAACGATTCCACAAAATGTATAGATTGCAAAAAGCAACACCCAGCCAACTATACAGAGTGAGCAGTGGTGGTACAACTGCAAAGTTTAGGAAATAAAGCGTGCAAACCGACTCCAAACTCTTACTTTACAAGAGAGAGGATGCCTACTACAAATTTGGTGCCGCCACAACCACAGTCCATCGGAGCACAGAGGAGAAGCTGACCCAGGAGAAATAACCCAGTCAATGTTACTAAAGAAAATTCACTCGAAACGATCCGAAGTATAGAAACGATAAATGCATCCCTAGCAAAGCTAGAACGTGGTCGACAAGCTATATAAAACAAGAAGCCACAAATGAGATAACTTATTTGTACAGATAATTCAAATGTACAGAACACTAAGAAAAGCCATTTGGAATGTGAATGGACCACAGCATTTTCCAGAGCGAACAGTTTTCCTAAACTTAGAAAACATAGAGATATGTCTCGTAACGGAAACTCATTTAACATAAACTTAAGAATTCATTTATTAAAATACGTGATTATGAATGACACCATGCTATAGATCCAGGAGAAAACGCTAGTCCATCTCAGTGTTTTCTCCTGGATGTATAGCCATAATTGGTAAGAAAATATCATTGACTAGAATCTCCTCTATTTACTGTCCCCCACGTGATTACAAATATTATCATAGGTGGTGAATAAATAGTAGTAGTTTGTAGTTTTCCATCTCGAACTTCTTCTGGATAGAATTCGTACACTGATCGTACACTTACTATTGGTAGAGGTTTGGTTTTCTTTTTCTATTATGGTATTTGTAATGTTGTGTTCTAAGAACTTCTTCATATTGTCTTCATTATTGAAGATATTCTTATATTGCTTCTTCCCATTTTTTATTATTAAACATTCTTACTTTATTCCATATTTCTCGAGGATTTATGTTAGGATTTATACCGCTTATATAAATTCATGTCAGGATTCCTTTCTTGCTCTTTTTATTTCTAGTCTTACCTTACTTGTTGCTTTTTTTAATTCAATTTCAATGTACATGTTCCTTCTATTGTTGTTGTATAATTTGAATTTCTGGTTTTGGATCTCCCACAGTTTTCTAATTGATTGTGGCCACCATACTTTTGGTATGTATTTGCTTTTATGATTTTTTTTTTTTTGTGTTGTTTTCGATTATTTCCTGTAATTCATTTTCGTAGTCCATCAAGTTGAAAGTATGTGCCGGATTTAATTTTAATATCTCTCCTGTGACTTTTTTGTAGTTAATTCTGGTTATTATTTGATTTGAATATGAGTTTGGGTTTTCTAAATTAACGCTGATGGGCATATGATCTGTGAAAACAATTTTAATTTTATCCGTGTACCATCGTATTTTGTGTATTATGTCCCGAGTTGCAATCGATATATCAATAGCAGGACTACGTCCGTGTGGTCCCATCCAAGTATGTTCTCCTTATTGTTTAACATTATAAATTTTGATGTTGTTATTATATTGGCTATTATTTTTCCTCTGCAATCTTTCTTACTTTTTAATTCCCATGATAAATGATGCACGTTTATTTCTCCGATAACTGTTCTGCAATAGTATATCCTGCAGTTTCTAATCACGTAATGCCTTATATTAGTCTAACCATATTGTATTTTGGACAATCATCTGTAATATGTCTTGCATCGTCAACTGTATTACATATTTCACAATTTTCATCGACTATTTTTCTAACTAGCTTTAAATATGTTTTATCGAAAGTATGATTCGTTCGAAATTTAGTGATTTTCTTCATGAAAACATGTTTTGACCAGCCAAGAAGTCGCGTGATGCTTGCAGACGAGACACAATTTTTGGCTTGATATTTATGCTTCTGGTGGTAATAACATTCATCTTGATAATTTAAATGTCTTAATGATGAACGTGATCACAAACTGCTTACGGTCGATGTTGTTATGATGTCCATGAATTTTGTAATTTAATATTTTCCAACTCACTCATGACACGAATAGCCCGTTTTGAAAGCCGTATACGAAGTTACTCCTTCGTCCGTTGTAATTATCAAAACGAATGTCTCGAGTCTGGAACACAAAACCTTAAGTGATATAAAAATAAACCGCATGAGCATATTGGGCCGCTTCAATTGTTGTTCAGCAACATTAAACTGTTAACTGTTTGTTAAGTATTTCAAACCAAACAAATGGAATTAGATTAAGCACCCGCTGTGGTGGTTGATAATACGAATATGATGCCAATGTGTAAAACGGATTCCCATTTGGACTAGAAGGGATAGATCGATTAGTTAAAAGCCATAAATTATAAATCTGGATGAAAAACCATTACTGAATTTTTTTTAAATCAAATTATGTATAAATAATATTTTATTAAATATGTATTACAATAATAATAAAGAATAAAGATATACATATAGGTAATTATCTATTTATTACATTCTGTGGAAAAAAATTATTTTTTTAAATAATTTTTATTTTTATATATCCCATATATTTTTGTATTCATATAAATAATATTCATAATAACTATATAATAATAATCATAATTTGTAATTATAATATAATTTATACACACTTCCACAGTCACCTATCTAAGTTTTAAAAATTGTTCAATTAATTAAGAATTTATAATAATAACAAAGTAATGTAATTTTCATACATTACATTCTTATCATCTCATCTAAGAAACTATACTTAAAATATCAATATTCATAATTTATGTGAATTATTTATAAAAAAAAAATATTTTTATTTTAAATGTACAATTTTTAATAAAGGTTCACTCTAATTTGACGGCTTCCACGAGGGAAGGGACGCAGGGAAGAATATAAAAAACTTAAGAATCGAATAAAATAAATATATGTCTATGTACATAACTAAAATTAATAATCAAAAAATACGGCGATATTTTAAAATTCCTTCCTTATATTTAAAAATGGTAATAGAAATAACCGGGAAAAAAATTAATGAAAACTATGGGTTGAATCCTTGCTTTATAATAAACATTTTGAAATGGGGAATTTACTTAGTGTCATCTATCGAAAATATACTAAATTAAAATATTACATCCTTTTACTTTTATTTATTTATAACTTTAATTCGAAATAAAGAAAAGAAACAAAAAACGGTTATGGTACTATTCATTCATTACCTCAAAGATATTTACGATAATTCCGAAGGTCTCCTCCACTATTACTATTATCATTATCGTTCGATGCGCACTCAACAGCCGCTGCAACCGATTCAAACGACGGCGGTTCGGATGTTGGACTACTTGGCATCTCCGAAGTCAGATTTCGACTGTTTTGTGCCAAATTTTTACGACGCCCTCTTCCTCGTGCCATATTTAAGCCGCCTGGTGTACCTCCGCCTGGCGGTCGTCCTTTACGTGGCCCATCATGTATATGATGATGGATCGGAGTGGTTGGTTTTCGTCCGGGTCGCCTCTTTTTCCTTTTCTTATTGCCATAACGCGGATCATAATCATATTCATCGTCCGGTGATTTTGGTTCATCCAAATCGTCCATATTGTTCATATCAATATCGTCATAGAACCATTCTTTGGGTAGGTCATCTTTTAAGTTTTGACTGTCTTTACTATCAGATGTGTCAGCACCACCAAGCGATGATGATTCCTCCAATAGTACGCCATTGAAATCACTATCATCGCCACCACCACCCACAACAGCAACACTACCTGGTACTACTACTCCAGGCACCCCAATCGCAGTTGTAATACCACTTCCGCCAACTAAACTTCCACCACCACTCAACGCATTTTGGTCGCCACGTCGTAAAATACCAAACGGACGCTTAGTTAAATATTGTCGTCGACTTTTACGCCAGCGGGCTGCTGGATATGTATAAATTTGACCTTCACGAAATCCCGGCATCCGCATCCGTCGATCCATAAACAGGGAACTGTGGTTTTGTGCGACCCCGGTTTGCGGATCGAAAAATGGTAATCGTAGTCGGCGCTCTAAACATAATCGCGAATTAAAATTAGCGCTGTACTCGATTGTTTCACGATAAGTAGAATCGTTCAAAAAGTTTTTGATTTTTTCTAAATTTGGTTCACTTACTATTTGTATATCGACAACAGACGACATTTTTATTTTTTTCGACTTTTTTAGTTCTTTTCAATGATAATTAACACTAAATATGTATGTATATTATAAAACCGTATTCATACATGCAAACCATACACAAATACACAGATACGACTTCACTTAATACAAGTGCATTTCACATAAATCCTTATCATTTCATAAAATCTATGCCCATATTTGCATCCTGCAACCACTCACTATATACTTTACAGTTCCATCATTAAGTTATACATTAACTCGATAATTTAATTACTAAGTAAACAGTTTATTTAATTAAATTTTACATTACAAATACACATTTTGGATTAATTAAAATATTTTTTTGATTAAAAATCTCTCAGTGAGAAGCACTTGACAGATGTTTTATTTTTTATTTGACATATACACATTTGCCGAAATTAGTGGTGCTGCTTTGAAAAGAAATCCCTTATTACAATATTTATTGTCAATATAATTTCAAAATTTTGGTATGGCCCGAGTTAAATTTCAACTTAAAAATTTTCCCTGTGTGGAAAACCCTCTCTAATTCAATAATAAATTTCGGATTAATCCTTTATTCCACTGTCCACAATGAAAAATTATTTATTCAAATATACTGGAGAAACAAAAAGAGAAGCCAATCAATAAATTATATTAAGAGTGACAGAAACAAATATCAAATTTATGGCACATTTTATAATTAAATTTGGACATCTTGAAGACAACATAACCAACAAAACCACAAATAAATTTACTTCGGCAATTTCGTTTTTTTTCTATAGAAATTTAAGTTTGATTGGTATTAATATTCATCAATAGAAAATAAAAAATATTTACTATTAATTTACTATTAATTTACTATTAATCACGTATTATTTAAGTAATAAAAATGTTGGTTGACCATAATATTTTTCCAAACCATAAAACGATCTTAGCGTGCGGGAAATATTTCTCGTCATATACTTTTTATGTGCAAATATATTAGAATGTTGATACTATAAAAAGTATCCTGGCGAAAGCAACACAAAAGTATTCTATAAGCCATATTATTGTAACACATACACAATTTTCGGTCGATTACATAATGGTATTGAGTATAAACAAAGAAAAAACATGTTCTTAAAGGTGAAATTCCATAACGGCGGCTTTTTTTCGTAGAAAACCAGAAAGAGATAAAATCAAAAATTCCTATGTGTTACATTTAAAATTTGTGTTGTTGTTGCGGTTTAGTTGCCATAAATATAAATTAAAAATACAAATCGAAGTATTTTTTAAAGCAAGCAAAATTAAAAATATCCAATCTTGACATTTCAAAACAGAATATTCTTTTCATTCTAAGTTTCGATGTAGTATTTATAAAAAGAATGTGTTCCGAAAATTCTAAATAAATAAAAGAACAAACGAAAATAAAAGAATACATAGAATGACTAAAAGTACGTTTTCTGTCAGTTTTGGAACATTCGTTTGGAATATACAGAATGAATAAACGAAAACACTCATTATTTAGGTTATACTACAAACACGGTCAAATATTCCCCTAACTTTTTTATTATAATGTAATACGCTTTCTTTAGTATTTAATTATTGAAAGGAAATAATTAAAAAACATAATTTATAAAAGCATGCCAACAAATAGGGATCCGTACAGAACTGCATAATTTAAAATTGCATTTTTCAAAACGGCATATTTAAAAACTGCATAAGGTACAAAACAGTATTTTTCAAAACGACATTTTTCAAAACGACATATTTCAAAACGGCATTTTTCAGAATTGCATTTTTCAAAACTACATGTTTCAAAATTGCATAGGTACAAAACGGCATTTTTCTAAACTGCATTTTTCAAAATGACATTTTTAAAACTGCGCAACATAGAATGAAATATTTTCATCGATTATAAATCTAGAACTATCTTTTCATTGTGGAATATGACCAACAGGTACGGTTATTTATTAACGGATCACGATGAAATTTTACATGGATGAAATTTTTGAACGATTCTTTTGAAACGAAATGAAAAGGAACTTGTATATTTCTTAGTCAATTAAGATCAAGTTTCACATGTTTCTATGGTAGAGTTGAATTTACAAATGATTTTGAATAAAATTTATGAAATGAAATTGATTATAACAAATTTATGCTACATGTTTTATATAAAAACTTTAGTAGGTATGTTATAAGAAAGGTATTTACCTTCATTGGAATTACAAATTATTTGAAGATTTAGTATGCATATAATATTCTCCTTCACCTAAATTTTTATATAGAGCTTCGAAGTTCTAGTTAGTTACTTCAATTGCATGGTCGTAGCGGATTACTCCGCATTGGAATACAACTCATGCAAGTATTTTCTTAATTTTTCGGGTTTATCGAAAAAGTCGATTCAAAGATATTAGTTTCAAGATATGTAGCGTTATTAACGTACGTCGCCTCTACAATTGTTGCTTGAGGGTTTTTAATATTTATGGTCCTGCCCAAGATAGTACATTTTTAAGAAAACACAGCAATTTTATCTTTATCGCACCTATATAAATGGTGTATAGCATTACATCAGCATATCGTGTATACTACATCGAAGCTCAGGTATATATTTCTACATGTGTCATATGTGGTGGTTTATATATTATGTTAAAAACGGTTTGAAATAATTTTATTAATTTGATGTTACTTAGAAACAGTGGGCGAAGTGCAACGGAAATACCTACTAAAATGTATCGAATATTTCAGCAGCAACAAACATTCATATTTACTGCGTTTCAAACTTATAATAACTAATTGTTATTGATGCCGCATCCCAAAATTATTCAGTTTTTGCCAATTTCCCTTAACCGAACAAAGTTAAATTCCCATCTTTCGCTATTTTTCGTTTGCAGTCGTTCGTTATATTTTTTGTACCCAAATATTATTTGGTTGTTTGTTCTGTTTAAAAAAAATATAAAAAAATGATACGCCTACAAAAAAATTAGCTAACTTTGTTAAAAAACCTAGATATACTATTAAGGAAAAAACATAAACTTAATTTTAATAAAAAAAGAATACAGCAAATATGGCTTTTTGAATACAATTACTGGACATATATCCTTTTAGTATGTAATTAGTATTAAGTTAAAATTTATTTATATATGTATGTATTAAAAAGAATCTAAATAAACGATAAATGTCGTTATGAAAAATAGCTTTGGGTTTATTAGTTATTTTAATTATTTATTTGGGATATGCGTCTCCCGGTTATAGAATAAAAAACGTTTACTTAAAATTTTGACACTATATTTCTTGTACGTCTGTACTAGTTTAATTACAATTCAATTCTGGTTCTTTTAATCCGAGTACAAATAATAAAGTAACTTACCAGTAATACAATGTGTAGAGAGGGAATCAAAATAAATAGTTTAGTGGAGTTTATTAACATGAAAATCAAAATATGCTTACAATAGCTTATTGGAGTTTATTAACATTTACTTATTGCGAATGCAAATTTATATACGATATGCAATATCGCATATGTAGTTTCCTAATAATTTTATTATAGCTAACATTAACCGCGACTTAAAATTTCTTTAAGCTTTTGAAATATGCAGTTTTGAGAAATTTCGTTTTCAAAAATGCCGTTTTAAAATATGCAATTTTGACCGGGACCCCAGCAAATAATATTTAGACTTTTTTAGTAATTTAGAGATAAAAATATAATTTATTTAACAATAATTTTCATTTTTTTATCTAATTTATTGGTTATAATTTCGTACAGTTGTCAAATATGTTACTTAAAATTTTGCTATATTATAAAAATAATCTGTCTTTGTCCGACTAATTGTATATTATTTCTTGTGTCTTTTTGATATTCTTCCTAAAATTGTATGCTTTGGAATCGAACTCCGCCTTTAATAAAACCGAAAAATAAAATAAAAATTTGTAGAAGCTTTACATTAACACGTCCGTAATTATTATCCTTATTCAGTATACATAGTTTCTTGTATTATTAGGAATAAAATTATTACGTAAGTCCATAAGTTGGATTCATTAATAAATGCACCACATTTATCTCAAAATTGTAGTGAAAAATCGTGTATTACGAAAAAATGACTTATTCTAAATTTAAAAAAATACAGCACCAAACAGAAATTTGATTACCGTAGGTAGGTTCAATATCTACTCTAAACAAAATTATAAATTGAAAATTTAAAATATAATGAAACATGGCTCCTCGTCTTCCACTTCTATTTCACATTTTCTTCTAGTTATTATTGTTGTTACTTCTTTTTATTTGAAGGATGGCTGTGTACCATCATGTGTATCATGTTTTCGTATACTCGTACATATTTATTTATTATAAAATTTTGTACTTTTATACTAACACAAATGAATACAGGACTGAAATATTTCATAGGATCGGTGTATAATCGAGTACAAATCGGCTTGTAGAATACATTTGAGTTGGTTTCGACTCTGGCTAGTATTTTTTCCATTTTATTATGTAGAAAATTGTTTCGTCTGCGAATTTTTGCAGGTAAATAAGAAGTATCTGCTATATAAAATATGCGAAAGAGTAAATATTGTTATATTCAATATGCGAGAAAGAAATATAAACATATAGAGATGCCATAATTGTTTTATAGGATTATTATTAATTCGTTTTAATTTACCCAAAATTGACACTTACATTTTTATGTTTGGCGTCTGCTTTTATTATGAATCCTTAACATTTATAAATATAAAATAATTTGTTTTGTTGATTTTAAAATTGCTACCATAAAAATTCTCAGATCGAATATATGTTATGGTAACATTTCCATTTTTATAGTGGTTTTTGCTCAAAAAGTCTTCTGCAAAATTTTGCATGAGTTATCTTGTCTCTCACGTGCAAAAAGTTAAAGTTTTATCACTTTCATTTTGCAGAAGAAAAATGTTGGTCGCATGTAAATGGGGTATATGGGGCATATCCATGTAGAAAATTGTTTTCTTCTGCAAATTTTTACTGGTAAATTAACGAGCATCCGCTATATAAAAATATTCAATATGCGAGAAATAGGATATTTATTTTTTTATTAATTCTAATGCGAAATTTACATTTTTATCTATGTCGTCTGTTTTTAAATATTATGAATCCTTAACATTTATAAATATAAAATAATATATAAATAATAATACTCGGATCGAATATATTTTATTGCAACATTTTCATTTTTATAGTGGTTTTAGGGTGTAGTGGCTCAAAAAGTATTGTGCAAAATTTTGCATAGATATATTTCTTTTTTTGTCTCTCATGTGCACAGTCAATGTTTTATCTCTTTCATTTTGCAGAAGAAAACTGTTAGTCTCTTGTAAATGGGGTATAAAGAAAAGCACGATTGCGGTGCGTGTTCCATTCCGATCGTTTCTCGTTTGCTGACTTTTTCCATGCTTTCTACTTCATTCTGAGAATAAGATATTTAAAAAGATAGCACAAACTGTTTTAAATCTAAACAAATCTACTTTACACAATTATAGAGCTCTAATAATTTTAATCAGCTTAAACAAGTGAACAATTTTAAGAGTTATGAACAAGAGTAATTACCTGAAACTATTTTAAAGTCAGTGAATCAGTTAAAATTTTTTTTTTTTTTAATTTAACAGGAAACTCAATTGAGAAATTTTAATTTAGTCGAAGACATTTTTACTTAAAGCATTATAGGGTATCGTAAATGCAACTTTCGTTGTTGTTTTATCAGTACATATTTACAAATTCAATGGGCGCTTTCAGTACACCCAACAATTGGGAACATGTTGAGTAAAATCGCGGCCACGTAATGAAAATGTTTAGCACTATGAAATTTGCAAATCAAATTAACGATGGTTTCACTGATCATGATAGGGACCTGAAAGCGCCAAATATACTACTCGTAACGTGTAATTTGTTTTTATTTTCATAGAAAATTTGTCAAAATTATTTTGCCTCGAAAGTCGTAATTATAAATCGTAATGCCACAGAATAACTGCAGAAACGACATAACGCTGTTTTTGTATGGAAAAATATCGACTCATTTTTTGACCTCGACTCTTAAAGTATCAAAGAATTAGAATATTTTTATTTCAAATAAACATAATTATGGACTCATAATGAAGCTTTGACAGTATATTTGAACAAAAAACAGTTAACATAAAATCATCTCTATAATTGTAATAATTCATATTTAAACGTAATGATATTGAAACGTTATGTTTCCTATAAAATAATTAAGGCAGGAAAATAAATTATTGGTCCACGCAATGCCTGTTCTGGTTATAAATATTTATATTCTGTGGTAATGCTTACATAATCCTCCTCATGGATTCACTAACGGCCTAAAATTGATAAAATCAATGAGTTGATAAAAAAATAACTTCAATTTTTGAATTAAACCCCAATTCCACTTCAAATGACCGTATAATAAATAGTGTTACCATAAATAAAAGCATAATCAAAACCATTTGCTTGAGATGGAAATAGCATGATATTTGTTTTGAAAATTTCAATAAGTTAGAGGGGGACCACAAATTGGTAATGCGCACCATATTATGTAGCGCGATGTGATGTCAATGGCATACAATCATACAACAATCTATTGAATGTCAAAAGGATTTTCTGTATATTTATGTATAAAAATTGTAAATAACCGAAATATTTATTATGAAATTATATAAACCGAGCTGGGTAAATCATGATGGTAATATATTTTGACCATTTTGCGTTTTATATAGTCTAATTATTTGTGTTTGATTTTTTACTTTGATAGAGAAGCCGATTTTTTCTGTGGACATCCACCCGGATGGCGAGCGGTTTGCAACTGGAGGTCAGGGTAATGAATCTGGTCTAGTAGTGATATGGAACTTAAAACCGGTGCTGTTCGAGGACGCGGAGGCCGATAAAAGTGTACCAAAAATTTTATGTCAAATGGATAATCATATATCGTGTGTGAATTCGGTGCGATGGTCAACGAGCGGACAAATGTTGGCATCCGGTGGAGATGATAAAATTGTAATGATATGGAAACGGGGTAAAGGGAGTGGTGGTGTGTTTGGAAGCGCCGGTATAACCAAAACGGCCGAAAGTTGGAAATGTTTATCAACGTTGCGTGGTCATAGTGGCGATGTGCTCGATTTGGCCTGGTCACCAACTGACCAATGGTTGGCGAGCTGCAGTGTTGATAATACAATTATAGTATGGGACATACTGTCTCTTCCATCAATAGTGGCGCGATTAAAAGGACACACGGGTTTGGTGAAAGGTGTAACTTGGGATCCGGTTGGAAAATTTCTGGCTTCCCAAAGTGACGATAAAACCGTTAAAATCTGGAAAACCTCGGATTGGGGACTCCAAAAAACTATAACAGAACCATTTGATGAATGTGGTGGCACCACACATGCACTTAGGCTTTCATGGTCCCCAGATGGACAATATTTAGTGTCTGCACACGCAATGAATGGCGGTGGACCAACCGCCCAGATCATTGAACGCGAGGGGTGGAAATGTGATAAAGATTTCGTTGGGCATCGAAAGGCCGTAACTTGTGTTAGATTCCACAACTCAATATTGAAGCGGCAGGCGCCCAAATCAAATAAATCTCAACAGTATTGTTGCGTGGCTGTCGGTTCCCGCGACCGTTCATTGTCGGTTTGGATGACCGCCTTACAACGGCCACTGGTCGTGATCCATGATCTTTTCGAGGATAGTGTGCTAGATTTATCATGGAGTGCTCATGGTTATATATTACTCGCTTGTAGTGTCGATGGTACGGTGGTCAGCCTACAATTTTCAGCTAACGAATTGGGTACTCCTTTAACCGAAGACGATAAAAATGCTCTGTATCAACGGATGTATGGTAAAAGCGCAAACTTTGACATGCATGCTCAAGTTGGGAAAGACATGATTATTGAGAATGCAGATTTGCTCAATGCGATAAACGAAAAACCAAAACCTCCATCGCTGTTTGACACTCCCGAACAGAATCATGTTAACAAGCCTGCTGCGGAAGTGGATGTGTTGTTTAAACATTCCGCCGAAATTAACCCACCGGTAAAAAATTCGACGCCAGTAAAACCAATTAGTAAGCAAATTGAAACACTTACGGCAGATGGAAAGCGTAGAATAACCCCGATGTTCATCCCACTAAATCCTGATGATGCGTGCGTTAATAGTTTTACGTTTTTATAAACAGCAAATTTATTGTTATGTTTAAATTTCAGTGACGCGGCACCCGAATTCAGTAGCTCGTCTCGTAGCACGTCGGATATAGTTGTTGAACGTTGGAAAGAAGACACCAAGCCTAAAAAAGACGTTTTTGTTACTCCGGCTATGTCAGAAGCAGTTGTCAGTACGCATCAAAAACCTGAAACATTGTAAGATTTCTATGAATTTTAGAAGTTCGTTAAATTTGATAACACTCATTGCACTCGATTTCAGAAATTTAGATTCACGGCTAAAAAAATCAGCCGTTGTTGGTTCTCAAATCAGTAAAATTACAACAAGCTCAACCGTTCCAAAAGTGGAACAAATTGCTATAGTTCCTAAATCAGTGACATTAAGCGGCGGTAAAGCGGGGCCTTTAAAAGGGACACATGTTAAACAGGGCGGAGAAGTTCGCGTCCAAATATTGAACGGCACTCAAAATACGGAATTCGGTCCATTGTGCAAAGTAACATGCTCCAATATTCATGCGCTAGATAAAAAGCTATGGGAAACATTTATCGGGTCGCCGGTTGTAAATTTTGGTTGTTGTGCAAAATACGCGGTACTCTGTTCAATGGACGGCACAATCAGGTTCTATAATATTAAAAATGGAATCACAATATTCCCCGTGTTGAATTTATCAAGTCCGGCGGTACTTTCTGCATTTGTAAGATAGTTACCTATATAATTCAATAATTGTATAATCTAATCATTGTTTATTATTGCAGACTATAGATTGCCGCCTGTGTGGTGTTCTATCCGAATGTGGAAGTGTTCGTGTTTGGAATATTGACACTCAAACAATACTTTTAACCACATCGTGCTGCGATCTTCTTAAAGGCGGTCATCCACATATGATGAGTATTACAGAAAATGGTTATCCGTTTATCTCATTAACGAATGGTTGCTCGTATTCGTATTCAAAGAATTTAGACAGTTGGCTTGTGCTAAACTCACGCGACCCCATAGTGCGGCATGGTTTATCAACAACAAATAACCCGTCCAATGTGATCCGGAATATGAAACAATTTCCGCTCATGTCATTTCAAACTACATCGCATGCATTTCAGAGATCACAAAATAATTATATTGATTTATCATCAAATGCTTGGCAGCATGCTGCGAAGCAAACATTTATCGAAAATCAAATTGAACTGTGTAAAACGATAAATTCGCCGGATGAACTAAAACACTGGTACTCGATGCTTGGTTATCATTTATCATTTCATGGTACCGAAGCTCGTATACGATTGTTACTGGACGATTTACTAGGGCCAACCTATGCGATACTATCAAATTCTTATAAAAAACCAACCAATAATCAAATTTTGGGCATCGATAAGCATTTTTTGCTCAAAGAAGTATTGCTTCATTTCAAAACGCAACATCAGTGGCAACGCATATGGATGGAATATTCGGACCAGTTGTCTGCATTAAGTAAAATTGTATAAATTTATAAAACTAGATTAATTATGATTATACGTCGTTTATGTAATAAAAGTATAAAGGGATGTTTTTGTGTTTTTTAAACAACTGGATCACAGAATACAAACAGAAGGAACATTACTCGACTTTTGTATTAAACAATTTCGATTGTTCTACGAGGGCGGATTGACAATGAAGCTACCTAAGTAGGAAAACAAAATTTTTTTTTGCCAAAACCCATTTATTTCTCAACATAGTCTCCATTTAGTTCGACACACTTAGTAAGACGATATTCCAACTTATTTATACCATCTGAATAATACGATTTCGGGAACGCCTCAAAATACGCGTTAGTTTCGATAATCACTTCTTCGTCTGAGATGAATCTTTGTCCTGCGAGCCATTTTTTCAAGTTTGGAAACAGGAAAAAGTCACTAGGAGCTAAATCTGGACTATAAGGTGGATGATCAACCAATTCGAAGTGTATTTCACATAATTTTAGCATCGTATCTAATGCTGTGTGAACCGGTGCGTTGTCTTGAAGAAAGAGCACTTTTTTCTTCTCTAAATGTGGTCGTTTTTCCTTGATTACATCAACCAATTGATCCAATAATGCACGATAATACTTTCCTGTGATTGTGGATCCTTTTTTAAGATAATCGATGAGCAATATTCCGTGTGCATCCCAAAATATAGTGGCCATAACCTTGCCTTAACCTTCTTCGGAGCACTTCCACCAGCTTCCACCCTTTGTTTCGATTGATTTTTAGTTTCAGGTGTGTAGTGGTGGACCCACGTTTCTTCAACAGTAATTAATCGACGCCAAAAATCAACAGGATCACGCTTTATCATGTCCAAACACCGCTGTGAAGTGGTCTGTCGAACTCGTTTTTGTTCGACACTGAGCAAACGCGGCACCCATCTTGCCGATAGCTTTTTCATATGCAAATGTTCATGTAAAATGTTGAACACACGTTCATATGATATGTTTACTATTTCAACAATCTCACGCAACTTGACTCGGAAGCACACAAATATGATAATTGAGTAAGGAATGGCGTGCGTTAATTGTACTCTTTTGGATAGGCACCCAAAATTGTTTGTTGGGTATGCTATATTTGTATTTATTACCATGTTTACATGAACCAAGTTGGGGTTAGGTTGAGTTCAAATTACGTTTTCGTTAATTCCAAAATGGCGTTTATCGTTTCCATAAAGTAGGCTTTGGTTGAGCTAAATTTTGATAACCGCTTGATAAATTTAATTTTGTGTGTGCTGAATAATCCTATATGTACACTTATATGTTTTGGAAAAAATTGAAAAAAATATTGGTGGATTCATACTGCATTTTAAATAATAATTTTTCGCCTTCTTGAAATTTCACTTTGCATTTATTTTTTGTAGGTTATTTTTCCGTTAAAAAATTGTTAATTCAAAATTTAAAAATAATACTGACTGCTGAACTAGGTAACTAGGCCAAAATAGTTCGTTCGACTATAAAAAACACCCTACCTAGATATCACATTGCGTACACAAAATATTAAAAACAGAATTTTCAGATGAGAAATATTTTTTTAAAATTTATCATTAAAATTAAAACTTATTTATGAAAATTTATTTGAATTTCTTTATTTAATATAAAGTAGACCTTTAATTGGATATATTCAATGCGATTGGGTGAGTTGACCACTATATTAGAACCGCCAGACAGACAATAGAAAATATAAACCTAATTCTGATACATCGTCCTCATATGATTTGAGATACTAAATTTCTATGCAATGGGCATCACTATGCCAGTTGATGGCTATCGAAATCCGAATGCTTACCGGCCAATTTCGATAAGATGAACCCGGCCAATGGAAGTTCAACGAGAAAATTTTCGTACCCAATATTCGTCCAAATATCGTAATCGATCGAATTTCCAAGTAAAATCTAACTAGTTTGTTGAGCTGTTCATAGTTTGAAGAAAATACAGAAAATTATGTAACGAAAAGTGATTGGGATACTGAATATTTTATTATGGGTGTACATAAATGTGTGTACATTTATAAAAAAATCAATTAAAATTATAAATTATTTAATAATTAATTTATTTACATTACTAAAAAGTTAAATGTGTGTACATTTATAAAAAAAATCAAGTCATTTTCGATATCGAATTATGCTTTTTTATATGTAGCAGCCCTACTTTTATAAATAGATTGCAGCTACTAGAAAAAGTAGGGGTGTGGCATACAAAATTCCAAAACATCAAATTGACATTTATATTGCCAAACAAAACAATCGAATCTCATTTTATCGATATTAAATGTTTTAAAATGAACTCAGTTCATATTTTAATTTGTGTTTTATTAAGTGTAACAATTTTAGATAAATGTAAATATATAAAATATTGAAAATTATAGTTATATGTTCAATTTAACAATTATTATTTATGTGTGTAAATAGGTTATGGGCTCGAGTGCTATGTCTGTACGGATCAGGAATCGAATGGTGAAAAATGTTTGAATACGATTAAAACTTGTGATTTCGATGAGGATGTCTGTCAAACAGTTATACGATGGGGTAGCACACCTTATTTTTCGCTAGGCGCTAAAAAACAGTATTACGTATCGAAACGTTGCTCAACGAAATCAAAATGTCACAAATATCGTAGCCGTTTAATGCAATATTGCACGCACATTTGGTACGAAGATTGGAGCTGTTCCGAATGTTGTCAAGGGGATCGTTGTAATTATTATGTGATCGTAAGTTGGGAGTGATTTCCTTCGGAAATGTTTTGTTCATTTTTGTTTTTATTGCAGAGTGGTGCTATCTCTGGTCCAAACCCAGTACTAATATATCCAATATTTTTAATTTTATCGACGTTGACAGCCATCAGATATTTCTGTTAAAAATGTTCGGTATTTTCGATGAACTGGAACATTTAATCCGTCCAATTAGATTTTAAGCATAAACAGATTCCGTCCGAAAAATAAATTTTATTATGTACCGTACAAATATATAGTTTTTATTATTGTCTTAATGCACATAGTTGATAATTTTGTACTTGTTTAGAATACTTAAACATATATATGTAATATTTTTATAATACATTTTAGTTATCCTTCTTATTAGATTTTCGTTTCGATAGTTTGGCTTTCGGTGCGGGTGGAGTGGATGGATATATGGCAAACAGCGATAATTGAATTAAACAAATTGCTACTGCCACCACATTTTGGAACTAAAAATTATCATAATGTAATAATTAAATAATATTAAAATATCTATTTACTTACGGCGATTGTTGGATTATTCAGAGCAAACCCATAAAGCATCCAAAGTGATGAAACTACCGAACCGGTAGCAATCATTGGTAATGGTAGCCCATGTGTGCTTTTATTACGAATTATAGTTTTTAGTTGTAATAGTGGAGCGCCAATTAAATAGAATAGTACCGCCGTTAGTAGTATACCGAACCGATGTTCAAGCAATTCTGGTTTTTCATACTGTGCGTACGAAAGAGCTGCAGCTAGGAATCCCCCTGCAATACCAAAGCTTTTAAACAATTGGCCCAATTCTTCTTGTTTGGTGTAGGTATAGAAAAAGAATAAATAAACGGAACTTAAAACCACACCAATGAGGTTGACACGGATTGTAGTTGCATCGTTAAGGATTAATCCGAATTGCAGATTCAAAATACCGCTGTGTAGTAAAAATAAGATTAACGATAAGAGACGAATTGCATTTCGAAAACAGAATTTTAGAGAGATGAATAAGCATGAATGAAAAATAACCTTGGATGAGTTTAAACTCATTTTAAGTGGGACTTACAAAACGGCACCCCATAAAAAAGGCACCACTGAAAAACCACTTGTCTTTGTTCGTCGAAAACCAAGAATCAACGGTATTGGACTAAAAAACTGTGCCATCGTTACAACCCCAGCCACGGTACCAATGATATCTTTGTGCGGCGCTAATACTTGTGAAATTTGTTCCATTTTGTATGTGTAAGCTTGTTTCTAGTTGTCCAAATTAGTTCCGGTTCAATAAGTAAATTAAATTTGCACCAATTCTTATATAACGAAAAGAAATACACGTTTGATACACTTTAAAGCGAACTCTAATGACTAATTGATAATACTGAATGAAATATACATTGTCATCGTTTAAGACAGAAAAAAGAAGTAAAAAAATGATAACAAGAAATAATTGTTGATATCGCTTGGATAAATAATAATAATGGTCTAATAAGATTATATGAATGACGTTTACTAGTAGTGAACTGACATCTAGCTTCGAATAGGATTATTCGATAAAATGAACCTTGTTTGGATGGTTAATTGACAACAACTCAAATATTACTTCACCGATTAATTTTTGAAGTTTTATGAGGTAGAAGTGAAGTTGACATGAGGAACAAATACATTAAAGAACGTTACATTCATTCTCGATTCATACTCGATGGAATCAGAAAAATAACAAGTTTTTGGTGATTCTATAGCACTTTCACTATAGAATCACCAAAAACTTGTAATTTTCTGATTCCATCAATCGAGAATAATTAAATTTAAATAAAAGATAATCGTAAATAGTAATAAAACAATTTTTTGGTAATATTTCGTGGTTATAGTAATATATATATATAAGTAGTGAAACATAAACGAAGAAACACTAAACAGTACAAATAGGATCATCAATAGAAACCGCTTATCGCAAACATTAGAATACCTATTGCCAACATCAGATCAAGATTCAAACGACAATAATGTAAATTAATAAATTCACAAGAAAAATTAATAAAACAAACACAAGAAAATGAAATGTAGCAGATCAGGAAGGAGATTAATCAAATAAAACTAAAATTAACGGCAGATAACCCAAAATTACAAACGTGCTAGAATAAAATAAACGAAAGATGGAAATAAGCAGAATAAACCGAATCACCCAAGCCACAAAAAAAGGATTCCTTCCTCATTTTAACTGAAATAGTTCAGTTATTAGAGCATTTAACACTAAAAACATCAAACCAACCAATAACATACATCAAAATAAATAGAAACAGGTATGAAGGAGTGAGATTTATTGTAAACCACAAGATACATGTTAAAACAATAGAAGTTGGAGTCCACAAATTATAGACCAATAGAAACGATTGAATTACTAAACTAAATATTAATCCAAATAAAATTGATAGATATAAAACTAAAATTTAACCAACATTAAGGAATAATTGCATAAGAGTCATTAACTTTTAAAAATAGTAGCAATGAAAAAGGAAGGTGCTCATCCATCTACGCTGCTTAATCTACAGAGATACGATACATCTCAGCAATAACAACCACCGAGAAGAACAAAAATATCTTACAAAAGATAATAAATACAACCTTCAGAATCTGTCTAGGTCTCACCAACAACATACTAGACACTGCAATAAAAGCAGAAGCAGATGACTTACCCATTTTAATGAAATAGCGAATCAAGTTCACCACAATAGAACTATAGAAAAATAAATCTGAGATAGCCAAGCCAAACGTATTTAGAGCATAGACACTTCAAGGATAAGCTGCCAATAAAAAAAGCTAGGGGAAGAAAGAACGGAAGTTGGAAGTGGATATGAATTTTCATTTCAAAATCAATCTTTAGTCAACAAAATTCAATTAAAACAGATAATTTCAGAATTTTTAGAGATACACATGAGTAAGAATACCAGCTTCACGGATAGCTCAATTATAAATAATAAAAGGGGAATAGGAATATTCAATAAATATAACAACGAAATATATTGTTTGTTATAACATAAAGGATCGAAAACATCTCAATAAAATCGTTAGACGCCATAACTATACTAGAATCAATAAAAATTGCCTTAAGAAATAAAATAAGAGAATTACCGACTCACTGTCGATCCACTGCTGCGTAGGCAGCACTGGAAAAAAGTAGTAAAGAAGAAATAACTATAATATATTATACTACGAAAAACAGATTCGAGATATTTCAAATATAGTCAAAACATCAGCGTTAAAATAATTTGGATTCCCAGCCATATAAATAAAGAGGGAAACGACGAGGTAAATATTGCAGCTAAAATGGGTACCAACACAATGAAGACGCTAGATATTAAAATTTCACTATAAAAAAGCATACAAATATTTAAAATTAGCGCTAAATTTTCTCGTATCTTGTACTGTTTCCGAGATAATAGCCTGGATTCCTGAATACGATACGAAAACGGAAATACAAGATTCGTATTTGAATTCTTATTTAAAATTGAATAGGAATCTTGTACTTTCGGTTTCGTATCGCATTCAGGAATAGGGCCTCTGGCATTTATTAAAAAAACTCATATTGGAATTTCGAATTTCTTTGTTTTTGTTTATGAATACATTGCCGTTTTCGAAAATTGACCATGGTAACTTTTGGGTAACTTGCTGACAAAAAATTACCAAATCTATTTCCGAACATGTAGAGTAATTTTAGGGTAATTTAATTTTTGTTGTGTTTTGTTTCTGCCTTTGTATTAAATTAGAAGTATCAGAAAAATTAAATGACGTGTCTACCAAAAATACGCCATTGAATTTTGCTGAACTTACTTTTTGTATAAACAGGGTAATTTGAGCAACTTTATTTCCAACAATAAAAAAATTAAAATTTCCCAAAAGGATGGATTAATTTCCGAAAACGGCTATAGTTATAAATTTGTATAATTAGGCATTTTCGGAAATAGGCCAAGAGTAACTTTTGGGTAATCTTAATTTTTTTAACGTTGGTAACTAAGTTACTTAACTTACCCTGTCTATATAAAAAATAGATTACACTTCGCGATCATGGCGGATTGGCCATATTAGCCATTATTGGCAGATACGACATTTTTGTTGATTCTTTTTTATGTAGCAATATTTAAAAATAAATAAATTTAGAGGAAACCCACAAAACATAATATATTTCACAATCTCTTATAACATTGATTTATTTCTCCACTTTATTTCTCTAGAGTACAACGCCGACTAACTACATATTTTTTCCCCCCTGATATCTATCTGTTCTGGGGCCAAGGCTCTCCCAACTCTTTCGCGGTTTGCTTATTTACGTTACCTTTACGCCTGTATTGGCCAATTCGAGGACGTACGGATATAGGTCCGATTTTATTACCGCCCATTGCATAGCTCCATCCAACACTGGCCGATCGGCCCATGAGTTTGGCACTCCGACAGGAGGTCATAGACGTGTTCCTTTTCATCACAAATCGTAATTTGTTGATGAAAATTCCCTTTGCATCCTTGCCCCTATCGGGATTCGAACCCGGCACCTCCCGATCCAAACGCCAAAGCTTTAACCACTATGCCATTTGGTCTGTACATATTTTCGTATCCGCTCTACAGAGGACAAAAAAAATTCTGATTCGGCTATATAACCATCAGTATCACAAATCTGCCTTTCGTTTTCGGCTATATAACCACATTATTGCGTTCACACGTAAAATATCGAACCGTCATCACAAATGTGATATTATCAAATGTGAGGTAATGCAATTTTTTGGTTAAAAAATGCACACAAAAATCCCCACTCAAAACCAGTTCGTAGGCAAGAAGTAAGAAACGAGGAAGTGATGCGACATAGTGAGGCATCGTCTAAATTAGCTCTAATATATATGTCCAATTAGACATAGAATGAATAAAATGTAGTAGCCGAGTATACGCTTTCATTTCCGTCCCGGTAGGGACGGAGACCGGTTTTAAACTGGCCAAGCATACTCAACAATACAGAATACGAAATATGCAATGGGAATCGGATAAAGGCTCAACCTGGGTGCCATTCTCACAAATAAGTACGTCCACAACAACAATGACAATAACTTTAGAAGTACGCCCTTTTTGTGCAGCGGACCTATGAGCTCTTCCAATTCTCCGACAGACCTTCTTGGTTCCAAATAGCGACGATTAGATCGTATAACTTTGATACAGGAACAATGCGTTCGTGTTTAATTCTACAGGGATGCCGTTGAGACCGAGTGTTTTCCCATTTTTCAATCTACTAATAGCTGCTTCAACTGTGGGATATTCGACAAAGACCTCCTGACCCGAGGGAACAATTGATCTGGGTCATTTCGACAGTCTGATGTAGCAGATTTTGGAAGTAGGTGGAGAGAGAGAGAGAGAGAGTAAAGTAGATTTTGCAACACTAAGAGAACATCAACAACCTTTGTTTTCAGCTCTCCATTCCCGCCATGGTAGAGCCAAGTAGAGCCTTTATACTTCTTGGGTGGGTCTTTAGTGAGACTCCTGGCGTTAGCGAAACAGTCTCTTGAGTTTCTTTGATCCTCTTGGAAGCTGATGTTTTCTCATACAGGATGCTTTTTGTGTTCCAGGTCAATTTAGTTTGGCCGCCATTATGTTGTCTTTGACATTTGTCAGTTCGCATTTGACAGTCGTAGAGAGTGGTCGGTAACAATTTATTATAGAGCATCTAACGCCGCAACAACGTGTCGAAATTATCAAAACATTTTATTTTTGGCAACAATACTTTATGGGCGACGAAGCACATTTCGACATCGCTGGCTTTGTTAATAAACATAATAGCCGCTATTGAGACACTGAAACCCCTCAAATGATACACCAAATACCACTCTCTCTTAGAGTAAATATATGGTGCGCCATTTGGGCCGGCAGTATCGTCTTTGAGGATGCTAGAGGCAACCCTATAACGATTAGTGATGACCACCATCGGGACATGTTGGAAAATTTTCTTGTGCCCAAATTAGTTATTCTATCGAAAACGTATCGAAACGAAAAATATGATAGTTACACATGTCGGAACATATAATCAATTAATAAAATATATATTATAAAATTGTATTTCATAACTTTTAAATTATTGAGAAAACACGAACTGGAACATAAACAGCACTTAACAGTGTTCTTTACTAAAAATATTTTCTTCTAAAGATTTTTGATATTCAATAGCTAAACTAGGAGAAGTTAGGTAGGTTCGTTCGTCGGAATATACAACAATAATAGTCTCAATTTTTTTTCGCACAATAATAAAGTTAAAGAAAAATAGATAGAATAAATTTAAATAAAAACAGATTACTCATAATTTAAAAAAAAAAATTAAAACTAACTCAGAAAATTTCCGATAGAGGACCAGCGATTATGTGGTATTAAAATACATACGAAGATTTTCTATTACCCGGGGTCTCCACTATGAAGTTTTACTGAAATTTCATTTCATGAAATTTATTTTATCAATGTGTGTATTAGCTAGGTTGTAAAATGTATAAATAGAAAAATTGAAATTTAATTGATACGTTAGGTTCAACAACAAATTTAATTTAGTAAAGAACTAGCTTTCCTAGTACGGAGATATTCTGCTACAGTTCTGCTAGTATAATGGGCCAACCATTTTTCACGGTTTTTCTTTATTTTCGACGACGAGGCAGCATTGATCATTGAACGCGGTAGTTATGGCTTACTGTATACAGACACGCTATTGTTCTGAACAAAATACCTCAACGCGATGTCAAAATCTTTTTGGGTGACTTCAATGCTCAGAGTGGCAGCGCTACATAGGAGCTACAGCTCAGCAAATGGCTTTCAAATCAATGGACTACCAAATATATACCTAAATGATTACCGTAAAAGCCAAATACGTGGAGCAAAAATACTTCGGAAGTTAAATTCCGATTCTCTGAATATAATATCCAGAATCATAACTGAATATCAATCATACTACGAAACATTCAAATCTCGTTTCGCAATATTTTGCGCCAAATAAAACTTAACATCTTGCAAGGCGCTGATGAGACCAGACCAGTGGTCGTTTTCGGTTGTGAGTCATGACATCCATATGCTAGTTATATGTAAGGCTGATTGATGTAGTAGTTCGTAAGATGCTCGGGTCAATTAAGGAAAGCTGTGAATTTATATTGCGAATGAATCACGAGATTCTATAAATTAGATACCGCCTACACGATGGATATATGAAGTTGGACGCTATCAAAACCCAATCGGTCATCGTGTCGTCATCGCATATTGAGAACCGACTATTTGGAAAAATATCTTGCACTTCGACAGGGGGTTATACTTATTCATTTTCATCACCGATCGTGAAAGATGATGAAAAATCCCATTTGCACCTTGCCCCTATCAGGATTCAAACCCTGTACCTCCCGATCCAAACCCCACAGCTTTAACCATTGTGCCGCTTGGTCGATGTTATAACAACTTCATAGAATAACAGCTTGCTTATTTTGTAGATCAGACTTAATTAAGAGCGTAAGAGATAGAATGGATGTCAATGGTGTAAATCGCATATCATTGAGGCAGGTTATATTTAAATTTTATTTGAAATATGGTAATAAAACAATTTCACCTCACGCTCGCTAGTAAGTCATGTTTTACAGTAAAAAATGTATTTTTTTTTGGTAATTTTTAAGCATTTTAATTCTAATGTTTTTCTCCTCAATAATTTCAGTTATTTTATACAAGTACATTAATAATACCATTTTTTTTAAACACATACGTGTATACTGTATATTACAAAAACAAAATGTTTAGTAGTTTAAATTTGTAATGCGTTTGTTCCGGAAATACATAAACGAGATTTTTTTGGAAAATTTTGTGTATTTTTCTTAAGTAAGTAATTAGGTATATCAATAATTGGCTTTTCGTTTATAAATGGAATAATTAATAAAAAGAATCAATTTATCGTGAAACTCTAAATTAAAAATCTTAAAATTATCTTAACGACTATTTTAGTATCCCGTCAATTTGTAATGAGACTACTGTTTTAAGACGACCAAAAAAAAACAAAAAAATACTTCATTTTATACAAAAAAAACCAAAAAAACTTTCTTAAGTATCTCCCTTTCCTTTCACTAACTACTCGACCTATTTACAATTCATCCCGAAGCAAAGTGTAACGATTTTTTGATGGTGCCAATTTTATAAATGACGATTCAGGAGGCAATGTTGATTTTTTAATTTCGTTTGAATGCACACTTGGCTCATCTGGACCATAATGAAACTCACGATGTAATTTACCACTAGATAAATCCTTTAAGAACTGCAGTAATTTCCCAGGGACATACATATCCTTTACGTCGTTGAACAGATACATGTGACGGAATGAATCGATTGCGATCAAAGGCAAATCGGACTGTGATTTTCCCAAGTGATGTAACGGGTGAGCAAAACGTTTTCCGTCGGCTGTTAGGAAATTTATATTTTCTGAAAATATTTGATATGATTATTAGTAATTCAAGATAATTGATAATGTATGTTTACGTTTTTCTGTGATTAATTGAGAATCAACAATCGTCTTGAAATCTTTGATCACATCTAAATTATCGGGATTATAGAATAATATCAAGAATGGTAATCCTTCTTCGGTCAATTCTTCGGCATTTTCGAACGTGATTTCCCGCACAAGTGGAACACATTTTTCCTGCACCCAAATATTCAGCTCATCAAAGCTGTTAATATTACCTGTGAATGTTTCATCATTGTCGTGCGACAAGGCCACGTCCGGGCGATACAGAATTATAGGTTGACCTAAACATATCAAAAGAGTTATAAAACTTCCAAAAATAGTTAATTATACAGGATCCACTAAATATTTATCTTACTTTGAGAATATCCTGTAGTATTATTAGCGGCATGCAAGGTGGTGTTATAATCTTAGATTTATTGGAACTGTGAGATATGGCACTACTATACAAAGAAATGTGTTACTCACCTGGTGGATGCATGGCTTGAACCGCATCGCCAAATCCGGCGTGGAATTGACAGTCTTCCTTTAAATTGGTCGCCACTCGTCTAAAACTATTGTATTCGGGCATGTCACGTCGATCAAAATATCCTATAATAATTCGTTTCTTCGAGTCCAACACCTCTAGATCTTTTAAATTATGAAACTCTTTGATCGGATCCTCCAATTGTTTGCGTACAAATTCCTGGAATGCTTCGGCCGAACGTTGACCACGATATTCGCGCTTTGTTGGTTGTCCGTTACGTATAATTTTCAATGTTGGATACTTGCTAATGTGAAATCGAGATGCTACGGAATTTTCCTTGTCACAATCAACTTTACCCATTACAACACGACCAGATTCTTTAAATTCTTCGCGGACATTATCGGCCGCCTCGTCGAATATTGGCTGCAGAATATTACTAAACCTACACCATTCGGCGTAGAAATTTATAAATACTAATTCGTTAGAAGCTGGAAATACAAAATTAAATGTAATGATTTATTTAATTAGTCAGTACTTATTTCACTTTTTCGAGACGAAAAGATGAGCAGAGACGTTTTTTTTTAATTTTCTGCTGTTTTTAATGTTTTGTAAAAATATGGCTCTAACAATTATATGTGAAAAAAGACATCATTTGAATGTCCACCATGGACCATGGGGACGTCTACAAAGCTTCCATACGAAAAAGAACACTTTTAAGAACTCGCTCACACATTACCGTATTAAGTTCATCAATTTCGGTCCGAATGCTGTTTTTCAGCTGTGCAATTGTTGTTGATTTATTCACATAAACTTCACTTTTCAAGAAACCCCAAAGAAAATAATTTAATGGCGTTAAATCGCATGATCTAGGTGGCCAGTTTATGTCACCACCACCAGTTTATGTTCTGCGTTGATAATGATCAGTTTGTTTTAATTTTTGTGTTAATTGAATATTGTAAGGATGCAAATGTAAATCCCTACGTAAAATTCGCCAAACAGATGATGGATGAATGCCTAATTCCTGAGAACGCCGTGATATCGATGTTGAAGGTTCCTCCGCGAGACTTTCGGCCACAGCAGCAATATTCTCACTAGAACGCCCAATTTTCCGATGTTCGACAGAACCAGTCTCTTCAAATTTTTTCATTAACCTTAGAGTTGTTGACTCATTTGGTCGATTATTTACACCAAAAAAATTACGAACTTTACGATACGTACTTTCTAAAGATCGACGATTTTCATAATAAGTTAGAATAACTTTAATGCGTTCTTCTAGCGTATAAGTATCCATCGTTAAAATTGTACATCTGTCTACTTCACAAATGTCAAAGATGACATAAAAAAGGTTGTGTTTTGAAATTATTTACTACTGACATCTAGGCGTGACTTTTGAAAGACTTTATTATAATACTAATATTAAAATAATCAACTCAAATATCGGTGGGGTGGGGGGGGAGGGGGGGGTGAAGAAGAAGGTTAGAGGCGTTTCATAGAGCAAACAAGGAGATCTAATTCCCTACAAGGATAGAGATGACGATCCTTTGGCTGAATATGCAGGAAATTTTTAGCACTGCTGTAGCTAGAAAATAATTTAACTGATGAATTTTCGCATCACGGAAGCATAATCACAAACTACATAACAAGAATAGCAACGAAAACAATGTTCTGCCATAGGAATAGCAATGAAAACATTATTCATCCGTGTCTGCTTAGGCACGAGTCACTTTACCGAGCAATAGCAGAATTAATCATAACCGATAAATTGTTCTTATAAATATTAAATTTCTTATTTAAAAGCAAAACATCTAATTTAGAAATAGTAAATAAAAGTATTTATGAAAAGTAAAGTAAAAGTTAAATAAAAAAAGTTTAATAAAGAAAAATTATTAATAATTATTTTTTAGTATATTTTTAGTTTTCCAAAGTGGCCGCTCCTCATTCTTAGTATCTCCCACGATCACCCCTAATCATTTTGATAAAGTACGCAATCGCCGAGTGTTCAATAAGAAGTTACTGCGACAATTCGATGTTGTAAGGATTTTAAAAATTAACCAAAATATTTTCCGTTTAAGTTGCGCGTCAAATTAAATTTTAAAATTCAATAAGAAACTATACTGACAAAATAAGCTCATAACTCACTTTGCTTTCCGAAACAAGGGTCATAATGCCGTTCCAGCAATTTTCAAATATGATGTTGAATAATGAATATTATGATAATGAAATAGAAAAACAGTTTTTCGTTTGCAGATAATTTGAACCGTCCAACCGTAGACGGAAAATTAAAGAGGCGGCTTAATACGAGTATTAGCCCCGTTGCACACTTGAGCGAACACTTGAAGTTTTTGAGCTATGTATGCTATGTTTAGAGATCATATTCTGGACACAAATTGCAAAGCCGAAATAAATGAAACTGATCTTGTTTTGCTTAGCTCAACTCGTGTATGTGCACCGATCTATTTAAATGCCTTATTTAAACCGCCTAACGAACAGAAACAAAGCTAGACAAAGCTAGATAGCACACATTTATCTTCAAAGTGAAAATAAAATATTTAAGAATATTGTTGTACACATGCTGATCCTTAAATTTATCAACAATAACTCTGTTTCTTGATGCTTGATCTGATCCGGTTTGGAAAAGAATTCCGCGATTTATAAAAACGTATATGAAGCAATTTAAACAAAAAATACTATTCGCCTTTTAACCATAGAATTATATAATATAGAATGAATGGAAAGATTTTCCCATATAAAATTTGCTATTTCATGTGTCACAAGCCAGAGCAGGATGGTTATATAAAAATGCATATGGTATCCTCATATCTCAAAGAAAAAACCAACAAAACTAATTTTTGTTCAGAGTGTCAGTAAAATTTTGTGCAGTTAAAAAATATTGAAATTATTAATTAAAATATTATAAAATAGTTAGTGGATTGTGTAGTAGTGCATCATGTTAATAAAAATTAAAATTAAAATGAAGTGTCTAGTGAATAGCTGCTAAAACACGCCTAGAAAATTATAAAAAGGAATTTCATACCATCGGTAACTTGAAAACTAGAAAACCAAGTGTTTGTATAAAATAAAATGTAAATTATGTTAAAAAGAAAGTGATTTGTGGTAAAAATATTCTTATTTTAATTTAGAAATCAGAAAAAACGAATTAAAAAGTTTTGGTTGTTGTAGTTGGGTTTAGCTTTTTGTAAACATGTTTTATTACCAGTGCCGCATTTTTCGTATTACTATGGTTCAAAAAGATGGTGTTGATTGTTTCATGTACTATGTGCTTTTCTTTTCATAATCACTTTTATTTTTGAATAGCATAATTACTAGTTTTTAACGAAATTATATGAAAAACATATTTTGTTTTTTTTAGGATAAGGTTAATGTGAGGAATTAGAAAAGCAATGGTTGAACTCAATTGGCTTCGATGTAGAAGATGTAAAATTTAGAAATAAGTAAAAATTCGATAATTTGCCCGTTACATTATGAAAATAATTATTGTATGCCGCAGACCAAAGAGAATCGGTAAATATTTTTAGCTATTCCCTTGTTGGTAAACGAGCCAACGACTAATTTTGACATCAATGAAAACAATATTAAGTTAAATAGGACCAATAACTATTTGGATATACACAGGTTTAAACCTACAATATATTGTATTTAAGGAAAAAACAATTAATTTGTTGTACTGATGAATAAAAATATAATTCAATTTACAGATTTTTTAATTTTAACTTCCTAACTTCATTGCATTCGGTCGAAAAAAAATCTAAATACAACGCTGTTGATTTATACGCTCTCTTTTTCTTTCTGAATTTGTGACGCTTGACAGTTGCTTACATTCATTCTATATAATCTATATCTATGCTTTAAACGCAGTGTCTGACAGCTGGTGGAATATTTTGATACTAGAGTCAATGGTGGCAAAATTCTCAATAACTAGTTTTTATCTTATAATAAACTTAATTTTGATTATAATCCGATTAAATATTATTTATAATGCAAAATTAGAGTATAATCGATATGAAAAGTAATGAAATAATGAAAAATATTCCGAGGCTTTTTCTCGTATAAATGTATACCACCTTTGGCTCGCAACCGGACAAGTGGTGCAGTGGTTAAAGCTTCGGCACTTGGACCGGGAGGTGCTGGGTTCGAATCCCATCAGAGGCTAGATGCAAATCGAATTTTCATCATCGATTACGATCGGTGATGCTAATAAATACAACTAAGACCCTCTGATGGAGTGCAGAATTCTGTGTCACGCGCCGACCCACCTTCCATGTCAATGTACAGGTTGACATGGAGCTTGCAATGTGTAGGTGGTATACTGTAGTTGTGTGAGTAGGTGAAGTAGGTGGGTTAATGATGTGGAGTGAATGAGTGGTATCACAATGGGCCTAAAAATTGGCCTAAGTGTGCAGTAAGCAACCACTGAAACCTAACATTGGCTCGCAACACATACGTAAATATTTTACCGTGTTCCTAAGGAAAATCGAAATATGCAGTCAACTCTAAATGTACTAAAAATTCATACTAATAACGTTTTTATTCGTGAACATTATGTTCACAGGCACACAGAGGTTCGCACCAATTTCACGCCAAAATGGAAATATTGCCTGCTATCTACAATAAACCACTCAGCTAGACAACTAATTAAGATTACACTATGATAAACAGTCATTCATCGGACACTATCGCACATATCTACTGGACGGATATCTGTCGTCATTGTAAACGCTATGTTGTGCAAGGTATATTTGATTACATATTCCAATCTTCAGTAGACAAATTCCAATAATCTTGCGCTTGGGATAACGACTTGTAGTATTTGAATATTTCAGTGTATAAAAACGTCTCGTGAGAGATATACGTGAAAGAAAAGCCTACGGATACTTTATTATTATGGAAATAAAATTTTCAGTTGACAAAACAGCAACACATATACCATGCATAAACACGACAAATTTACAACCTACACTGATTATAAGATTACATTTTAGATGATACAAATACAATTAAACGCGCTTATCATCTTTTTATATCGTAAATGTGGGAATTGAATTGCACGTATATGACGGCGTTATGAAATAAATTAACAATTCGCATTTAACTAATTAAAATAATGTTAGGAGATTAGTTATGGCTGTTACATGGCCTATTTTTAAAATGATTTCATAAAAGATTAAACTAAACGATATTCATGAGATTGTGGCAAAAATAACATTAAAAACATTAGCGGAACTGATTTGTGACAGCCTGCAAGCAGCGGAATAGGACAGTGCAGTTTCCAAAGTATATCTAAGTTTTACGGGAATATTAGATAAGTTCTAATAAAATACCATAAACATTAAAGTGAATTTATAAACCATTATACAGGATTCTAACGAATATGGAAACATTTTATGAAGTTAGTTTAGAAGAAAGCTTCAAAATTTAACAGAGATGATTCTGATTTAATACCTCACAAGTTTAATATCTAATAAAATATTTCAAAAATCTTAAAATCAATATCAAGGGCGAACACAGCAAATAAACCAAAACTCGTCTTTTCAAAATATTGACGAAGTGCTTAAAATCATATGTGAATAGCAGAACACCACGTATGTGGTATTTAGCCGCGATTAAATAGTTTTGGATGTAACGTAATAGTGATTAACAGTTATGTATCGAAATGAAAACTAGTTGTTTGTCATTCATGGTCATTGACAATGTTATCGCGGGTTCCACATTCAAGAATACTCACCTAATGTCATATCCAGGTTATCATTTGTAAGCTGTACAGCACCACTATCAGTTGGATTGTAGAATATATATCCCAACTGAAATTAAAGCATAGAAAATATATACATATTTGTTTTTGTATGCAAGGAGAATAATATTAAACCATATCCACCAATCACAAGGGCCCATGTAATTTAAGGTTATACAATTTTTATCTTTCTTAATTTTAATCCGGCTTGTTTTGGCTATTAACGACATTACTCGATAATTTATCCAAAACAAGGAATTAGCCAAAATCACACACAATACCTTATGCCATATCAAAAATTTTAATTAAACAGAAAAAAATAATTTCGTGGCATTTTTCACGATAAAAAAATGTCAAACCCTGATTTGGGCCGGTGGTGGTGATGCGTCTCACTCTCTTCTTACCATCATTATGTTAAAAAATGTATATTTTATACTATCGAATAAACTCATTTTGGTTTTATTTTAATTTAATTATAACTATTATATATTATTACACACTTAAATTATTAGTTTAATTACTGGAAAATAATATTTTTTTTGTTTTTTGTGGAGTTACATTTGCTCACACCGTACACGACACTTTTTTACTCAACTCGAGGAAAAGTAAAATGACACAAAAAATAAAAAATAAAAATCATACGTCCGTGGTTTTAGAAATTGTCAAGATGAAATTGTGTGTGATTTGGTTGCTGTGGTATAATGGAGATGGCACCTTAGTACGTACAAAGATTTTTATATTCTTATTGGATACTTAAAAGTCCAAGGATTCCCTAAATAATAAATTATGTTTTGATCAGATTTGGCCTATGTAGTACCTATATGTATTTCCTTAGTAAAATTGAAAATATATTAATGAAAAATTTTATTACGATGCATTTACCTAAACAGTAATAAACAATAACAACGGATTAAGATGTTGTAGTAAGCAAAGTTTTAAATCGTACGAATATTACAAGTTTACATTTTGAGATGTTTTTCGCCTGTCCGTCTGTCCGTTTTTGTCAGTTTTAAAATTAAGCGATTTGTCTTATTAATTATTACAGCAATGGCAATGAAATGTTTAGCTTTACTATACGAAATAGGCAAGATACATAACTACAAACCCCTATTCAGATCAGTCCAGAAAGCTGGGAGCCGTAAAGCACGGAAGTATAAATTTCGAGAAAATCGTATTTTATTCATTATCTCGGGAACGAAACGTGCTTCTGACTTTTAATTAAACGGGTTTGCGGCACCTCTGTGTGGCTTTATAAGAAGCGTAACATTTTCTTAAAGAAAAGTATTTTTTTTGTTTTAATGCAGAAAATGTTTATGTCGAGTATACTCGTCAGAACGCAACGAATCAACTGAAATTTTTTCCTGAAGACGAGCAAATAAAAATCATTTAAAAAATATACATTTTAGAATAATCCTTAGCCTGGTAACTATTTATTTTAATTCACAATAGCTTGTATTATCATCTTCGCTGAAAAATAATAAACACGGAGTTAAAGGGTTAAACATTTACCATGTGTTATCTCGTTTATAATATGGTTATGTTATAAGATAGAATGTCCCTCTGATAATAATAAGATCAGTCATTTTCAGCAAATAAAATCAGTAGTCGCCTTTTTATTGCTTAAGATTATTCAAGTGTTTTAAAAATCATAAGCTCTATCAGAAATACGGATGAACAAACAATCCACGTTTTTACTTTACTACAATAACGAGTAAACAAATCCCTCGAAAAATTTGTGTTACTCTTTTGACGGATTTAATAGTTTAAGGGCCGGTTTACGAGCACCGATTGAGCGCCGTGCCTTACTGAGGCGTAGATAAAACCGTACAAAATGCTTCAATATTTAAGTTTTGAAATATATTTTATAATTTCGTTGCTGATGTGCAGATCCTTAATTAATACAATCGGAACTCGTGATCGGTTGAGGGACACTTCTTACCTCTATTATTGTTTGAATTGTTCTTTTCTGCAAATTTTTGCAGGTAAATAAGAAGCATCCGCTATATAAAAATATGCAATAGAGAAAAAAATAAACATATATAGTAATGCCATAATTTTTTTATAGGATTATTATTAATTTATTTTTAATTAATTCAATTGTGAAATTTACATTTTTGTCTATGCCGTCTGTTTTTATTATGAATCCTTAACTTCATTATAAATTGAAAATAACCTTTTTTGTTAATTTTAAAAATTGTTACCAAATAATACTCGGATCGAATTTATTTTATGGTAACATTTTCATTTTTATAGTGGTTTTAGCTCATAACGTGTTCTGCAAAATTTTGCATGGATATATTTCTTTTCTTGTCTCTCATGTACAAACAGTCAATGTTATATCTCTTTCATTTTGCAAAAGAAGAGTGTTGGTCGCATGCACTCGTAAATGGGGTATAAAGCCAACCAAAAAATTTACATTGAAAATAGCTACAGCAACTTAGAAAAATGAAAAATTGGGGTCTTGTTAGATTTTTTGTATTCACCTACTGGCGTATAATAGGTACTATGTAATATATGGTATTACATACTTTACATCTTTAGAAAATTTATTTAGTAATTTAAATTCAAGAAGGAACTGTCATCACCCAATGAAGGTTGAGTTACTTTGCTCTCATCGTATAAACTACATACATTTGGTTTTGTGTTAGTGGAATTTGAAATAGTTTAAATCAGTTGCCTAACATGGAACAATTGTGAGCAGCAAATTGTAAAAAATAACATAACTTAACATACAATTTTAGATTCCGAAATCGACCCCATTGTATGAGTAAATGTAATGTTATGTGCTGTCTCACAGGGGAATTTATTTTGTTGAGCACGGAATTGGCATTTCCATGTTTTTTATGTTTAGATTAGAAATACAGCAATTCGTTAACCGATTTTTTAGTATATTTTTGAGTATTTGGGTCAAATCTTAAAAACAAAAATCGGAAAAGAATAAATACCTGAATGAATCAGATGAGTTAGTAATTAAGAAATATTATTTAATTCAAATTATTTACATATTTGCATGTTATAATCTTTTTTGGTAGGGAGGAATTTCTGTATTCAAATTCAATTATAAATAAAATACGAGTAGGCCGATTGCGTCATAAAATTGTTATCATGTTATTATTTCCCCGCTTCTTATTGAAAATTGTATTGAAAAAACTTAAATAACAACATTTTAAAAATTCAACAATCGGCATTATTGATGCTGTTTGCTTATGAACGCGTTGTTGTATTTTGTTATTAAATAAATATTGGGGACGATTCTCGTGGCATACAATTCCTGTTATGTTAATTTTATTTTATTTCCTCGCTTCCTATTGAAATTTATTTAAAAAAAAATCACATTACATAACATACAATTTAGATTCCAGTCTTGGCTGAATCATATAGGCTTCTCGTGATGAACACAACTATAATGGGGCCGATTCTGGGATCCAAAATTGTATATGCGGTCGATTTCGGGATCTCAAATGTTATGTTTTGTTATGGTATTTTTGTTTTCTCAGTACAAATTCCAATAGGAAGAGGAACAACAAAATAACTTCTCTCCCTGACCCATAATTGGATTCAATTTTCAATTCTATCAACATAGCAGGAATTTAAAGAATAGTGAAGAAAAAATCATGAAAACATCTGAACTCTGTTGAAGTAGTAAGCATCATCAGAATAGTCAGCATATAACCAGAAGATAAGCGAGGCTTAAACTATCTGAAAGTATAAACGTATAGTTCTATGAAAATCTCTAGGATATCGATTATTCCATTGTATTTCAAATAAATCGGGAATCTGACTAGTTGGCGAAAATTCCAAAAATTTCCATACTATTTTTAAATTTTGAAAACTGAGCGATTGCAACATTATAGTAACGTTCATTCCGGAGTGTAAGCTTCCACCTCACATCGCGAGCTTGAAGCGGCATTGTATCAATCTGGAAAAAGAAAAATCTAATTTCTAAGGTAGTATTGATTAATGGAAGTGCACATCGTTGAACGTGATGGGAAGAAGTTTATTGTACACTCACAGGAAGAAGCTCACCGTTGTTTGCTTCATCGTGGCTACCTAGTTTTGGTTGTGAAGTTTCTTGGTTCACTCTTAATGGGACTATGATCACAGAATAACTACAGAAACGTATGGACAAATATCGACTCAATTTTTTTGACCTTGTCTCACCGTAAGTTGAAAAAATTTCGTTATTTTCTAAACAAAATAATTTTGGTTATTTTCCAAAGTAAAAAAAAATTACGGATCTATAATGAAGTTTTCGCAGTATATTTCGGCAAAAAGTTAGTTAAGTTAATATGTATCACAATTGTGATATGTATTATCATAAAATTTCATATTTAAAAGTTATGTTTCCTATAAAACATTTAAGGTAGGAAAACAATTTCTTGACCTACGCAATGACTGTTCTGATATATTTTTATTCTGTGGTATGATAGTGATTATTATGATAGTTTTTATTTCTTAATTTACGTGCATAGCATATTTGTTTTGTATAATTTTTTCGATATACGTATATATTAAATATATTATATTTAATTTATAGTTCTACTTTCATAAAAAAAATTCTGGTGTGGTTTGCTTGATTCCTGCTTTCAGTCTTACTTTGGGTGATCTACCTCCGATGGAGAATCCAGCTTTGTTCTTAGAACGTATTTGACTGATTAAAGGCGTCGTATAATTGGTATCCTTGATGATAACTTTGTGGATGCTGTTGTCATTTTAGAAATGTGACTTAAGCAGTTTTTTTCAGAAACGTCTGTGTAGTTACTACTGGTGAAAGTTACATTAAAGCGCTGTCCAAATTGGTCACCTTGTCTACCTTGTAACGATATTTTTAGTGTACTTTTCGGAGCCGCCTACCGAACTAGTGGCAATCTTGATCTCCTTCCTAAGGCTGCAATTTTTCGAGAATAGATCTTTTGCTGTTTGCTACATTGTGTTCCTGTCATATCCAAGCACTCCTTTAGATTCATTTCGGTATACGATTGTTTAGTCAAAAAACTTCCATTCATTCGTAACTAACTCTGTCGACCTCAACAAAACCATTGATTCGTCAGAAGTTGATCGAGAGCCTCTATCATTATTTATGCGGCGAGTTTTAGAATGCATTTCGATTTACAATTGTCGACAACTAAATGCTATTAACGTACTTATTTTACGTTATCTGGCTTGAGTTTGATTGGCGTATATGTACTGGGGAGTTATAGTTTTGATTAAGGGCCATTAGCGGTAGATTTTTCGATATCGAAATGATGGTGGTGCGATATAGTGCTTTGTGATCCCAAATTCACGATATCGTATAAAAATTGTTTCGCAGCGGTAATCTTGGTAGGATCTCAGATTTTAACGGATTGACGTTTTTCGTAATTATTTTTATCAAATTGGTATTTCCCTATATTCTAGGTGTTTACTGCAGATTATTAATCGTATCATTAACAAGTCCTCGGTTCGGCCTGCTTGGAAACCAGCTTTTTTACTTAACACAAAAAAGCGGTTATGTCCAAATTACTAACCTAAGGCCTATGAACATTCTGTTGACCCTGTCCAATGCTTGGGAGCTCCCATCGTTTGTTTCCATGTTACAGATGGTCGTCCGACTTTCATTTTCGCTTGTGGGTTCCATTCCAGAGATTTTTATTCATATGGATTCGGACTTGCCTAAGGAGCTCATTCACTCATTCACATTTGTTATTTTGTGGGACTTGAAGCACCTCATATTCTCCTAAGGCATTTTTTTACAAACACCTGTAACTTATTGTTGATCTTATACACACACACATATATATATTGGTGCGGAAATTGGCATGTTTAGCCTCGTGGTGATAACTTCCGAACTTCCGTATTTTCTGTTGCATTCCGCCATGTTTGTGTGTTAGCAATCATATACCATCTGCATAATCCAGAACATTGAATTTCTGCGTTAATCCCCACTGGATGCCGTAGACAAGTTATAAATTGCCATAATTAGATCCCGTTCACTACACACATAGGTTTTTGATATCCGCCAGTCGTCTGAACTATTGGGAAATTTTCAAATTTACCGTGCGATTCTGACGAATAGTCACAGACCTCTTAACTGCAAAATGTCTCATAATTAAGATATTTCTCTTACATAAGACTATTTTGCTATTCTACACGTATTGATTAGTTAAGAGGTTCTCTTGAAAACCTCTTAACTTAATACCTATCGAATAGGTGGTCTTAAACATCATTTTATTAGAATTTTTATTATGTTGATTTAAAACTAATGAAAAATGATGATTGTTTAAATAAATAATTTTTGATGAAAAAAAAATAATTTATTATTTTTTATACAGTGTACAATTTGTTGTTGTAGATAGGCACACACCTACCACCTTATTGTAACCTACATTGTATATTGTTCCACTTTTTGTCAAATAAATATATTTTCTTAATTTATTATAAAAATATAAATGTTAAAATGCATTTTTCACCAACATATACGTGTTAAATCATTTATTTAATATTAAAAACATTTCAAATTCTCGCAGTAGTAAACAATCGCAATTGACAGGTCTCCAAATATATTTGGAGACTTATTAAGATAAATTTTAAGACTAGTACCAATAGAATATCAATTAAGGGATTCTCTTTACTACTCTCTCTACTACAATTTACTTGTTTGATTTTATCTATGGGTTCTATCAATCGGTGTTCCTTAGTTTCTGGTATGATATATACCATTTTTAACTTTGATTTAAAATCACTAATCAGACTAAACTGTTGCACGGACTATACTAGCTCAAAAGGCTTAGTGCTTTCGAGTCTCCGAATTATATTTGGGTTATTTATGGGCTGTTATGCCTTTCTCTATACCATCGTGTATTTTTAGGGATTTCCTTCCATACTAAGTCTATTTCAAGGTCTCTATGCAAATCTTTGTCCCTGATGTAACAATCAGATTGGTACATCAGGAAGAAAGATTTGCATAGAGAACTTAAAAAAAAACTTAGTATGGAAGGAAATCCCGAGAAATACACGATGGTATAGAGAAAGGCATCCCAGCCCACAAACAACCCAAACATGATTCGCAGACTCGAAAGCACTAAGCCTTTTGAGTTAATGTAGTCCGTATCAACAGTTTAGTACTGATTTTAAATCAACGTTAAAAATGTTTGAAGAATTAGTGTGGGTGTATCGATTATTGTCTGAACTTTCATTGGATTATGTGGCAACGGATAAAGGCGGCCAACATAATAACCAAAGCGTTATCAAAAGATTAACATCAATATTTTTGAGAATTGATGGAACTTAACTTAAATAAGTGTTTTTAGTTATTTTATTTTATGAACGTAGTTTTTTGGTATTTTTAAAAAGTAGGAATGTTGAAATTAGTCAACTCCGGAATCTCTCAAAAGTGAGTAAATACCGTGAAAAGGAGATTGAAAAAGTAGTGAATGGCCATAAGGTTTTAATAGAACAGGAATGGTCGCAAATATCAATTCAATTGCTCCCACCACTAAACAAAAACTATTCCCTTTTTCATTTACCGCTTTATTTGTAGCGACTGAATATTAAACTATAGTTTTAGCATTATTCAATAGATGGTGTAAATAAGCCATAATATGGGCCCTACAATTTTTATTTTATATTGTGGTAGATTAAAGAAATTGTAATTGGCGCGGCGATATTCATGGAAAACGGCTCAATGGAGGCCGCATTTTTAGATTTATACAAAAATATAATGAGTGAAAGTAAGGCTTTAGTTATCGCATAAATGCCCATGTGAAGACAGCCAATACAAATCATTCTACAATTGTATTGGGTACCGCTAAAGCAACATCAGATATTGGACTAGATTCTACAATAATAGGAATAAACATAAAATACAAGGAAAATAGAAAGAAAACATTATGAAGGATTTGGTAAAAGGAAAACCACTCACCTCATTATAAATGAGCCTTAAACCTCAAAATGAGGTGCGACGGTTGCAAAATTTCTGTTACGTATAATTAAATGAATAAATGACCCCTCAGCCAGTGAACACTTAAGAGCGAAGTTTGTACCATTTCGGTAAGTTTTACAATCACCAAAATAGTCTTCCCGTCACAAATAAACAACTAACCTCTAAAATTTTGGTGGTTGTACCGCTCCCCTAAATGGTCCAAACGGAGCACAACTTAAGCTCTTAAGTTTTCGTTGGTTGAGGGTTTAAATGAATCACCATAAAATGGTTTACAGTTCTTCGAAGTGGTTGATATTGGCGGGAAGGAATATTAAACCATATCTGTCATGAAATTTTGAAAGAAAGTCCAAAAGGAAGTTATATCGGGTAATTCGAAGATCGTTATTCATCTGACCTAATAGTTCTATGCAGCAGAACGAGCATGCGTTATAATTAAGCGCCGCAGTGGATAAATAAGTTAAGTTTTCGGCCGCTGCAAAGCAATCGTATGTATATACACCATACATTAATATGTATGGTGTAGTGCGTCAGCCAATAAAAACAGTGGAGACACTGATAGTATTAAATAATAAATAAAATCATTTTTTACCCCGTAAATCAAAGATATAGTGTCCGTTTGTTTGGACCAACACAATGACGTTCGTTAGACGTTTATAAATAGAGCAAGTTTCAAAACAATAACATTACTTATAGATCATAGGTCAAAGTGAAAGAGTCGAATTTTACGCGAAGGAATGGTATCTAACAATTCATCGGTTGTTTAAAGTGAACGTAAAAAACGTACCGAACTAATTCGTTTAGTTTCATATTGAAATTGTTAGATAGTCGTATCTCTAACACTTATGAATCTCTTTGATTTGGTCAGCTTGGGGTGGGTGGTTAAAACATAAACTATGAAAACTACACATTTCACCGCTCATTCGAATATTTCTACAACTTACGCATCAGCATCACCTTTAGAATAATTTCTCTTAATATTTATAAAAAAAAAACCTTAGCAAATAAATATCAAAATAATATAATAACATTTTGGAAAAGCATAAAGAATTGTCTTGACACAATTTATAGGTTTGATCCTTTGTAAAGGGACACCGAATAAAAAATTGAGAAAAAAACCTTTCGCACAAAATTGATTTGTGAGACAGATATTAGATATTAAATTACAAACCGAAATTAAATTTAATCGAGGATCCTTTTGAATTTTAAAAATTTTCTTTTTAATACGCGATCAACCGCTGATCATCAGGTATATATATGTGTTCGAGTTGCATATGAACATGCTGGGAAAATATATGTAACAAGTGTAAAAAATAAGATGAAAGGACAATAGGAATATCCTTGTCAGATTGAAACAGGACCGAAATAAAATTGAAAATAACTATTCATGAAAGATTTCTTGTAAGGTGGATGTTGCTGTATCGATTCAGTGTGAATGACAATATTTATCGAATATGTAATGGCATTTTAGTAGCCATGATTTTCATTTAAAAGCTTTAAATTTGCATTGATAACGTTTTTTAGTTATTTTGATTCACATGACACAGGCCATATAATTTTAGAATTACAATTAGAGAGTAGCAAGATAAAAATTTATCGCAACACAATAACAATGCTGGTAATAAAATTTTATATTATTATCATTACTTTTCTTGACATTGTTGACATTGTTGTTGTGGTTGTTGGCGAATCTAGAGAGAAAGTAATAAAAGATAAGAAAACATTTTTTTTAAAGAAAAGTGGGTGGCTCTCGTTAACTACGAAAATGGACGTTGTCATCATCATAAAATGATTTTTTGTCTTTTGTTTTTATTTTCAACTTGCGAAGAAGACAAGGAGGTTTTATTTTTATATTTTTCGATTTTTTGGTGAAAGATATCACCATAAAATTAGGACTGACTGAGAAACTTTAAGAATTACAAATAAAGACAACTGTTGTTTATAGCACACATAATTACTATCTGTGGGACATTTATTGTATATGTACTTTTGCTGTATGCATTGAATTTTTAATGAAAAACAGTTAGCTGTCTTCTGAAAATCAAAAAGTAAAGCACAGATCCATCCATAGTAACTGGTGTCGTTATTATTTTGTTGTTCAGTGGATTTCTTGAAAATAGTCTTAGGAAATATTAAATAATAAAATTTTATCATAGTGTGTGCCTCAAGTTTTACATAAAAATCTAAGTAGAAGATATTATATAGAAATAAAATATGTATAGTACTAAGCGGTAGCTGTTTAGTTTGTATGTAGTTTTACATTTTTTTATTATTTAATCTTTGCAATCTGTTCCGGGCCGAAGCACTCCCAACTCTTTCGCTGTTCACTTTTCACGTCCTAATCTTACGTAGTCGTCTGCCAAATCGAGGACGTACGGTTTATAGGTTCGATTTTTATCACCATGGCCCATGAGTTTCACACTCCGACAGGGGGTCATAGTTGTGTGCCATTTCATCACAGATCGTAATCTGTTTATGAAAATTCCCTTTTGCACTCTGCCCCTATTGGGATTCGAACCCGGTACTTCCCGATCCAAACGCCAAAGCTTTAACTACTGTGTCGTTTTAGTCGGTTAGTTTCAACTTAAAATATAATTAATCTCTCAAATAGTTTCTGTATGTTTACTGAGTAGGCTCTTTCAAGTATTTACCATTACAAACCGTAAACTTTCTGGATTCAAGCTTCCTATTTTACCATAAATGTTCTGCTTAAGTTGTTGAATAGTTTCTGGTAGATAGACCTACATAACTCCTTTAAGAAGCTCCGCAAAATAAATCGGGAGCCCTCAAATCTGGTGAGTAAACAGACCAAGTTAAATTGGGATTTTTGGAAATTATTCCTTCACGCTGATGATATTTTCATTGAGTTGAGATAATAGACGTTTCAGAATAATAAAAGCAATGCATGGTTTTGATGCGTTGCGTATCGCCCATTTTGTACTTTTCAGATGACGCACGAAGACTAGTAAAACCTACTTAAACAATTTTCAAAAGGTACAAATATTGCGAAATAAGAAGAAAATCAAAGAAATACAAAGTTTAACACCTAGTCGTTATCCGTGTTCAGACTAGCCAGAAGTTTAAGGAAACAATGTTAAAAAAATTTAATTTTTTGAGCTAATTGATAATCTAGAAAACCGATCGAGATTACTGTAACTTTAGCTGAGTTAATTGTTTAAAGATCCGTTTAGTAAATTAAGAATCATGGTTATGCAAAGGATTTTGTAATTTTTGAAAGAAGTTACGGTTTCCTGATGTTCCGTTACACATAGAAGTTGATGATGCAGTAAGAATAAAATGGTCGCTTCTATATTATGCATGCCCTGGCTTACCGTAAATCAGCGCAAGGTTATTGCTAATAATGATTTGCTACACAAACATGTGTTGTTTATTACAATGAGCTTTAAGCGCTGTGCAGCGATCTGCACAATACAATTAACATAATTATTGTTTGAAATGACATCATTACTGACTTGAATTCATCATTATAACCGAGAATTAAAACAGATGACCATGCGGTGGTGTACCTTGAAAGTCGAACAAGCCATCGTTAGCGGTCCATGTTATTTGAATCAAACAGAATTTTCAACCGTCTTGGTTGGTTAGCTCATACCATTGTGAGGATAAAAATTTATTCCAACATATGTGGTTGCAATCGATTGGTTGAATGATGTACCAGTATCGTCACGAACAGACTGTGAAAACCTGCGCCAAGATTTGCAGGAACAGCAATTTCTAGGAATTCCTCTATAACATGGACGATATGCCGCTAGTGATCATAAGTTACACACCTAATAGCGGCGAGGCACCAATTAAACAACTGAGCACACTTCGATTGGAGGTAAAAGCACATTCGTAATAACTAAATTGATTTTAACTGTATAAAGCGCGAGGAACATAACCATTGAAAAAATCATCCCATATTGGAACAAACCAAAAAATTGTCTCCGATCAGATGTCATCACATTTCCGAAAATAAGGAAACGCAAATGACATTATCGTATATTGCGGAATATGCACTATGGCGCCATCGAACTGATTCTTGGCCACCACAACTAATTTCATACGGCACAAATGACGTGGCAAGGATGGAACCTTTCACATTAAAATATTCGTAGAAAACTGCGAAAAGAAAAGAACAAACTCTCATTTATTAAAAATAAAATATATAAAATCGTGATAAAAGTGCTCAAAATTAATGATAACCATCGAAAACAATAAAAAAATAATTTAAAAAGAAAATTGTTGTTTGTCGATTTTTGATGGTATGTTGCTTAATAACCAATTTAAGTCACATTAGTTTTTTCAAATGAATTGTCCAATGCCTGTCCACGTTCTACAATAAATGTGAGACATGTCATCCACATTTCTTTGTTCATGACAATTTAAGTGTAACATATATGACAAGTCGTCGAAGTTTTTCATTCTATCACGAGCTTTTTATTATGGCGTAGGTAAACAATCGAGAGAATCGATTTACATTGCAATTAATTTTTACTCTTTCTTGTTCGCAACGCCAACGATATTACATATAATTATTTTTATAAGGGTGTTAACATTTTGCTTGTCGAATTGGTAAGTAAATATTTTGTAATTGTTTTATTTGGAAAATGTTAACTTAACCGAAAATATTTATTTGTTTAATGTACTCGAATAAAATTGCAAAGTTCAGCCATTTAGAATTTCAACTAAGGCAGGAAAGATAAATAAATTATTTTTTAAGGCTACAGCCTAATATTATATTAATATAAATTGTTGCTGTTTTTTAAATAAATTAGGAATATAACTATTTTATCATTTTAGACATGTTAAGGCGAACCTTAACGCCTATGACGTCTCATATATGACTCATCTCAGACATGTTATAAATGTGTCTTTTCAGACCTGTCACAAACGAAAATTAGTCATTTAAATAGCTACATACGTGTCATGCTTGAAAGAAGTCATTAGTGTTGCTGGGGTAGTGCATCCACTATTACCAACAGAAATCGATCAGGCCTCCGCAATAACAGTTCGATTTAAACAAGAGATTTGACTTGCTGATATAATTAAACATTTAGATAGAGGTTTGCCTTACACAAATCAAGCAAGCCAAAGTCGGTCAATCAATTTATATACAATTAAAAACTTTCGAGAGCTCGCGGAAGATGAGTCATGAAAACAAAAAGTAAAAAAAAAAATAACGACCGGTTTTCCTCATAGTGTAGTAGGTTTACCTGGTCTTCGGCCTGAAAAATAATTTTGAGCCGGAAGTGTCACATCAGGTGCAAGAGTCATTGTAAGAACCGGTTGCACCATCAATCCAAGTAACAGTTACACAGTAACAGTTAGTTCACCGAATACGACAGAAACGTGTCACAGCGACGAGCCGACAATTCTAGGAACTCAGGGCGCAAGAAAAACGACAGGAAGCCCAAAAGGAGAAAACCGGATACATTTAACAAAACGTTATTAAAATGATAAAGGGATCAAATTTAATCAACAATGCTGGTAGAGGAAAAGCGGTTAACAGTATCGGAGAGAAAGATCGGTTAACAGCTCGGTTAACAGTTAAGACTGGACAAAATGAAAAATAAATAAAACAAGAAATCTAACTGTATTTTTATAAAATTTATTAATTTAATATTATAATTATTGAATTATTAGTTTAATTATTAAAATATTAATATAATTTATTGCAATATTAAAATAAATGTGAAGCAAATTTAAATGACGTTTTTATTTAAAAACAACAAAGAAGGTTGTTACGTATTGCCTCTGCACTTTCGCTTTATTCTATGTAGTCATATTCAAATTCCGACTCGTGTATGGGAGCATTTATTTTGGAGATTGTGGCAAATCTACCATTAGTAGTTTATTGAACAAACATAAATTATATAATTTAGCACACGGAGCACTCTTTCACCTAAGAGACCTTTTGCGTGCAAACTATTATATTGCCTTCGCCTCTCATTTCTATATGAGGTCGTAAGGTAAAGTTCCAAAGAGTACTCTGAATCGACACGCAACCATGTAATTTGCGCCCCAAAATAGCGCCAACCGAAACGGTAAATAAGTCGTCGGTACATATCTAAAAATTATCAAGCATCCAATTATGACAATTCGTAAGGTTGCCAATTGTAGTACATTCATCAAATGATTTCCTCGTGGATTGATAAAAATATGTTCTTTTTCGCAGGGTCGCTTGTATTATGTGTTTTATTTCAGTTATACATATCTGCTAATAGCTAACTGATCCATACTGTGTAGCTCAACATCACCAACGGTTTGCTGGTAACACCCAGTTTTTTAAATATATTTATTTATTACAACTGATTTACAAATCATCTAGTAATTTATCTTTCATAATTTATATTCTTGTTTGGAGGGTTGTAGCACTATGGCTAGTCCCCTTTACAGTTATATAATATTATAAGCCGATCCAGATTGAATCTAGAGTCATACCTAGATATTTTGTCGTATTTGCATAGGGAATTTGAGAGTTCAGTGCTACTGGTATCCAGTTGACCTTTTTGTTGGTACAGTTTACGGGAACAGATTTTGTTTTATTAAGTTTTTTATCTCTTCGTCCAGGTATTAGCAATAATAGTAGCTCTTTGCATTTTGCTTGTGGATTCTTTTATGTTATCAGTGACTGCTAAGATGGCTGTATCCTCCGCAAACGTTGCTAGGTTAGTCTCCTCTATCGTTGGTACGTCCGAGATATATATAACATATAAAGTGGGGCCCAGGTTGCTGATATTTTCTTTATTTCTGAGTATTCGCCATCTAATTTAACACGAAAGTGTCGGTTAGATATCTAAGATTTTAGTATTTCGCAAAACTGCTTTGGTAAGTCTCTTTGTAATTTATATTCCAAGCCTATATACCATACTCTGTCAAAGATCTGTGCTACATACAAGAAGATTGAACATATACTTTCTTGTTTTCAAATACATCTTGTTCTATTATTGAATCGTTTTCTCTGAAGCCAAATTGATGTGGGAGAATAAGATTTATTTCTTCTATTATTGGTTTGAGCCTCTTTAGGAGTAGTTTCTCGAATATTTTTGAAATTATTGGAAGTAAGGAAATCGACCTATACGGATTCTTGTCATTAAGTGGTTTGTTTGGTTTAGGTATCATGATTACTGCTGCGACTTTCCATTGATTTGGAACGTGTTTAAGTCTGAATACTGCGTTAATTATTTGGAGTAGTTTACGTAGTCCTTTTTCAGGAAGAGCTTTTATTATTTGTTCTGTAATTAAGTCATATCCTGGAGATTTCTTTTCATTTAGGTTAAGATTGATTTCCTCTGTTAATACTTGTAATGTGACAGGAGATATATTGCAGTTATACATTTTATTTACTGGTGCTATGTCTTCCTCTGCTGTTTGTCTAGGTAGAGGCTGGAAGGTGTTTTCGAGGTGGGTTGTAAACAACGAAGCTTTTTGCTTTGCACTTATAGCCTGTGTTTCATCTTTAATTTTAACTGGTGGAATTTGTAGTTTAGGTCATTTTAAAGTTTTTGTCGCTTTCCAGAGGAAATACTCTGTATCTTTTTCCCCAGTAAGACCACTTACTCTTGATTTCGTTAATTAGCAACTTTAATTTATTGAATAAAAAATTAAGAGTTGTTTTATATTCCGGTGCTCGACTTCTTTGCCAGGCCTTTCTTGCCTTTCACTTTGTTGCAATCAGTCTCTAACTTCGAGAGGATAAATAGCATTTCGGCGGATTTCTTTTGTACTTTTAGGTGGTACTACTCCATGCCGCTTCCTGCGTAGTGTTGTTGAGTTGTACTAGTTCCTCTTCTAGCTGTATCGGGGTTTAATTGGCACTTGAAGATCAATATTATCCTCAACTAGTTTTTGGAAATTCTCCCAGCTGGTTTGGTTATTAGTTAGCCAAAGTGGACTAGTTCTCTTAACAATCGTTGCAATGATTGTCATAATAACAGGTGTGTGATCCGACATAATCCCCTCGGTAATTTCTAGGTATATGTAGTTTTCGTCAATACCTCTCTTTTGTCTATACATTTGGTGATAAAGAAGTCTATGGTATCGGGTATTTTGATTCTATCCGTATGCCCATAAGTTGGTGGATCTCGAGAATAAAAATCGCAACTGCATATAGTCTTCCTGCTGCAAACAGATCTCTTTCTTTTTAGAGGTTACTCTTGATCCCCAATAGGTATTTTTTACATTAAAATCACCTCTTAAAGATTAAATTTTCAACTATTAAGGGCCTTATTGCTCTACTGAAATGAAGCAGAAATACTGATTTTTGTTTATACAAGACAGTTTTACCAAAAATACGGTATTTTTAACTTTTCGCTTTAGCAATCAAGTGTGGTGTATTCGAGATCAATAGGGTGGGCCAAATAATTTTTTTTTTTAAAAATGCAATACAACAAAAAGTTCTCAATATTTTTACAAATTTATTTTTTCATTGTAGAGAACAATCCTTCCGATTAATTATGGAATACTATTTAATTCATATGACTGCCTCGGCTGGCCTTGACGTACCCCATACGGTCGGTCCAATTTTTGAGCACATTTTCGATGGTATGCGGCATTATGTCTTCAATGGCAATGCAAATATAGTTCTTGAGAGCGTCAATGGTTGCTGGTTTATCGGCGTAACACTTATCTTTGACGGCACCCCAAAGATAATAGTCCAACGGCGTCAAATCACGCTCCGAGGCGGCCAAATCACATCAGCATTTCGGCTGATAATTCGATCTTCGAAGACAGTGCGCAAAAGATCAATTGATGGATGGCTTCTCTACGATCACGTGCGGGTTCTCCGTGCCCCAAATGCGACAATTCTGCTTGTTTACATAGCCACCAAGATGGAAATGCGCCTCATCCGAAAAGATGATTTTTTTGCCAAAATCGGCATCTTCTTTAAGTCGATCGCAAACCCACTCCACACCCACGCAACCCCCCCCCCCCCCCCAGCGAAGCGAATACACAACCATTTTCGTTCAGCAGAAGGATAAAACTAAATCAGAAATGACATAACCCTTACCATACTCAAAATAACCGCTAGTTCAAAAAAAAATATTTGGCCCACCCTGTATATGTTACGGTTAAAGTCCGAAATCGGTAAATGTCCGAAATTTTAATTTTTTTTGAATTCGTTTACACGATTAAAAATGACCGATTACACGGTTGTTCAGAGGTCTGATGGTTAGGAAATGTTTGTAAACCTTCCTCCTACTTCCATGTAATTTCATTTATTCCTATCAGAGAGCTAAGCGTCATAAGGGACACACTTAGTTCCCGCGGGCCTGTGTGTGGTAATAAAGATGTTAGTCCCTGCTATTCCAAATTCCAATTTACATTAATATCATAAAAAATACTCCGTGGAGTGAAGGATGAACCATTTCGAGAATATAGGGCTCTCATCTCATACGTTTCGAAGCAATAAAACAGTTTTTTCCAATTTTTATTCGGACATTTACCGATTTCGGGCTTTTACCGTAACATATACACTCGTAGTAAAAGAAAATCAGTTATTAGCCACAACATATTCACTCCTCCATTTATTTGAATTTTTTCTTCGCTTACGATTTGAAAAATGTAATGGGTTTTTAAATAAATTACTGAAACTAGAAAATATAAAAGCGCGTTTGACTTTCTTTAATGAAAATATTAATGTCAACAATTTAAATTAAAAAACCTCTGCTTTGTACTAGGAAGGGTTACATTTACATTAGATACGCGTTTATAAAAAATATAACTATTATACTGCTTTGTACGTTTATGAAACTATTAAATTACGCGAACCACGAGAATAACCCCCAACATATGTACGTTCATTATTCATCTTCGACCATAAAACACGTATTTACCTGTCCGACCGAAACAAGCCAAATAACAAAAAAAAAAATCGAAGGGTTGTCCCGCACAGATCTTTAATAAATAGCCAGGCTGTATAATAAACAATCAAAATATATGACCGTATACATATTAACAATATCTCGGGGCAGTGGGACCTATATAACTGTTTTTTCTTTTTATAATAATTCTGTAAATATTTTATGACCATCTCGTCGTTTGTTCATTTATGGACCCCTCATTTTTTAAAAAAATTCCCAAATTTTTTAAATTGTCTTCTATCATAAACAATAAGAACGTGTAATTGAAAAAAATATGGTTTTGTTGCAATTTTGCCAATTTTAATTACTTAATTAGCTATGTGCCTTTAAAACTGATTTAAAAAAACGGTTTTACTGTTACGTCCTTGTACGATTTTAGCATCCTTGAAAATTTAAGTTACCGAATTGGTAAAATTACATTTAAAAACGGGATGTTTGGTGTACGTTCATACATTTTATAGGTAACGACTGTTCATAATAAATCCTTTTACCCGCGTTTCTCAATTTAATTGTAAAGAACAGTGAAATTGCAGTAAAAACTAATTAAAACTTTATTTAATTAAATCTTATGCAAAAAACGACGTATGCAGTGGAATATGTACGTTTACCAATTTCGATGCGAACGCGCACTGATTTTTGCAAGTAGGTACTTTACCTATAAAAACATACATGCACAATACCATGAGTCTTGGAAAAAAGATGTAAAACAGGTTTTTTAATAACAAAATGAATTTCATAATTTTTTTATTATTCGTTCAAACGAGATAAAAATCACAATATGTATATAAAAAATACTTTTCATATTAAGACTATAAAACTCGATTAATTTTTCTTATGTTTAATAAAATAAAACCGCCATTCGACCTCTTAATGCACTTAAAAAATTAAATTTTCTTTAGCTTTTGTTTTAAACTTCATAATGAATGCACGAGAGCTAATTAAACTTAATGCACATCTCTTATTCAGATCCATTTCGGTTAATGTTTTAAACGTACGTCAAAAAGTGTTATAATTGCGTTTCGAGATTCAAAATGGCGATAATTGGGCGATGGGCTAACGACCCACCCTCATAATAATGTTAAATCTAAACGGCCAATCACCCATGTAGATCGGAAGAATGATATTTTATTGCAAGAAAAGGAAATTATAAATGAATATAAGTGAAATGAGAGTTTCAAAATAAATAAAAAACAGTTGGGTAAATTAGTGAATAAAATAAGATATCAGAGGTTTAATAAACACATACCGGTTAGGTTGCCTTTATCAGCGATTCATTAAATATTAAAATTCATGTCAAGTTACTCAATGTGTCTCTTCTGTCTCTTGCTCTGTATACTCCGTCCAGGAGACTTGTGACGTTTAATTCAAGTCATTTTCAAGTCGCTAGAATAGAAAATGATAAATGGGAGTACAGGGGGCGGCTAAATCATTCGGGGCTCTGCTATGAAAGATTCGGATAAAATTAAAAAAATTTAATAAAACAAAAACGGCTTAATATATTTCCAAATTTATTTTTTTGTTGGAAAGTACAACCCTCCTGATTATTTATGGAAAATGATTTCATTCAAATGCGGCTGCCCTTCGGTCGGTCGGTCGGTCGGCGGTCGGTCGAGTTTCTGAGCAAATTTTGGATTGTGTGCGGATCTTTTTCGGCAATGGTTGCTTCAATATTAGTTTTCAAATGCTCAATTGTTTGTGGATTGTCCGTATAACACTTGTCCTTCATGGCACCCCATAAATAAAAATCCAAAGGCGTCAAATCACAGCTCCTTGCCGGCCAATTCACGTCACAATTTCGACTGATAATGCGGCCATCGAATTTTTGACGCCATTTCGCTATTGTAACGCACGATATGTGGCATGGTGCATCATCTTGCTGGAACTAATGGTCGTCCAAACCAATAGCTTCCAGATATGGCCATAAAAAAGATGTTAACATGTGGCGGTAGTTGATTCTGTTAACCGTAACGGTCGCGCCGGCCTCACCTTCGAAGAAATATGGCCCAATAATGCCGTCACGCCACAAGCCGCACCAAACAGTAACATGCAATGGATGCATTTACTTCTCCACATATCCTTGTGGATTTTCCGATCCCCAAATGCAACAATTTTGTTTGTTTACTAACCCACCGAGATGGAAATGCACCTCGTCCGAAAAGATGATTTTTTGAGAAAAATCCTCATCAATTTCGAGTTTGTCGCAGACCCACACAGCGAATCGATTCAGTTTCAATTGCTGGACCAGAGCCACAAACCAAGATCTTTATACGTAGAATTCGTTGCATGGAAGACCGGCTGATGTTCATTTCCGATGCACGATGACGAACTGATGTTCACGGCCGTTGGCGCACATTTTCGACCACCGCGGCGATATTTTCAGCTGAACGAACACGACGAGCACGGGTACGCGTTGGATTGTCGACTAGGTAGCCCGTATCACGCACTTTATGCACAAACTTCTTGATACCGTTGAGTGTGAGTCCCGTGTTTTGACAAAATTTTGTACGATATTTTCTTGCGATTTCGAATCAATTGTCTTTGTTGTGGAAGTAAATTTTCAACATTTCCCACTTTTGTTGAAGCGTTAAGCGACTCATTTCGTCAACTAGAAATAATATACTGAGATTCTGTCAAAGAAAGAATGATATTAGTGTGTGAATGATATTAGAGCCAAAATAATCGATATGTCTAAACCGGTTATTGTGACACCCCATATTTGGATCAACGCCACAGCGTCAATAAATTATTAGTATAATGAAGAATATCGGATTTATTGGGCCAACTGTCAAAAGGAGGAAAAAGATCGCAACAAAGAGTTTGTCATATCTAGGCGACACATTTGTAAAAATTTTAATGTTAAAATTCGGATTATCTCTAGAACTGCACAGAATATCACTTCATCTACAATTGTTGTTGTAATCTAGTAGAAACAAATATAGGTATGATAATAGTCTCGAACAGCAGAAGCCAGATAAAAAGGCAAGTTGCTGTGCAGTCACAAATTACACTGCACTTTTGAATCGTGCAGAAAGTGATTCAGTATTACATAGTGATAATTTAGTAATGTAAAGCTTGAGAATTTGGGAAATCGTGGTGAAGGTGTAGAATTTGTATAGTTTAGAAATCATTGTTTTATACAATATTTTTATTTTACAGAAAGACACACAGATCTTAGCCAATTAATTTTTGTTCTCATAAATTGTTATTTTAGCCGACTTCAAAAAATAGGTTTCTAAGGAAACAAGAAATACTGTAGCAGAACTAGTATCTTATGGGTGGCTAACATGGCAACATCCCCCATAATATTCTACCGTTTTGAACCGGCCAAATCTATTGTTCAAAAGTATTATTCGATTTTGTAGCATCATTTGACGAGAAAATCCATATTTCAGCTCCAAGTTATATATCATGAAGCAGCTTATTGATCTAGCTAGAGGAAAGACCATAACATGACTATGTTAACTAACATATTTATGTGAATTATCTGGAATTTATCGAACCGGATATCGGATCGAACCGGTGACATAATTTGAATATATAGAGAAAAAGGACATGCTCACAATTTTTTGTAACATACGAGTATAGTATGTTATAGTTTTAGATTCAGCGTTATAATAAAAAATTAAAAGGCAAAATTTTACTCCTGACGAAATGGTATATTGTCCCATAATCAGCAAATTTTTTATATGAATGACAGTCAAGTCAATTATGATCCGTTTTATATGATGAAAATGTAATTCCAATATCAGTTCCAGGTATTCTGGTCAGAAATGACCAATATCAATGGAACTAAGCAATTCCTAAACCGATTAGAACGACGGTTTCAGAGAGTGAAGTAGAAAAATATGGTTCGAGAAAATTAAAAAGAGTATAACGTTGTTTTGTAATTTATCATTATGATGATTTCTGCTATCTGTTTCGAGAAAAACTGATGGAATCTTTTTTAAGAACTCAGGTGTAATTTGCTCGTTCCAGTAATTAAAAGATAGCTTATTAATATATCCGATAAGCCAAGTGTATCTGTGTGTTCATAACAAGAAAGTTTTAAAATTTTTCTTTCGAAATTTTGGATTAAAATTGAAAATCATTGGAAGACATTTAGAAACAATAGGTGTATCCAGCACACTGAGATCTACTTTTGACATACACTACAATGTAGAGTAGTCTCACTTGTAGACATCTACATGTGCTGGATGCAAAATCTGTATATCGTTTTGGGTTTGTTTCTTATATTTTTTGTCAAAATTGACATAATTTGACAGCATAATTGTAGTTTTGTATTTCTCATAAATCTAAAATATGGATAAAATAAGTAAAAATGCGATGTTAGTGGAGTTGGAAGATATTCCAAAAAGAATTGATGTGCTGTTTGATTTGTTAGTACCGACAGTATCAACTTTAGACAGTATATTTCGGGATAGTGGTGAATCTAAAGCAAGTGTGTCAGTTCGAAACGATAACTACTACGAAGTGACAATCCCAAAATACAGCTTGGACGAGTTTAGGGCACATTTTCGTATGAATAAAATGTGTTTCGAGGTTTATTTATTCATTTTGTATAAATAATAAGTTATTTATTATGTGAAACCAACACAGTATGAGTATGGGCCGCCAGAGAAAAAATTCTTAATTACAATTTGCGTCTTAAGCAAACAGTAGTCATTTCTTTCGGTAAGCGATAGGTTTGGGATGGCATCCCACTGGTCACTATATTTTTGTAGAATCCATCGAAGCCATCAGTAAAATGAGGCGAAATTACATAAAGTTTCCCCAATGTCGAAGAACAAAAACAAATTTCAGATGTAAGTGTTTGCTTAAATTCTTATAGCTAGTCCTTTTAAAAAATTAGCTAAATTTTGTATTTTCAGTTTTTAAATCGAAATATCAGACTCCGGGTATAGTTGGTGCCATAGATGGATGTCGCCTTCCAATAAAGCAACCTCGGCGTAACGCAATCGATTTTTATAATCGAAAAGGTTTCTATTCCATCATATTACTGGGTAAGTTTCTATAACACACCATTTAACAAGTAGGTATAGGGTTTTCCAATAAGAGTGATATGATTTCTTTAAAAAAAATTGTTGCACTTGCTGTGTGGCATGTAGTCCCGTCTTGTTGGAACCAAATGTTGTCAAGATCAACTTCTTCTAATTTCGGCCATAAAAGGTTGGTTATCATCGATCTATACTGATCTCCATTGACAGTAACGGTGTTACCAGCTTCATTTCGAAAAAATACGGACCGTTGATACACCAGCCCAAAAACCACACAAAAACTGTCAATTTAGGTGAGTGTAATGGTTTTCATGAATAATTTGTGGATTTTCATCGCACCAGAATCGACAGTTTTGTTTATTTACCGCACCACTTAGATGAAAGTGAGCCTCATCGGAGAAGATGATTTTCTTAAAAAAATCGTTATCGTTTTCAAGTTGTTCCAAGGCAAAATCAGCAAATTCACGACATTTACGGTGGTACAATGGCTTCAGTTCTTGAGTGAAGAATAATTTTATACGGGTGCAAACCCAAATCCTTTCTCAAAATCCGCCAGGTTGTGGTTTGAGACAGTCCCAATTCTTGAGGACGTCTTGGAATCGACAAATTGCAATCTTCAGCAACACTTGCCTGAACGGCAGCCATAATTGCATTACTTCGAGCGAATCTATGTCTTATTGGCACTTCAATATTATGTACGCTCAAAATTTTCAACAATTCGACGAATAGCGAGCACGATTATTACGACTATAAAATGGCAAGTTGCAATTGGAGAACGATTATTTTGATAATAAAGCTTAATAATTTGTAAACGTTGTTCTTGCGTATATCTCACCATGATGAAATTGTAAACATTACTGAATACAATGAAATAAAAAATGACAGATCATGACATATTACAAATGGCCGAAACGTCACTTAAAAATCATATCATTGCTATTGGAAAACCCTATACGTAATTTAAATTTAAAATGTTAAAGGTGTATGTGGGAATGCCAGCCCGGGTGTACAATTCGAAAGTTTTTAAAAGTAGTCAGCTATTCAGACAACTAGGAAGCGACATTACACCATTAAAACCAGAATACTATCTGATGGGGGACTCAGCTTACGGTGCTTCAAAATTTTTGATAACTCTTTTCAAGAACAACACCTCTTTTCAAGGCACCTCACGAAGTAGCAATCCATATATAATATGAAACTCAGTTACGTTCGAGCAACCATAGAGAGGGCATACGCCCAATTGAAAGGCACATTTAGGCGGTTCAAATACCTTAACCAAAATAATTGCAATCTCGCGATGAAATGTGTAGTTGCGGCGTGCGTTCTCCAATATTGTATTTTGATGGAAAATGACATCGCAGACGAACATTTGTCAGAGATTCTGATGTCTGACGATGAAGTTGATGAAATACAACGTTCAGTGTTAGTGCCTCAACTCAAATTCATTGGCCCCTAACACGACAAATTATAAATATGGGATCCAGCTATTTACGAATTGGTTTAACTTCACCCAGTGCATATGACCTTTAAACATTCGAATTATGTGATATTGAGTTTTCAAATTTTTTTCGGCTAAAATATACTGCTTACTTCAATAACATGTAATTTTCGGTTAATATCAACATGATTTTGTACTACCACCTAATACTAAATATGTTGATAATGCAGGTTTTTTTTCGGCTGAAATTTTAGGCTAACTTCATTAGCATATTAGGGGGCAATGACTTTGAGTTGATGCACTAACAGTGAACACTTGTGCCAAAAATTAGGGAAAATCTGATGTAGCATCATAGTGAAATAAACTAAAAGCTGGACGCATGTTTAGTGGTAATTAGGACTGAGTGAAGTTAGACCAATTCGTAAATCGCTGGATTTATTTCACTGTATGGTGCTACATAAAAAATAGCCTGCTTTTTGGCACGTTTACGAATTTGAACGCTTTATGAATTTACGCTTTATGAATTTGAGTTATGGTACTAACATTGAATACGTGTTAGTACCACAACTCAAATTCATTGCCTCTTAATACGATAAATTATAAACACGGGGTCCAGCTATTTACGAATGCATCTAACTTCACCCAGTTCATTTGACTTTTAAACATTCGAGTTATGTGTTATTGGGTTTTCAATTTTTTACCGCGAAAGTTTACTGCTAATTTCAATAACATCTAATTTTCGGCTAATATCAACAGAATTTCGTATTAGCACCTGATACAACATATGTCGATAATGCAGGGGTTTTCGGTTAGCTTCAGTAGCATATTTATATTAGAAATTTTTTGCTGTTCCCAAAAAACAACTAAAAAATTAAAATAAGAATCTTTCATTCGAAACAGAACCCAAACCAAAAATTTGTAACTGCTATATTAGATGTTTGGGGAGATAAGAGGGAAATGCATCTATAGTGACATGTCTGGAAAATGTTTTAAATGTAGTGCCTTCTAATGATTATCATTTAAAAACCTCAGGTCAGTTTTAATTTGGTGAGTTCACAAAACTCGTGTGAATATATAGTATATTGCACAAAAAAAATTGAAAATTTCTAAAAATTGATCGTTAAGCTAAAAGTAAATTCAAACGAAAGGTCTTAAAGATGCTCACATCCGGAAAACATTTCAGGCCAATTTTCGAGTGGGGAGTCCGGGAAAACTTGATTGAATATATCGCACACACAAAATTTTAAACTTTCTAAAAAGTGGTCGTTTAAAGTGTCATGGCTGGAAATAAATTCAAAAGAAAGGTCTTAATGATGCTCACATATGGCAAAAATTTCAGATCAATTCTCATTTGAGGAGTCCAGGAAAGCTCGATTGAATATATTGCACACGCAAAATTAGTAAATTTCGAAAAATTGACCGTTTAATGCGTCATGGTTGGAAATATATTTAAGTGAAAGGTCTTAATGATGCTCACAACTGGAAACAATTTCTGTTTAATTTTCATGTGGGAAGTCCGGGAAAACTCGATTGAATATATCGCACACACAAAATCTGCATTATTGACAATTTTCGATTAGAGCATGTCGCCTAACTTAACAGTATCTTGATATATATTGTTGTGTTCGTTGAAATGTCTACTATTAATTGTATCAATGTCATCTATATCCACATTGAAATATTTAAGTTTTGATATTTCAAAAGAATAAATAAAGAATAACCTTAAATTGAAAGCCATAAATAGCCCCTAATTTTACAATAATTTTTTTCAAATTTTTTTTCTAGTTTTAGTAGTGAGCGGGCTGAGTCAACGTTTATTTAGCCTCCCCCTCACACTACATTCATTTAAATTCTCGCCCAACTGTTCGAGCTCAACATTTTTGGTTTACGAATGTCGAGAGCTCATAAATAGCTCATAATTTTGCATTTATTGTTTTTCCATTTTTACGTGAAGGGGGAGGGGGGGAGGTGTCCCCCTACTACCACTACATTGATATGGGCCCTCGGAAGAAATATTTCATTTCAACGTTCATTTTTCAAAGCTCAATTAGTTTACGAGATATGTTTGTTGCCTCCATTTGAAGCCTTTTTGGGAAATATATTTCACAATTATCATACTGGTCCGCAAATGATAATATAAACTAATTATACACTAATTATAAAAATGATTACAATAATAACGGCACAAAACATTCTTCCATTTCCTCATTTTTGGCCGAACGAAAGCTCGGTGCACAGAGAATATAAAACCGGTTGTATGTAATAGGGATGACCAGTTTAGTCCAAGGATTTAGTAAAATTCTGTACAAAACGCTTTGGCTTCAGTGTTTCATATCTACAGCAAGAATTTGTCAAGCTAATTTTAACTAGACCTCCAAGTTTTTCTTTAAAAACGGATACAAATTTAATCGGCTATATACGTTTCTGCATTTATAGAGTCTTCCTTCAAAACTATTATAATTGGTAATTATCACACATTTTAGAACGTATAACTCTACCACCGCCTCCTCCAATGAACCAAATAACGTTTACTGAGGAGGACACCAAGGCAGATAAACGTAGAGTACGACATGTACATCTATGTATGTGATAATTTGATGACACTCGGATTGTTTAGCAAACAGCAATTATTAGAGAATTCTTACAAAACTTTATTTGATTGATGAATGATCGTCTTATAAACCATTTGAAATTCCGACCAACTATAGTGTGACATCCAATCTTTAACCTAAGTGTTTCAATTAATAAAACGACTTTGAATAAAGTAAAAGAATCCACGAAGAAGTAACTTTTTAATTAATGATTTATTTACTTATTACTGGCATCAATAATAAATCCAAATGAATGCTGTCGATCAAAATATTTTGTGTTTTTGGTTTTTAACCCTTTCGTGTGTCATGTGGTGTCTTGTGTGATAATACATAAATAAGAAACCAACAACAAAAAATTAAATTTTCTATAATATTTCAAAAACACACCATATATACCAACAAGATATGATAAAGAAATTCATCATAAATCATATTTTGGTGGGAGAACACCCGCTGCGAATTTTTTTCCTCCTTCATTGGTTAAAATTTAATTGTTTTGTGTTGACACAATGATTTTCTTTATATACAAGACAACAAGATAATTTTTTGGTGGTTAATAGATATAAGGCTGGATGCATATATTTACTCAGGCAAAGGTTAACTCGGGGTTTTGTAAAAGTGTTAAATCTTTGTGAGTTCAAAGAAATAAAATGTTAGTATGTATTTTGAAATGTTTTTAATTTTATTATATTCTTTTGCTTAACACTTGATACTTTTATGTTTGGCTCGTTAACAGTTGCTTCATAAATTGCGTTTTATTGAGCACGTACTAATATAAAAATTCACGCACCCAACCCATAAGCCGATAATAGAAGGCAAAAGCCATCAATATATAAAATTAATTATACGGCAGTCCGCGTAATCAATCTAATTTGTATGATTAGAAATTATATCAGAAAATCCCCGTGTGTGTATTTATTTGAATATAAAAGTTTTAAAGGTGGATTGATTGATTGTTAATTACAGTAATTTTTACAATCAAAAATTTTCACCTAAATAGTTCTACTAAAATCAACAGTTCTCTTTTTATGGTGATTGTTGAGTAATTAACTTTATTAATAATCACCTCCCTCTTTGCAACCCACTTCACAATGTGAACTGATTTTTTGCCGATACATATATATTTAGTGCGTGAATTGATTGATTGTATAAATATAGTCGAGATTAACATTTATACCGCGTTTTATATACATATCTAAATTTTTTGTACGCGATAACATGATAACGACGCGTCTTATCGATGTGTATGACATACTTTACGGTATCCGAATTTTTATGGTTTTATTTAACTTGTTGTGTGTTTAGTACTAATCAATCTTAGAGTTTAATGTAATTACACAATTCACCGAAATTAAAGGCGGGTGGAGTGAATAGGCTAACTAGATTTGCACCGTCCTATAATTGGTACAGGTGATGCCGGCACCCATGCATATTTGACTGCAATGTTTAATATTTCATCGAACGATTTCCCGAGTTTCCCGAACGAAACTCCTAATTTTCAAGTCCTAGTTGTCGGACAAAATTCATACTCTGCTGTTGTTTATATGTGTTACATGTAAATATTAAATTTAATTTTTATATCTGTTGTACCAAATACATTATAACAAAAACTAATGCAACTCGCAAATCCCAGTTTACAAACAATATTTTTGAGCAGAATTTGTACACGGCATCAACAACGTACTCTCCAACATTATATTTAAATGTAAGCATTTATTGAATGTAATGTCCTGTTAAGGCCAATTAGATAATATACCGCTTTTCAATAATGCTCACACCATCCATTTATCTAGACACCCAACTATGGTATAAACAGAACCAGAAATACAGCGACAAAATTCCACGCCTGTCAAATTAAAATACGCATAAACCATAGGATACTAACGCAACCAATGTCACTGACGACGACGACATTATCCCTGAATTGTTTTTAGAATCTATTCTAAATTTGTCGTCGGCGCTGCAGTACTACCAATATAAGTTTCAGATTATTATGTTGGTAAATATTTTTTAGAACTGTTTTTAAATGACTTTCAACTAAATCTGAATGTTGTACACAATGTTTTAGTTAAAAAAATGTAAATAGAGGCGTTAAAAAGATAAATGAACTATTTTATGGTTAATTTGTTATTATTTTTCTTGTTTCGTCGCTTCAACGCTGCCGCGCTTGTTGTGTTTACCACAAATGTTGTGTTTACCTCTGGTTCTGTTTATACCTTTAGAGTACACATTCGTGCCGACTCAGTCAACTTGTACACTGAGTTTTTGAGATGAGTTGGCGCTGAGTTTTGCGTTCTAAAAGAGAATCGAAGGTGTTTATGAACAATGCCGATCTTAACCCCTAGTCTCTTAACTTTTTTTTTATATATAAATATATAAAAAACGAATATATCTATTTATTACAACTGCTTTACAAATCATCTAGTAATTTATCTTTCATAATTTATATTTGTGTTTGGAGGGTTGTAGCCCTTTGGCTATTCTCCTTTACAATTTTATTATATTTTTAGTCGATCCTGATTTGATCTTGTAGATCATGCGGTTTCTTGCTTCGCAACCGTCTTACTGGGTTTGACTCATGCAACATACGACGTATTTAAGCATTTTGGTGTAGATTAATACGTTGCATGTGTTTTCTTGCGTGTTTGCTTATTTCTTCACTAGCGAAATCCATCTTCAGATCTCTATGGAGGTTGTCATTTCTTATGTACCACGGTGCATTAACTATTCCACGAAGGGCTTTGCTTTGGAATGACTGGATGATATTGAGTCCACACAGGTTTTAGGATTTGCCGGTATAGTAGCAATTTATTATGTAGAGTTATTTCAGAATTTCTTCCTAAGAGCCAATCAATCTTTCGGTATTTGATGTTTAACTCTTCTTTTTTCTTTTTCACATGCTCTTTCCATTTTAGTTTTGCGTCTCGAGTCATGCCTAGATATTTTGCCGTGTTTGCATAGGGAATTTGCTGGGAGTTCAGTTCTACTGATATCCAGTTGACCTTACTGTTGGTAAAATTTACGTAAACATTTACGTTGTCTTGCTTATCCAATCTGTTGCTTAGAGCTTGACGGCATTTCTCTTGTTTAGCTAGACGAATGTTAAGAGCTTCCATGCTTCTTAGTATCTTTTGGAACACTGCTGTACCTTCAGTAGTGCTCTCCGAAATAACTGATTTTGTCATGACTACTTGCGAGTACAGTTTTGGTTTTGGTCCTCCCGTTTTATTAGAATGAGGTTTAGGTTCCTCTTTGGTGGAAGTTTGATAATTTTTTACCGATATTCCTGGACTTTGTTTTCGCATTTAATTTCTTATTCTTTGTAGCTCCCCGGTAGTTTGCGGGATGTAACTTATTGCAATTGACACATTTTGCAGCAATATTTTTACTGACTGGGCATACTTTTGCATGATGCTTTCCGGCACATTTCACGAATCTAGTCTCTCTTTGGCAATATTTCTGCGTATGATTAAAGCATTGACATTTTTTGCACTGCAGTATTAATCCTTTATTTGTTTTTCAATGGCTCTACTTTAACTCTCATGCTAAGTATTGCCTTGATATTATACACATCTTCCACTTTTTGTTTTTTATTAATAGTGGAAGCCCTCTTTTGCTAATTTGAACTCCTTGTTCAGTTAAGATTTTTTCTTTCTTAATGATGTTTACGGCATTTTCTATTTGATAACCCTTTTGCTTGAGATCCTCAACAATTTCCTCTTTTGCACAGGTTGGGTGAAGACCTCTAGCCATAACTTTGATTGGGCGATCATTGTTATCCACATAGATAAACCACTGATGCCCTTCGGAATTAAGCTTTGTAGCCAAAGCTCTATAAGTTTCAGAGTCTACAACATTAATTTTCCAGACGCCGTTGCTTAGAGATACGAGTTTGTACTCGGCTATCGTAATCGATTTCATAATCGATTGCATATTGGAGAAATTTGATATCCCGACGACATTTATTGGTGGAGGTGATTTTTCTTTTGGTTTAGCTGATTGTTGTTCTAGAGCTAGTTGTTTCTTGATGATTAACTGGTTTCTAGAAACCTATTGAAGTTGATGGTAAAGTTACTGCCATTTCTGGTGAGTGTTGCGCTTTCTTTTTCTTGCTTGGTCTGTTATTCCGGTTCAACTTCCAATTTGTTTCTCTTTCTAATTCTTCTTGAATGAATTAATGTCATCATCGACTGTTGGGCTAGGTGTCGTCCCAAGTTCTGCACGTGTTTGAACTGCTTTTTTGAGTTGTTCATTCCCTTTCTTTAAAATTGTAAATTCTTCTTTCAATTTAGTAGTAAATTCTTTTATTTTTCTTAGTTGTTCACAGAGTTTAGCATTTTCTTTCCCGTACTGAAATATATTTCCAGTTGAAGATCTTGGTGATCTTGATAATTTGGAACTTCGTCCAAACGGGTTAAACAATGATTGGCCCACCCCAGAATCTGTTGGGCCTGCTTCCGAAGAGTGTGGATTTGGAAGGATATCTGCTGCTATACCACCTGGAGCAATACATTCCGTATTTGTTGTACTAATTATTTGTTTTAGCCAATTAAAAATAATGTTTTAATAAAAAATTTTTTAAGCAACAATATTGCCTCTATAACATACGCCATTTTCCGGGAATGTGAAGGACTAAGACTAAAAAAAATTTATTTCCGTTGCGATTCGATGCAAGAACCTCTTCCAATTTTGTCTTTGGAGCAATTGTTTGCATGTGGAAAAACGGCATTCGAAGTCTCTTGGCTTGCGTTCACACGGAACCCAATTTCCTTGTTTTTGCACCATACCCATGGTGTTGAGACGAGATCGATGTTGAGTCACTCCAAAAGTTTCAGCGAGTTCCTCTTGAGTTTGAGCGTATTCAAACTTTACTGGTCCTGCTTCGCGTTCTCTTTTACTGGTGCCAAAATTGCCACTTTGAAAATGGCGGAATCAGAATTTACATGTTTTTGTCTGGTGTGATATCCTTCAGCTCCAATTTTCTTCAAATTAAAACAAAAAAGCAGCGCTTCCCCCAAATTATGTTTTGTTGGCACAAAGGTTGCTATGGGGTCTATTTTTTTATTCAACCTGAGCCTAGGGTGTTCAGAGCAAATTTACACTGACCTCAGGTTGCTCAGAGCACAATCACCCAGTGTACTCAGCATTAATATTGACATATAATCTGTAAATCTAGTTTGGAGTTTGTGTTCGCCAGCGAATATTTGTTTTCTGAATAATTTTAATTTTCTACAATAAAATAGATTGCATAAAATGGAAACAATTAATGCAAATATGTTGATATAGGTTGATAGGATGATGGGATATATCATCTGATGATGCTTCTATTAAAAGATTATTATTTATTTTAAATAACTCTTTTGTAAATAAAACAACACATTTCCAAAAATAATAATCCATATGTTTAATAAAAATAATAATTTAAAACTTAATACTAGAAAGAAGATATATATATTTAATTTCATCAATTGGTTGTGAGATGGTTAGCTATTTTTTATAATGCTGTAGTGTATCTTTCCAATAAATCTAGTGTGGCTTTGACCTCCTCAAATATTTCGGAATCTTGAGCATCAGTATATGGTGAAGTGTCAGTAAATGTAGCGACCGGGAGGAGACCCTTTTAGTATATTATCAATTGCATCATAATAAGTCCACTATTCCTTGTTGTTACCGGTTGTATCGTTGTGTAATTTTGTTTTTTTATATTGCCGAACTAATCTTTTCCACTTGCTATCTAATTGGTCCCACAAAAGGTTCAATTTTCATTCACGATTTAGCTGTTCCATAAATTTTTGGTATACATTTTTTAGGGCGAGCGCCCTGCTCGCTCGGCTTGAACAAAAAAGTAGGCCCATGGTTAGAGTACAAAAAAATATATTGTTTACACTTCAGCGAAATGACACATACTGATTATTAGAGGGAAATGATGACCCTTTAACATGAATATAGTTACAAGATGGTCCGATGCGCTTTAATACTAGTTACGCCATCTTTCGACGAAAATCCCTCAAAACTTATTTGTACCCCCAATAAAATAAATATATTCAAGAAAACGAAAGAGATTTGCTAATAAATGTGCTATTTCAGTAACATAATGTAATTTTTGTTACATTACAGATATGCAATATGAAGTTTCCAGATAATAACGTTTTTCCTTAGGTTACTGATTTAAAGAAGCAATTATTGATGACCAATATTATCATTAACCATTTAATCTATTAAACTTTTTTCCTTCCCCTAGTAGTTTAGTATTGTGTTGCCTTTGTTTTACTAACTATCGACAATACCTAGGTGTTTGTAAACGGACCGATTCTGTTCCACTTAATTAACCTATCCAATCCTTCGGATTTTATATATGTAAAAAGAGTGTACGGTGGGCCCGGCGTCACCCGGGAGCTCTTGTGTGAAAACTTGGTCGTACATTCAGTGAAGTAGATCTAACTAGGAAAGCTAACTTTAGGACTAGTTTAGCACAAATTTCACACGCTTGTATATGTGTTTGAGTTGGAACTAAACCAACAAAAATAGAGGAGGTGTAGATGTATTGGTGAATCAGGTAAATTAGGATTAAAACTTAATCCTAAACCAACAGAAATAGAGGAGGTGTAGGTGTATTGGTGAATATGGCAAACAATGACATTTAGACGAATTAACAATTGACATTTTAGATAACATTTAAGAATTTTATTTGGGATTTTCTTAGGGGGTTGAATGCCTCGGGACCTAGTGTGTTTGTCGGGAGTGTTGTTGTGTTTCTCTGATGGGTCTAGGTTGGGACTATCTATGTTCCGCGCCGTTCGAGGGGCTAGTAGTTTTTGCGCGATTAAATTAATTTTTTGCTAGACTTTACTAACCTGAGAAGTTACCAAGGTACCTTTGCCAGGAATGTTATTATGTTTTTCTGATGGATCTGGATATGGACTGTTTATATTCCAGGCTGTTTGAAAAGGAAATAATTGGATTGCGCAAAGATTGTTGGCTTTTCGGATGGCTTGGAGCATGGGTGGTCCTAGTCTGGACCTATATGAAATCGTAGTAGTGTTCTTGATAAGCATGTTGGGCCTCGGGGTGTTCGGTTTCTTGAGAAAGTTCTAAACTCTTGTATGGCATCCTAAAAAATGTTGCACTTCTTAAATAATTATTTATTATATAAATTGAAATTGACATTAGTTCGCAATTTCAATATTTCGCCTAAATTCTATTTATTTTTTAACCAACACACACAAATTTTCGTTTGTTTTAGGTTAAGGATTGTTGTGGGATTAAGTTAGGTCTAAGTTCAAAGGCATCTTTTAATTCGAATATTTTTGTTCAAAATGGTTTGTAAAAGATTTGGGAAAAAGAGAAAATTTCCCTTTAGAGCTGCCACATCTGGTACACAGATGTTCACCACATCACTAGAACCATTGAATGTATGAAAAAATTTTATTTATGAAGTTTCATCCTGATCAGTTAATCCGTTTGGGCTGTAGAAAGACCGAATTTTAGTGTAAAACGGTTTTTGGTAAAATCGGCATTTCCGCTTAATTGTTGAAAAAATATTGTAGAACAATGTTGGCTCAAATTTAATATACAATCTTTTTAAAATGATGTAACGACGCCCATGGATGTCGTCGTTCAAAAAGCTGTTCAAAATAAAAATTAAAAAAACTTTCTTTATTCAAATACTGGGACATATTTGAGGAAAATAACAAATACTTGAACCACCCTGACCATGAATTCCTCCTCCTCTAGAAAAATAAAAATCTAGAAAAAATATGAAAGAAGGCCGTCGAACAAGAACTTGTTATTTTATTCACACTGAAGTGACAATGTCGTTTGCAATGAAAGCTAATAAATGTTAGAAATTACCAAAGAATCTTTGTTTCAGAAAATCAATACATGCAAAATTTTTTGTGATTTGTAACAAAAATACTTGGTCTGGTCGCAATCAAGATATGGTTAGTATGTAAACAATCAAGATATGGTTAATAACTTTAAAACAACTACTTTCTTATAAATAAGTTGGCCATTACTAATTAATCTATATTAGTTCTAAAATAGGTTATTTCCACCTAATATGGACATAGGGTAGTTTTCACATTTTAGTTAGTACATTGGCCTTTCTGGCTATACTTGCTGGTTTTTGACTATACAGTTTGTTGCAGTTCTATATAACCACTTGTTTTTTTGAATTTTTAAAATAACGGATTAAAAAATTTCCAAACTTTTAATGCAAAAAGTTGAATAAGGACGTAATACAGCAACTATAAAAAACCGTTACAAACTTTTATTGTTTTTACCAAAAAAAAACAATTTTTGAAAATTGCATTGTTGCGCAACTACATATATAACCACAGTAGCCTTTTGATTATTTTTCTCGCTCTTCTTTATAAATTATAAAACTTTTGTTATTAATTGGTCTTCCGAATATAAATCAATGGGATAGATACTCGATCGGCTAGCATCCAAGCAATGTGCTAGTCGAAATCCTGGCTACTCAATCAATGTTCTTTTATGTAAAACAACACAAAAATTAGCTGTTAATTTTTTGAAACCACAAATTTTACTGTGCAATCGCAAAAATAAACAAAAATTTTATGAAAAATGTAATTTGAAATTCAAATTTCCTTGGTAAAATTGATTGAGTAGCCAAGATTTGGACAGAAAAAGAATGTCACAGAAAAATAATTCCACATGGAAAGTATTTATCGGACCTGGAAAAGAGCCAAATTCTGACTCTTTCCGAAGAAGGCTTTTCGTTTAGACAAATCGGGCATAAATTAAACCGTAATCTTGTTATCATTGGAAGTTTTTTAGCCGATTCGGTTAATTACGAAACAAATAAAACTGGAGGATCAGGAACAAGTTAAGTTCACGCGAAACTCATGAGTTGGTTTTAAAAGCCTTAAGCGCCTGAAAAGCGAGCTTAAATAACAGCTGGTGTTTAAAACTTACTGGACATATGAAATACAGGAAAATGAATTTGTTAGGGCAAACATGTGTCGCGACTGGTGAAAGGTAACTAAAAAATTACTCGTTTTGTTTTTATGATAACTATTCGATATTATCATAACTAATCGATGAAATCGAGGCCAGTTGGCATTCAATACTATTGGAGATATCTTGAAAAAGAGCCAAAGTATTTCTCTAAACAGAATTTTGGTGGAGTTTAATGGTATGGCGGCTTTCTGTTCAACAAGAACAACTACCTTAGCGTTTTCATCCACTAAAATTAGCAGCGTAGAGTATATTGGCATCTTAGAAAACCATTTGTTACCGTTTTATACATACATCAAGAAGAAATTTAGATTTTCCATTAAGGTAATGCTCCAGTACATACGAGCCGGAATACAAAATTATGGTTTGCAGAACACTATATTAGATTGGCCCGCTTGTTCGCGAGACAAAAACACAATCGAAAATCTTTGGGGAGTAGTTGCCAATTTAAGACAATAAATGAACTAAAATTAGATATTCAACATGCCTGGGGGGAAATATCACCCAGAATTATCAATTCGTTGGTTAGAAGTATGCCGAACCGGATTTTGGCTATAGAGGGTTGTCAGATAGATATTGTTAAAAATACGCATACCTTGCGCTAAACAAAGCAGCACTACTATGCCAATCATAAATATTTTTTATTTATACACAGTTTGATGAATCAGGATTAGGATGATGAACATAGTACGAGTTTTCTGACGGTATTGATTTTTTATTTGGAGAGGCAACACCAATTTGAATATAAACATTTAATTTGATATTAATATTAGACTACTTCTGTTGTTTAAAAAACAATTAAGACCCTCGCAAACTACACGATTTGCTCGTACTATTTGGTGCATAAAGTTTTTTCTGATTAAGCTTATGGGCTTGTTGCACATTTTACTTTTCAATTCGTACAGCAAGCTGTAAATTTTTATTCGACAGCCTCAGTGCATTTAAGCTCAAAACAGAACAAGAGCGAAGGCGGCGAGCGAAATCACTTGTCATATTACAAAACACCGAAAACATGCAATACAAACACACCATCGACGTTGGCGAGGACGATTTTTTCGTCGAAACACATTTAGAGTCTATTTCTATTTTTATCGCTGGCGAAACAATGTTGCCAACTGTTTTTTATATTATTTAAGTTGGTAATCCTATAACTGTCATATTATTAACCATTTTTTTCAATCGATTTCCATTTATTTCATTTTTATGCTTCGTCGAAAAAAATCTGTTATGGTTTCTTATAAGTTTAGTGGCCTAACACAAAAGATAAACGTGGTAAGTGGTTATGTCGTTTGTGGTTGTTTTTCATCGTCATACGCTGACGCTATTGTTTTGTTAGCTACAGCGATGTCACAGCGATATTTTGTATTTTTTCGTCGACGCTCGTCTTTGTCGCTCTTGTTCTGCTTTGAGCTTTAATGGTAGTTTTGCACGACGCAAGTGGCGTGCAATATTTGATGAACTAAATTTTTTCTGATTGACATACTTCTGTATTCTTGACATACTTGAATGCATCAGACATCCAAAAAAACAGGTTACATGAAAATATTTTGTAAAACAACTGATTTTTGAGAAAATCCTCAGGCAAAAGTACTCTTTATGAGAATAAAATAAACAACATGCCATGATTTCTGATTAGACAAAATTTTGTACAGCAAGTATCACATGGTTCAAGCAAATCCCATGGTATGGGAGGTCTTTTAGAGATCCGTTCCATTGCTATATTTGTATTTTATTGTGAAGTCGGTAAATTGTTGTTGTTTTCCTATAACAATTTAACTAACGTTCCCAATCTTTCCAGGAATGGGTTAGTTCAGTAGTGTATAGTCTCGAAACCTTTACACTAAGGGTGTATGGTCGTCAGAAAACAAATTTCTTTTCATTGCCGATATTTAAGTGCTAACATAATGTGTCCAAACTGGTTTGGTCCAAATTTCATTCAATTCATTTTATATATTTTACTTGTATTGTTCTTATGTATAAAATTAATAAATTAGTTTCATAATTTTCATTATTTTTTTCTTCTAAACATTGCATATTGTAATAAAATAACAGCACTTATTTTGGACACATTCATTATTATTTACTAATTTGCCATTTAGGGTCTAATAAAAACAATCAAATTCAAAAGTTATTTCAAGGCCAATCTTAATAATCGTGTATTAATACCTGGATGTTCCTAGATGTGGTTTAGAGAAAAAATATGAAGAAAATTGATTTTTACGTTTCTGTAAAATGATCAACTTTGAAAGCTAACCATAGATAAATTAAACATTTTATTTCGATAATCATGTATTAGTACCACAAGTGTACATTTAGCTTCATCTTCAAAAAATTATTTCCAGTAGAAAACGATTTTGACAAGTTGAGTACATTACAGCCTTAACTTGGCTCCGTAAATCCGTCATGAAATTTAGCAGAAGTAAACTAAACTAAATGGTTGTCTATGGTTTCATCCCTTCACTGATTAATTAAAAATAATACTCCGATAGTTCAAATAATATTTATCCATTGTCGAGTAGAGCGTTTCACAAAGCTCACTATATTTTATTCCATTCTAGCAGAAATTTTTCATAGTAAGCTAGCACAGAATTCTTATTATGGTCAATTTATATTTATACTTGTCTGCTTATCAATCTTAACTGTAACTTTTTGTTACAATTGTTTCCGAAAACTAGATTTGAATGTCATTCTAATGAATATCATGCCTTGTTTAGATATATTAGATCGAAGAAAATGCTGTAACTATAAATTTTTATGAAATTCTGTTACTTGGTTGCATTTAACGGTTTGTGTAGCTTTTGGCTTGTTTTAATGTGTATGAAGCCTAAGAATTCTAAAAATTTTGAACTAAATGCACTTGATTGAGTTCAGCGCCTATTTGCCCGTTAACACAAAGTGTCAGACATCTAGCGAATTTTTTCATACTAAGGAAAAGGTGGTAACTTCATATTAAAACAAATGTGGCATTTGCAACGCTCCTAGCGGCAACGAACGTTTATTATTTTTCATTGGCCATACTCAGTTTCTTCCTTTTTGTATGGTTCTGTCTAATATTTTATTTTTTATAGCCAAACATACGTACATTTTGGTACTTTTTCGCAAATTCCAAAAATTACGTACATCATAAATTCTATTATAAAACATACGCACGGTACGTAATAAATACGTACGTTTGGCAACCCTAGCTATGGCAGAAAACAAAGTTCGATCAACGGCATATTAATCTTTTAGTTTTAATTTATTTGATTGATTTTTGAACAAGTGATTATATAGTTATGCAACACTGTATATTCTATAGAGATTAGTTTTTTGTAGAATTTTGCATAATATGGTTAAATAATGGTTAAATAATATTATTCAAAATTCATGTGTTCATGAGAACATTTTTTTTTTACATATTAACATGTTTTTTCAAATTGTTTTAATTTTTCATTTCTCAATTTTCTTTCGGAATTAGGCTAGATTTTATTTGCTATCTACACTTTATCGGGATGACTACACGTATCTAAGACAACAACCAAAAAAAATTGAGTTCGAGCTCACTTCACTTTTTTATGGTGTTATTAAAACTCAGAACAAATATCGCTGACACCGTTTCAATAAAACTGAAACGACTGTAAAACCGTTCCGAAAAATTTGGATTTTTTCTAAACAAACTAAAATTGTTTCTTCAGTAGTAAAAACAAGACGAGAAATATACCGTATTGCAGATTTTTATACTTCATCGCAAAAGTGATGAAGATGTTTTCAAGCGCTGTAAATTTATCTGTTTACATACACTGAACACCAGCCATACAAATCTTTGATTTGAATATACATTCCAATTCAGCGTTCTAGGCATACAAAACTGTATGCTTTTTATAAATTCCAGACTCCCAAATGGTCAACAGTACTCCAGAAACGCATGGTATCTTTTTCCCCTAACAATTTTCTTTATTGCTTAAAATCCGATATTCATGATTGACAACTTCATTATATCTTAGATTCATCCAAAACTGCTATTGAAATTCCATTTTAATTAAATGATTCGTGTTGCTTATTTATCGGTTGGGACATAAATGGCTCGCTTCACTATAAACTTGACTATTTAAAAAGTCATTCCTGAAACATGAAGACATTGAGTATGTAGTATTGAAATACGATTCCGGAGAGCTTATGAATCGATCAATCGAGCGGTTTATAGTGTGTGCAATTACTCGTTGAACCCCAACGAATTGGTATGACTATGCAGAATGATCTATTTGAGTAACAATACCGTGATAAAGTTGAGAAGACGCTTTTGAGACCTTAAATAAAAAAAAATCTATTTTTTACTTTCATAAAGTAAAATTATTTATTTTCATTTGTTTAGGGACGACCCATTCCTCGATAAAATAGATTCGACATGAACTAGAACCATAAAATGGTATTTGCCAATTCTTTTTGCCAGATCTTTGACATTGTCCACATATGGAGAAGCGATGATCAACCTTAGATTATAGACGTCAAATTTTAGTTTTAATTAATCTAATTTGTATTAAACGTTTATTCTATCATACCTCTATTTATAAATAAAACTCTGTGTATGACACATCCCCAATTGGTCAATCATACAAAACAAAAATAATAAAATTTATCATAAACAATAAACAAACAAACTTCAGTAAGAATTATTTACGCAACCGCCCATAATGCGCAACGAATATAAAAAGTATAAAATCAAACCCCGTCTGCTAGCAAGTGATTACATGAATTATTGAATAATTTAACAATACAACAACAACTGAAAAAATATTCAATTTTTACAAAAACAACAACCACGAAAATAAGAAGAAGGTGTTGATTCATCTTTAGATTCATTCATCTTTCTGGTGCTTACAGGTATACATACGACACGAACATACGCGTTGTGTATGTTTGGTACAACAATCAAAGTAAATATATTAAATAAATCTACGACCGGTCTGGACCCCCTACTCGTATGCTGCGGATAATTAATTATTTCAATTGCGGAACAAATTTCTTCGATGATATTTATCATTTTGCATTCATAAGTTTACGGACATATGAGATAATCATCATCATCCTATATAGTGACATTTATATGCAGCATAACATAATTCGCGTATACGTATGAAATGTCCAGGGTGTGGCAAAGCTCATCCATTTCATTTGTATACGAATATATATACTCTTGACAGTGTTTTGATTAATTGCCCCGCAACAATGCATCGCACCATAAAAATGCATAATGCAATCATGTAGTTTCTTGTTGCTGTAGTTTATGGTTTGTTGGGAAAATAAATCTTCACTTTCCAAGAAAAATCATTAAGGAGAAAATAGAAATTTATTAAAAGGATCGCATATCTCATGTATCCTCAATATACTTGTATCATTTGTGCGTACATACGAGTACTTTTGCATCGTATGGTGTCGTTTGGTGTCAATTTCAATTTCATTTTTTTTATATCTGTAAAATCAAAGGACTTAAACCGCACATGCTTGACTATTTATTATTTGGACATTCAGTAGCTATTTTCAGGATGATTTATGTATGCATATTACAAGAAAACACTTGCTTTATATGATTTTGATGTTGATCTTGATGGAATCGTATATGTGGTCGAAATTAATTTTTTTTTAAATGTTCCACAAACATATTTTGGGTGCATCCGAAATGTCGAAATTTCATTTCTATCTGTCATCATGGGTTTGTTTTATAATTCAATCCGAGTGAGCAGAATTAGCTTGTGTATTGTACATCGAGCGATGGTTTTGCAGAGTCAAGAGTAAAATTTGACGACCCGGGTGCACACGGTGTAAGCACAGTTCACAAACAAAACGCAGAGTGCAGGATAAATTACTTAGGTTGAATAAAAAACAGTGAAACATTTTTTACAGGTTTAAATTATAAAATAGGCCCTATATGAAAATCCGCCAAGTGAAGATCTTTATTTTACGTAGTAAAAGGAAGTAATCATGAATAATTTTGACCTCGAGATTTTTTGCAGATTTACCATTCTCTATATCGCCGAAGTAAAAAAGTAGTTTTGAAAGAATATCTGTGTGTGCGTGCAGAATAAATGTTGTTGGTTCTCTTTTAGCCTAGGAAATCGGTCCATCGAAAATGGGAGCTACTATAGGACATTTTTCGTTTTTTGCAAATATTTTGAAAAGTTTATTTACAAGAATTTACAACAACATTCACAAGAAAAACAATTACAAAATAGAAGTTAACTTGGCAATAAGATCCAGTTTAGTTTTCAAAAATTTAAACGGAAATGACAATTTTTGACAATAAACAATTTTTCAACAATAATTCGGTCCCTATATCGCCTCCTAGTCGATTGATTGATCCGAATGAAACTTCTTACTTAAGCTTTGACCACAAAATACATAAATAACCAGAATCGTGATTGCCTAGACCAATAGTTTATTTCCTACCTTAAATTTTTACAACTCTGAATTGTAATTATTTTAACAAAATCTAGCCACTGAACATTATTGAAAAATCACACTGCTAGAAATATTTGCAAATTGTCAACAAAAACGATTGACAATTGTTGTTATTGTCAAGTGATTTTTCGTCAGCCCGTGTACAAAAAATTTATTTAAACAAAACTTTTTTTTATTAATTTATAAATTGAATTAAAATATGTAATTATATTTTATTAATAATTTTATTGTAATGTTTTTAATTTTCAAACATGAAAAATTAAAATGACAATTTTCGGGATTAATTTAGTTTTTGTTTTTGTTCCTTGATATTTTTTTTTTAAATTTTATTAATACAACAATTTTTTAATTTGTAATTTTATTTAACAAATTTTGTTAAATAAATGTTTTTTAATAAAAAGGTTTGAGTTTTAAGTTTTTATTTGCGTTTTTAGTTTCGAGTTGGTTGTTCAATTTCTGGAAAACGAATTTCATTATCGAACATCGTTGTTCGTGACACAGGAATTTTCAGACAGTCCATAAATAGCTCAGTTTTTCCACATTAACGGTGTTTTCAAATGATTCGTAATCGCCGAGAAGATTTAGCTGCGGTTGATATTAATCCACAAGAGTCGTTTCGAATCCATATATTAGGATGCACTCAATGACATGCTTTACTCAATGGCAAAGGCTTCTTGCCAATGATGCTATAAATAGATATAGGTACTATAAGAATGAAATCAAGAAGTAAATCGCCTCTCTCGTTTGTATCCGTACTTCCTCAAGTTTTGTGTTGTGAATTAGCATTGCTTTCCACGATGACTTCAATTTTCCTCTTATGATCCTCTGTTAAAGAGCTCTCTATAATTCCAGGTGGGATAAATTCCTGACGTGTGGAAGGGAACCTTACATAAGTCGGAGTATTTGATTAAATATTTTTTTTTGTTTTTCTCCCTGCAATCTGTTCTGAGGCCAAGGCTCTCCCAACTCTTTCGCGGTTTGCTTTTTCCGTCCTTAATTTTACGCCAATGTCAGCCAATTCGAGGACGTACGGCTATAGGTCCGATTTTATCACCATCTGCACATTTCATAGCTCCATGCCAGCCTATACTGGCATGGAAAATGGGTCGGCCCATGGTTTTTGCACTCCGACAGGGGGTCATAAATGTGTTCCATTTCATCACCGATCGTAATCTGTTGATGAAAATTCCCTTTGCATCCTGCCCCTATCGGAATTCGAACCCGGTACCTCCCGATCCAAACGCCAAAGCTTTAACCACTGTGCCATTTCGTCGGTAATATTAAATAGTTATACTCGAGATTGACTTCAATGACCACCAAATCTCAAACAGATTGTATGATTCAATGATCATAAAGCACTAGTTAGAAAATATTTTATTGTGTTAGGTACTGATGAGGATCAACATGAAGTTCTTAATTATATTTTTGAAAAAATTATCAAATTTACCGGTGGATCAGTTAGCGGTAACCTCCCGTCATTCTAGATTGGAACCGACTAAAAGCTCGCTCTAATTACTTTGCATGAAACAGCAACACTACGTTGGTCATTGATTCTAACAATGTTTGTTTGTAACTTCAATATAATTGTGATGAGAGAGTCAATTTTGTTCGAGTACTATACGAATGTTTCTTTTCGTTCCATTTTCAATGACATCATCAAGTTAGTTGCTAATTTTTTCTCTCGTGTCATTTTAATTTTCTTCGTATTTATATACATAAAGGATGAAGTGGCAGGTGGTTTATTATAAACTAAGTCTAAGTGTGTTCGATTGTGGTGAAATAAAATGAGGCCATTTAAAATCTTCAACAGTCAGGTTCTTAAATTTATGTGGTTATCTTCTACATAAGTTCAAAAATATGGCTCAAAAGCGAGAAAGTGGTAATTGGACAGGGTAAGAGAAAATTTTGAGCGATTTAATATTTTTCAGAACCAGCTATTTATTGAATTTTTTAGATGACAAGAAAGCGCATAAAGAGGACATACAATTTATAATCGAAAGAATTAAAATAGAAGATTGGTCTCTGTAAAAGACTGACTAGTCTAAAGATATATACTAGTGCTTTCTGATTCTTATCACATTATAAGTAAGTTAAGCTTAATTTAAAATAGATTTCAAGCTCACCAGACCAATTTAACAGTCGACTGTATGAAACCAATTTGTGGTCAAAGAATAACACTTAGCTCTATTTTATGATCTAATTATGTATATCGGTAGGTATACGAAGATCCTCCCAATAGGAGGTCAACAAAATCATGTGTCGCGCATTGTCTTACGTCATTGTAAAATCGACACATACTGTCGATCGTCTAACGTTGTAAACATTTCAACAAGATCATTTCACAAAAGTAAAATTTATTTTATTTTTAACAATTTATGGTTTCTGATCATGTTGTACATTAGTGTCGAAAATGATCAATATTTAGTTTCGAGCCCCCTGGTGAGCGCCGACAAAAAATTAAAAATGAAAATATACCAAAAACTATCGAATTATTGCAAGTCGGCTTTAGATCATAAAACATAAAACAAAAAAATAATGTTATATTTATTTTTCAGATAATCGATCTTAGAAAAAGGACGATATAATGCGATGATCGACCTTTTGCGGACGCTGAATTTACGAAAAAAAAATTGGAGCATTTTTCAGCTTGTGTGCAGAAAATTATGGTCGTAAATTATACTTATGTGTATGATAGCGGCACACTAGTATGCATTTCAAGTCAATTTAACCTTCTTGTCATTAATTATGATGAGTTGGTATCCTTGTCATAATGGACATTAAATATGACGAAGAGCACAAGAGTGATCTTTGATCTTTCTAGTATGTGTACATAGGTTCAACTAGTTCCAAACTATCTATATTTTATGTATTAAAATTTTAATTAAAAATTAAGTGCGAATTGGCTCATATACATTTAAGCGCGCGCCCACTGTATAACACTATGCTTATTATCAAATATCATTAGAAGATAACATCTCAATTTCACGCGATAAAAAATGTTGATAAACATCAATCATAATTTTGAAACTATTATTTATCAAAAAGTATCTTATGTATACTCATCGAATCAATCAAATTAATAAATCACAAAAGTTTTGATTATTTTAAATGAACTGGCAAGAACTAATATTAGCTAATCGATCGATCATAAATTGGTGAATCAACTTTAACGAGAAATATTTTTGTGTTTTTTTTTTAAATCGATCATTTTATCGCTATCGTATTCGCGCTTGATGTACTACTGTGTGAATAGATGTGATAACATTTTTTCGATACGGGTTAATAATAATAATACTGCTGGACTGCTGCGCACAGTATTTGAGGTATACAGAGTGTTGCTGCAACTCGCTCTAGGCTCACAAATTTACGGATTACAATTTTGCAAACAAGTTTTGTCTATCATTACATAGAAAATTTCTGAAGATTTACAATATTTGTTCTTTTGCGAAAGTAACAAGGGTAAAGTTTTATTATATTTTGACTTTTTCTGTTGAGCTGTGTGCCTTTCCTTTCTTATTGCACGTTTTTTTAATTTTTTTTAGTCGCCGCTGTATTCCATAGAAGGATTTGGCGGCCTCATTGATTTTACCAAGTTATATTCGGATGAATTGGTTGTCCCATTGAATCCAAGCTAGGTCCCAAAGCTGTTGAGACTTAACTTGGATTCAAAATTTGACCTTTGGGTAACTACTTTGACATTTTAATTCTACCCATATCCCTTTTATCCACTTAGTACTTTTGATCCACAGAAGGTTTTTTTAGGAACAATTTTAAGAACGCTTGAAACAATTTACGAGTATTCTTAATATTTAAATGTACTGTTAAATTGATATACTTGTCTAATTTTATCTTCAATTAAGAGATCTGTAATTTGTTTGATGTTTTCTTTCATAGCCACCGATAATCCACCTCTATCCCTTTCTGAACAGTGTTCGTATATTTTAAGATATGAAAGTTTTTTGCAAAATGTTGCTTTAGCTTATTTCCATTCCAGAAGAAGAGGCCTAAAATCAAATAAAATTAATTTAATAGGCAATATTACGGCATCGCATATTGATGCTCATCAAATATCGAATGTTTTGGAGTTATCTGCATCCGCAGAATATGGTTGAATATAAATTGCTCATTAGACACCTTATTAAAGTTGGCTGAAAGTTCCCAGTCAAAAAATAATATCGATAATGCAGATTGAGTCTTTGCTATACTAGCCAAGAATAAACAAATCCGATTACGTTGATCAAAGTAATTCAGCCGAAAGTTAACTCGTAAAAAGTTGATTCGTACTTTTCAACCAAACACTTTTGTTTTTCAACGGACAAGAGATTTTTTGTTGAATTTGAAACAATTTTTGAATTCATAATGTCAGTTTATGTTATATTATCTACATTTTAAAAGACAAATTTGTGAAAATCGAAAACATATTTCAATAATAAAATCAGAATAATATAGAAAAGCCCGGGGATGTAATTTAACAATATTTCGTTGATTCAATTAATGATAAATTCATTGAATGGCTTGGTAAGATTAACCTAATTCCACATTGATGCTGCTTAAACCAACAATAGCACCCAACTAAAATGAAGGATAATTTCCTGGAAGACAATACCTTCCTTAACCAATAAAAATTACTTTTCATCTCATTACCTGAAACACATCAAAATTTATGTTCCCGATTTTATTATTAAATTTACCTGCATTTAATTAATAACTTCACAGTTATATCCCCTTGAAATATTCCTTAAAATGATAAAAGATAATTAGAAACTTAATTGTAAAAATATTGTATATACTCGTACTTATCTTGTAATATTACCCAAGTGAAATATATCCCAAAAAAATCCCAAATTTGTTGCATGCAATAAAAGTTGCACAATCAATAGGTTTTTGTAACAAGTTTCAATTAAAAAATATGTTCAGCAAATTTCAAAAGATTGGCATGTGGGTAGGGTTTTTTGAAATGTTCGTGATACCGTTCTCTTAACGGGACAAACGAATCGAATGATTCCTGGGGTCGGCGATATAAATAACGGGTCTTTTACAAAGGGGATGTTGCAACAAATTTCAATTAACAAATTTGTTCAACAAATTTCAAAAGATTGTCATGTGGGTAGGTTTTCTGGAATGCTCATGATATAGTCTCTTACAGCGACAAACGAATCGACCCGTTATTTATATTGCCGACCACAGGAATCGTTCGATTCGTTTGCTCCTTTAAGAGAACGTATTATGAGCATTCCAGAAAACCTACCCTCATGTCAAACATTTGAAATCTATTGAACAGATTTCTTAATTGAAATTTGTTCCAACAACCCTTTTGTAAAAGACCCGTTATAACATACAATATTTGCCGTGTTTCATGACACCCATTGATCCGGATCAGTTCAAATTTTATATGGAAAACCTGATCCAAATTTTGTTTTAGATCACAAATTTTGATTTGAAATCTAGCAAGCGCCTTTGTGTTGTTTCATGAAACATGAACTGAACCTAATCAGATCATGCATGAAGAAACACAGCTACTAATGAAGCAACAACAATAATAAAGACATTCTTTGCAATAAAACCTTTTGAAAATGACGCGCTGAGAATCTATAATTTATTTTTTATTTCAAATCAATACTTCTATTTTTTGAGATTTTTTTTGTGCAACATTTGTTGCATGCAACAAATTTGGGATTTTTTTTCGTGTATTTGGCACGCATGTAATATTTTGTATTCATTTCATTTGTTCATTCACAATTAAATGTCAAATGGAGATGGATTCTGGTATTTAAATAAATTATAAATTTTTATTCCTCTTTTTTTATTGTACATTGACAGCCCATTTTGAAAAGTCATTCACATACCATATCTCTTATAAAACAGTTAATTTTTGTAATTAAAGAAAATTCCAGTAAGATTTTTTTGAACTGAGTGTAATCCAAGTGATTTATTCATAGTATTTTGGTCCTTCGAGCCGGATGTGATTTCAAAGCACATCCTAAGTAACAATATTAAACATACCAAGTTTAATTAAACCAACATACAGTGAGTTTTACCATTAATCCCCAAGTGATATATATGGAATCAAATAATTACTGAGATAAACACGTGTTCATCCAATTTCAACCACCGTTTTGTGATTCAGTCCAGGGACAATTCACTAAATATACCACTTATATTAACACCAATGGCCAGACCGCGACCACGAACTATCAGTCCGTTTAGTCAAATCCAATGAAACGAATGTTTGAGCTGGATACAAATGTTATATCAGAGATGGATTACATTGGCGAAATGTATTTCTCAGTCGTGGCAAAAGTCTAAACTCTTATTAGGGAAAACTCGCCCAATACTGCGGCACTTAATCTGAACAATGATGATTTTCCCGAAGATATAATTGATAAGACCGCAGCTTAACAAGATTAGACAGCTTAACAAGATTATCCCACCATTGAAGTTTCTTAAATTATTGATAAAACGTATGAGAACTTGCTAGTGGATACTGCTCAAAAACAATGATGAGCAATTAATCGCAAGTTGTAGAAGTACTAAAATTTGACAAAACTGACCTGGACAGCATAAACACATAAATGTGAAACTGTTCATTCCAAATGTATAGTGATATCAACAATCATCGATACGGAACGGACACGATAATGAGATAATTTCTAATGATGCATCGGAAGCAGATTCCAGTTCATTAATAAGTAAGATTCCTTTGTTACCAACGGCGAGGATCGAATTCCAGAACAAGTATTGGATAAGTTGACGAACTCTGTTGTATTTCAGTTCCACACATAACTTTATATCGGAAAATATGTTTAACCAGTTGAAGATTACGCTAATGAAGTCGAACATCACTGTAACTACTCTGAATCAATCCCAAGCTAGGGTTTCTAAAGGTAAATTATTATTGAAATTCAGGTCATCCGTCGATCAAAATTATCAAAATTATCGATCTCAACCAATTAACTCATACAGCCTTTTCATATAACATCGTTTGAATTAGATGAATCTTTTATTTTTGCGGATCCTGATTTTAATGTTCCAGCCAAAGTCGAAATTCTACTGGGTTGTGAGTCATTTTTCAAGCCTCATTAGAAGAAAAATGCCCTAAAAAACCAATCTAACCTTGCGTCCAAAACTCCAAATATGGATGGCTTATTGGAGGAACCGTGCCAAATACCAACCAACCACACACAGGGAGCTCGTCAAATACAATTCAGCGTATAGAAGCTGCTGTCGATTGATTTTGGGAGACTGAAGAGTTTAATACATCAAGGTTATTACGAAAAGCTAACATTGAATGTTTTGGTACGTTCAAGACAACTACTAAACTACAAGGAAAAAGACGACTTGACCAACTACCATTCAAGTCCATTGCACCAGACGTTGGAGAAAGCTACTCACAAGCCCTAATTGTCGGATTTGACACTGTCTCTCACAAGTCACTGTTTCACGCGGGTTTTGATCTGGTGGGGTCACCTTTAGACTTCTTTCTTTGGGACTATTTTAAATCGTAGGTCTATGGGAATAAACCGCAAAACAATTGATGCCCTCAAAGGCAACATAACGAGCGTTAACCAGCAAATTCAGCCAGACTAACGTGAAAAAGCCATCGAAAATTGGACCTCCGAGTACGTGCCACCAAGCAAAGCCTTGGCAGACATTTGAACGAAGTTATCTTCCATACTTAATGCCATAAAATATTCCTTTGCAATAAAAACAATTGAGTGGATATCTCATACACAACTTGTTTTATTTACATTTAAAAATTGAGCGCTCTTATTTTAAGACCCTTTACTAAATCTTACTACCTTATGCTTCACCAAATGCTATTCATTTGCATATATTTAGGGGCAAATGTTTTAATTCTTCTAAAACAGCATATAAATTAATTTATTTTGTAATAATGATTTCCAAATTTAATAAACAATTATTTAATCATTTTAAAGGGTTTTGTTCTCACAATGTTACCTAATTAATAAAACTGTAAATATACAAAGTCTCAAGACAATCCTTTGGACTTTACTACCCCTATGGTTTAAATAAACGATTATGTTGAATTTTTACCATTCAAAGTTGAACTAATAAGTTAACACAAAAGTAGTATGAGACCAATGGTAATTTTGCCGAACTATTTTCTTCTACAAAATTAATATTTATTTTTATTAAATTTAAATGAAATATTAGAGAATAAAGAATATAATTCAAATTAAAATTTGCCCCTGAATCGCTGCATTTTAGTAGTAATATGTTTATATTAACATTAGTATAGTCATAGAGCAAAATATACATAAGAGCACTCACGTAGTGTAATTTTTTTTCTTTTCTTCTCTAAGCCTAACAAGAACAATGAACTATAAAATAAATATGCCGATAGAAGGTTAAACATAGAAAACAAATTTAATTCGTGTATATAAATATATCAAAACTATACCGGGTGTTTCTTTTAAACTGAGACGATCAAATATCTCGAAAAATAGCCACTCTACGGAAAAAATGTCCATAATCAAAATTTAATCATACCGCGGGGGAAATACTTTAGTGCAAAAAAATAGTCCCCCCCCCCCGCTTTGTAGGTGGGGCGGGGGTAACTTTTAAACTAAGATAGGAAGCCATATTTTTTATTACAGATATGATTTGAATGAAATATTTTGTTCGGTTCATGATAGATGGCGTTGTAATCGACGAAATTCAATTTTTTCAATTTCTCCTTCTTAGAACACACGCATTCGATTTTGCAATACGTTTGAAATAAAAAACATCACGTTTTCATTGGAAATACTCGAAATTTCGATTATTTTGACCGACTATAAAAAGCATTCATTAATACATCAGAGTACACATACACATTTGTTTTGGAATCGGAGGTTTAAGGGTCTCGAAGACATTACCCAGATGATAATACCATTCAACGAAATATTCAATTGATATTAATTCTGTTTCTGATTAGTTTGAGTATGGCCCCTGAATATGAATGGCTTAACGACATAAACATTTGATGGGTTATCGGGGGCTTAAGGGCTCTCCGTAGTCATTATTCTGAAGATAGTATAACCATTGAACGATATATTCAATTGATTTTAATTATGTATCGGATTACTTTATATCGTTTCTTTTGTCTTATTTAGATTATACTTATCATAAAATAAAAAAAAATGGCAGCAGAGATGTTGGTTTCTAAGATATGGGGTGTTGCGTAAACGCAACTTATGTCATTTAATCACATTTTTTTTTGATTTATATATTTATTTATTAAAATAGAACAGTTCAAAACTAAATAAAATATTTTATACGTATTTCAATATAATAACTTTAAAAAATATTAAATATTTATTTCACGCTCTGTAAATTCTTAAATCACAAGCAATTTTCGGTAATTTCAATGTAATAAACTATAAAAATCTGAAGAACACTTTATGTGTAATGCAATTTTACACGTAGAACAAATGTATATTGTTTGCGACTGGCAATGTTTGCAGCGCATTCTAGGTGTTCCTTTTCACAAGTATGTACTCCTTTCGATAGAAAATCCGTTTTTTTGTAGATTTTTCTTTAGAAATAAATATTTATAAGATAATTTTCCATGGCGTGTTAGCAGCGCTTCCACTAATTGCCGCCGAAAATCTAATTGATCCAATTTGACGCCACAAGTTTTTGCTAAAGTTTGCTAATTGACCACAGCCACATCGAACATCCACAATACTATTGGCAAATAGAACTTCTTCCCTCGGATATTTATCCGGTAATTTGCAATATGGCGATCCAACAAATCAACGCCGCCCATGTTTCTGTTATATTTCTTGACAACGTTTGGTTGAGGTATTTCCATTCGTTTTTTTCGGAATGGACATACCGACGTGCTGTGCCAATTGGGGTTTGACCAAAACAGTTCAAAAGAAGTGACACTGTTTGGTTGTCCTTCCATCGAGTCAATATTAGCTCATTAGATTTGTCAACAAAATTTTCGGAATATCCTCTCGGCTTTTTGTTTTGCGTTTTTTGTCCTTAATTTGAATGTTTTCTAATCTGCTTTCACGCAATGTTCCCGTTCCTGCAATCTTCATCTCGTTTAAAGCAAATATTAAATTTGGCCCAGTAAACAAATTATCAAAGTACAAGGAAAATTGTACTACTGGAAAATTATCTTTCATTTGCTCTGCAAAATTGAGTACCACGGACTCGCCGAGTTCCAAATGTCTGTCCCTATTTTGATGACGTCCTTGATAAATGTCGAAAAGGTAACAATATCCCAATCTACTTGCTGCAGCAGCTGCCCCCAAGCGGCTTGTTTCGAAGAAATTGTTTGCATGGATGTCTACCGTAGTAAGGCACCATGGATTCGTCAATTGGGATATTCATCTCTACAGGAGCAAATTTTAAAAAAACATCATTTAGATGCGTGATAAATGGGCATATTTGGCCAACCGATCCGTGGCGCAGCCTGTCGTCGTGACATCACAAAAATGGATATTTGTATATATTTCCTCAAATAATGGCCGTCTCATCCATTTTGCATTGAGCTCATTACGAGCGCCCGGATCATTAGCCCGGATCATTAGCCCAATACAACCGTCTTCGAGGTAACGGGTTAAATCCAGACACTATCAATACGCCAATAAACGCATATATAGTATATCGTCGGCATCAATTTCTATGGTTTTATTTTTTTTGAAGCATAACTTGTTGTATGGTCGACTATAGTGTTTATGAAGGTTGAAGGAAAAAAAAATCAATTGCATCCGATTTTGATGATAAAGTCAGCGGACGTATATGTGTTTCATCCCATGAATTGATTTGATACATAGTTGACGATAGAGACAAATTTTCTTCATTTCCCCGTCTCCACTCCTGGTGTATTCGTCGTCGCGGTATAGATTCGATTGCAGCCCTGGACGTGCCTTGTTGCTCGTCTATGGTGTTGTTTTCATCATCGTCTCTGTCGTGTAATATAACGTTTTGAAACTGGACTGAGCGGAGTAGAGCTCAACAGTTAATTTTTGGATAAATGATTTATATTCAAATCGTCCTCTTCACCGGAATCTTCATCTGTATAACTGATAAAATCGGGTGGTTCCACGGGTGGTAGAAAATATCAGTCGGTAGCTGGATATCATCGGGCATGTTCTCAAAAGCATCAACCATCTCAGCCACACTATTCAAAAGAGTTTTCCTAGGAAAAAAAATATATATTAACTAAAGTCAAATGTTGCGTTTGCGCAACAGGTAACAAACTCCGCTCAAAAAGCGACGAAAACAAAAAGTTTCCCGTTATTTTATATATCAATAAAATTAGTTGATGTTTATTTATTTTACAAAAGCTAATAACGTATAACTGATACTTTTTATTTCTGACTTACCAATATTTTATTGTTGCAGGATCCATTTTTTTTCTGTAGGAAAATTACACTCTTTTTAATTTAATGTTTGCTCATGCTCCAAAAATAAAAAATGACTGTTTGATCATTGTATGCATTTCCTTATATACCTACTCGAATAACGGAATTAAACAAAACGAGAAAAATCCTGTTCGTTTTGTATAAATGAGAATTTAGAATATTATAGGCTCTTTGTTGCGTTTTTGATACATCATAAATGGGTTAATTTAAAAGCCATTCATTTTCAGGGGCCATACAAAAATTATTTTGATACAGAATTAAAATTAAATACATATTTCGTTTTATTTTAACTTTTTGGGTTGACAGTAATATTTTTTTTCATGATAGTATCACGACAGAATTATTTTTGGACTGACCGTAAAACATGGTGGTTTTTCTTTCGTTTACAGAATAATTTTCGCGTTGATATATACAAAATTGTGTATTTCTAAACATGTTTGGGCTGACACTTGCACATAGTCAAACTTTGTATATTTTAGTATTGCCATAGATTTTTTGGGGTTCGAATTTGGGCCAACTTCATATACATTCTTCTTACGGGAACTTATAGTTGTTCTAATCCAATTGGATATAAAAACTCCACCAGCTCCCTTTCTTTTATGTGCAGAACATGCTCGAACCAGCCAAAACGACGCCAATGTACGATTTTACAAAGTTTTCGATAAAAATATCTAATTATTTAGTCGCTTATATCTAACTTTTTGTATATGTTGTGATCGTCATGATAAACTTCCTTTGGGTTTCCATTTATCAGAACTGTATTTTGAGAATTTTGCAACCGGTCAACCGTTTTAAAAATTCTTATCTGTGTTAAATCCAATCAAATTTAATCCATCTTATAACGATCTAATCCATAATTTACAACATCTTAAACGAGAAAAGTCAGTGTTCTATAGAGATAATCCTTTTTTTTATTTTTTTAGATACTTTTATCTTACGTATATACATGGGCTCGAATGGAAGAATATCGTTTACCGGTGCGGTTGACGGGATATCATTATAATTGGATTTAATTTTTAAGAAATTTATTAACATTATCTTATCTTTTAGTTATGTATATGAAAAAACATATGCAGATGATGCAAATTTTTTTCCCCTGCGCAGTATCCTTTTATATGTGCTCGTAATAAGAAATGTCTTTCTCTGAATTGGATGTAACTTTGTGTGAGTATTAAAAAATGTACAAAAAGGAAGAATTTGTATGTCCATAAAAGACTTAAAAGAAATGAAAATTAAATACAAACGATGACATGTTTTTGGTACAATAGAAAAACCCACAAGGATATTTTAAGGATAAAAATACGAAACAACAAAAACGAAAAGAATAAAAATTATTCAGTTGGGATTTTCTGCGTGTTAACAATATACATAAGGATTTTCTTTTACACTACTGTATATATTATAAAAGGATAACGTTTATTTAGGACACAATAATATCAAGAGGCGAGCAAATATAATACTCGTATTTTATTTTCTTGATATAAAATACAAAAAGTAAAGAGGACACAGATTTAATATACAATTTTGATGTGCGGTTTCTCGATCCTTTATTAAACAGGACACTTTATTTTTATATATTAAGTTTTTTCGGAGTATATTAGCTTCACTGGGGTTTTGTTCAATTTTACGGATGAATAAAATTGGGTGATTGACTTTGTAATATACTCTTGTTTATGTCAATAAATCTTTTGATAAATTATTATTTAGGCTTAATGTGATTGTCGCAGAATCCGCATTAAATTCATTTTGATATTGAGGTTTAAATCGGCTCTTCCAATTTGTGCTCAAATAAAACATTATAAAATTTGAAAGTTCGTATAAATGATCAAGTGTAAAATCTATACATACTTGGAACTTTTGTTATTGATGTACTTTCCCAAAGAACTAATTTGGTGCCAATGGTCGAACTTTACATACTACTACATACATATATACTTAGACGACGATCCTATTTTTCGACAAATTGGTTCACAACTTACTATGTTGTATTGACCTAAACGTCTTTACTGTTGCAGTTAATTTTGACATGACATTTACAACCGTGATAAGAATGAATTCTAGTATTAATAAAAATTGCTTCCCGATTTAAACGTTGCATTGATATGACTGTGGTACAAACAATCATATCAATCCATCGTTTAAATTTCAAATGATTCGTTAATTTCCCATACGTACAGTAAAAATCCCACGCGCTTCTTATAAATTGAAGTCTCAACGTCCATTACACTATATCAATATATTAAAATTACTATAATCCATAAAACCTACAATCTAATTTTTAACAATAACAATAAAATCAAAAATTATAGTATTTTTCACATTTAATTACACACCGAGTTACTACTATACAGTACACTAATAAAAAAAAGTTGCTATAAAAATGTAAACCCTAAACAAGGACAATAATTGATACGCTCTCTTTCTACCTAACATCATATTTTTATAGCACACCAAGTATATAACGACCGAGTGTACGCACATAGTGTTGAACCACGGTCACGCCTCCTTATTTATATCAAATAACAGTTATTTATTTTGATTGGACCGTTTTTAAACAAATACACGCGCATGGTAAAATCCGACCGTTGAACGAATAAATGTACGTATGAAACGGACAATTTGATATTTAAGGTAGGGAGAGTGGAACAGCAATAGAATGTAACGATAAAACGAACTACGAAAAAATTATAAAAAAAATTTACGAAGATCGGAAAAAATTTAATTATTTTCTCAGTTTCGATTCGTCTCTTGAAGGTTAAAGATTGTAGTAAAATGTGACAAAAAGTGAATAAAAAATAATTGATAAATGAAAAACAAAATCGTTAACACTGTGTTAATCATGAACATTGTTGCGGACATTATGAATTGGTGAAATTTAGTGTATTATACAGTGAATATGAAAATACGTTGTTTATTAAAAAATTGTGTAGTGTAATTAAAACAGTAAACCTAACACAGTGAAAAATATGAATGCATCATCAATAATGAACCAGTACCATAATACACCAAGCCAGTGGAATACAATAAGCTCAGCAGGAAATTCGACCACTAGTCAAATAAATGGTTTAGTAACTGCCGCGTCAAACGAATTATCTGAACACGACGCGTACGACCTTAAAACGTCCTTGAAATTCAAACAAAATCCAAATCTTAAACTACAGTTTGGACCATTAAATATACAACCATATCTATACCCGCCGCAACCATCGTCCGTTAATTCATCGACGGGCTCGGCGAGTTTATCACCGTGTCAATCGGTCTCGTCGCATAGTAGTCTTAATTCGTCGAGTCCGGCATCGGGCGGTGCTACAACCCCAGAAGGATTAAATGGGAATACAAATACGAGTAGCATTAATTATAGTAACTGTAATAGTAGTGACCAGAACACTTTTGTAATGCAGCAACACGCGATGGAGATAGCTACTCGGTAAGTTGTAACTTTTCATAATAATTTAAAAATTCCGATTACGATTTAATTTTTTATTCTTTAGACCTCCACCAGTTCACTATCCATATCATCAATATGCATCAAATTATTATGGTAATATGGGCATGACACCATGGTTTCCGCAAGATCCGAGCAACACAATGTATCAAAGTTGGCATTTAGACGATTTTACAAACCACCAGACTCAATTGCAACGTCGTTGTTCACGATGTAGCTGCCCGAATTGTTTGAACGAGTTGGCCGGCTTACCACCGGTCGTGGGCCCCAATGAAAAAGGAAAACGTCAACATATATGCCATATAGCCGGCTGTGGAAAAGTGTACGAGAAAGCCAGTCATCTAAAAGCACATTTGCGATGGCATACGGGTGAACGACCATTTTTGTGTAACTGGTTGTTTTGTGGTAAACGGTTTACCCGTTCCGATGAGTTACAGCGGCATTTACGAACCCATACCGGGGAAAAACGATTTACGTGCAGTATTTGTAGTAAAAAATTTATGCGAAGTGATCACTTGGCAAAACATACAAAAACGCACGAGAATAAAGCGAAACGAGTGGCAATGCGACGGACGGAAAAGGATTCCGATCAAAAAGTGAAAAAAGAAACGAATGGTGCGGTGACCAGTGTTGTAACTAGTGATAACCCAAATGGTGTTGTGATAAAAGTTGAAGTGGATGAAAATAGTGAGTCGATGCCGACGAGCAAGAGCATGATCGAATCAACGTACCAACCAACCTACTCGAACGTATATTCGGCACAAACCGTTTATAATAACAATAATAATATTATTCTTAATAATAATAATACTAGTAGCAGTAGTAATAATAGTAGTCTAAATAATAATAGTTATATCCAAGTGAATCAGTCAACAAAAAATCTATTTTATAATCCGTACACCGAGAATTCATATCTGCAAGAGAAACCAACGTATTTTGATACACCACCAAATTCAGCATCACCAATACTCTCCGAATCGAATACATCATCCTCATCGTACAATGGCATGGAACAAAAATTCTCGTTAAACAATATACTTACGCCACCCCAGTCATATTACCATCATCATCATCCGCACCAAAGCCATACGGCATATGCAACTAATTCACCATTACACCATCATCATCACCACCATCATCAAGCGGCACAAATCTACAAAATCGAAGATACTCAAAATAATTACGATTATCATGAGCGTATGATGCGTTCGATGTATAGTACCTACGATACAGGCACTATGATTGGATCGTCGAATTCACCGAACCCAGCGGGTACATCACCGCCCTCGTTCAACTACAATCCTGGAATGTACAAATAAATTAATTATTAAATTTTATCTCTTTCTCTTAAATTATATATACATTTATGTAATTTAATTAATTTCTCACTAGCCTCTTAATTAAATTTATATATAGCTGTACAAATAAACAAATTCTTTATAAATGTGCCAATATAATTTTTTAATAATTAATTTTTATTATTTATAATTTTATATTATTAAATATTTTGTTTCTTTTCGGTTCCTATTTTATTTTCATTATATTTGTAAAATTTATATAAATATAGTAGACTAATTACATTTATAAAATAAATATTGAAAATTCATATTACATAAATAATAATAAAAAAATGACAAACAAAATTATTTGTAAATAATTGAATTGCGTTTAATTATTAAATTTTAGAAAGTTGTGGGCGTTTCTTTGATGAAATTATAAGGTGGGTATTGAATTTGATAAACTGTGTGATTGGATTCAGAACTTGTCGGATTAATGTAATGATGGAGTTTTATGAATTAAGAAAATGGTTTTTCTTCTTGAATGAATTTATGCATCAGTACTTGTACGGTGATTTGAGTTTGAATCATAATTACTAATGGTAACGAAGCCAAATATGATGAAAAATCTATTCTGATTCGAAAACTGAACTCTAATATTTTAATTTTCAACAAAATACGGCTAAGAACAATTTAATTTAATTTAAACTGACATTTGAACACACAGCGAATGACGAAATACTGTCTGTTAAATTTTGAGTTTTAGTTGTTTTAGTAACATCGATATATGTATTTCTAAGGTATATTTCATCAACGGACCCCCAGGCGGAGTGCAGAACTCATGGGCTGACCCATCTTCCATGTCAGTACTACAGGCAGGCATCTGGCTATGCAAGTTGTAAATAAATCGGACCTATTCAATCAGCCTCACTTTCAGGGGAAAGGATAACATGAAACAAGCACTGAAAGAAAATACATCATTGAAGCGAGTTTCCAAGTGATAACAGGATATCTTTTGGAAACCACAAAACCGGTGACATATCAGCGATTTATGGTGTACTCCACGATATAACCTGAAGAAGGTAGATTATATCCACCCCTCAAGATAATATGGTGGTAACTTCATGGCGAATGCTGTAGAACGCAATCGAAATCTTAATTAACGATAAAGATTTACCTTTCAAAATATGTAATAAAAAGTTTACTTAGATCTGCTATAATAGTCCTTTGTGATCACCTACTCACTTGAAATCCACATTCAGCTAATTCCAGAATTTCAGTATACAATTTGTGTATTGTCAGCTTCGTAAGAGCCAGTATCTTGACATGGCCGATAGGTCGACGTCAATCCCCCCCACTTCACAAGAGAGTCTTAGTTGTCTTTATTAAATCATTGAACGTAATCGATGAAAAAAGTTCCATGTTACATCCTGGCTATGGTAGGATTCGAAACCAGTATATCTCCCAGTCAAATGCCGACGCTTTAATTGCCCCACTTCATCATAAATGTATAGAAGATTTTGTTCATGTTCTACAGTAATTATTTTCTGATCACTATGATTCTCACTACTTTTTCTTTTAAATTTAACTGTTGAAAACTGTTAACACATTGTGTTAAAATTTCACTCAGAAGCAAAGCTTATGTAAATATTTGCCAACTGACATAAATAAAATACCTGATCTAACACATCTCTATCTTTCGAAAGGGATCTCGGCAAGCCACATCAATTTAGAAAATTGTGAAAGTCAAAATCCGATAACGATTATTTAAACAATAATAGAAAAAGAAAATCTCACCACATCCACAGCAATGAGTAATATATCCAATATAGGTGGGTAATAGGTATACGGACTACTCACTTTGCAAAGCAGCAACATGATTAACACACGACCAAAAAGTGCAAATTCCTCCAATTAAAACAAACTATGGTAATTGGTCTAGAAGTGCCAAAGATGAAGTGGATATATTTGCTCATTACTTCGAAGAGATAAAAACTGAAACTTTAAAGTATAGTTTAGAGGTAACCACATGTTAATTGGAAAAAATACTAAGGAGCTCCGGAAAAATTGTTCACAAACTACTGTGAATCAGATGAATTAAGAAAAATAAAATTTCATTGGAGATTTTTTCGGTTTTAATTTTTGTACTAGATTGGCGATTCCTGAAACTCGTCGATTCCGAATCATGCAACAAGTAACGCTAGCACCTTTTCCATCACAATCAAATAGCGTGAATAGTCTGTTGACTGAATAAGTATCAGCGGTATTTTGGGCTAACAAGAGATCCACAATTCGTAATTATGGTTAACGCAATTTATTGAAAGGCATCGATTCGAAATACGCTAAACGATGTAAGTAATAAACAATGTTAGGTTCGATTATAATGAACTTTTATATGTTTACCGTTTGTCTGAGAAAGTGATGACCCTATTTGGTGGGAAGAGGTAAATCCTTTTGTATGTTAAAAACCTCATATTTAATTATGTCCCGGCTTCCAGATGATGAGCTTACCGAAAAGGTTCAATTAGACATGTCGTACGAATTGCTGTTGTTCCAAATAAGAAACAATATGTCGAACAATTATTGACTCTCGCCCGCGTCGAAAAGACATTTTCCTAGAAAGGATTCTTGTGGCGAATACGAGTGCACCCCCGTTGTTATCAAACCCTAGATTCGAAAAAAAAAACAAAACGCCAAAGTTGTAAATCCCAAACTCATAATGTGTCAAATTGCTCTAAGTTAGAGAAGCATGGGGAAAATCTGTTTGTTGGAAACCTGTTTGTTGGATCAACTGTTCTGATTGTAAAAACTAAAAGTTTCGAGCCGCTCATGAAACTTCTGTAGATTTTCACTTCACTGAACTCGGAGTTCATCCAAATTTAATTGGTGTCGCTCGTATATGGAGTTAATATAGCGCGATCTATAGCGGGATTTTGCAACTGTTCGAGAAAGTTCTACTAAAAGTTTAATTAGAAGATCGAACCATTCCTATACGCCAGATTTATTAGATTTTCCAAATCGAGGGAAACACTCCTGGGTATTGAATTTTTGGTAACGGCATCGTTCTTGATTTTATTATATTAATTATGAATCGTTGCCTTAGAAGGAGGATATTTCCATTACATTTCCAATATAACTCATATTATTTGGGGATTGGGGGGGAGGGCGATACAGCCATTGATATCTCAGTTGATGGTTTGCCCAACCTCAATATGATTAGGTAGGCCACCAGATGTTCTGGAAAAGACTATGTCTATTGATGTATTTTATGATAAAGGAATGACTCTAGATCCGAGGGCAGATCAAACCTTGATATCAAACAAAAGTCTCAAGTGGAACTCCTTCACATAGAAACTGGATATCAGCAAACCTAGAAATCTTGAAATTTGATTACGATAAAATATTCAAAGAAGATATTATCGAAGATTGTGAATCAACTCGTGATGGAATTCCGCCCAACCCTGCAAACATTTTGTGTACTGGCAATTTCCGATACCTCGCGGATTCTGCCGATAGTTGTCTCGCCCTAATCTCTAGATTGGTTTTTCCCGTTACCCGAGGATGAAAAAGGTTTGCAATGGACGTTAATCGTCGACGATATGCCGACCCGATGGATCACCCTATACTCATTGGAGTAGGTTACTGCGAAGGTTTGTTATGTCCCCCAGTTCTTAAGTGCATCCTGTTCTCTGTGTCATCAGGAAAATTCGGCCGAACAGCTCAACCAAGATTTGAAAACCCAATTATCCATTCTGGTTCCTACAAAATTTCTTTGAGGAGGTCTCCGGCCAACTTTATTATCGCTTATCTAACTATTATTCCGATAAGAACATATCAAGCTTCAATGAAGCTCCGCAGCTCAGGTCGGCCATTATGGTTGGGAAAATTGCCGAACTGGTAGTGATATCCAATGAACCACCTTTGATAACTATGACCGAATAGAAAAAGCTGTTACTGAAACGAAGAATATTGCACTCTGCCATCGTGACCCATCGCCAATGATTAATCGTAATCCACTATGTTTTCAAGAGCAGATTCCTTATCCAGTAACCTTGAATCTAGTTTATTTATTCGAATTCATGTAATCTAAATTTTAATTTCCTCAGCTCATACGTACTCGTATGTTCATTTATATGGATAATATTTTTTGAAGTTTATCCTTGTGCGCCGAAATTTTAAAAGTGTGGCACATAGGATTGCTTTTTCAAACTTCAGAGAGCTACGAAAATAATTCTATGATTCTTAATATATTAAGAACCGTCGCTCCTGGCGAAAATGCAAAGAAGAATACTCTGAGCTTAAGAATATTTTAGCGGGAGTTCCATATATGATATATAATATTGAGCAATTCACAACTAAATTTCACGAATTTTAAAATCTGTTGGAGACCTGTAGTAGACCAGTGCCTCGGGGCAGTGAGCCAAATTTAATTCGAAACTTTTCCTCCGGTTAATCGATGGACGTGCTTTCTGTAAACTTCATTATTCGCGCACTCAATCTACAAAACATCGAGATACAAGTTACTAATCATCATGTGGGAACTCGAGGAAACATAGAAGTATAACTAAACATCGGGCCCTTGTTATTATTCTTATTATGGCTACTGGCTGATGTTAGTGCGATCCAAGTATTCATTTTGAACTAAAATTTGAGAAATTTATAATTGGTGTAGGAAATTAAGAATACATTTGACAAACAACAAAGCTGATTCGGAGTAAGACCCAGAACGATTTTATTCTGAAAATAAAGTAGGGCGTTCAAATAACATTTAGAACAGTTTAAACTTTTTCATTTTTACAACAAACGTTAAATCAGAAGTTCTATAAGACATTTAAATTCGAGCATAGACAGCGGGATATCGATTGGATGTTAAAGGGTTGGTTCATAATTCGGGTTTATAAATCAAGCTATATCGGTAAAATGGTCCGCCCTCGAATAAAATTCTAACGGACCCAGATTTTATCCTTAGACGTAGATGGTTTGCTATTATAATGCTCAGAGATAGAATTTGCTTATAAATTAACTTCGAAGAAGTAAGCAGAAGTGCACTTCAATGTCCCCATGATATAATTAAATTTTCCACAGGTATAGACTCTTGGTATTTGAGTTATTTAAATTTTTTATTGTTTTTTATGACTGCAAATGTACCACGCGACACAGGAAATGATTTTATTACACCCCTATGCTTCACAGGTATAAAATTTTGGTTATACCAATGGATTTTTATTGTTAGACACTTTCGTATCATGATTTTTTGTTTTATTTTTGAAGATGTAAGTGCGTTATAGTTATTAAATTGACATCTGACCATATAAGAGAAAACCTTAATATTCAAGAACAAGTAATAAAACCTGTAATTACCAGTCAAATACATCGAAGTTTGTTGCACACAGTTAACTATAGTTTGGAACCTACATTTTACCCATACATACGTAATTTAAATTTGCTTACATTTTTTTAACCGACTTTTTACATAAATTATACCTCAGTGGGTACAATTTTCCTCTAATAACGTTGCTTCTTAGAATGAGCAAATGAATCACATTTTAATGAATCCTAAACCTGGGAAAACTAAATTTTAATAAAATGTATATATACGTTTAATGTGTGGGAACGATATAGTGCGGATCTTATACCCGGTTCATACTGGTTTTTTAGATTACTGTGACTATCTATAGCACGCTTTATAAAGCACTCATAAGACCTGTGCTGATTTTCGGAAGCGAGAGGTGGATCATGATCTCTAGCGATTGTAGATTGTTAACAACCGTTGAAAGGAACGTCATTCGTTCCATCTTTGGTCCAATTAAAGTTGTGAACAACGAATATCGGATTCGTATGAACCACAAAATAAAGCAACTTCCCGGAGGTAGCGATTTCAATGGTTCGGACAAGACGTTGTTTGTTAGTGTTTAATCTTCATTGGTGTTTAATTACATCACCCATCGTAATCAGATGATGGTGAAAAAGCTATTTTGCATGGGATTCGAACCCGATACCTCCCTAACCAAACACGAAAACTTTTACAATGAGTTGTAAAAAACACATCGCTTACCGAAGTGAAGTTTTTAACGTTAATAAAAGGTGTAGCTACACATTTTAACGAGAAGTGTAGACTCAAAAAATTGTAGAGAGACAAATTATCAACATGTGTAGCTGCACAAGAAAAATAAGTTTGAAATTCTAAACACATTGTTGAAAATTATTAAAAATTAATAATCAAAATTGAGTATCATAGTACCAAAAATGTTTATCGGTTATTGGTTGTAACGAAAATTAGTATAGATACATTCTTTATAAACAATTAAAATTTTATATCTTATTAATTCTAAAAATCTTCGCAAACAATCAATGGAAAGTGTAGAACTCCACAATTGACGCACATTGTTTCGATGATATAGGGTTTTCCAATAGGAATGATATGATTTTTAAGTGACGTTTCGGCCATTTGTAATATGTCATGATCTGACATTTTTTGTTTCATTGTATTCAGTAATTTTTACAATTTCATCATGGTGATATATACGCTAGAACAACGTTTACAAATTATTCAGTTTTATTATCAAAATAATCGTTCTCCAATTGCAACTTTTCGTGCGCTTTTGCCATTTTATAGTCGTAATAATCGGCCAAGTGTGCTCGCTATTCGTCGAATTGTTGAAAATTTTGAGCGTACATTTTCTTTACATAATGTTGAAGTGCCAATAAGACAAAGATTCGCTGGAAGTAATGCAAATATTGCTGCCGTTCAGGCAAGAATTGGGACTGTCTCAAACCACAACCTGGCGGATTTTGAGAAAGGATTTGGGTTTGCATCCATATAAAATTGTTCTCACTCAAGAACTGAAGCCATTGGACCACCGTAAACGTCGTGAATTTGATGATTTTGGCTTGGAACAACTTGAAAACGATAACGATAACGATTTTTTTAAGAAAATCATCTTCTTCGATGAGGCTCACTTTCATCTGAGTGGCGCGGTAAATAAACAAAACTGTTTGGTGGAATCATCGGTCCGTATTTTTTTCGAAATGAAGCTGGTAAAAGCGTTACTGTCAATGGAGATCGGTATAGATCGATGATATCAAACTTTTTATGGCCGAAATTGGAAGAAGTTGATCTTGACAACATTTGGTTCCAACAAGACGGGGCTACGTGGCACACAGTAAGTGCAACAATTGAATTTTTGCGAGAAAAGTTTGGAGATTCGATTGAATGGCCTCCAAGAAGTTGTGATTTAACACCAATAGACTATTTCTTGAGGGGTTATTTGAAGTCATTGGTCTTTAGCAATAAACCAAACTCTCTTCACATTAAATAAAAAACATTTTAATTTCCTTAACAATTAGTGTGTTTTTTTAAAGAAATCATGTTTTGAATTAATATAAGTATTAAGTCAATTTGGTCAAAGACTTCCACGTGTAGAAAACAAATCACTGTGTGTGTGTGTGGTACGGTGCGGACTAAATGTCTATAGGCTTTCTATAGCCTATAGACGGATTGACTGATCGAGGTAAAACTTCATACTTGGCATGCTGGGAGCAAGTTTTTTCGATAATTTTTTTGAATTTAACCGGAAATGAAGAGATAGTTTGATAAAAAGCTTGAGGAGAGTTGACTATTCGGAATGAAACTTCATTCTTAAGCTTTTTCCATAAATAGGGAGATCCGTACGATATTTGGAGAACATTTTTGTATCAGAAGGATTTTTGTACCAAAACTTCGATAAGTTTAATTTTTCGCTTTAGAAACCAAGTGCATTCGAGATCTATGATTGTATTCATTCATGGTCAAAGTAAGTCGAGTGCTGACCACAACATATTCACCGTTTCAGTTTTCTTTCTTGTGCAGCTACACATTTTGATATTTTCTGTATCTACTCTTTTCGAGTCTACACTTTTCATCAAAATGTGTAGCTTTTTATTATCGTTAAAAACTTTGTAACAGTATTGAATAAAATCGTCAGTTAACATAAAATAATGTCATAAATAGCAGTTTTGGGCTGTTATTTTTGGCCGGCAAAAGCTTAGGTTATCGGGGTGGGGTTTTCCATGGTATATATGAAGGGCTAGACCGCAATAAGAAAATGGGGGGAAATGTTAAGATGAAGAAAGCAATGCAAACAAGGATATTCACCAAATATACCTGCCGGTATTTGGAGAGGAACAAAGCCCCAAATATACCGGGAAAAAATGTTAATGAAAAAAATTGCAGCTCGAATCAGATACAAGAAACCAAGTTTTATTGAAAAAACAAGAATAACATGAAAGTTGCTTGGCTAAATACGGGTAATTAAGAAAATTTGAAATGAAACTTTTAATAGAATCGATAAATCAATGTTTGCATTTCCTTTTTAAAGATTATTTCACGTAAATGTTGGTGAACAATTGCAGGGACCACTTAAAACGTAGCCTTGGCTCCGTTAATAATCACCCGCTATTAACGTAAGACTTGTCAGGACAAATAAACAGAATGGTTCACAATTGTTATTTTAGTTCAATATTTGACCAGAATTCACTTTTCACTTATTATTTGTTACGACACCTTGAGGGGTCATAACATTATTTCCTTTGCTTTGTTCTTTTTGAATTTTTAGATCCATGCTAATTGAATGATTGATGCTTATTATTGATGGCATTACCATCTGTTCTATGGTATTACTACTAACATCATTGTTTCTACCGAAATTAGCCTTAATATTTTATTTTATTTTTTTGTTCACGACTAGTGTTCTTGTAAAAGTCAAATGAATGTTATAGAGCGAGACCATGTGTACACCTTATGCGTGTGTGCGACCGGCAGAGATGTAGAAATGTATTTTTGTTGTTTTCTCGTTTTGTTATGTGCAATTAATGCGCGGTATGAAAGGGTGGACGAGTGGCGTGCAAGAAAACAAAACAAAAAACACCAACGAACAAAATATGCTTGTTAGTGTTTTAGGCGCGAGAAAGTTTTTTTGAGTCTAGTTTTGGATTTCAAAAAATGCCTAGTTTTTGATTCGAATGAGTCGTTTTTTTTATAAGTTAGAAAAAATGATACATATTAATTGATTGTAAGAGAAATTAAAATTAAAAACTAAAATGTTATTATTTTTTTAAGAAGTGGGAAAAATAAAATACAAAATATTAAACGTTGAATTTTAATTTTGTAAGAAAGAGAAGAATAGAAAAAGTGCAAGTGCTAATTTCTTGTTCGTTCATTTTCTAACGTGAGGAAAATTCTGTATATTTGAAGATAATAAGTTTCCAAAAATATAAAGATCGGGAAGACGCCCAACGATATATACGGTTTACAGCAGCAAGACGCCCAACGAATATTTACAATTTACAACGGGAAGACGCCCATCGAATATTTACGGTTAACGGCGGAAAGACGCCCAACATTTACGGTTACGGGTGGCTAACAGCGTGGCCATTCTCATTTTTTTGGTTTACGGCGGGAAGACGCCCAACATTTACGGTTACGGGTGGCCAACAACGTGACCATTCTCATATTTTGGTTTACGGCGGGAAAACGCCCAACGAAGATTTTACGGTTTACGGCGGGAAGACGCTCAACGATATTTTCCGGTTTACAATGGCCTAACTCGTGGCCATTTTTAATTGGAGGAGACGCCGCAACCTATTTTCGCGGTACCCAACCGAAGGTCAAAGGTACCAATTTTTTATTAATTTGATTTCTTTTTCTCAAGTACAAATTTTAAATTTTTTCAATTTCAATTTTAAATTTCAATTTTTATTTTTATTCAATATATTTTAGTGTAGTCGAGAGCTATAGCGGTTGCTTGGCACGCGCCAGCGAGTGCACATTGGTTTTGCTACATCATTATTCACGTTCAGCGTCCATTTTGCTCAAATTATTTTTTCTTTCGCTTCGGAATTTTTCACGTCCGACTATTTTGGTTTAATTTGTTTTGGTTTTTTACTTCCCTTTCGCCTCTGATTTTGTTTTTCTTGAAAAATTTATTTAAATAAAACAGCACGGCGTTTCCTGGCATCCGGTTTTATTTCTTTTCTCCCTCCTCGGTCTCAATTAATTTTTTCGTTATTTTCCTTACCAGGTTACTTATTTTTTAGTTTTTTTATGATTTTTAGTAATTCATTTACTAAATTTTTTCGGATTGGTATGATGGGAGTGGGGGAGGGCGACATTTCGTGTTGGTTCCATAGTTGCAGGCTGGATGGACACATCCGGTTATTATTATTTTTACGAACTTTCCTCAAATTTCAACCGATTTAATTCTGATGTTAATTCAATTTATTTTTATTTTTGTTTTATTCCTCGGTGTAGGCCAGAAATATGCAAGCCTCAACTTCCCCACGACCAAAACTCTAAGATCTAGTCGGCAAAATCACCGTGAAAGAGGCCTCATGCCCTACACTATTTAGAAGAATCTGCGGGTTGGCTTCGTGCCATCTCATAACATATTGTCTTATAACTTTAATCATGTGGTTGAAACATCAGTATTTACTAACAGCCCTAGTAATATTACACTACTGGTTTGATCACACACGGATCGAGGTAGAAAGTTAATAAAAAATAGCATATATGGTCGTCTTAAAACTAAATAAATTTATTTTATTCATCACCCGATTTACACGGTAGATTGTTCCGCAGAATATCGTGTAAATATAATTAGAATTTGGAAGAATAAATTAAATTAGAAATAACAAATAAAAACTTAAAATATAATATTTTTTTTTGTTTTTTCAAACTATGTAAAAGCGAAATCGTGTTAAAAAAGTACCGTGTAAATCGGGGGATGGGTGTATTTAATTTTCACAAATCTTATTTACACCAATTTAATTTTTTTCATGTATAAATTTTATAAATCCATTTCTAGTTTTAAGTAACAGTAGTGTTCGTAACATATTCTGCGATTTCCCCCCTCCCAATTTCACGTGTTTTTAACAATCATGAATTGTTATCTCAATTTGTAGTTTTAACTAATGTTTAATAATTTATTTTTTTTTAATTTGAAATGTTCTTATAATTCTAGTTATCACTACATAATTCACTTAATTTTTAATAATGCTCAACAGACATAGTTTTGAAATTTGGAAGTATTCTTGGTCTTATGCAACACCGTTGCACTAAGGCTCACAAAGTTTTTAACGTTTTCTTAACGAAACCGATATTTCAGTCGTATGAGAAAATAAGAATTATAACCTTTTTTAAGTGATTTGTTCGATTTTGATAAATAACTTATACTAGCTTAAAAAACGCAATGTGCTTTTTCCAAAATTATTTCAATATTCCCGTGCCATCGGAAAAATCCTTCATTTATGGTACAACTCAAATGCTTACCTCCGAAAATATTTAATGAGCGTGATAATCAAGTTTAATTTCCTTTTATACTTATTCATCTTTAGTGTGCAATAATATCACAATAACCAGATAAACAAGAAAAAAAAGGACCAACCACATTTTGGTCAGGAATAGTACACATTTTAAACATGGAACGATCGAGTTGCGTTGCGGCCAATCGTTACAACTTCACTCCGGTTCTCCCGTTGTATATCAATAGAGATGAATGCTAATCTAGATTATAAGCCATAGTCGGAGTAAGTTACTATTGTGGCACCTTTCTGTCTTTTCGTCATAAATGGGAAAATGCACATTCCCTTATTAGTGGGAAGGATTTTGGTAACAAACTTGAATATAGAACGATCTTCTTTGTTTGCCAAAATTGGTGCAGAGATTAGAATATTGTGTTACGAAAGACTAAATTAATATTTTTGAAGCGAGAACAATTTACCAAACCCAAATTAAAATGTCCGAAAACCACGATGTGTCAGTTATTACAGGCAAATTGTAAGCAACTATTAAAGATTTGAGTATACCAAAAGGAAGTTTGCAGTCGAACTGCTGATCTGCATTATACTATTAAAGTACTAAGGTGCCAATTGAACTAATCATATAATTTATTACGATTTTAGATGTCCTTTACTTTAAAATTTTATTGACTTTATTTTGAGTTGTATTGCTAAGTTGACGGGAGATGGACTCAAATTTTTACCTCTGCATTTTATGCTTCCACAGAGTTACTTAACTGAGGGTTTTAGCAGCGATTCAGCTAAGTCGAAAGCCATATTCATCACTAGGTTTGATATTTAATAGTTTTTAAATTTAAGGATCATGTAAATCAAATTTATGCTAAGATTTATTATACCCTAAATAATTTTTCGATTCACGAAAGTTACATACTAAGGGATGCGAAACTGAAACAGGTTCAATCTCTTAACATTTCACATTTCATTTACTGTGAGCAAAGACCATAAACATACAAACATATATGTTTATGATCTTTGTTGTGAGCCAATCTACTCATGATAGTCAATGGGTTCTTTTCATAAATTGGGTGCAGTTTAGAAAAATGAGTGCTTGTCTTTGGGATTAACCACATGGTCCGCAATGAAGAGGTTGGGTACCTCTGAGTGTGAGTTTTAATTTTTACGGCCATGTAATTTAAATTTTAATAAATATTATTGTGATTTATGCTATGTGATTAATCGAATAAATTAAATTGACCAAACTTAGTGTTGAACGTGCGCTATTGTTTATTCGCGGCGGATGAAAAGTCAATTTTCAAGGTTACTTTTCGATGAGATTACCATTAATTTTTATAATTTCATTATGGTGTACTAACTCCAATGACTTTGATTATTTGTTTACACGTACGTTAACAAATAAACTGCACAGATTAAAAATTCCATTTTAGTGGCTATATATACGAATAATTTACGCACTGATGTATAGCGATTCACTGAAATTTAGTAGAAATATACCAGGCTAAAATATGGTATATTGATTTGCCAGTTCACTGAAAATTGAAAAAGCTCCGACAATTTACCAATAAATTTCTCAAGGATCTCTCAATTAAAGAGAAGAAAGTTTAAGTATGATGATTTATTCTAGTCAATTCGCCTAGACTGTAGAGATGCCGAATTTTGGTGAAATAAAATTTCTCATCAAGACTCGCCATTTCCGGTTCAATTTAAAAACTAATGTACTAATTTTGGTTGGGATTTATTTATTATTAATAAAGTTAGTTGGCACCCAAGATGGACCATACACTCAAGGCCACAATGGGCCAATGATGCAAACCGTGAATTCTATCCTAAATTTTGCAATTTGCATTCCGCTGCTTTGACAAACTGCAAGAGCTTGAACCAAGGCAGTGAGGACAGTTGCTCAACATTCAAAGATATGTGACCAAGACACTGGAATTTGACTACGTCGAAGGCTTAACAACTGCAAATAAAGTGATTACTGCCCGTCGACCTCTTTAAGACGGTCATCACACAAGCATTAAGCCCTATTCTTTGTAAATGGATGATGCGGTCATGACCCGTAAGAATAGCGACCAAAACTCGTAGCTGATGTTTTTTCAGAGACAGAGCACAACTATTAACCTCAAATTGGGTTCACAAATAATGTATTTCGCCTTCCGGCAAGTAGAAAAAGCAAGTCAATTGCGCTTAGCTTCATAGCGATAATAGTTCTTAATATAGCTTTCTCGCGATTATTAAAGCTTAGCGGAACGCACATGCCCTCAATATTACAACGAGCCGATACCAGGCTACAGGCGGCTAATAAACCGTTTACAGTCCTTAACTAGTTTGAGAGTGGTCACAGGATTTCGTAAAGCATTGGGCAAACGAGATTATGCGCATCAATCGCACAGAGTGTGAGAGCAATCAACTCCGCCTGGAACACCGTGCATGTTAAACCCAGACCGCTCATATGCCTGTCGGAAGTCTATATTTGTTGTATGATGTACTGCAAAATTTTTGCAAAATCATTTTTATAGTGAAGCACTGGTCAAGTAAGTGGTTGACCGGTTGGGATGAAAATCACACTGATAGTCGCCAATGATGTTTTTGAAGAGAGAGTCTAGCAAGTACAACATTAGCCAACATTTTGTTTTCATATTTAAGACGGTCGCCTTTTTTGTGCAGTGAAAACATCGCTCTCCAATTCTCCGGCAGCTCTTCTTGGTCTCAAATAGAGACGATAATCATATACATTTGATGCAAGCGTAGCGCGTCCGAGCTTAATCAAGTCAGTGGGGATTCCATCGAAACTAGGTGCCTTTCCATTTCTCAACCTACTAATAGCTGCTACTGCTTCTTCTACTGTAGGTATTGCTTTAATAGGGGTGACTTCATTAGTTCGATTTAGTAAATTTTGGAAGTAGTTTTGCCATACTGAAAGAACATTAGCCATGTTTGTTCTCAGCTCTATATTCCCATCTTGATGGTACTGTACTTCTATTCTCATACTGCTTCTTTTTCTTGATCTTTTAAAGCAACGACAGTCATCGAATGGTTTGCACTTACAAAGGGTGGGCCATTTTAAAGTTTGGTTTTAAAAACGCTATAATATGAGTAAACATTTTTATTTTGAGGAAATTTTTTTTTGGGAAACTTTTGGAGTCTCAGAATTAAGAATGAAAACAATTTCGTTTATGTGGCTTCCTCTGCTGGTCTTACAATAAGCCATCTTGTGAGTTCAGTTTTTAAGAACTTTTTCGATGATCTCGGCGCCTATTTCGCGAATAACTGTCGCAATGTTATGTTTTAAAGCTGAAATTTGCTGGTTTTATCGCATAACATTTAACCTTAACGAAACCTCATAAAAAAAGTCCAACGGTGCCCAATTTGGCGTGGAGCGCCGCGGAGGCCAATTGATATCTAAAAAACTGCTGATTATTCGGTTGTCAAATTTGGCGTGCAAAAGATCGATTGTCTGTCGGCTTGTATGGCATGTGGCGCCATCTTGTCGAAATCAAAAGTTGTTCACATTCATAGCGTTGATCTGAGGCCATACAAATTTTATGGGCTTTCTTTCTTCAATTTTATACTACAGCGGTTCGGATTGGCACTCTTTCACGACTCATATTTCTTTTGAAAATTCGCACGGTCTACACAATAGTGACTTTGAAAATAAGTTGACAATTGCAGAATTACAGACTAACAAGCTGTCAAAACTTTAAGCAAATCGTTCAAAAAAGTGTTGCCATAGCTTATGATTTAAAAACAAACTAATAGATGGCCAACCCTATATTTAACTATGACAAGCAATGGCGTATTTTTTTATTACATCGGATCGAGCAGAGAGATCAGATAAGGCTTTATTCGAAAATAAATATTTATGTGGGTTGTTCGGTAAAATTTGAAAAATAAAATCAGATAGCAAAATCGTTATATTTGAGCGTTCAGAAACAACAATAAAACAAGAAATCTTTTATCTGATCGTTCTGAAAAAATAACAAATGCAAAAGGCTTTTTCAATTATCTGTCTGCTCGCTCCTAGGTAATAAAAAAACACGCCACAAACGATCGCTGCCAATGTTGGCAACTCTGTTAGATCTAACGTCAGATATGCTGGTGGAGTGTCTGAGTGATCATGATGTGGTCAATTTGGTTTTCCGTTTTTCCATCATTTGATCACCGTTAAATACAATTAAAATGGCCTTTTGATCATGTACTGCGTGGTTACGGCTGGTTGCAGTAGAAGGTGGTACAAGTGGTACAGGTGGTACAAATTAAAACTTAGGCTAGTATGCAGTTGACGTGAAATTAAATTTTCGCCGTTCTCCAAAATTAAACAGATAAATTATTCCATGAAAAATTCGCTTGTCGACAATGATAAATAAAAATAATTGATGAAATGCCAAAAATTTAGCTTACATTTATCGTACCTGTAAATAAAAACGCAATGAAAATATGTAGAGTTAAACAGAGACATCTATATTCGAATACAAAAAATACCAATTTCGCGTACCGCAAATTAACTGCTTTTACTATAAATTACCGGAATATTTCCGTATCGATTAATTGCATGAGGTGCGATTGTAGTGGCTTAATGAAAGTAACTAGCAAACTAAGATAAAGGTCCATTTTAGCATTCACAATCATGTACAAATGTATCCAAAAGTCATAAAACGTAATATTAAATATAGTTAGCAGTTAAATCTAATATCGTACACGAGTGACGTTTTTCACTGTAAATTCTCACAACTTACTTTGTAAAAATTATATCGACAATCCGCAATTAATCATCAACACAATTTTCATCTTAACTCCTTATTTGATTTCTCAAGTTACACAATAAAAAAAACGAAATAAATAAATTGAACATGTTTAATTCGTATATAATTTAATTTCTAAACTATTTTTTTCTAGTTTACTGCTATGAAATCTATAAAATTCTGTACACAACCATACTAAATAAACGTGATTTACAATTGAAAATCGTTAAACGATATTTAAAATTAAAAACAAAAAAATAATGAAAACTACATTAAACTATAAATTTTCATTTGTTTTGTTGTTTGTACAAACCGAATAAAATTTGTTCCAACAAAAACTACTGTATTGTATGAACATACATAGACGTTAATGAAAAATAGTTTTATCGGTTAGTTTTTCTCATTTCTCATTCATTTGTTTTATGTACAATAATATACCGTATAGTGTACAGTACAGATGCAAAGCGAATATCTGATTTCAACTCGCATGACATCTTTTATACCTAATTGGAATTAATATGTGCCCTGTGCATGATATGGTAACACTGTCTTATATACCGATGAAATATGTTTCATATTTCTGTGGTCGGGAGGGATCCTTTAGGCATCTTGTGCGGTGGTATTTAGAGATTTTGATTTGTGTTACCACCGCTGAGTGCCTAATTTATGTACGATAAATTGTTACTCTATAAAAATAAATATTTAGAGTAGAGGAAAATTTAATTTTTCTAATGGACGAAAACTATTTACTGGCGACCATTTAACAATAATCTTGTTCGAACAATAAAATAAATTGAAAATTAAAACTTATACGTACGAGTACATTAAACTAAAAATAAAAAATCTTAATTAATAAATTTTATCGAGCAATATTTATAAAGATTTGAATTTATAGTCGTGCTATTTGATAAGGTTCGTTATAATCTTATAAACCGTATCCATTGTACGTATGCGCATTCAGATTAATAAATTATATCGTTTGGATATGCTTTTTATGTCTTATGTAGGTATAATATGAAGCATAGCAACGGTAAGGTATATAAGGTAGGTGCGGCCATTGAAGTAATGATTTTTCCGATTTTATTATTTTCATTAAACATGTTTTGACTTCAAAGCGCAGAAATATAGTTTATTGTAGTTTTGATGGAAATTTTTCGTGGGGGTGTGTGACTTGAGATTAGGTTATATTGTAAAAATTGTGAAATTTATACGCAGGAAACTTGATATAAAAAAATTATTTAATTAAATCTTGATCAAGATATATCTTGAATCACATACCATCAGATTTTGATTAGCAAGTTATGATTAAGTGTCTTCAGCTATTGGGTGGTTCTTAGAAGGGCTCAAGTGGTAATCGCAAATGGTCACCTCCAAACATAGCTCAAGTGCACATCGAAAAGTGATTCACTGTCAAAAATTAGGAAAATCGTTTTCAAATTTTCAAAGGTATTCAGGGCAGCAGAAATTTCAAGCTGTTTCGTTCAGCTCAACAACACTTCACTTGTTAAATCACTCTTAATAAATTAAGTTTCACATAAATTCACTACTTCCCTAGTGTCATTGCCCTTATAAATTTCCCTTTCATTACTTCCATACTATTTTGAAATTCAGTGGTCACAAGGCAAAATCGCCTAAGTCGAGATAAGCGAAAAATGAATTTATGTTTCAACCATATTTGAAATTATTTTCTGAGCAAAATTTCTTGTTGTTTGGTTTATGTTTTTAGACGTTATGTAGGAAAACCATATTCGCTTAAGTCAGATTTAAATTAAATGATTTTGGAATAACCGCTTAAGTTGTAAAACTACCTTAGTAATCGTTAAAACGGGAAAAATCGGTTTGGGAATAATCAATTACGTCGAGTTAGGCGATTATTTCATATTAATTTTAAATTCCGATATGTGAATCTTTTAGGCAAGGAAAAGTAGCTTATGTAGACATAAGCGATTATTCCTTATTTTAAATAGTTCGTGTGTTTCCTTATAGTGAGTTAAGCGTTTATATCAAATTCGAAGTATATATTTTAAACACCCTATGACACTTAGGTTGTTTGCTTAAATTATTTGTTTGTTATATTAAATCTTAAATGAAAATAAGCTATTGTTCCCTGGTCAATTACTATTTTAATAGACAACATAAGTTATTAAGTGTAATTTAATTAGTAGAAAATACTACTTGAAGAGGTGTTTTATAGTTGGCCCGCTCTAAAAAATCATGGAAATGGCATTGGTAATGTCCAAGTCAACTAGAAGTAATTTTAAACAAGTAGATAGGTATTCATGTTTCGAAACAATATTTAATGAGTGATTATGTGCAAGTAATTATAAGGTTCAAATAAATACTTTGATTTTTAGGTCCTAGTGGTATAGTCAAACCAATAGTCAAGGATAATAAAATCCAAACTTCATTAGATATTGAAAAAAATACGTCGCTGAAGCCAATTATATGTTTTTGCTTTAAGTCGAGAAACGAATTCAAATATAAAATTTTTTTGGAATAGGTCAATTCAAGCATTTCAGGGAGATGCAAGTGATGCTGCTAACATTGACAATAATGAAATCCATGCTGATGAATTTGAAGATTCTGATGATGACCCAAATTATGTGCCATCCGACTTGGCTAAATCTGAGCTCGAGCTTTTCTGATATTGAACAAATGGCACTGGAAATTGAAAATAATTTGGAAAATGAAAATCAATTGCCACCTAAAAACCAACATGTAAGATTATTTTCTCAGAATCCGGAGAGAATTGGTTCTTCAAAAATGCCGAAAGCTTTGTGCCCTATCTACACAAAATCTTGTTCGAAAAACAGATTAGTTTTTGACCGGTATTGGGCTTTAGGCTCATATAACCAGCGATTTATCTCTGGCTTTCTAAAAGTGGAATCCAAAAAGTCTCAACGAATGGTGAAAAGTACGACTGCTCTAAGAAACCGTATTCTCTCAATCTTTTCATCTCGAATTAGACAAAAAAAAAATTGATTGTACAGGACGAACCATTTGTTGGCCTTTTTTCTATGTATTTTAATACTTAATGTTATCTGTTCTAAAAAATTCTTTGACTGTGAAAAGTCAAAAATATGCCATTTATCAGGATGAAGTCGTCAACAACACAATAACGCATTTTGATTGTCCAAATTTATTATGAAAATAATCGTTCAAAAGCAACAACATTTCGTACATTACGCGAGAGTTTTGGTCGACATGAAACTGGTTCAGTGGAAGATCGTAAATCGTATCAACGCATGTTCATCCAGTTCGTACTCCTGATGCAGCGGCAGCTGTTAGTGAAAGTGTTCGTAATAAACCAAGCACATCAACAGGCTTCGTTCACAAGAACTAAATATTTCACGAACCACATTACGACGCATTTTGCACGTTGATTGTCATTTGCATCCATATACAAATTTCAACTAACTCAAAAATTGAAGCCACCAGACCATTTAAATCGTCGTCGGTTTGCTAATTGGATGCTTGAACGAAACGAAGAATCACCTTTAACGATGAAGCTCATTTTCATCTTAATGGATACGTCAATATACAAAATTGTCGAATTTGGGAGCGGAGAATCCTCATGTTATTCACGAAGCAGAAGTTTATGCTCCTACAGTCACTATTTGGTGTGGTTTATGGGCTGGTAGCATGATAAGGCCGTTTTTCTTTGAAAACGAACAGGAAAGTGCCCTTACAGTGAATGGGGAACATTAACGCAACATTTTAGCTGTTTTTTTGTGGCCCAAATTGAATGAATTGTGTGTCACGACCTTTTTCAACAAGACGGAGCGACATGCCGCGCAAGAAATTGTGAAGTTCTTTGGCCACCACAAACAATTCAACAACTTATTCAACAATATTCGAGCTGAAATTGAGGTGATTGATCCGCTTTTATTGGAAAAAGTCATCGATAATTTTGATGTTCGGATGCAGACCTGCTGACGAAGCCATGGTGGGCATATGAACGATATAGTTTTTCGTACATAAATGGCATAGAACCACCTTCCCTTATCAATAAAAAATTTTGACTTTTCATCCCAAAATGTGTGTTTTATTTACAAATAAAAAAAGAACTAACAGGTGGCCCACCCTGTATTATGTCATACATGCTTTCAATGTTGTTTTGGTGAAACGGAAAGTTTTTTCAAAAGCGTCGTCAAGAAAAAACTAAATTCATAAGAAATATCATTTGCGGATTCGTGGTAATGCAGATCCAAAAATAAAGTTTCATTGGAGAATATAAATGAAGTTAAAACTCGTATAGATAGCTTTCCGGCTTATGAAAGCCACTATACAAGAAGGGATATAAAACTCCTGTAAGTCTCTCATAATTTACAGATATATTTAATAGTAAGGTTTATGCAATTTAAAATATCTTAATACATTTTTTAGTTTTGGTCTTTTTTATCTAGAAATCGGCATTAAATTTAAAGCGCCAAAATCGATACGTGTAACTATTGCTGTATCTTGAAAGCTAAAAAGACATCTCGAGGGATCGAAATGTAAAAGATGCCTTGAAGTTGAAACAATCAACATATCACATGGAATCTGTTATACGATTTAAATCCAAGGAACAAGTTAAAATAAATTCGGTTGGAGATACTTAATGTAAAATGTACACTTTCGACCTTCAGCAGTGCCTGCCAACTCCTCATCTGCAAACATTAATGTCATTCTAGAAGCGCCAATTGTAAAGCGCTATGTTTAAGATTTTTTTTGGAGAGCAATGAAAACATTTATACCATTTACTACAAGCTCCCAGGAACAGAGCCGCAATCGCGCGATACGGATCATTCTGTTATAGAATGAAAAAAGAAGAAAAGGAACGGATCCGTTAAACTGGTCCCAGTTCGTCAGTACTTGTGGCAACTAGAAGCCGTTTAATGTAATTGAAATGGACCAACAATAGTTTTATGACTTTACTGCTGCGATCAAAAGCAAGTTCATGTGGAGAAACATAACCCAGGATGGTGAAAAGTTCGTTTGGCGTAACGTCAAATGGCCAAGATACTCAACCACATTGGATGATGATCAGCCATTTAATAAGTTAAATTTACGCTGAAGGGCCGTAAGTGATATACTTGGGTAGAGTAGAATTCGTAACAATATTTATGTACTCGTAAATGGAGCAGAGTAAAGTTTTATTAATTTACGAGTATAATGTTAAATTAATAATTATTTAAATTTAATTGATTATTGATTATAAGCGTTAAGCTTTAAATTTACAATTTTCATAAGTTTTATAAATATTACAAATTATATAAATTTTAAAAATTTCATAATATTATAAATTTTACAAATTTTGCAAATTTTATAAATTTTATAAATTTTATAAATTTTATAAAATTTTTATAAATTTTATAAATTTTATAAATTTTATAAGTTTTATAAATTTTATAAATTTTATAAATTTTATAAATTTTATAAATTTTATAAATTTTATAAATTTTATAAATTTTATAAAATTTATAAATTTTATAAATTTTATAAATTTTATTAATTTTATAAATTTTATAAATTTTATAAATTTTATAAATTTTATAAATTTTATAAATTTTATAAATTTTATAAATTTTATAAATTTTATAAATTTTATAAATTTTATTAATTTTATAAATTTTATAAATTTTATAAATTTTATAAATTTTATAAATTTTATAAAATTTATGAAATTTTTAAAATTTATAAATTTTAAAAATTTTATAAATTTTATAAGATGCGTATGCCGTTTTTACACAAATCCACACTTTTTTGTATGTGTTAGTTTCACACTGTTAATTCTAAATCTAATTAGAAAACATAGCCATTCCAATTGGAAATTTTAGTTCTAAAAGTTAATCTAATTGTAGTTTTGTACATGTAAAGTAAAAAATTTCTTTGTACGATTTAACAAATTAAAGTAACGGTTTATTTGGAGGAAAGAAAAGTATTGTATTTATAATTATGTTAGAATAATATGTAGAATACGGTTGTTAATTTGTAATATCTCTTTTTAAATAAAGTATAATAAGATTCATTCAAGAATTATTATCACTTGAGTAAAGTATTCATCATACCTTACTCCTAAAATGATTAAAATACTTCAAAATTGATTGATAAATTTACTCGAAATTATTAGTTTTATATAGGCTTGTATTATAATAAATTAATTTATCATGTTAATTGCCAATTGCCATTTAAATGGCCGTTTACCATTTTGGTTCAAACTCTAATTATAAATTCAAAAATTCGTTGCAAATTTGCTGATCTGGTTGGAAAGTGGCAATCAGTCTGGCCGGATGAGCAATTTAGCAACCTGTTAGAATTGCCCACGGAACCTGAGTCCAAATCTCTGGGAAGGCGTGTTAATGGAGGTTTACCATTTTGTTCAAACTCTAATTATAAATTCAAAAATTCGTTGCAAATTTGCTGATCTGGTTAGAAAGCGGCAATCAGTCTGGCCAGATGAGCAATTTAGCAAGCTATTAGAAGTGCCCATGGAATCTGAGTCCAAATCTCTGGGAAGGTGTGTTAATGGCCATTTACCATTTTGGTCCAAACTCTAATTATAAATTCAAAAATTCGTTGCACATTTGCTGATCTGGTTGGAAAGTGGCAATCAGGCTGGTCGGATGAGCAATTTAGCAAGCTATTAGAAGTGCCCATGGAATCTGAGTCCAAATCTCTGGGAAGGTGTGTTAATGGCCATTTACCATTTTGGTCCAAACTCTAATTATAAATTCAAAAATTCGTTGCACATTTGCTGATCTGGTTGGAAAGTGGCAATCAGGCTGGTCGGATGAGCAATTTAGCAACCTATTAGAAGTGCTAACGGAACTTGAGTCCAAATCTCTGGGAAGGCGTGTTAATGGCCATTTACCATTTTCGTCCAAAATCTTATTATAAATTCAAAAATTCGTTGCAAATTTGCTGATCTGGTTGGAAAACAGCAAACAAGCTAACCAGATGCGCAACTCAAGAGCCTATTAGAAGTGCTAACGGAACCTGAGTCCAAATCTCTGGGAAGGCGTGTTAATGGCGGTTTACCATTTTGTTCAAACTCTAATTATAAATTCAAAAATTCGTTGCAAATTTGCTGATCTGGTTGGATAGTGGCAATCAGGCTGGTTGGATGAGCAATTTAGCAACCTATTAGAAGTGCTAACGGAACTTGAGTCCAAATCTCTGGGAAGGCGTGTTAATGGCCGTTTACCATTTTGGTCCAAACTCTAATTATAAATTCAAAAATTCGTTGCAAATTTGCTGATCTGGTTAGAAAGCGGCAATCAGTCTGGCCAGATGAGCAATTTAGCTAGCTATTAGAAGTGCGCATGGAACCTGAGTCTAAATCTCTGGGAAGGCGTGTTAATGGCCGTTTACCATTTTGGTTCAAACTCTAAATATTAATTCAAAAATTCGTTGCAAATTTGCTGATCTGGTTGGAAAGCAGGAATCAAGTTGGCCAGATGAGCAATTTAACAACCTTTTAGAAATGCCCACGGAACTTGAGTCCAAATCTCTGGGAAGGCGTGTTAATGGCCGTTTACCATTTTGGTTCAAACTCTAATTATAAATTCAAAAATTCGTTGCAAATTTGCTGATCTGGTTGGAAAGTGGCAATCAGTCTGGCCAGATGAGCAATTTAGCGAGCTATTAGAAGTGCTCATGGAACCTGAGTCCAAATCTCTGGGAAGGCGTGTTAATGGCCGTTTACCATTTTGGTTCAAACTCTAATTATAAATTCAAAAATTCGTTGCAAATTTGCTGATCTGGTTGGAAAGCGGGAATCAAGTTGGCCAGATGAGCAATTTAGCAACCTATTAGAAGTGCTTACGGAACTTGAGTCCAAATCTCTGGGAAGGCGTGTTAATGGCCGTTTACTATTTTGGTCCAAACTCTAATTATAAATTCAAAAATTCGTTGCAAATTTGCTGATCTGGTTAGAAAGCGGCAATCAGTCTGGCCAGATGAGCAATTTAGCGAGCTATTAGAAGTGCCCATGGAACCTGAGTCCAAATCTCTGGGAAGGCGTGTTAATGGCCGTTTACCATTTTGGTCCAAACTCTAATTATAAATTTAAAAATTCGTTGCAAATTTGCTGATCTGGTTGGAAAGTGGCAATCAGGCTGGTCGGATGAGCAATTTAGCAACCTATTAGAAGTGCTAACGGAACTTGAGTCCAAATCTCTGGGAAGGCGTCTTAATGGCCATTTACCATTTTCGTCCAAACTCAAATTATAAATTCAAAAATTCGTTGGAAATTTGCTGATCTAGTTGGAAAACAGCAAACAAGCTAACCAGTTGCGCAATTCAGCAACCTATTAGAAGTGCTAACGGAACTTGAGTCCAAATCTCTGGGAAGGCGTGTTAATGGCCATTTACCATTTTCGTCCAAACTCAAATTATAAATTCAAAAATTCGTTGGAAATTTGCTGATCTAGTTGGAAAACAGCAAACAAGCTAACCAGTTGCGCAATTTAGCAACCTATTAGATGTGCCCACGGAACCTGAGTCCAAATCTCTGGGAAGGCGTGTTAATGGCCGTTTACCTTTTTCGTTCAAACTCTAATTATAAATTCAAAAATTCGTTGCAAATTTGCTGATCTGGTTGGAAAGTGGCAATCAGTCTGGCCAGATGAGCAATTTAGCGAGCTATTAGAAGTGCCCATGGAACCTGAGTCCAAATCTCTGGGAAGGCGTGTTAATGGCCGTTTACCATTTTGGTTCAAACTCTAATTATAAATTCAAAAATTCGTTGCAAATTTGCTGATCTGGTTGGAAAGCGGGAATCAAGTTGGCCAGATGAGCAATTTAGCAACCTATTAGAAGTGCTTACGGAACTTGAGTCCAAATCTCTGGGAAGGCGTGTTAATGGCCGTTTACTATTTTGGTCCAAACTCTAATTATAAATTCAAAAATTCGTTGCAAATTTGCTGATCTGGTTAGAAAGCGGCAATCAGTCTGGCCGGATGAGCAATTTAGCGAGCTATTAGAAGTGCTTACGGAACTTGAGTCCAAATCTCTGGGAAGGCGTGTTAATGGCCGTTTACCATTTTGGTTCAAACTCTAATTATAAATTCAAAAATTCTAAACTCTAATTATAAATTCAAAAATTCGTTGCAAATTTGCTGATCTGGTTAGAAAGCGGCAATCAGTCTGGCCAGATGAGCAATTTAGCGAGCTATTAGAAGTGCCCATGGAACCTGAGTCCAAATCTCTGGGAAGGCGTGTTAATGGCCGTTTACCATTTTGGTTCAAACTCTAATTATAAATTCAAAAATTCGTTGCAAATTTGCTGATCTGTTTTGAAAGTGGCAATCAGTCTGGCCAGATGAGCAATTTAGCAACCTATTAGAAGTGCTCATGGAACCTGAGTCCAAATCTCTGGGAAGGTGTGTTAATGGCCGTTTACCATTTTGGTCCAAACTCTAATTATAAATTTAAAAATTCGTTGCAAATTTGCTGATCTGGTTGGAAAGCGGGAATCAAGTTGGTCGGATGAGCAATTTAGCAACCTATTAGAAGTGCTCATGGAGCCTGAGTCCAAATCTCTGGGAAGGTGTGTTAATGGCCGTTTACCATTTTGGTTCAAACTCTAAATATAAATTCAAAAATTCGTTGCAAATTTGCTGATCTGGTTGGAAAGCAGGAATAAAGTTGGCCAGATGAGCAATTTAGCAACCTATTAGAAGTGCTAACGGAACTTGAGTCCAAATCTCTGGGAAGGCGTGTTAATGGCCGTTTACCATTTTGGTTCAAACTCTAATTATAAATTCAAAAATTCTAAACTCTAATTATAAATTCAAAAATTCGTTGCAAATTTGCTGATCTGGTTAGAAAGCGGCAATCAGTCTGGCCAGATGAGCAATTTAGCGAGCTATTGGAAGTGCCCACGGAACCTGAGTCCAAATCTCTGGGAAGGCGTGTTAATGGCCGTTTACCATTTTGGTTCAAACTCTAAATATAAATTCAAAAATTCGTTGCAAATTTGCTGATCTAGTTGGAAAGCGGGAATCAAGTTGGCCAGATGAGCAATTTAGCAACCTATTAGAAGTGCTTACGGAACTTGAGTCCAAATCTCTGGGAAGGCGTGTTAATGGCCGTTTACCATTTTGGTTCAAACTCTAATTATAAATTCAAAAATTCGTTGCAAATTTGCTGATCTGGTTAGAAAGCGGCAATCAGTCTGGCCAGATGAGCAATTTAGCGAGCTATTAGAAGTGCCCATGGAACCTGAGTCCAAATCTCTGGGAAGGCGTGTTAATGGCCGTTTACCATTTTGGTCCAAACTCTAATTATAAATTCAAAAATTCGTTGGAAATTTGCTGATCTAGTTGGAAAACAGCAAACAAGCTAACCAGTTGCGCAATTTAGCAACCTATTAGATGTGCCCACGGAACCTGAGTCCAAATCTCTGGGAAGGCGTGTTAATGGCCGTTTACCTTTTTCGTTCAAACTCTAATTATAAATTCAAAAATTCGTTGCAAATTTGCTGATCTGGTTGGAAAGTGGCAATCAGGCTGGCCGGATGAGCAATTTAGCAACCTATTAGAAGTGCTCACGGAACCTGAGTCCAAATCTCTGGGAAGGTGTGTTAATGGCCGTTTACCATTTTGGTCCAAACTCTAATTATAAATTTAAAAATTCATGATCTGGTTGGAAAGTAGCAAACAGGTTGACCGGATGAGTTATTTAGCAACCTATTAGAAGTGCTCACGGAACCTGAGTATACATCTCTTTTCGCTCAAACTCACAATTGATAACAATAATTTGAAAGGAATTTGCATTACATTTACATTTTAAAACTATTTTAGGCGCTAGCGCCACTTCAAAGCGGAACTCAATCTCTGAGAAGAAAATCTAAGTATTATTTAAAATATTTAATCAAAATTTTAGTTCAACATACAATCTTGAATCAATTTTATAATCTTATTTATAAAATTTTGTTTGAAACGATTGTATATAATTGTACAATAAACACTTTTATTGTATTTTAAATTCCAATTCGTATTCGTAAACCAACCGGAATAGTTTAGTACATTAAAATATTTAGTACGAAACGTTGATATTTCATCCGCTAGATGTCACCAGAATACGGTTTTATAATTTTAAAAGTAGTGACACTATACGTATATGGCCAAATCAAAAACTAATAAGTTGGTGTGTATGTAGGCTTATAAAATGTACACATTATTGAATTATTGAAGGCAAAATAAATTTTCATTATTATGAACGTGAATTTTGTTTATTTATCTCCACTTTTGATCAATTGTTTTTGCATTTTGAAGATAGCATTCATTGGTTCAATCCGGTAAAAATTGTTTAAATGATTAATTAATTAATCAATCTATTTATTTGAACAAACATTGAATGGTAATAATTTGATAGATAATTTGATTTGATAATTTTATAAGCTTGCATAAAAACTGCATAGAATCAACGACGTATGACTATATATAGATACTTGGATGCGCCAAACATGTTTATTGTTTTGAGAGAAGCTTTTGCTTAGCTTTTGCAGCACCCTTGCGCAAACTGAATTCACATTACACCAAAATACATTGAATAATACGAGCGCAATTTTAAACTCTAAAAATTCTGTCTTTATCTTACTTGTAAAATCGGGCTGTGTGTCAAGTTGCAATGTAAATTTTTAAATTGTTGTAAATAATCAATTTGTTTTCCTTCTAATAATCTTTTAAAAATTTGATAATTTACACAAAAACCTTAATGAAAAATATTTTTCAGTAAAAAAGAACTAGATAGAAATATAAATTCGCCACATATCAAAATGAAACATACACAAATCAGAAAAGGTCTTTTGATAAAATCGCTTGGTGTAGTGGTTGTCATAATAAAAAGAAAACATACTAACCAAACAATTTTTATAGGAACATTCTAATATACTTACACAAAAAAGGATTTTACAAAAAGGATTTCTCGCACATTAAGATCGTTTATGGTTAGAAAATATTATAGTGAATGTGAATTCTTCGTGAGTAGAAGTTTTTTAAAATAGTTTGTATTTGATACCAATCAAATTTAAATTCCTGTTAAAAAATGATATTGCCAAAGTAAATTTTTTTTGTGAAGTTTTGTGATTGTGCTGTCTTCGTCGAGATGTCAAAATTGATCTATAAAATGTAAATGTGAGGCTGCAAAAATAAATTGTCTCGTCAGAATAACAAAGTCATTAATAAGGCGACGTGTATGTATAATGAAAGTACTTATCAATGTTTAAAAATTGCTTTGAGTTAATTAATAAATTTATAACGACTAAATGTTACTAATATTTTATATAATTATTATTATAATTTTTATTTTTATAATTATTTTAATAAATTTGTATTTAAATAAAATATTATTCTTATTCAAATTTATTAATTTAATTTATGATATAATTATTGTACATATATAGTAGATTTATTCAAACTAATTATATTTGTTATGTATTATATTTGTACACTTAATATGCACGTCTGTCACCGTTCAACGATAATCTTCTACTGCTCGAGAACACCACATGTTTTTTTTTTTGCTTTCTTTACTACGAATCACCTAATCCACACTACAGTAACTTGATACCAGTAACTTTTATGGCGTACACCCTTTCCTTTCCCCTTTACCTACAAAACCGGTTCTTCGTGGTTTCACTTTTTAAACTAAAATTTTTGTAAATTCAAAAATTTCATCACACCAACACCAAAAATGATATTAAAAAAAATTTAAATTTGATCCAATGTAATCAAATTTAAATTTGATCCAATGTTGTTGGATGTATTGTAAATAAATAATATGTATATATATTGATAGGCGTTATTATTATTTATTATTAACAGCTTTTAATGTTTATTTAATTGGTTTATAATTTTCTTAATTAAAATCAAATTTCAGAACTTCTCTAAAATCCATTTTTATCCATCCCCACTCGGTTCTGTATACATGATTGGGCAATATTTGGTTGGGATATGGCCAAGTTCCATTCAGAATAGTCAAATTGTAGAACTTCATGTCAAATTGTAGAGCATGACAGAAATATGACAGAAATTAGTCAGGTATTATTTTGCGAAATGGGCTCCGGTAGTTAATCTGGCATTGAATAACATTAATAGTTTTCCAGGAATTATTGCCTTTGGGATTCCTCACTAATATTTTGCAACTTTTTTGAAAGATTTTTTTTTGTTATTTCGTGGTTTGCCCAATTCACGGATTAAATACTAATGGATTTTAGAGTATTTTTTAATATAATTCAAATAACTATATGGTTCGAGGAAATTCTACTATAAGTTGTGGAGTTGCAAAGGATTAAATTAATAAATGTTTATATTATTTAGGAAGCCAGAAACTATTAATTTAGAATTAAATTTCAGGAAATCTACAGATGCTTGTGAAATAATAATATGAAGACCAATACCATCGTTATCCATTAAACCTATTAAGCCTTTATCCTTCCTCTTGTAGATTAGAAGTCGATTAGAATTGTGTTGTGCCGTACGATCGCTAGATGTCTGAAACCGGATAGCTCCGGTTCAATTTCAAGCAATCAATTTTTCATATTCAACAAACATATATTGTAATATTAGTAATATTCGGCAAAGTATAGCCATTTTTATTCTAAGAGTGTGAGATATTACGAACCAATGTTGAAAAGAAGATTTTTAATGTAGCAGGTTTACAAATTTGTTTACTTACTGCTTGGCAAATTCTCAAAAGTTGAAGAAATAATCAAAAGATGCGCTAATTATAAATTTAAAAATTTGACACTTACCACATAAATAATAACAATAATACTTTGTGTCTTGCACATAAAAAATAGTTAATTAATTTCACAAAAAAACTATAAAAACCTAAATATACAACTTTTTAAATTAAATAAAATATAATTTTTAAATTTTTCGGAATCTTATTTTTAAAAGGGATTCCATTAAAGTTAGAACACAACGTGAGCAACTACAATTTCAATGTCAATACAACATTTTCTACTGTATTTAGCATTCCAGATGAGAAAGAGTCGCGGACGGACGGATATTACAGGCGAGCATATAAGCTTCTTTTACATTGAACATGCAAAGAAGCTTAAACTAAATTGTTGGTCTCCGGTTAAATTTGATAAATTGTTTTTCAGTTTTAAGTTATCTGTCAAAATTTTACCATTTCCCGCTATTATGTCTTTAATTTGACTATCGTTGTATAATATATAGAACAAAGTTTATGTGTATGCATGAAGAGTGGATAACATAAAGTTGAAAACGAACGAAATAACTATATATTTTATAGGACGTTCATCAAATTAAAGACATCACAGCGGAAAATGGTAAAATTTCGAATGAAAACTACCATAAAAATAAAAACAATTTATCGAAATTAAAGATAAATAAACAAAATTCGTGCTCAGGAGACCAAAAGTTAATTTTGGTCGCCTGAGCACGAACTTTATTTATTTGTTATACATAAATAAAGGCAAACAAAAAATTACCCAAAAAAATGTCCATACCATTTGTATGAAAGCTTTATTCCGTGTTTACGGTTTTGGGGCCTGCATAGTTATAAACTTCATATATTCCGATTGGAATATAATTAAAATAAAATTAATATAATTAAACATAAATATTTAATCACATAAATTTTTACTCCCATAATTAAAACAGCTACGTTATATTTCATTTATTGAAAATGTCCAAATAACAACGATAAAAAGTAAAAAATTAAAAATTATAAGTTATTTAAGTCGAGCTGTCATAACTTAGTTTCTTGCCACAACTCTACTAATTAGCAGTCGACTTCCCAATGAACAAAACTTTTACTTAACAACTTTACCCTTTTACTTTTATTGTAAGAATAGCGTGCTCCATAAATATGTTGATAAAAAATAAGTTTAAAACTGATCAAACTTCATTATTATTATTTATAAACCAAATGGGACGTCAAAACGGAAATATGGTTCTTGTTGTCATCCACCAGATTGCAACACCGACGGGAAAGAAAAGATTGGAATTTGGCATTAGGTTGTTTATACTGAAATTACAATTGGCGCTCACCACCACCAGGCCGTACAAACCCCGCCCCGCCATTAGATATGACATATAGTAATTAGTAAATAAAGAACAAATATAATTAGTTTGAATAAATCAATGTATAATATATATGTACAATAATTATATCATAAATTAAATTAATAAATTTGAATAAGAATAATATTTTATTTAAATACAAATTTATTAAAATAATTATAAAAATAAAAATTATAATAATAATTATATAAAATATTAGTAACATTTAGTCGTTATAAATTTATTAATTAACTCAAAGCAATTTTTAAACATTGATAAGTACTTTCATTATACATACACGTCGCCTTATTAATGACTTTGTTATTCTGACGAGACAATTTATTTTTGCAGCCTCACATTTACATTTTATAGATCAATTTTGACATCTCGACGAAGACAGCACAATCACAAAACTTCACAAAAAAAATTTACTTTGGCAATATCATTTTTTAACAGGAATTTAAATTTGATTGGTATCAAATACAAACTATTTTAAAAAACTTCTACTCACGAAGAATTCACATTCACTATAATATTTTCTAACCATAAACGATCTTAATGTGCGAGAAATCCTTTTTGTAAAATCCTTTTTTGTGTAAGTATATTAGAATGTTCCTATAAAAATTGTTTGGTTAGTATGTTTTCTTTTTATTATGACAACCACTACACCAAGCGATTTTATCAAAAGACCTTTTCTGATTTGTGTATGTTTCATTTTGATATGTGGCGAATTTATATTTCTATCTAGTTCTTTTTTACTGAAAAATATTTTTCATTAAGGTTTTTGTGTAAATTATCAAATTTTTAAAAGATTATTAGAAGGAAAACAAATTGATTATTTACAACAATTTAAAAATTTACATTGCAACTTGACACACAGCCCGATTTTACAAGTAAGATAAAGACAGAATTTTTAGAGTTTAAAATTGCGCTCGTATTATTCAATGTATTTTGGTGTAATGTGAATTCAGTTTGCGCAAGGGTGCTGCAAAAGCTAAGCAAAAGCTTCTCTCAAAACAATAAACATGTTTGGCGCATCCAAGTATCTATATATAGTCATACGT